>OY728161.1:284932319-285557319 GCA_963277665.1 Viscum album
AATTGGATTATATATTTATCAATTAATCCAATTTTTTTAATTGGAATTAATTTCACATTGAAATTGGACAAAAAACATGTCAATGTTTTACTATTTTTTACTTCTAAAAAACTGGCTTTTTGGTTTTGACAACGAGAATTAATTTTAAATTAATTTCTAAAATTTCTGTGTTTTGAATTTATACAAATGGATTCCGTATTCAGAATCAGGATGTCCAAATTCTGTAAATAGGTAGCCTTAATTTTTAGACATTTTGAATAGTAACATCAGTAAATATTTTAGTTATCATGGTTAAAAGATAAATTTGGTAAATAATGGTAAAAAATATATTATTAGAATACTAAAATACCTCAACATGTGTAATAATACTATAATATGAGTTATTTCCAACCATGGGCATCCTTGGGTTGATTTTGGGACCCCATGGAGCCGCATTGATGGGAAAATGACATTTTCTAATAACTAATTTAAAGTAATGAAAAATAAAACATAAACATGTCTTTTTTAATAAAATAATTTTTATTTTTAGTTATATAAGTAATATTATCAACTATAAATAGTGATTAGAACGACCAAAATATTTCCTATATCATTTTATTTTATTTATAATTTTAACTCATAAAATAAATAAATACATTTATGACACAATTATGATGTAGTGATTACCTTATTAATGAATGATTTATATAAATGAGATTATAAATAATAATAAGAATTATTTTAAACATTTTTATGCCTTTCCCAAATTTTATGGACTATTATGACTTGTTATTTTTTAATTAATTAAGTTTTTTTTAATAATTAAGTTTTTATGTATTTTTTAAAAATTCATGATATGAATTGTATAAAACTTGACATAAATGTGTTTTAAAAAAATCTATTTTATTAAATAATATAATAGTCCTAGAAATATTATATTCTAATAAATGACATATAATATGTTTAACATGTCATTAATGGACCACTTGAAGTTCTATTTTCATAATATAGTTACTATATTATCCATATAGAATTAATATACAAGAAGACATGGTAAGAGTTAAATTAGTTAACTAAAGGATAATGCTAAAAGATAATGTTAAATTTGTGACCAAGAGTATTCTAAAACCTATTTTTTGAGAGTTTTTCATCCAAAAAGTATATTATATTTGAAATAAATTACTTTGGGATAATTTAAAACCAAAAATCCTTTTATAATAAAATAATACTTTCAAACATTCCTAAAGTGCCCCTCCTCCCTCTTATAAAAGGGCATCACCTCTACCCATTTAATCATACCTTTAAATCCACTTGTATCATCCAAACTATTCTAAAATAAGCTCCCAAAATCCCTCTATTACTTCTATAAGCCTTAACATACGAATAATGAAATTCAATTAAGGATTTTGGCTCAAATCAAATTGAGTTACACGTTTTAAGAGGCAGCATCTTCCCTAAATTTCCTTTCCATTATTTTACATCTTCACTACCTGTTATATTCTTATTCTTTCATTACATAAAGAAAATATTATCCTTAATATAGTAGGATGTTTTGATGAGAAGTATTTTAACTACACTTACACACACCTCCATCTAATGGATATGAACATATTGTTTCTCTGGACGCTGAACTAATACCTCATAAAATGATGATTGTTCAATTTTCCCCTACCAACTCTCATGGTAGGCATTATGATGGCAATTTATTAATATATGATATATATTATATTTATATTTTCTATATGATTCTGTATTTATTATTTACATAATACCTTTATTCTTTCCATAATGTGTAAATAAGATAATTTCATATGAGGAAGTGCGGACTACCGCCCCCACAATGTGATATGACTCGTTCATTCCATACATGGAACATATAATGTATAACATTAACAAACATATGTAACATATATAAAATATGATATTGTACTATAATTATAATATAACCATGTATCATTTAGATTTCATTCCATTAAATATGAAAAAGAAATGAAAGTAGCGTTCATGCGTACGTACGACTTACCGTCTCCATGAACAGTGCATTTTAATTCATATTTCCAAATGTTAGGGACTATTCTAAATAAATATATAATGGATATAAATACATATATACTGGATATATATATGTGACTTAAATCATTAATATCATTCTAGAGATAATGGTCTTTTGACCACATCGACAATTTGTAATTATAATAAGTTAATTATTTACTCAAGTACCAAATATTGACAAAACGATTAATATTAACTTAAGTAATTATGTAATGTTTTATAATTTGGAAATAAGTTATATAAAAGGAATAATAAAATTTAAAAGAGTTCTAAATAAATTTTATATAAACATAATTTTATTATTCTTGAAGAATAAGTAACATACGTGACGAGTCTGACTTACGGTAAGGGGATTCATCTCAATCTCCTTTAATTGAGGAATATTTCGATTTATACATGTCTTTATTTTATATAGTGTATAAACCTATTTTAATTTTAATTTCATTAAAAGGGAAACATTTTTATACGACGCATTTTACTAAATGACAAATAGAATGTTTTCTTTTAACATATGTAGTGACAACTACCTTCCTACCGCCACGAGCATTATTTGATATTTGGATTCCTTAAAAAACTATTATGTTTTTAAAAGGAAAATAAATAATATATAACCTTTTTTATATTTTGGTATTGAAAATAGTTTTGAGAAAGCATTGATTTTTTCAATATCGTGAAATGATATATTGTGACTTAAATATTGGAATTTTATCTTTCCTTTATGCTTGTTTTATCTGTTATTAATATGTTACGGTTATTGGTCATTGTTTATGTATATGGGTATTTATGTGATAAAACTAGGGAGGGTGCGCCTGAGATAGCTCTCCAATGCATTTTTAATGTGACAGAGGTAAATGTTAATGTTTCTCCTCCGAGATTTGGGGAATATATTGTGATGGGTATTTCGAACATAACTCCCTTTATAGATGTGAAAGCTAAAATGTAAGTATGTTATGGATGCCACAAGATTCCTTTGGCATTTATGATTTCTATATACTACTCATAAATATTATGATTTCATGAGGTATGTTAAATGGATTATGTTTATGATTGAAAGGTATGACTTCTTTGATTTCTATGTAATCATGGGATAATATTTTATTTCCTTATTTTATAACCCTTACTAGATTTTTTATGATCATCCCATGCTTTTGAAAAAAAATTCATAGGCTATAAGGAAGGGTAAGAGAAAGGAATAATTTAAGAAGATTTATATCAAGAAAATAATTCTTTTTTATTCAAGTATTTTTATTTTTGTTAAAAAAATTTGGATAGAGTGTAAGTGTCGACATTGTAATTTTTGAGATGTAATGTAATAGTTATGTCTAAATTCTCTAAAACTCTAAACCTAAAAAGATCCTCAATAACAAATTCTAAACATAACTCAAGATTATGTAATGTTTAAGTTTGGGGCCTTATATTAGGGAACCACACCATACTGTTCAGTGTGGTGATCACAAAAGGGATAAATTTCTTTCACCATGTCATGGTGAATGGAATGTTGGTTTGTTACATAAAAAAATAAATAGAATAGATTCTGATAATTCTAGATTATTAATTAATTGATTCTTTAATAATAAGATTTTGTTTTAGTCCATGACATTAGCAGGACACAAAGGTTTTTAGAATTTTGTATTTATGTGAATAACATGGAATTATTTCACTGGGAATAAATAAAATATTAGGAAAAGAAAAAAATTTATATTGACTAATATAATCATGATTTTGGGAATTATTTAAATGTTATAAGTGGTTTCTTGGATGACCTATAATACTCTGATAGGTAGTTAATTTAATTTTAATTTTACGATTCACAATTTTTAGATTGGAGAATTAATATCTAAATGATATGATACATTGAGAGAGTTTTGACAAATACCATAACTCCAAGAGAACTCAATATACCAAATTATCAAGGAGATAATATGATCTTAATATATTAATCCTTTAAGGTTATCAAACTGATTATTCAAAGACTGAGGAGAAAATCCATCTATAATATCTAGATTGATTTTTAAGCCCAAGAGACTGGCTGCTGGTTGCTGTTGAAGACCATAATGAAAGGTTCACTTTCTTAATTTTTAATCTATATAATTGTGGAGGGATATTAATTTTCTATGTGGAATTAGAGAAAATAATCATAGGAATTTTATATTTCATTTTTAGATCATAAGTTTTAAAATATTTGTATCTTCGAGTAGAATCTAGAAGTGGAATGAATATATTGGACTATATGTTGTTAGATATTCTATGAATAGTGTAGAATCCATGTTTGGGGTTCTAAACAACACAGAATGGATTATTAATGGGTATATTAAAATTTTATACATAATTTACTTTTATATACCTTTATTTTTTTAATATTATTCAAGGTTCACTGATTATATTGAGTGAATTGAGAACCTTCATCAGTTCAAGAGGCCGAGTTCACTGATTCACCTTCTCCCCCTCACAGTGATACTATCTGATCCTAACGTATTATAATTTTCATATTTATAATAAAAATAATTTTTATTATATATATATATATAATTTACTCATTTATTCCATCCTTAAAACAAGCTAAGTGAGGTGAAGGAGATAAATAAAATATGTCACTTCCTTAAGATGATTGTGTGCCCAAATATATGAATGATATTATTGTTATGAATGATGGAAAAGGGGAAAGGTTCTTAATAGTTATTCCAAAAATATAAAAATATTTTTTATTATTTAAATAAATATTTCATTATAAAATATTAGAAAAAATCAATTTGAAATGGAAGTAAAAAAAAAGATAAAACGTTAGATAAAAGATTGTACTTGCATTGAGAACTTTTAGATTCCCTTGGAATATTACATAGACAGGGAGGATCTGGAAAAAAATTTTGTATCCAAAATATTAATAAATTAAAATTGGATACTAGGGTAGGGAATGAAGATAAATGTTTGAAGAATAAACTGAAACTTATAGTGGTCCTTAATAGGTGGTGGAAATGCCCTTAAAAGTATTGAGAATGTAATTTTAGTAAATATAACCAATTAATATAAATATATCCCAAGTTTGAAATTCCAATAAATATAAAAAATGTATATTAATGGAGTGGGGGTAAGTGTTTTTCAAACCACACCTCGAAAGAAAAATTAAAATAAATTACATCTTTTTTCTTTTACCGCCTTCTTTAACCCTTTTTACCATTTTATCTTTTATCATGGAAACTATTTATCACCTATATAATTAATTTTTTATACAAAAAATAAAATATAAATTTTACATAATATGATAGTTCTAATTTAAAATATGGAATCCATTTAATTAGATTCACTTTCTATAGTTGATAAAAGATTATTTTAAAATTTAAATTTTATAAAATATTCAAAAATATGATGATATAGTATCTTCAATTATAAAATATCAAACACATGTTCAAAAACTAAAATAAGTATTTATAAATTTAAATTTTATCTTGTAAAATATATATTTTTCAATAAAGGGGTCTCAAAAATTTGTATTTCATACTTGTATCCTAATAATTTCATAAAAGTCATTTTGTTTTTTAAAAAATGATTATTCACTAGTCACCTAAAAATAAAATTTTCCATAAAAAAATATCCTAATATAATATTATTATTTTTAATCTATAAATTAAGTTCAATTTTTAATATATAAATTCTAAAATTTTGTAATTAAACTTCTAAATACAAATATAAATTAATAATAAACTCTCTTTTCGAAAAAGATTTATTTTTTAAAATTTAAAATATTTTTATACTTATTTTATCTAAAATCATTAAAAAAATATGCCAATATATTATTCATAAAAATAATTTATTTTATCCACAATGTATTAGTTTTATTAAAATAAATTGCTAAATATCTAATTATTGAAAGAAAAAAATTAAAATAGAATTATATTATTAGTTATATAGAAATGAAAGTTGAATTTTATCAATACATTAGTATTATTAGTTATATTTATTTTTAATTCAACATAATTTTTTAAAAAATTATCCCTATTTTTACTTTCCAATTGTATGGATACATTTTTCTTTTTATATATTGTTTCCTAATTCACTGTGGATTAGGTTTTCTTATGAAGTAATATATTAATCACATTGGGTTTCAAAGGGAAATATAATTTAAAACCTCAAGGTGTTACTTCCCCACTCCCTTATCTAAAATAAATTAAATCCTTTCAATTTTAATTATCACTCACATAAAAATTTATTGTTTCTGCATGACTCAAAATTTTAGTTCAAATGGGGATTCAAACACAATATATTTGGCTTCACTAGTGGACTCATATTTAACCTCATGATAATAATATAACTTGGGTTGAGTTTTTATATGACCACTTATGCTAAATACCCAGATATAATGAGAGTAATTTTTTATATAGATCTTATAGTTATCATTTTTTAATATGTGTCCATATGATTATATTTATATGGGGTTTCCAATCATTGAAATTATCATTGTCCCAATATAACATCCCTGATAAATGAGGAATATGATATTTTAATATTTATTAATATTTTTGAATTAAATATTAATTTTACTTTAAAGGGGTCGCAATTTTCGATAGCATACCCGATACGCAACAACATGTTTCTTTGAAATCATACGTTGTACACTAATAATATAATATTAATATTTTAAATGGTAGTTAACTCATAGTAGTTTTATTGGTGGTAATTAACAAAACTAACTAAAATTTGACTATAAATGTTTTTTAAATTTATTTACATTTATCCAATAAAAGTTAGAGGCTTAAAATGTGAATGAATCTAAATTTAACCATAATTTACATTAAAAGGTCAATTTACCACCTTTTATTAGCGAACCATCGTAAAATATAATATTCGTCACTTTAATACATTCTATTTGACCAAATAAAATCATTTTTAGAATGAAGAGATCAAATTTTAATTTGTATAAATTTTTTGAATTTTTCTGATAATGTACATTTTCTAATGAATAGTGAAAAATATTGTATTTTAATTCAAAACTATGTTTTAATCAAATATATTTATATGGATATATTATCTTTTTAATTGGTTTTAAATTTTAATTATAATATATTTTTACCATTTAATCCAATTTTGGTCATTGGAATTAATTTCACTTCGAAATTGGACATAAACAAGTATCAAACTTTTGATAGTTATTGTTTCTTAAAAACACGCTATTTATTTTGATAACAAGAATTAATTTTTAAAATTTATTAATGCCACTTATATGATTTTAATTTGGAAAATTTTACATCATTTTTGAATTCAGAATATAAAATATAGCTTATGGTGAATTTTTGGTATTTTTCTGAAAAAACATCAATTTTTGATGAATAGTGAAACCACTCAGTGGTAGTTAAAAACCTGAATTTTTCATTTAAATGAAATATTACCGCTTCTTTGAATTTAATTTTGAAAATAAAACATACATGGTTTTTATCAAGAAGTAAAATTTGGTTCAATAAGATGAAAATAATTTTTGACGAATAGAATCTTTTGACTTTTATTTACCGCGGTTAAAGTTAAATAGGGTAATTCAAGGTTAAAAGAATGTTATAATAATTCAAAATTACCTTAACACTTGTCCAAACCTTATTGGTTGAGTCATTTAAGACAATGACCATATTTCGGTATATTTTGGGACCCCATTGAGCCACTTGGGAGTGATAATGACAATTTAGATAAATTAACTTAAAGTAAAGGCAAAATTGACAAAAGTAAATATCTTTTAGTAAAATTATTTTTATAAGGTTTTATATAAATTATATTTTCGTCTATAAATATTAATTGGAATTATAAATATATTTACTATATCATGGTATTTTTTTAATAATTTTTAGACATAAAATATTTTAAATTATGGATGACACAATAATGATGCAGTGTTTACCTAATTAATAAATCATTTAAATAAATAACATTATAATGATCAAAATATTATCTAAAACCTATCCAATTCATGTTGGATAATTTTATTTCAACCATGAGTCATCTTATCTTCTACTATAATGATTTTTGGACTATTAGAAACTGAATATCATTATATAATAAAATAATGTTTTCACACTTTCCTAAAGAGCCCCTCCTCTCTCTTATAAAAGGTGACCACATCTATCCAATTACTCACACCACTCAAGCGTTTTGTCTAATCCAAACACTTCCCAATTAATCTCCCTAAATACCTCTCCTACTTCTAGAAGCCTTATCTTAGGCATAAGTAACTTCAAGTAGTCCTTTTCTTCAAACCAAAAGGAGTTACTCAATTTAAAGGTAACAGTTTCTCTTATATTGTTTTCTTTTATTTTACTTATCCAACCCCTAAACTCTTTTTATTTCCTTTATTTTGTAACAACATAAGTATAATAAATATACTAGGATGTTTTTATGAGAAGGATTCAAACTACAATTACACAAATCTCTATATAATGGGTGAAGAACATAATGTTTCTTTGGATGGAAAACTACCGCCTCATGAAATGATGATTGTTCAAATACCTCCTACCGCCTCTCATGGTGGCCATTATAATGGAACCATATTTATATATGATATATATTATGTTTATGTTTTCTTTATTCTTATTCATTTTTCATTTATATCATAACTTTATGATTTCCATAGTGGGTAAATACGATAATCTCATTAGTGGAAGTGCAGACTTCCTCCCACACAAAGTGACATGACTCATTAAATGCCTAATGTGGGACTTATAAAGGATGGAGTTAATAATATTGTATAAGATATTATACTAGAATTATAATATAACTATGTATAATTATGTTTTTAATTCCATTAAAATAATAAATAGATATAGAAGTAGGGTTCATGCGTATGTATGGCTTACTGTCTCCATGAATGGTGCATTTCATTTCTTACCTCTAAATGTTATGTACTATTAACAATACATGTATATACAGGATATATATGATATATATGATATCTAAATCATTAATATCATTCTATATATAATTTATATCTTACCACATTAACAACTTGTAATTATAAGGTGTTCATTTTTTTACTCAAGAACCAAATATCGACAAAACTACCGTTATTAACTTAAATGATTAAATAATGTTTATAAAATGGTAATAAGTAATATAAAAGGAATAATAATCATTAAAAAAATGTTCTTAAGCAAGATGAAATTAAAACTAGTTTATTATTCAGGAGATTAAAGAACGAATGGGTCAAGTCGGACACGAGGTAAGAGATTTTCTTATCTCACTTTTAATTCCATGGGACTTTTAATTTTTCACCACTTATTTATTGAATGTGCTGTATTATTTACTATAGTTTCATATATATTATCATTATTATCTTTATATTCATGTTATTCTGTGATTAATTTGATTGTTATTAACTTTTGGTTCATACGACTCGATTGATTAGAACGAAGTGAGGTTTTTTCATCTCACTTTTTATTCCTGTGTGATTCATGCTCTATTTTACACTACTTATTTTTTTGTGGTGTATGTACTTCCCATGATTGCACACTTTTTTTAATTATAATTTCATTTATGGGTATTTTCATCTTCATTTTATGATCCTTCTTTTCATGTAGCGTATGTCTCGTAAGTTACCCAATTGGTGAGGAAACCTTTCAACCTCTTTTTTTTAAAGACTTCTTTTTTATATGTATTTTAATTTACATCTTAATATGTTGTGATATGTTCTTATATATCCTTATTGATGTAAATTTTATGTCCAAGTGATGGGATTCCATTTTCTCACTCATCAACTCATTTTCTGAATTTTAATGTGACGTCATTACGCTGTTCAATTTTTACAAGGGAACTTCTTAACCCAATTCAATTCTTTGGGTTCAACTTGTACTTCTTGAATATGTCGTCCTCTGAATATGTGTGAATGACCACTGATTGTTTTACAATTAATATCCACTTATATTGGGTGTATTTATATTTTAAACACATAATTATGTGATTGATTTATCCTTAATTTAAGGATACCATATTTATAAGGGATTTCATCTCAATTTACATTTCCATTGAGACTTCATTGTTGTTATGCACCAATTCACTCTTATATGGTGTATATACTGTTCTTTGACATATTATATCATGAATCCCATTATTCTCATGATATTATAATGTTCTGATTAAAATTTATTCCTCAATTATTTGTATTCAAGCGTCTCTCATTTTGTTAAATACTATTTAACTAAAATTTCATTTTAACTATTTTAAAGATTTATTCTTCTAAATCTTTATCATTAATGTCCATGTTTTAAAAATGGTTTTAAGTATTTATTAATATGGAAATTATTGTTTTAAAATTTTTATTCTTTTAAAATCATCAAAGTGGTATGGGACACTTTCATTCAAAAAAATCTCTTTATTAAATGGTTTTGAAAATGGTTTTGATAAAGAATTGATTTTGTCAATATCTTAAAATGATATATTGTGATTACAAATGAATTATTAATTTTGAAATGTTTCTATTTAAAATATTTTATGTGCTATTATTTTATAATGGTACTTGGACATTTGACGGGTGGTTATGTGATAAACCAAATGACGGGTGGTGCCGTGAATACCAGGACGGGTGGTTACGTTATAACCTCCAATGCATTGGGTATGGATGTCAGCCGTATGGCTATTCAATTTAGTGATATGTATGGAAGTCGGTCGTATGGCTATTCCATTTATTGATATGTGTGGAAGTCGACCGTATGGTTCTTCCATTTAAGTATGTTTATGTCCCAAGTTACCGTTATATGTTATGTGTTCTTTATATGGGTTTTAGCCTAATATTTTGGTTACAAAAGGGTAATTAATGATATTTTATTTAGAGAAGAATATTTACTATTTCATAAAGGTGAAATGTATTACATATGTTAAAGTATTCATGTTTTACTTTTTGTTTTGAAAAACAAACAGTTTTACTTCTTTGTGTATCCCTTACTGAGCTTTTTATGCGCATCCAATGTTTTTGAAATGTTTTTTTTCACAGGACATAATGTGGAATAGGTTCAAGGATGGGATCAAGGAAAATTCATGCTATCTTAAACATGGAACTATACATGAATCTTTTTTAAGTGTTTTTTATGAAAAAATGTAAATTGTGTAGAAGTGTCTACTTTGTAATGTTTTGAAATGTATTAGTTATGTCCGGATTCTCTAAAACTCTAAACCAGAAAAGATCCTCAATGTGAATAATTAATAGAATTCAATGTTATGTAAGGTTTAAGGTCGGGTCCTTGTAGTTTGTATCAGAGGTCAGTTTAGAAAAGTTTAAGGATTATGAGTTTTTGGTAGACATATGGTTTGTCCCTATCTTTTATTTCAGTTAAATCCTTGTTTTATAACTTTTAAAGATCAAGGAATTTTAGTTACAAATGGAAAGAGGATGATCTAAAATGATATTCATATCTCTTCCCGATGACATTGTTGCAATAATTATTGCAAAGTTGTGTTTTGATGATTTTGAAAGTTTTTATAGCATACAACTCACTTGAAATCAATTTTCTGAGATATCAAACACCTCCACTATACCTTGTTATCATCGTGGATCATGGGTTTTATTTTGAAAATTATTATTTTCACAATATTCTCATATTTTCAAGATATTTAAATATTATCAAGTCATTTTCAAATATTTTACCTTATCAAAAGATTTTGAAGCATATCATGATTTTAAAAAAGGTGCTGAAGAAGGATGCCCTTGCGCAACCTATTTATATTTTCTTTTACAATATAGTCTCTCAGCACATACCTGTGGTATTTTAAAAGGACTATTAATTGAAATTTTCTACTCAATTTTGGTCCGACTATTTTATATAAATCATGTTTTATCAGATGTTTTGAAATTAAATGTCATACATTATTATTTTTCCAAAACTATTTTTCTCTGAACACTCATATGACCCATATCGTACAAGGTGTTTATGTATGGAGGAAGAAAATGATTTTGAAGGGTATCTAAATCATTGTTGTGATGTATGGACCTTATACCTATGTGAACAAGATGACGATGAAACCAAATGGACACCATGATCAAGGTATGATGTTCTTCATTTTTTGGATCATTTTATATTATCATATGGTAGTGAAATAAGACTTCAATAATTAAGATGTTGAGATCATAATGATTTTCGATGAAAATTAGAGGTATATGGAAACCATTGAGTGTAGAGACCCGAAGCTTATCGTACATGGACATTACATTACTTTTGAGGAATACTTAGTACATAACAAAAACACACACAAGGATCGTAATAGTTTAGTGTCTTTGGAAACTCGGAACGTAATCTTCTAATCGTGGTGAAAGATCTTCAATATCTCCCATAAAGATCTTCCCTTTTTTTACCTAAAAACCTTTCTTTATATCCTGGGGAAAAGAAAACATAAAAGGGTGAGCTCAAATGCTCAGTAAGGGTAAACAAAAGAAATATCAATCACATCATATACATAAGAACATAGCTTTTGGAAATCTTAACCTGCAAAAGAGCTCATAATATCATAACATGGGATAAATCATAGAAGTGAAAATGAGATCCCCATAATCATAAAATGAAACTTGAAACTTTGTGGCATGCACACATAATCATATAAAATCATTTCTTGTTAGTCATGACTCATTGCCAAGACTATCTTAGTGGACAAAGTCCCTTTCTGAAGAGAGTAACCCTCGTTTCAGTCTTGTTTCACTGAACCGGTATAACCTACCATTTCAGCCATGTCTATCTCATGAGATATAAAATCTTTACCCAATGCATTGGAGGGAGATATAGGTCCCACCCATCTTATAATGAATCCTTTCTTATGTGTGCCACATAATCATAAACCATACGTCATAGCGTAACACATGTAATAAAAATGGGATTCATAAACAACATGACATCATAAAACAATTCATATAAGATAAAGGAATTCATAAAAATATTTCCATCACAACATAATCAAATACATGTAATAATAGGGATAAAAACAGAACCCTTTTATTATCTTAGATGGAAAATAATTTTGATAAAATACTTGAACTCCATTCTTGAGGAAAATATCCTTTCTACTTCAAAAACATTTTTCCTTTCATAACATGTCATACGACTTTAAAATAAAAGAAGTTGATTAAAAATAAACTTGAAAACTTGTAAATGAAGTTTCTTGGAAATAAGGTTTTAAAAATCCATTCATGTCGTATAGGTTAAAAAAACATTCTTCGTACTTTTGTCGGAAAAGTCAAAAAGTACCTCGTACGAAAAACGACAAAAGATTCCTTTCGTACATATTACTAAAAACTCACCGAAGGGTAAAAATGGATTTAAACAATTGTAGGTGGATGGAAATAATATTACATATTGATGAAACATGGATGTGGATGATAAAATACACCCCAGTAAATACTTACGAATAAACAATCTCGGATAAAAATGAGATTGTGATATTTCCCTTACCTTAGGTCCGACTTGCTTTGTAAGTGTCCGAACCTCCTGTATAATGATTTAAATCATGTTATTGACTTTTTACAGAATCATATTCATTGTTATGATATCATATATGGTTCACTTATGACATTATATTACCCGTTCTTTTGTAAATTCCATGTTAAAGAAGCGTTTTGGGTAAAATCGTTTCATTTATCGTAGGTGTTTTGACTTGTTGTTCTTGACATCATTATTACTTATATCATGATTTACTCACTTCCAGAATATAAAATATGATTTATATATCATATATATTCAGTATATATATATATATATAATAGGTAGATAAATAAAATGAAAAACACCGTTCATGGAGACGGTAGTCCGTACGTACGCATGAACGCTGTTTTCCTTTCCTTATTGTCTTGAAATGGAAGTAAGTAGATGACATACATATGTATATATATACATAAATACAGTATCTTTATAATGTCATATATTTCATTATTATTTCTTATATATACATTATAATCATTCTTAAATGGTTAACATGGAGAATGAATCTCATCGCGTCGTGGAGACGGTAGTCCGTACGTACGCACGAGCGATTATATCATTTCTATAAATATTGAATTGAATTGGAGTGGATTATACAATATATCAGAATCAATATGATGTTGTAATAACTATGTATAGTTATTCTTTACACCATTATACCCATCCATGTAAGGTGGTGGTGGAAAATAGATTACACCACGGCGTGGAGACGGTATTCCGTACGTACGCACGCGCGGTGATTTCTTTTTCCGTAGGATGGGTAGATGGTGAAATAGGGTTGTTTCATACTTATAATAACATATCAGTATATGAGTGATACTGATGTTATTACTTCATAATGAAACAACCTAAGAAGAAGAAGTGGAAAAAGAAATAAAGATGAAAGAATTGGTAACGGTAATTACCTCTTCTTTGAAGTGCCTCTTTGAGACCTCCTCTTAGGGCACTAAAATTGGTCTTTGAGGAAGACCAGAACCTCTAGGATGTTTTTAGGGAAGTGGAGAAGATATTTTGGCAGGGTTTGGCCGAGATTGAGTGCTCAAATTGGTGTCAGGAGGAGGGGGAGGAGGTGTCCTTTTATAAGGGAGGAGAGGGGCACCTTAGGAATATCTCAAAATATTATTTTATATTAAAGTAAAAATCGGTTTATAATGGTTCCAAAGGGTCTTATTTCGAAGCTAAAGTGGGGATGGATCGAAATACTATCAACCAATAAGATTTAGACAAGTTTAGGTTATTATTTTAACCTTATCAATTAGATTTAACTCTAAGTTAAATAATTTAACTTTTACCGAGTCTTTTTGTTTTCTTACATTATATGGTTAATAAACTTACTATACCATGCCAAAAGAACCCCAAATTGTATATTATTAATACATATATCCTTATCTAAGTCATTTGGCCGAACCTTAGATTTTTAGGAATAAAATAACAATTAATAATATAATATTTGATTTAAAAACTATTTTGTGTCAATTTTGACACTATTTGATACATGATTTTTGTGAAAGTCATAACAGAATTATTTGTTAGAACCAAGTTGATTAAATCAACACTAATATATCATAGTAACCTAGAAAATTAGTGGAATTCATAAAAAGTCTCAAATTATATTTAGTTTGGTGTTTATAACATCAATTATGTCAATATTTCATTAATAATATAATTACTGCATCATCTTTGTGTCATAAATAAATTGACTTATTTGATGTCTAAAAATTACAAATAAAATACCATAATGTAGGAAATCGTTTTAGCTTTCTAATGAATATTTACAATCGAATTTATCTTATGTAAAACCCTATATTAAAAATGTTTTAGTAAATAAACTTTGATTTTGACTCTTTTAACTCTTCTTTGAATTAAATAATAATAAATGTCCTAATCTAATCCAAGTGGGCCTAAATGGTCATATTTTATTCCTAAGCTTGTTTTTGGTCGAATTACACCTATCCAATAGAATTAGGACATGTTTTAGGGTAATAGTAATATCATATTTACCCTTAGTTACCCTATTTACTATTAACCGTGGTAAAAAAAGTAAAAAGTTACTATTCACCAAAAATTATTTTCATCTCATTGAACCACATTTTACTTACTGACATCAACCGTGTCTCTCGGATTTTTGAAATTCCATTCACAGAAGCGGTAAAATTAAGATTTATGATGAAATTAATTTTTTTAACTACCACTTAGTAGTTTCACTATTCATCAAAAATTGATGTTTTTCAGAACAATGCCAAAATTTCATCCTAAGCTATATTTCATATTCTGAATTCAAAAATGAAGTCTATTTTACCAAATTCATATCATAGAATTTGCATTAATTAATTTTATAATTAAATCCCGCTGTTAAAACAAATAGCGTGTTTTTAAGAAACAATATCTATCAAAAGATTGACACTTGATTATGTCTGGTTTAAATGTGAAATTACATCCAATGACCAACATTGTATTAAATTGTAAAAATATATTCTAAATATACTTTAAAACCACTCAAATTAATAATTTATCACTATTAATTATTTCGATTAACAAAGTTGTTTTTAAATATAATTTAGTAATTTTCACTATTCATCAGAATATGAAAGTTATCTGAAAAGTACCAAAATTTCACCTTAGGCTAAATTCGATACTCCGAATCAAAAAAATGAAGTTCATTTTGAAAAATAAGATTTACAGAGTTTTAAAAAGTGGTTATTACTATTCATAACGGCTAGTTTTAATAATATTTTAATAGCATATCGTTGTTTAGTGAAACTCGGTATTGCGTATTACACACGCTATCGAGGAAGGTCGCGATTGCGTGTAATGCAAGGCAAGTCAAGGATGCGTGTTGTGCAAGCTCCTTTTGGTGTAGCGTACAACACAAGACATTAATAAAATTAAAAAGAATATTTTTTTATAAAATCTTGGGCTGTTACATTCTACCCCCCTTAAAATGAATTTCGCCCTCGAAATTCGTCGGGGTTATAAATGGTTTACTATTCGAAAGTTTCTTTAATAGAAACCCACATCGTAAAAAGGAATATCAAAACCAATCTTTAAAAACAAAAGTATGAAACGTAACGGTTACCCAAATAAACTAATCATTGGGTTTCCACATAGGTGAACATATGGATATGGAAGAGAAATCTAACCATCATGTTCTGATGGAGAGTGGTACAGTACATGGCTATGGAAAAGCCTGTAATCACAAATCCATAGATTTGTGATGATATAAGGTACCATCTTATTCATCAGGTATAAGATCACTAGGACAACATTTTCGGTTTTCAAGATCATTTTCCTAAAGTTGAAAATTTGAATTAGAATAAATACTTACTTTATTTTGGTACAATCTCACTGTTGTTCGTGCCTTGAACAATTTCCACTTCATCTCTTAAAGAAATGAAGTTGAATTTGTTATTCATGAAGTGTTAGCAGATCATGTGATAGAATGACGGGTCATTCCATCTGTCTCAAACAAAAGATTAGAAAAAATTATAAGTCGATCTATAGTGAGAATAATCATATATGGTTCCTAAAATGGACTTATACTTCATATATCATACTGCTTAATATAATAAAACTAGTTTCTACTAAACAGGGACTTCATGTAGGCCAGTGGTAGGCGATAAAGGCCAGTCGCACTTCGGTTGTGGGTTCGATTCCCACAGCCTTGTCTGAAGCGATGGGATGTCGCCCGTCCTGCAGGTTGTCCTTTTTCCAAAACTATATAACATCCCATCAATAATATCGAAAAAACAAACAGTACTAACTTATGTCCAACATAATCCATTCCAATCTTTAGGCTTATCCATAATACTGCAGTCGACTCTCATAATATAGTGAAAACGATTACCAAAGATTTAACACCATCGTCGATCCCCATATATCATAAGATATGTTTTGTTGGTCACATTCCAAACATTCAAAGTCCTTAATCGTGTATTCTCTTGAATACCTTAGTGAAAACATGAATGCAGTTAAAAGTTAACACTTTTCACATACAAAAATCCTCAAAATTCTATATACTCAAACTTAGTCCTTATATCAATCATGAGCTCATGAATACTGTTAAACATTTCATTTTCACGTTTTCCCTTCATTATGCGCATAATATCTCAATCACTTTGAATACCACATTAGACCAATACATAAATATTCCAATATTCCATGATACAACATTATTTTGGAATCCCATTACATAAACACTTAATCATTCCACCACATCGTTGTCATATTCAACATTTCCAATAGTGATCACATGTGACTTCCCTTTGTCCTTTGCCTTAAGCGGTTGCTCATGTCGATCATCACTAACCCTTGGATTAGGGCATTTATTAGCATAATGCCCCATTTCATTGCACTTGAAGCATTGAAGTGTTGGCGGTGCGTTCTCTGCAGTGTTTGCTTTATTCACATCATTAGAAACCCTTTTTCCATTACTTCGACACTCAGCTGCTCGATGACATTCTTTTCCACACTTAAAACATTTTCTAGTCCCTTTAAGACAATCTCCACCATGCTTCATTCCACACTTTGTGCATAAGGAAACATTCATCTTCTTTTCACCATTATTCTGAGATTTCTCCTTGAACTCCATCTTTCGTTTCTTGTCAAAACCATGAGATGGATATGTAACACCAACTTCCATTTCTACCTTGATAGCACAACGCACAATTTCTTCATAGCTACTGAAGTATCTTATAGCTAATGCCCTTCGAAGACTTGGTTTTAAGCCACTGAAAAATCAATCAACTTTACTTTCAGGTTGGATGATAATTCCAGAAGCATACCTTGCAAGTCTTGTAAAATTTGCTTCATAGGTACCAACAGATTCATCGTCCCTTTGCTTCAGTTCAAGAAACTCTTTCTCCATCTTTGTTCGAAGAATACGAGGGAAGTACTTATTGAAAAATAATTTCTTGAACTCGTCCCATTCCATAGACTCAATTTCATCCCTTTGCCTTGTATTCTTAATAAGATTCCACCGTTGATCAGCATCTCCTTCCAAACGATACACTGCTAGGATGACTTTATCATGTTCAGAACATTGAAGAACTGAAAATATCTTTTCAGTAGTACTAATCCATTGTTCAGCAACTAATGGATCAGTATACCCACTGAAAGAAGGTGGACGCTGCCTCATGAAGGATTCAACAGAATGTTGCTCCTTCCTTTTCTCGTTTGGAAGTCCTGCATGATTCATAGCTTGAGAAAGTTGTGTGAGCATGGCTACAAGATTTTTCATTCCAGCTCCTATATCGTTTGGTTGCTCAGGGGGACAATCATTGCATTGTCCATCACATTCCGCATTAACACGGTTCCTTCGGGTTCCAGCCATCGTCTAAAACCCCAAAAGAATAGTGTGAGAGGCAAAAATCATGCTAGGGAAAACAACATAATAAAGGGTTAGTACCCTCAATATCTAACATCTTAGGTTAAATTCGAAGATCGTTAGCGCAATTCTAGGACTATAACCTATACGTATACTTAACCTTAGAGACATCCCTAGACATACCTTAGAAATATCTCTAGGGATCTCACTAACGTTTTCGCATCCTAGTTTCCAAAGGTCGACTAAACCTTTCCTCTGATACCAACTGTAGAGACCCGAAGCTTATCGTACATGGACATTACATTACTTTTGCGGAATACTTAGTACATAACAAAAACACACACAAGGATCGTAATAGTTTAGTGTCTTTGGAAACTCGGAACGTAATCTTCTAATCGTGGTGAAAGATCTTCAATATCTCCCATAAAGATCTTCCCTTTTTTTACCTAAAAACCTTTCTTTATATCCTGGGGAAAAGAAAACATAAAAGGGTGAGCTCAAATTCTCAGTAAGGGTAAACAAAAGAAATATCAATCACATCATATACATAAGAACATAGCTTTTGGAAATCTTAACCTGCAAAAGAGCTCATAATATCATAACATGGGATAAATCATAGAAGTGAAAATGAGATCCCCATAATCATAACATGAAACTTGAAACTTTGTGGCATGCACACATAATCATAGAAAATCATTTTTTGTTAGTCACGACTCATTGCCAAGACTATCTTAGTGGACAAAGTCCCTTTCTGAAGCGAGTAACCCTCGTTTCAGTCCTGTTTCACTGAACCGGTATAACCTACCATTTCAGCCATGTCTATCTCATGAGATATAAAATCTTTACCCAATACATTGGAGAGAGATATAGGTCCCACCCATCTTATAATGAATCCTTTCTTATGTGTGCCACATAATCATAAACCATACATCATAGCGTAACCCATGTAATAAAAATGGGATTCATAAACAACATGACATCATAAAACAATTCATATAAGATAAAGGAATTCATAAAAATATTTCCATCACAACATAATCAAATCCATGTAATAATATGGATAAAAACAGAACCCTTTTATTATCTTAGATGGAAAATAATTATGATAAAATACTTGAACTCCATTCTTGAGGAAAATATCCTTTCTACTTCAAAAACATTTTTCCTTTCATAACATGTCATACGACTTTAAAATAAATGAAGTTGATTAAAAATAAACTTGAAAACTTGTAAATGAAGTTTCTTGGAAATAATGTTTTAAAAATCCATTCATGCCGTATAAGTTAAAAAAAACATTCTTCGTACTTTTTTCGGAAAAGTCAAAAAGTACCTCGTACGAAAAACGACAAAAGATTCCTTTCGTACATATTACTAAAAACTCACTGAAGGGTAAAAATGGATTTAAACAATTTTAGGTGGATGGAAATAATATTACATATTGATGAAACATGGATGTGGATGATAAAATACACCCCAGTAAATACTTACGAATAAACAATCTCGGATAAAAATGAGATTGTGATATTTCCCTTACCTTAGGTCCGACTTGCTTTGTAAGTGTCCGAACCTCCTGTATAATGATTTAAATCATGTTATTTACTATTTACAGAATCATATTCATTGTTATGATATCATATATGGTTCACTTATGACATTATATTACCCGTTCTTTTGTAAATTCCATGTTAAAGAAGCGTTTTGGGTAAAATCGTTTCATTTATCGTAGGTGTTTTGACTTGTTGTTCTTGACATCATTATTACTTATATCATGATTTACTCACTTCCAGAATATAAAATATGATTTATATATCATATATATTCAGTATATATATATATATAATAGGTAGATAAATAAAATGAAAAACACCGTTCATGGAGACGGTAGTCCATACGTACGCATGAACGCTGTTTTCCTTTCCTTATTGTCTTGAAATGGAAGTAAGTAGATGACATACATATGTATATATATACATAAATCCAGTAGCTTTATAATGTCATATATTTCATTATTATTTCTTATATATACATTATAATCATTCTTAAATGGTTAACATGGAGAATGAATCTCATCGCGTCGTGGAGACGGTAGTCCGTACGTACGCACGAGCGATGATATCATTTCTATAAATATTGAATTGAATTGGAGTGGATTATACAATATATCAGAATCAATATGATGTTGTAATAACTATGTATAGTTATTCTTTACACCATTATACCCATCCATGTAAGGTGGTGGTGGAAAATAGATTACACCACGGCGTGGAGACGGTATTCCGTACGTACGCACGCGCGGTGATTTCTTTTTCCGTAGGATGGATAGATAGTGTAATAGGGTTGTTTCATACTTATAATAAAATATCAGTATATGAGTGATACTGATGTTATTACTTCATAATGAAACAACCTAATAAGAAGAAGTGGAAAAAGAAATAAAGATGAAAGAATTGGTAACGATAATTACCTCTTCTTTGAAGTGTCTCTTTAAGACCTCCTCTTAGGGAACTAAAATTGGTCTTTGAGGAAGACCAGAACCTCTAGGATGTTTTTAGGGAAGTGGAGAAGAGATTTTGGCAGGGTTTGGCCGAGCCTGAGTGCTCAAATTGGTGTGAGGAGGAGGGGGAGGAGGTGTCCTTTTATAAGGGAGGAGAGGGGCACCTTAGGAATATCTCAAAATATTATTCTATATTAAAGTCAAAATCGGTTTATAATGGTTCCAAAGGGTCTTATTTAGAAGCTAAAGTGGGGATGGATCGAAATCCTATCAACCAATAAGATTTAGACAAGGTTAGGTTATTATTTTAACCTTATCAATTAGATTTAACTCTAAGTTAAATAATTTAACTTTTACCGAGTCTTTTTGTTTTCTTACATTATATGGTTAATAAACTTACTATAACATGCCAAACGAACCCCAAATTGTATATTATTAATACATATATCCTTATCTAAGTTATTTGGCCGAACCTTAGATTTTTAGGAATTAAATAACAATTAATAATATAATATTTTATTTAAAAACTATTTTGTGTCAATTTTGACACTATTTGATACATGATTTTTGTGAAAGTCATAACAGAATTATTTGTTAGAACCAAGTTGCTTAAATCAACACTAATATATCATAGTAACCTAGAAATTAGTGGAATTCATAAAAAGTCTCAAATTATATTTAGTTTGGTGTTTATAACATCAATTATGTCAATATTTCATTAATAAGATAATTACTGCATCATCTTTGTGTCATAAATAAATTGACTTATTTGATGTCTAGAAATTACAAATAAAATACCATCATGTAGGAAATCGGTTTAGCTTTCTAATGAATATTTACAATCTAATTTATCTTATGTAAAACCCTATATTAAAAATGTTTTAGTAAATAAACTTTGATTTTGACTCTTTTAACTCTTCTTTGAATTAAATAATAATAAATGTCCTAATCTAATCAAAGTGGGCCTAAATGGTCATATTTTATTCCTAAGCTTGTTTTTGGTCGAATTACACCTATCCAATAGAATTAGGACATGTGTTAGGGTAATAGTAATATCATATTTACCCTTAGTTACCCTATTTACTATTAACCGTGGTAAAAAAAGTAAAAAGTTACTATTCACCAAAAATTATTTTCATCTCATTGAACCACATTTTACTTACTGACATCAACCGTGTCTCTCGGATTTTTGAAATTCCATTCACAGAAGCGGTAAAATTAAGATTTATGATGAAATTAATTTTTTTAACTACCACTTAGTAGTTTCACTATTCATCAAAAATTGATGTTTTTCAGAACAATGCCAAAATTTCATCCTAAGCTATATTTCATATTCCGAATTCAAAAATGAAGTTTATTTTACCAAATTCATATCATAGAATTTGCATTAATTAATTTTATAATTAAATCCCGCTGTTAAAACAAATAGCGTGTTTTTAAGAAACAATATCTATCAAAAGATTGACACTTGATTATGTCTGGTTTAAATGTGAAATTACATCCAATGACCAACATTGTATTAAATTGTAAAAATATATTCTAAATATACTTTAAAACCACGCAAATTAATAATTTATCACTATTAATTATTTCGATTAAAAAAGTTGTTTTTAAATATAATTTAGTAATTTTCACTATTCATCAGAATATGAATGTTATCCGAAAAGTACCAAAATTTCACCTTAGGCTAAATTCGATTCTCCGAATCAAAAAAATGAAGTTCATTTTGAAAAATAAGATTTACAGAGTTTTAAAAAGTGGTTATTACTATTCATAACAGCTAGGTTTAATAATATTTTAATAGCATATCGTTGTTTAGTGAAACTCGGTATTGCGTATTACACACGCTATCGAGGAAGGTCGCGATTGCGTGTAATGCAAGGCAAGTCAAGGATGCGTGTTGTGCAAGCTCCTTTTGGTGTAGCGTACAACACAAGACATTAATAAAATTAAAAAGAATATTTTTTTATAAAATCTTGGGCTGTTACATTGAGGTTAAAACATGTTAGGGCTATTTTTTAGTTTCTTAAAAAAGAACAACCTGTAGGATGGGTGACAACCCGTCGCATCAGGCAAGGCTACAGGAATCGAACCCTCAACCGAAGGGCGACAAGGGGGCATAGCCTACCACTACCATACATGAATTCCAGGGTTAGTATGACTTATTATCTTTTTATGGAACAAGAATAAGTTGATTTTTGGAACTTATGTTTTATCAAATAGATATACTTAGTATAGAAAAATGATTTAGTGATTAAGTGATAAAGTCTGTTGTGGAAGACATTCTCTCTTTTTTGAGGAAACAATATATTCCTAAGGAAGATAGAATACTATGTATTTGAATTGTTGAATAGTGGTTGAAATTTTAATTTAGAATAATCTATGTCTTTATTGTGGACATATAAGGATTTGGTTTATTTATGAAAATGATGGAGAACATGTGATTTGGTTAATTACTTTTCAATATGAAACTTTCTGAGTAACTGTTGTTATTTGGAGATAAATGTTATCTTGTAAGAATATGTAATTAAATCCCTATGATATTTGGGTTTCAATCATAGTTTGGATCACTTTTGAAGAATTTTATGGAATTTTTTTTTAATCGTCTTTGTTGATCTTTGGGTTTTGTTTGAAAAATTTTGGAGATTAAGAGTAGTTTTTCTTTTTGTAAAAGAATACCCTTTTTAGGGATTACCTAATCCGGTGCTAACCATTTTGGTTTTGGTTAATGTCTAAATACATAGTAAATATATATTTCATATTTTTTGGATTATGTGATTCTCTCGAAGTTGATTATAGCCTTCTTAAGGTGAAAAGAAAGTCATCCTAAATACTCATCATTTGGAGAAAATATGAGTTTGTGTTAGAAATATAGTAAAAAATGAATGTCTACATGACAAGTAAGTATATTTCCTTATGTTTTTAGTTAAGCTCATAAATAAATTCCTCAATTAAAAGAAACTTAAAACAAAATCCTTGTCTATTAACCTTTCCTACTGGGGAATCAAAGACTGTTTAATCCATCACATGTTTGTAATTTTCTAGTGGTTAACATTCTCCTAAACATGTTTTCTATCACTCTCCATCAAAACTTGATGGTTCGTTTTCTCCTCCATATCCATGTTTTCATGGAATCCATGTATCTGTTGTCTTGGGTAACCTTTTTACTTCTCTTCTATTATTTTAAATTGATAGTTTTAATGGAACTTTTTTCGATGTGGGTCTTTCAATGAAGTTCCCAAGCCCCATTTTAAAATTGTGAGGATGCAATTCCCAAAAGGGGCAAGGATGTAACATCTCGGATAAATGAAGAATATGACATTTTCATATTTATTAATATTTTTGAACTAAATATTAATTTTACTTTAAAGGGGTTGCTATGATCGATAGCGTACCCGATATACAATAATATGTATCTTTGAAATCTTACGTTGAATACTAATAATATAATATTATTATTTTAAATGGTAGTTAACTCCTAGCTGTTTTATTGGTGGGAATGAACACAACTAACTAAAATTGGATTATAAATGTTTTTTAATGTATTTACATTTATCCAATAAAATTTAGAGGCTTCAAATGTGAATGAATCTAATTTTAGGCATAATTTACATTAAAAGGTCGATTTACCGCATTTTAATAGCGAACCCTCATTAAATATAATATTGGTAACTTTAATACCCTCTATATGACCAAATAAAATCATTTTTTAGAATGGGGACATCAAAATCTAATTTTCGTAAATTTTTGGAATTTTTCTGATAAAGTTCATTTTCTAATGAATAGTGAAAAATATTGTATTTTAATTCAAAATTGTGTTTTAATGAAATTTATTTATATGGTTAGATTATATTTTTAATTGGTTTTAAAGTTTAATTGGAATATATTTTTACCATTAAATCCAATTTTGGTCATTGGATTTTATTTCACTTTGAAATTGGATATAAACAAGTATCAATCATTTGATAGTTACTCTTTCATTAAAACACACTATTTGTTTTGATAATGGGAAGTAATTTTTAAAATTAATTAATTCCACTTCTATGTTTTGAATTCAGAAAAATATATATCATTTCTGAATTCAGAATATGTAATATATCTTAGGCTGATTTTTTGGTATTTTTCAGACAAACTTCAATTTTTGATGAATAGTGAAACCACTTAGTGGTAGTTAAAAAACGGACTTTTTCATTTAAATGAAAATTTACCACTTCTGGGAATTGAATTTCTAAAAACGGACATACATGTTTGTTATCAAGAAGTAAAATGTGGTTCAATATGATGAAGATAATTTTTTGTGAATAGTAATTTTGGACTTTTATTTACCGCGGTTAAAGGTAAATTGGGCAATTCAAGGTTAAAAGAAAATTATAATAATTTAAAATTACCATAACCCTTGTCCAAAACATATTGGTTGAGTTATTTATGACCATGGGCATATTTGGGTCGATTTTGGAACCCCATTGAGCCACTTGGGAGTGATAATGACAATTTAGATTAATTAACTTAAAGTAAAGGCAAAAATGACAAAATAAAATATATTTTAGTAAAATATTGTTTAGAAAGGGTCATATAAATTATATTTTTGACTATATAAATTAATTGGAAAGAGAAAAATATTTCTTATATCATGGTATTTTTTAATAATTTTTAGACATAAAATAATTTAAATTATATATGACACGATAATGATGTAGTGTTTACCTCATTAATAAATTATTTAATTAAATAAGATTATTATAATTAAAATATTATCCAAAACCTCTCCAATTCTGATTTTATTATTTTAATTAGACCATGATTCGTCTTATCTTCTACTATAATGATTTTTGGACCATTAGAAACCGAATATCACTATATAATAAAATAATGTTTCCACACTTTCCTAAAGAGCCCCTCCTCTCCCTTATAAAAGGATACCACTTATATCCAATTCCACACACCCCTCATTCCTTTTGGATCATCCAAACTCTACCCAATTAAGCACCCTAAATCCCTATCCTCCTCCTAGAATCCTTATATTAGGCAGAAGTCACTTCAAGAAGTCCTTTGGTTCAAACCAAATAGAGTTACTCAAATTAAAGGTAACAGTTTCTCTTAAATTGTTTTCTTTTATTTTACTTCTCCAACCCCTAAACTCTTTTTATTTCCTTTCTTTTGTAACAAAATAATTATCCTAATTGTACTAGGATGTTTTTATGAGAATTATTATAACTAAACTTACGCACATCTACATCTAATGGGTGAGGAACATAATGTTTCAGTGGATGGAAAACTAATGCCTCATGAAATGATGATTGTTCAGTTACCTCCTACCGCCTCTCATGGTGGACAATTATGATGGAACTGAATTTATATATGATATATATTATTTTTATTTTTTCTTTATTCTTTTTAATTTCCCATTTATATCATATCTTAATTGTTTCCATAGTGGGTAAATATGCTAATCTCATTAGAGGAAGTGCGGACTACCACCCCCTCAAAGTGATATGACTCATTAAATGCCTTATGTAGGATGTATAAAGGATAGAGTTAATAATATTGTATATGATATTATACTGGAATTATAATATAACTATGTATCATTATGATTTTAATTCCATTAAAATAAGAAATAGAAATGGAAGTAGCGTTCATGCGTACGTACGACATACTGTCTCCATGAACGGTGCATTTCATTTCTTACCTATAAATGTTATGTAATATTATAAATACTTGTATATAATGGGTATATATGATATATATGATATCTAAATCATTAATACCATTCTTCAAGACAATGGATATCTTACCACATGAACAACTTGTAATAATAAGGTGTTCATTTTTTTTACTCAAGTACCAAATATCGACAAAACTACTGTTATTGACTTAAATGATTTCATATTGTTTATAACATAGTAATAAGTAATATAAAACGAATAATAAACATTAAAAAAATTCTTAATCAAGATGAAATTAACATTAGTTTATTATTCAGTAGATTAATGAATGAATGGCTAAAGTCGGACACGGGGTTAGGGATTTTCTTATCTCACTTTTAATTCCATGGGATTTCCATTGTTCACAACTTATTTATTGAATGTGGTGTATTATGTACTACCATTTGATATATATTATTATGACTATATTTATATTCATGGTATTCTGTGATATAATATTTTGTTATTAACTTTTGGGTCATTCGACTCGATTGATTAGAACGGAGTAAGGTTTTTTCGTCTCACTTTTTATTCCTGTGTGATTCATGCTCTATTTTCCACTACTTCTTTTTGTGTGGTGTATGTACTGCCCATTATTGTACTCTTTATATAATTATACTTACATTTATTGGTGTTTAAATCTTCATTTTATTATCCTTATTTCATATGGTGTATGTCTCGTAAGTTACCAAATTGGCAAGGGAAGCTTTCAACCTATTTTTTTTAAAGGCTTCTTTTTGTTATGTCTTTTAATTTACATATTATTATGTTGGGATATGTTTTTATATATCCTTATTGATGTAAATTTTATGTCCAAGTGATGGGATACCATTTTCTCCCTCGTCAAATCATTTTTTGAAATTTAATTTGAAGTCGTTAGGCTGTCGAATTTTTACAACGGAACTTCTTACCCCCATTTCAATTCTTTAGGTTCAACTGGTACTTCTTGAATATGTCATCCTATGAATATATGTGAATGACCTATGATTGTTTGACACTTAATACCCACTTATATTGTGTGTATTTATATTTGTCACGTATAATTTTGTGATTGAATTATCCTTAATTTAAGGATACCATCTTTATAAGGGATTTCATCTCAATTTAAATTTCCGTTGAGACTTCATTGTTGTTATGCACCAATTCACTCTTATATGGTGTATATACTATCCTTTGACATATTATATCGTGAATCCATTTATTCTCAAGGTATTATAATGTTCTGATTAAAATTTATTCCTCAATTATTTGTATTCAAGCATCTCTCACTTTCTTAAAAACTCTTTAACTAAAATTTCATTTTAACTTTTTTAAATGTTTATTATTCTAAATATTTCTCATTAATTTCCATGTTTTAAAAATGGTTTTATGGATTTATTAATATGGAAATTATTGGTTTGAAGTATTGATTCCTTTAAAATCTTAAAAGTTGTATGGGACACTTTGATTCAAAAAAATCTCTTTATTTAATGGTATTGAAAATGGTTTAAAAAAGCATTGATTTTTTTAATATCTTAAAGTTATATATTGTGATTGAAAATGAAATGTTAATTGTGAAATGTTTATATTTTCAATATTTTATGTTCTATGATTTTATAATGGTACTTGGACAGTTGACGGGTGGTTACGTGATAAACCAAATAACGGGTGGTGCCGTGAATACCAGGACGGGTGGTTACATTATAGCCTCCAATGCATTGGGTATAGAAGTCAGCCGTTTGGCTAATCCATTAAGTGGTATGTATGGAAGTCATCCATATGGATATTCCATTTAGTGATATTTTTGGAAGTCGACTTTATGGTTATTCCATTTAATTATGTTTATGTCTCAAGTTACCTTTAAATGTTATGTGTTCTTTATATTGATTTTATGGTAATCTTTTGATTATAAAAGGGTAAGTAATGATCTTTTATTTAGTTAAGAGTATTTACTCTTTCATAAATGTGAAAAGTATTACTTAAGTTAAATTATTCATGGTTTACTTGTTGTTTTTAAAAAATAACAGTTTTACTTCTTTGTTTATCCCTTACTTAGTTTTTATGCTCATCCCAAGTTTTTGAAATGTTTTTTTTTTCACAGGACATAATGTGGAATAGGGTAAAGTATGGGATCAAGGAAAATTCATGTTATCCTTAACATGGAACTATACATGACTCTTTTTTAAGAGATTTTATTTTATTAAAAAAATTTAAACAGTGTAGAAGTGTCTCATTTGTAATCTTTTGAGATGTAATAGTTATGTCCTAATTCTCAAAAACTCTAAACCTGAAAACATCCTCAATGTGAATTATTCATTTAATTCAATATTATGTAATGTTTAAGGCTGGGTCCTTATACTCAATGTTAAGAGAGTCAATTTATGCTTACTATCACATAAAAATTCACTAAATAAAGGATAAAAATATTTTATAAGAATCAAATTCCTATAAACCAATACAATTGAAGATTTATGTAGTTGGGATAGAATAATCATATTACTAGAATTTAATAATTCAACATCTTTTCATTGGTTTGGTGATATAATATACATAGAAAACATTCTTGGTACAGATGATTTGATTGAAGAATATATGAATAAAATACTCATAGTTCATGACTATGTTATAAGTATTCTCATTATAAATACATTTTTTAATCCACTTATATAGTTATGGTTACACCTTTCCTTGGATGTTGTTGGTTCGTATCATTCTTGTTATACATTTGTTTATGTAATTGACATGGAGAATGAACTATTAGTCATATCTTTTAATGAAATATACTTCCTTTCACCATGTAAACTAATATCATTACATTTACATGATTGTTTTTTCATTATTACATAGTTTTTCAAACATAAAACATATCCCAGTTACATTATGACATTCCCCTTGTTGTTTTTACCAATTTTTTTACATGATGGAAATTAAATCATCCTTCCTTAACCGTTATCTTCACCTGAACATCCATGAGACACCATCCTTATCTTATTTGTTGTTCTTAGAAACTAAAAAATATTCTCATTGTTAATCATAAGTATTTTTATGTTACATATCATTAAACCAAAATTTATCACTCTAACTATTATCTCATTATATTTTTCATTGGGGAAATCTCTAAATTGTACATGGAATGCATTGATAACTTGGTTCCTTCAGGATTCATCCATTACTAAAACTAAAACTAGTTAGTAAAATATAATTGAACTACATCCACAATACTATATATAATTCTAAAAACATATTTTTTACATTTTTGGTTTTTATACTAATAAATATGACCCAATTTCAACCATCCAAAAAATATAACATCAAAAAAAATTGGATCACTTATGTACCCAAGGAAATTTTATGTTTTGAGTTTTATAACATTAGGATAAGATATTATATAGCATTACCCATGTCTTAAAATGATTATTTCTCTCAAATTTACCATCTTTTCCTATTCCAAAATATATACTCAACATCTCCCATTATATTTTTTCAATATGAAACATTTCTATAAATAATTAATTTAACATCATTCTTTATAACCTGGGGAAAAAAAGACAAAATAAGTTTGATCTCAAACACATGGTAAGGGTCAAAATAAGAATTAAATATTCAATGTCATCAATGATAATAAGATTAGAATAAGGGTATTTTGACAGAATAAATGTTCATAAAAAATTATAAAATAATTCATGTCCATCAAAACATAGATCATAAATCTTGAGACACAGTATAAATATTAATCATGAGAATATAGTCATCTATGTCAATAATCATAAGCCATGTGAAAACAATACTAAGGAAACATTACATACTTATCAAAATCGTAAAGAACATTTCCTCGAAACAAGGAACATCCTTTTCGTATCACTCTTAGAGAAACCCATAAAAATAAAATAACAAACCCGGTAAATTCCAATAATTTCATCATAGAAATCTGTAACTCGTCAATTGTATCCCTTTACATAATTCATTAGAGGACTATATTTGTCCCCCTAATCGTCATGAGATAATATGGGATAATTAATCCTCATACACAATTTCCAATAACCATAACATAAAAACAAGAGAGAAAATCTTATATTTTATAACATAAAAACAATAATTATTCTTCTGTAACTTCACTTACTCATTGAAAATAGATGGATTCCATTAAAATGACCTTCACCCAATCATAATAGATCCAGATAAACATTAATTATGGTAAAATTACAACATATCCTTAGTTTATATTATATAAAATCAAGAATTATAGTTTTCAATGAATATAAATATGAGAAAAAAACATTAAAACATTCTTGAGGAAAAGACCATTTATACATTGAAAATCACTTTTAAAAACTAAAAAAATATACCATGTTATAAAATCAATTATATAAGAATATAACCATGGATTCATTAAAATTAATGATCAATTAAAATATTTTCCATGACGGTAGAAAATTCTATTTATGCCGTAAACGTTAAAAATTAATATTCTTTTCAAACATTTGTAAACGGAGGAAAAAGTGACCCATACCGAGAATGATAGAAAATTTTCATTCAAAACCTTTTGAAATAATATGGAATATCTTATAAAATAAATATATAAAATAAGTTATTTTTAAACATCCATATTATTCAAATAATATAAATAATCTTTGTAAATAGTTTGGTTAAATGACTTTGAAGACATTTACATAATGTTTTTAAATAAAATCCCTTTAGGCCTTTTATAAAAAAAACCATTTGAAAGTTATAATACAACAAAGAAAATAAAATACCACTATTATATAATTATATATTATATTATACTTAAATTTTCATTCTACACACTATATAAATAAATATAGGTGAAACAATCAAAACATGACTCAATGAAGGAATTTTGAGATGAGAACCCCTTGAAGCTTGTTTAATGCTTGGATGAAAAATCCCTTGAATGAAGGAACATAACATAATTATATAAAACCCAAATTAACCTCATAATAACATGTGAAAAAATATTCATGGGAAACTAAGTAAACCATATTAAATGAAACATGGTTCATAATATTTATTATATCTCAATGACATAAAATTGAGTCCAAGAAAACCATTGAAACATTAATGACATTTGATTGAATATCTCTTAAAAGTGATCACATTAAAGGAACCACTAATATCATGATAAAATATTCATCATTTGAGATAACATAACATGTGGTATAATATGAACCTAAAAAAATGATAGTTTCATAACATAAACATTTTTCCCAAAGAACGAATATTTGAGACAAATAAACCTCACAAAGATCATATCATTAAATTGAGAATTAATCAATTGATAGATTATGTGTAACAAATGTAAATATAAAAAAATAAAATAAAAATTATTTAAATTATAGGTAATTCCCTAAAAATACATTAATAATATAATCAATGAAGAAGTAATAAAATCTAATAGAGGGAATGTGAGTTAAGAAAACCCTTACCACCTTGTAACATTTAATTCAAATCATCTGGGATCAGATATTTTTAATTTCAATTTAAAAATTAATTAATCTTCAAGGTTTCATTTTTTAACATGTAAAAAATTGAATTATATACACTATATAAAATATATTTATAGTATTACATTAAATCATGGCTCAATGAAAGGAAATTAAGATGAAATATGTTTCCCATTGGTAACTTTCAATTAAAATTTCCTTTAATGAAACAATTTTAATTTTAACATAAAATAACATTAAGTATTATTTACTAACGATATAACATGTAAAAGGTAATTATATACATTATATGAATGAAACTAGGTGTATATAATTATAACATTCCTCAATGAAAGGAAATTGAGACGAAATTCCATACCACTTGGTTACATTCAAGTCCAATAACCTTTAATGAAATAATAAGAATCATAACATAAAAGACCATAATGTATTAATTATTCTTGATATAACCTAAAAAAGGTTATAATATACCCCATATAAATAAATTATGTGTCTAACAATAAAAAATGAATCCATGATGGTATGTTAATATGAAATCTCTTACCACATAGTAACATTCATGTCAAATCACATTGGATAAAAAATGATTAATTTTAAATTACAATAACATGAATTATGAATTATTCAGGACATAACATGAATAAATTTATCATATTAAAGAATATAATAAATTAGGTGTATAATATTAAAATAATCATCAATGAAGGGAAATTAACATGAAATCTCCAACCAATTGGAAACATTCAAGTCAAATAACCTTGGATGAAACAGTTTGAATTGTAACATAAATCACTGGGATGTACGTAGAATTCATTGTATGTAGTTTTACATTTCATCAAATTCATTATATAAATTAAATTATTTTTATAACATTAAAACATGCTTCAATGAAGGAAAGTCAAGACAAAATCTCTTACATAGAGTCTAGATTTGGTCTGTATATCCTTTAACACATGTATAATAAAATTCTATCAATTATTTCATTTATTAATATCCTTTTGTTATTTTAATACTTTATCATTAAACCATTTATCCTAATTATTTTAATGAAATATTTTATTACATAATCAGTTAAGTCAACTTCGTGTGTTTTGAGGATGTTCTATTAAAAATTGCAAAATGACTTCGGTATTTTGACTATATTCAAAGATGTTATTATTGAATAATATCATAAAAAAATAATGAAATAATTATAATATTTATAAATTAATTATAATTTCAATACCAAAAATGAATTATGGTTATGAAAAATGAATCACTTTACAATCAAAGAGACAGTAGGCCCTAAATATGTATGATTAAGGTTTCCTTTTATCAATGAAGAAAACATAAAGAAGATAAGTAATATTTTATATTTAAATAATACATATTATACAATAACTATCATATTTCATCAGTAAAAACACTTATATATACCATCTATGTGATGTTTTTATGAAAACCTAATCACATCACTTCGGGGTTATGGTAATCCACTCGTATATATGAACTATATTATAATTTTTAAATGGATGGAAAGGTGAGAAAATAGATGATATACTATCTTTAAAAATGATAATTATTTAATTAATTTAATAATAATATACATTAAATATATATTCATAACCATACACGATTGGTTGTGATGGAAACCAAATTTTATCTATTCCTGAAGAGGTAGTCCATTGTACACACAAACAATGGTTTCTTTTCATATTCAATGAAAGGAGTTTCATTATTGTTAATACATAAATATAATAAAATAACATTATATGGAACATACAGATGTTATTATATCACAATGGTTAGAAATAGTTTTTAATGATGTATAATAATATATAAAACTAATTTTTTTGTTAAAAGATATACATATTCCTCAAAAAACACCCTATGATTTACACTTTTGTTAAATATGGTTAGTATTCTTCCAATACTAATAACTCTATTTAGTTGTTAGGTATGTTAAGAATGGATTTGGGTGTGTATTTTATGAACTATAATTCCCAAAATATTTAAGGAATAGATTATAGGATATTTTCTTTTATAAGTGAGGCTAGATTAACTTTTCAAAATACATGAGACTCTATAATACAATATGTGACTACATAAATTCAGATGGTTACAAAATAAAATGGTTTCTAATATAAGAAGAAAAATTTATTAATATAATCATCCAATAAATTTTTTATAATTTGAGAATTCATTTGAGGACTTATCAATTAGAATAGTATTTCCATTAACAATTTTTAACAATAATTTTGCTATCAAATTTTTCAATATAAAAGGGTTATAAATCTTTTCACAAGAAAAAATTGCCCTCTAAATGGTAAATAGATGAAATATGTTTCAATTTATCATCCAACTTGTCCTATTTGATTATTATTATTATTTATATGTAATTTAATATAAAAATGTTAATATAAATACTATTAATGTCACATAAAGAACTATTTTTAAGAACCTAAACTTCTAAATTATGAACATTATATTCAATAGTTTCTATGGAACACAACACCAAGCATAAAAGGAATTAAAAATATCAATATTTTATGATATATTTTTCTTTCTTCATATTTAATATCTTCATTTTATTTCATTACATGTAACATGTTTTTTTCTTGAGTTACACACAATAATTAATTTAGTATCTGTTAAAAACAACTCTGATTTTTTGTTACACACATAACCGAGTTTTAAAAAAAAGTGAAAAATTACTAAAATATTTTTATTTAATAATAATTTTATAACCTAGTCATTAAATTTTTGGGTATGAATATTACTAACTAAATTATTAAAATTATGGTTATCTATTGATTATCTATAAAATAAGAATCATTTATAATAAAAATAAATGATTTCATAAGAACTGTATTTTTTTAAAAGGATGTTTTAATCACATTTTGCGCACGTAATTTAAAATTAATTTTTAATTTTTTTAAAAAAAATGTTAAAATAATAAAATTAATTTCTGAAATTTAAATAAAAACTCTCTTAGGTTGTTTTTTTATTTTTTTGAAATATTTCATTTTTTTATGAATAGTTAAAAATAATGAATTTCAATTGAAAATTTCCTTTTCATTTAAACAATGTATAATGTTAAATTATATTTAGAATACATTTTAAAGAAAAATTAGTACAATTTTATATTAATTAATCCAATTTAGTTAAATGTAATCATCTCTATATTGATATTAGAAATAAATACTTTATAAACTTTTCAACATATTCACTTAAAACCATGATTTCTTGTCACTTCTGTAGGATTAATATTAAAGTATTGAATTTTAATAAAAGGATTCTATATTTTGAATCAATATAATTTATAATGTATTTTAAGGTTAAATTAATTTTTTTACTAGAATGAATAGTAAATATAGTAAAAATTAATTACTACGGTTATGGTAAAAATGTGTTTAATGGGGGTTAAACTAGAATGATAAAAGTGAAAATTACCTAAAATATTATTTTAATTTTATTTAATGGGTTTACCTAGATCTTAGACAAGAAAATATATGAAATATGGAAACTATGCTCCACTTTCCAATAAATATGACCCCTATAATAAGTCATGTAATGAAAATGACCAAAAAGTAACATTTCATACTTTTAATATCTATAAATCATTGGTATAGGGAAAAACAACATATCTATGATTATATATATCCATTTAAAATAAAATTACTCTTCTTATCTTAATAAATATATTTTAATTCTTTTTAGAAGACATAATTAATTTAAATTCTTATGAAACACCAACACAGTATTTATTTAGTTTACAATTTTATAAAGTAAATGAAACCTAAAATATTAAAAGTGAAGTGAATTGAATTAATTTTTGTATTAAATTATTTTTTTAGATTAATATATCATTTCACACAGGTGTGAGAATTATATATTCTAATTCAATCATTTTTTGATATTTTTAAATTTACTGTAAATGAATAATGTCAAAATTGACATTAATGTTATTTTATGATAATTTTTATTACTAAATGATTTAAAATTTATAAAAATCCAATATTCTACCAATTTATTTTCAAATGAATTTAATTACCATATATATTATATTAATGGACCAAATTAATTTTTATAATGAAATATTTATACTTAAATTTTAAATATTTTGTTACTGTAATTGGGGTTAAAGCAGTATTTCTGCATGATACATGTGATTGCATTAAAATTATTTTCCAATTGAAATTGAATTTATATTTTTTAAATTATATATTAAATTTATAATTTTTAGTTAAAAATTATCTAATATAGATATTATTATTTTCTTCATTATTATTTTAATTACCTAGGATAAAAATAGTAGTTATCATATTGAAAACCCAAAATTGTAAAAATAAAGAAACATAGAAGTTAAGGAAAATAATATTAAAACATGTGTTTAATTGTGTGGTGGAGGGTGGAATAATCTATACAATCCCTCAAAAACAATACTCTTCAATTTTGATCTCATTTAGGTAGTATTGACCTCCCAATAGTTAATAAATTTCAGTATTTACAATAATGTTACTCATCCTCAATTATAAAAAATCTCACCCCCCTCACTTATTAAAATTTTTAAACCACTGTGGTTCAAAAAAATACCTAGAAAAATCAATTCCCAATATCCATAACCTCATTATATAATCCTTATTTTTGTTATAAATCCATCCTAATAATTCTTTATTACAAACCTATGGAGGAACCTGGAGAAGTGGTAATATTCTTCAATGAGGGTCCTTATTTACTTCTTTCTCCACCTCATTCAATTATTATTACAACGTGATGAAATAATGACATCAGTATCTTCCATATAATGAATTTTTTTTAATATTTTCATGACCTAAATCCATATATTCCCCCTTCAAAACGGTTATGAAATCATTATTCTATTGTATGGAGGACTACCGCCTCATGAACTAGCATCGTTCGTTTTTTTATTTCCACCTATCTAGCTTTCCTATGATAATTTATATAATTTATATATATGATATTTATAATTTATTTAAAACTATAGAGTCATTATTTCATATATTTCATTTTAATATACATTTCTTAAGAGATTGATAAAATCACTCATGTGTATATTAGACTGCTACATCGTGAAGTGATGCCATTTTTTTCACTAACGCTTCAAATGTAAGGTGATAAAGATAAATTTAATGATTATATGTGGTATTCTGGAAGTAGTTATTATATTAATGACATATTTATATTAATTAATGGATAATATATTCTATTTTATTTCTTTCCATTTCAATCACATAAATATGATATCATCATTGGTGTACCTATGGACTACCACCTTCATGAAGCGATGTGACTCTCTATTCATCACCACACCCCATGGATGAAATATATAGTTATATAATATGGTATTAATGATATTATGATAATTATATAAAATTAAAATATTACTTACCTGCTTTCCATATTGATCAGTGAAAAATAGAAATGTTACGCATGCGTTTGTACAACCTATTCTTTCTATGGTTGTAACATACCTCATTTTTCCTAACAATCATTTATTATTGGTTTTAAAAGTATAATGAATATATAAATTTGATATTTATTTAATTATTATTATTCTTTAGATTATAAGACTAGATATTATGTCTAGTAATGATATATTTAATGACAAAACACACATTAGAAAACAATGCATTTAATACCTAAAATTATGAAAATAATGAATGATTATTTATGAATGAGTGGTAATATTTCATAAAATGATCATATATGATACTAAAAATACTAATATGGATTTTTATAATTTAATAACATTTTTAAAAACAAATTATAAGATTTTAATGAATGTACAATCAAAAGAAAGTATAAGTAAGGGATTTCATCTCAACAAACATTCCATTGAGATGAATTTTTTATTATGAACCAATTGACTTTTATGTGGTGTATATATCACACAATTGATATGTAATATCATTTATAATTTGTTTTTAATTGTATTTTATGTTTCATTTTGAATTATTTCATCTAAGGGGGTTTTATGTGATAATTCTCAAATAGTAAAAGTTATTGTACAATCTCACTTCCTTTTTTGGATTTTATTTTCATATTGATACAACACTTTCTTGTAATAAATTTTCATTTTAAATTGAATTTATGCTAAATATCCAAATTCTAATGCTGTGGATTTTATTGTTACTTAATCATTATACTATATTTATGTACAATGTTTCCTTTTAATGTCGTCTGGTTAATTGGGGAAATATTTATAAATCAGTATCATTTAATCAATACTAATATTTTATAAGCCACATTGTTCATGAATTAAATTGATAATTAAATATATGAGGAATTATTAGGACATCCAATACATGGTTTGGGTACTAGTTAATGCAATCCCCTCGATACACTATTAATCTAATGAATTGAATTTATTGTCCAAATCCAATTAGTTGTTACCGATAATGTTTTAAACATTCTTTAGGATATACCATAATGGTAAAACAATCATGTTCCTCAGAAACATGAAGTCTTATAATTATGAGTTTCCTTTATTTAATATTCAGTTATTATTATCCATGTGATTTCTTCTAGGATATTATCTATTGAAACATTTAATTCTGATCTTACTAATTTAATGGAATGTGTTCCTTGTTATTTACCATTCCATATTGATTATTCCGCATCCAATTATTTAAATGTCTTATGTTCTCAATTATTTATCATTCCGTGTTGATTATTCTTATTGATTCATGATATATTCTATTGAACTGAACCCTTATTGAGTGTTTTATCTCACTCGTATTTTTTTATTTTCCCAAGGTTATAAAGAAGAATCCCTTGAATGAGATTCAAGGATGCCAAGAATTTTCCATTACTCTTATTCTTTCTTTATTCCCAATGTAAAATGGATATCATTTGTGTATCTAGACTTCCAAAATGACTAAACTGATCGATCATTCAGTATTTGACTTATTTTATCTATGTTAATGTACTAAAGAAGACTCTAGTTCTGTTCTACTCAGGTTGGGGTCATTATAGTTGGTTTCAAATAATTTATATTATAAACCTTGTGAACTATATTTAGTAATACATAGACCAGGGAAGATAACCTTATGATGTATATTTAGTATAATTGTATGGGAACATCCTAATTTTTTGTTAAGGTAGAAATTATGTGTTTTACCCTTCTAATAAATCCTTGCTTAGATTATACAAGTGAATTTTATTTGGTAATAAATATACCTAAGTGTAAAAACTCAAACAAGGGTGCATTGGTCAGGACTAGATCGTCACCTGGTGCTTGAAAACTGGCCTTCCTATTCACCTAGTTTGAATAATTTGGGGGTATATGATTATGATAATTAAAATTATATTTATAAACCATGAGGGTGTTCTGCTGATGCATCGAGCCATCATATTTTCCTCGACAATTCAAACTGGCTCCATGCATAATGATGTATCTGACTTTGTTCTCTTGAGAGCTCTTGGTGTTCGTGGCAGGGAACGGAAGCCCCAAATGGTAAAGTTTATCCGATGGATCCCACCTATCCATGAGTGGTTGAAGGTGAATGTTGATGGGGTGGCCTTTGGCGCACCAGGTCCTGCTGGCTGTGGAGGGGTCTTCAGAACTCATCGGGGCTTCGTTAAAGGCTATTTCTTCCACTATGTTGGACATGCTCAGGCAATTGAGGCAGAACTTTGGGCGATGATCAATGCGATCAGGTATACTGTCCATTATGGTTGGCATAGAATTTGGATGGAGTCGGACTCTGTTGTTGCTGTGAAGATTTTAAAAGATCGGCCTCGGAATGTTCCCTGGAGAATGATTTCCTCCTGGATTTCCTGCCTTAAACTTGCTGAACAGCTTTTCTTGGATGTCTCTCATGTCTACCGGGAAGCAAACCAAGTCGCTGATGTTCTCCCGAAGATAGACATTACAGAAGCTAGCTCCATTTGGTCTTTTACCTTACCTCCATATTGTGACTCCTTGGTCTGCAGGGACAGGGATGGTGTCTTATATTCTCGGTTTTGCAAGAGTCTATGTATTTGAGCTTCTTTGTACTGTTTATTTCTTTTTTGTTATTATATTTTGTTGAGAGCAGGCCTCTTTCTTGTCTCTCGAACCTTCTGGCTATAATGTATTACATCATTTAGATATGTAACCTTGCTAAATGGATGAGAACCTCATCAATTCACATAATCCAACGAGGAATAATGATATTTTATTAGTCTAAAGTATGATAATCATTCCATTGAAACCAGTCTCCCAACAATTCTTATCATATGAGGACATAATATCATGTACTAAGAGGTATAAAATGAATTACTTATGTATTAAAGATTCCAAATTATGTGAGAGTATGTTTTGATGGTACAGAAAAATACTGATAAGGGGAAAAGGGGAAATAATGTTTTTTCCACATCTGATAATTGTTGACTGAAACACTATGGTACTTGCTTAAAGGCAATAAGAGTTTTTTTTTGAAAAAGTGGTTTATTCGGTCATTAATGGATTTCACAACATTTTAGTGTTTATAAATACACTAAATAATCATTTTTTTATTTCTGTAATAATGAATGATTCATGTTTTCGATAATGTTTTATGGTAATTAAAGTCATTAATGTTTTTCAAGAGAATACATGATTAAGGTATTCACATGTTTGGTATGTGATGATTAAGAGAAACATCATGATGTTTGGATTAATGTTATTTTCCATTTATTAATTCATTGATCATATTTCAAATGTTTCGGACCTCGATCTATTGGGATGGTTAATAAGATCAACCATTTATAAAAAATTTTATGTAAGGACCCAACCTTTAAACATTACATATTCAGGTTATTTTAAAACTATAAATTGGATTCCTTTCCCAAATATCATTTTGTTTTAGAGTTTTTTAGAATTAGTTCAAAACACATACATATAAACTCTTATATTTCATGTAGAAACTTCTACTCAATATCAATTTTCTTGATTATATTAATCTTTATAAAATTAATCATGATTTAGTTCCCTAAAAAACCTCAAAACAACTAACATGAATTCCTTTCTTCAATTACACTTTCTAAATCAGTGTGAAAAACATTTGAAAACATGGGATGACATTAATAATCTAAATAAGTTACATAAAAAAGTGATAAAGAACCCATTATTCCATGAATGAAAATATTTCCAAAAACTTATATCATTTTCAAATAAAACATAATCTCTCTATCCTAGCATATGAAATCATAATTATCCCACAAAAATATAAATATAATGCATAAATCATAATGGTAACATGTGGAATTATTTTCATATCTCTCTTAAATATAATGAATCTCTATATTATATACAATGAGTAAACATCATGGTTACTCTTGAAATATCCATCGCAATATATTCTCATAATCTCTTAGAAGAAACCTATCCGGTTAACTTTTTATCATTTACAAATTCATTGGAGAGCTATAATTGGATCACCCTCCCTCAATTTATTATAGAACCACAGGTCCTAATAAAAAATTCCAAAGAACCATTACATAATAATAACATATCAAACATTCATAAATAAATATTCTTGAGGAAAATAACTATTCCATTTTGAATTCACTTTTAATTTTTATTAAAAATACAATCCCGAATAATTGAAAATTTTAATTTGAAAATAAAATAGTAAAATATTAAAAGATTATTCAAAACATTAATGTCTCATGAAAGTAGTAAATTATATTCATTTCTTATATATAAAAAATTTTATATGGATTTTTAATAAAAATTTGAAAGAGTATCATTAAAAGAGGAATCACAAAAATTATTTACATAACACCTGAAAAAGATATATTTCTAAAAACATTTGAGAGAAATTTAAATATTCCCATTTTATAAAATTCATTTCCATACATTCATAAAACCCATTTTGAAAACATAGACTTGAAATATAAATATTTATAATAATTAATTTTTAAAACATTTAAAACATAATTACAGTTAAAGAGTACCATACAAATATCATATGATTGAAGTAAAAATTAATGAAATTAATGGAATATTTATATTCTATACATTTAAACATAAATTTTTTTGAAATATAATCATAATGAATTTCAAAAATAATCTTATCACGTCATATTCAAGGAACTATAATGTAAACCAAAAAAATGAAAATTAGTTTAAGAATCTCTTTACCTTGACTGAGACTCATTATGTACAATATTTATCTTACTAAATAATAAAATTGTGTTAATTTATACCTGGTTAAGAACCTTAAAGGATACTATTACATTAATATCACTAATCATTATTTTATATTCAATTACATAATTAATTAATTTCTCGTCGGACATTTTGATGATATTCCATACCAAATTCCAAAATGAATTTGGTCAGTTGACTATAATAAAAGAGTTAATTATGCCATATAAAAAATAATAATATTCATGTAATATTTTTAATATATATTTATCATTTACATCATTATAACCATAAATTTAATTTTTTGATGAAAAAAATCACACCATTGTGTGGATAAGGTATGTCATATATAGGCACATGCGGTACTTTTGTTTTTCATTGGATGGAAAAATGATTCAATATGGTTCTCCAATAACAATAATAATAACATATAAGAATATATGTTATACTAGAGTTATTACTTTATCATTTAAAGTTTTTAAAAGGAATTTGGAGAATAATCAAACTTGAAAGAATTAATAAAGATGATTACCTATTCTTTGGCGAACATCCTTTAATCTCTTCTTTAAGGATATTAGGTTGGTCTTTTGGAAAAACAAAACATCAATAGCTTTAATAAGTATATTGATAAGATAAATTATTAGTTTTTATTTCATATATATGGCTTAATGTGATGTAAAAAATTGATGTTATGAGTTCCCATTTATAATTGAGGTTAGGGGAACTTTTGGAAAATCTAGAAAGATTAAATTAAAATAAATTCCTTTTCAATATAGATACTACCAAATAGAAATTCATTCTCATATAAGATGATATAGGTCTGTAATATCATCTTCCAATAAAAATTATACATTATTTTTTTAAACCATATCATTTTTATTAAATTCAGTTAATATATTTTCATTTAAATTGTGGTAATAATTTATTTAATATTGAATGGTTGAAATTTTTTACATATAAAATTTAAATTTGAAAAAATGACCAATTAATGATAGTTTACACTAAATAAAAATAATTTTTTAAATTTATATATTCTCTCATTATTTTTAAATAAATTAATATAATATTAATATGATAAAATTCCATTAGTGTCATTTTTGACATTATTAATTTCTTCGGCATTAAGAATATCAAGAAAATATGATAACATGCAAAAAAATTATTTAATACACCCCTTATATTTCATAAGCATAAATATAATTCTTGTATGAAAATAATTATCTCAATTTAATTTTTTTTATATTTTTAATATCATTTATTTGATTTTTCTATTAATTGAATAATTACTGCCTCATCGTTGTGTAATTATTTAAAATACTTAATACATCACTTACATTTAAAAACAAAATAACATGATGTAGATAAATATTTTAAATTTTAAAATAATATTTATTGTGGAAGATATATTCTGAATAACATCATTTTAAAAATAATATAATTATTAATAACTTAAAAAGTGACATCATTGACTTTTCTTTAAATAAGATATTATAAATATTATAATCTCATCCAAATGACTCCAAAAATAATAAATAAAAGTTTTTTATGAAAATTGGTTTATTAGGTTACTAATTAAAACTTATATTCATTGATAACCTACATTTTTACCCATGTGGACACATAATAGACATATAAGAGAAAGAAAGTCATATTTTTTGACATTCTTTGATTTATATAATATATAAGTCAATTTCTTAGACTACTGCCCATTAAATGAATAAAATTGTATATCAAGATGTTAAAGGTATAATTAAATTCATTTAATAAAATTTGGATAAGTTTATGGTAATTCTATAATCCTTATCAAATTATTATTACCCTAAATTACACAATTTATGCTTAAACCTAGTAACAATAATTACTATGTTTATTATTTATATAGTTTTAAAATAAAAAATAAATTTTTTACTTGATTTATAACTTCTTATTCTAAATATTTAATCCATTTTTAAAAATTAAAAATATATAAGTGAAACATGTTAATTTAAATTTGAAATGAAAAAACACAAAGAATTTTTTTTTGATAAAATGACATTTTTTTAATTTAAAATGTATTTATACAAAATTTCAGAATAAAATCCATTTCAAAAACATTAATTGGAATATTTTAAATCAATTATAACTAAAAAACATAAAACTAATAAAAAAATTTACCTTTTAAAAACTTCAAAAATATAATTTTTTATAAAAATCTATATTTTTCACCATTCATTGAAAAATCAATATGTTTTGAAAATTATCAAAATTTCACAATAGGAAAATTTGGATTATATGATTTAAAAATGGAATTTAATTTAATAAATTATTTTTTTTAAAATATGCTAATATTAAATATATTATTTTTACATAAAAAAGAAATATAAAATCATTTTTTGAAGAAACATTTGTTTTGAAGAATAATATTACTTTACTAAAAATTGTGTGATTATTTTCAAAGCTCATAACAAAATATTAGTTTTGGGTTATACCTTTATATTTATTTTAAAAATAAGTTATTCCTATTCATTAATATTAATTTAATACACATATTTTAATGGTCACATTTAAATAGTAATGTTGAGTTTTTCGTTTAAGATTGATGTAGTGTATCTTATATACTATCAAACATAGTGTTTCCTTTTAAAAATTACAGGATGTTATAGTTTAAATTGAACATTGGATAAGGTTTTTGAGATTAATATAATAAATAATAATATTAATACTTATGTATGTTGGATAACTAGTTCTAAATATATTATTTTTTGAAAATAGTTTGAGATAAAGGAATATATTTTCACTCTTTGAAGGATCCTATGATCCATTAAAAGTGTATTTTAGTGCTTTGGGTATAAATAATTCATATTTTTATATTTATAAAATCACATCCATAGGATTAAATTATGATTATAAAATTGAAATATATCAAGTATACTCATATATAAAAAATTAATTCCTCAACTTTAGGAAAATAATATTGAAACAAAAATGTTGTCATATTACATTCATATCCTGTGAATAAGATGGTATTTTAAATCATAACAGCTTTATATCATTGGTGGCCTTAACATTACATTTATCATTAACTTTCATTTTATCAATGACTTATATAATTATCTATAATTATTTAGGATTTCTTCCATGTCCATATCTTCACTTACCACTAATGTTCTTCTACTTGGAAACCTAATTATATATTATTTCATGGGGCCTTTGTACTTACTAGTATCTCTTATTAAGAGGATTTATATTAACCCTTTTACATTCTGGGTTTTTTTAAATGGTATTTTAAAATATCCACCATTGATTACTGAGATTGTATTGAAATTCTGTGGACATAATTTATTTAATGTGGGGAGAATGTAAAACTCCAAAATTCTAAAATATTAATATCATATTTGATAGAGTGTATGACAAGAAATACCAAGTGTATAAGGGAATATGACATCTTGAGACTCTACAATATATTTATTTTTATATAAATTCAATCTCTTTAATAACTTATGTTACATGAAACACAACATTTTTCTAGTGTTATATAAAACACTGAGTTCATCTTCTGTTATATGCAATACTGAGTTTAAATGAAATGTGAAATATTAGAAAAATATTTTTAAAATATTATTATTTAATATAATAGTTATAATCATGATTTTAAATTGTAATTTATTAATATTAGTAATTAAATTTTGAAAATTATGTTTATCTATTGATTATAAACATAATAAGAATCACTTAAATGAAAAATAAATGTTTTTAGAAAAATTTTATATTTTCTATAATACAGTTTAAGTGAACTTTGTGCACATAATTTTAAATTGTATTTTATCTATTTTGGAAAATGTATCTGAAAAAATTATCTTAATTTTTTGAATCAGAATGCCAAATTATTTTTCTGTGAATTGTTGTTATTTTTCTAATATATATCATTTTTCTATGAATAGTTACAAGTAATAAATTTTAATTGAAAGCTACATTTTCATTTATATAGTTTATAGTGATAAAATATATTTTAGATAGTTTTAAAGTAATATTAGTTAAATTTTATATAAATTAATTCAATTTATTTCGTTGTAATCATTTTTATTTTGAATTTAGATTTAAAAACATTAAAAACATTTAAACAGTTTGTCTTTAAAAGATATGATTTCTCACTGCATCTGCGGGATTAATTTTAAGATATATTTTTTCACTTATTTAAATTGAATTACTAAAAATGGATTACATATTTTGAATCATCATAATTTCAAATTTCAAATAATATCAACATAATTATTTTTAATAAATGAATAGTAAATTTAGTAAAAATTTATTACCAAAGTTATGGTAAAATTGGGTTTATAAGTGGTTAAAATAGAATGATAAGAGTGAAAATGACCTAAAATGTTATCCTAATATTATTTAACGATTTTCTTTAGATCTTGGCCATAAAATTCTCTGATATATGAAATTTTATTTCCACATTCTATTGTATATGACCTATATAATAAATAAAGTATGAAAAAAATAAAAAAGATACTTTTCTTACTTTTAGTATCTATAAAGCATTGGGATATGACATAAACAACATATTTTAGGTTATATATATCCTTTTTAAAGACAATTTTTTTATTACCATGATAATTTGTTTTAATTTTTTTGAGATGAAATATTTATTTTAAATGCTTAAGAAACACCAACACAATAATTATTTTGTTAACAATTATATAAAATAAATGATACTAAAAATATTAAACATTAATTAAATTAAATGAATTATTATTTTTTATTATTGGTTTAGATAAATATATCATAATACAAAATTTTTCAAATAATAAATTTTAATTCCATCGTTGTCGTGATATTTTTAAATTCATTTTTAATGAATAATTTCAAAATTGACATAAATGTAATTTTATGAAAAATTCTATCTTGTTAAATGATTTTAAACCTATAAAATTAATATATTCTAAAAATTATTTTTAAATGATAATAATTATCAACTATTCTCTCTTAAAGGGCCAATTTTTCTTTTATAATGAATATATTTTACCCTAAATAGTAAAGACTCTATTAGTGAGACTAAGGTTAAAGATGTGTTTTTTCATGTTACATGTGATTGTGCAAGAATTAATTTAAAACACACATTGTTTTTAATTTTTTTAACTAGTTATTATATTTATAATCATTGGATCTAAATTATCAAATAAGGTTTTCTTTCATAGTGATTGACTATTTAATTTCATCCCTACACCACTGTGTTAAACCAATTTTGTATTGAAAATTACAAAAATAATAACAAATTTCATTTCCCATTTGATTGTATTGTTTAATTTTTATCACTATTAAAAAATAAAAATTTACATTTTTTATTATTTCACTATAAGAGGTGATGATTTGGATGATCAAGAATGAAGATGAAATAGAATGGGCCAAACTACAAGGTGAACACTTATCCACTCTTTTACATGTTCTATAAAATAAGTGCCTATAAAATGTATGAAATTTTTTGATTTTTTCCCAAACTAAATATTATAAAACTAATATAATGACACCCAAGAAAAATTAATACCTATGGTGTCCCATGCTAGCTGATCCTTCCAGGCAGCATAATCTGAACAATGTCAAATGTTTGTGTTTATATTCTAATTGTGTCTCCCAATCAAAATGTCCAATGGATACAAAATTTTATATGGTGATCCTAAAGATCACGATAACGAAAATTAAATTTTTTATAATCCTATATAAGGACATTTTCCAACCCAAAACCAAGACAAAACTGCTATCTTGAAATCTAGGTGCCTAAAACCAATTCCAATTAAGGCAATAAACGAGCACCATAGGAACCTCGTTTCAAAGTAATACCATGGAGTGAAGTTCTAAAATTTGGTAGTCATATAGGAGTCCTCTAATCACCTTGGTGGTTCTATAGCTTCCTATACTCATATTTATAGAAGAAACAAGTAAGGTGATCCACTAGAAATTCCTCCTCCACTTAATGTCGGAAAAAATGCTGGGCGTTCATTATAAGGGAGCTAAACATATATCATGGGAATTATGATTCTTATATTAGCTACTGGTTTGTATGAAATTGAATTTTGAAATGTTTAATTCCATTTAACTTACATTATTTTCTATTTGAAATCTTTTTTTGATGCATGTCATTGATATGATCGCAATTTCAAACTAATCGGTGTGGGGTTTTTGAGTGACTAAATTGTGTTGATCCAATTGAAATACACATGAATCCTTTTATTTCAAACTTATTTGAGATTATAATCTACATTGAATGATCTTATACAATGAATATGGTCTGTACCTTGTTAATACAATTATTATGTCACAGTTTGGTTCAACATGCTTTAACATAAAATCATAGAAGTTAGTCGGGATTCCGAATAATTTGAACCAAATATTTTCTCCAAATATAAATAAATATATAATAACAATTAACATGAAATGTGTGTATTTAAATCACAATTACCCCATTAATTTCACATTTTTCTAAATCCACTTCTATTTTGATCTATAAAACCCTTTAAATTAAGTTATTCTCTTAAAATTAATTTCTAACCCACCCCCATTTTTTGAAAGTTTTTCTAAAAATAAATACTTTAAACCACCAACACTTCTCCTCAGATGATATAGGTTCTTCCATAGACTATGAAATAATATTTATATATTAATAAATATTATATTTCATGAATATTCTTTCAAATGTTGGCATATTTACTAGTGATCAATTTGGTTTTTAATGTGAGGTTTTTATAAACAGATTATTAATTTTGTAAATATTTGTCTAAATCTTTTATTCAATCATTTTCTTTCAGTTGATTTCATAAATGATTATTTTGTAGGCCTACTTCATGATTTTATCTTTATCAGGGGAACTAATTCATTTCAAACATGAATTGGAGAGGATCTTGTGTCATCTACACCAAATAGAATAGAACAATCTCCGGAAGGGGGGACACAAAAAAACATCAACACACTTCATGATTCTTCTTCTTCTTATCAAAAAAACATAAAGAGTGAAAAAAATTTCATAATATGGATTAAAATAACCGTAAATTAAAATAACCTACCTTTTTTTAATTTATAGATTTATCCCTCATACATTCAAATTCATGGACAAACACCTAATTTTGAACTAAAATCATGTTTATTTCAATTATTTCCAAATATTCCATGGAAAATATAGAGTTTACCAACATAATAAATTAAATGAATTTTATATTGTGTTTTCTACATTAAAACATGATAATTTGTATGATGAACAAGTAAATATTAATGAATTACCTTTCCCATTATAAGACACTACAAAATACTGGTTGTATTATGTTAACTCTTCTATTAGAGGCTCTATAGACATGAAATGCCTTTTTCTTGGAGAATACTTCCCAGCACTAGAACTGAAACTATAAGGAAGAAAATCTATGGTATAAGGAAATAACATGAGAAAACAATTCATGAATACTAGGAAAAATTTAAGAGGTTATGTTCAATATGTCCACACCACCAATTATGTGATGAAATTTTGATACAATATTTTTATTAAGGTTTATTTTCAATTGATTGAAACATGGATGATGCTAATATAGATGTTGAGCTGGTGTATAAGGTGAAAATGTCAATATAAATACAAATAAAAAATATTGCGTAAAACACATAAAATTTTGGTATAAGGTCTGGTGTACCCATTTTAGGTGTTAATGAGGTGAAAAGTTCTGATTTTGAGAAGAAGGTGGACAGGATGTTTGGAGAGGTAAGAACCCTTATATTAAAACTTTCTCCTTACAAAGTGAAATACCAATCTAATACTCCCATCCATTATTGTATATGTTCTACTCACAACCACTATTCTGAATAATTCCCTCAAATAAGAGAACCTTCTAATATTTGTGAGGTAATATTTTTAGGTTTCCTCTATAACCAACCCATTATGAAAGAAAAATAGTATTCATCTATCGCTTGGGGAAATACAATCGACTATATTTGTAATTGGTATTAAAAAAACATAATAACCATGGAACTAATCGGGGTAGAGTATTCATCCCACACCACAACCTAGAAATCCTCTACCCCCACAAAGTATTTTCCAATAAAACCCTCAAAAAAATGATCATATCCTAGAATTCAGGATGAAACTAATGGTTTTAAATAATCTCCAATTCAAAAATACCACCTATGTAATCATAAAATACCTAAAACCCAATTACGCCAACTCGCCAACTCAATTGGGGAAATCCAAAGCCATGGGTTGGGTAAATAATACTCTCAACCAATAATATTCACCTAGGATAAGGGAAATATCATTTCTATAACCCTTCTGAGTGGAACACAGCATAAAATCCAAATTATCACTCAATTATAGTCATCCCCTCTAAAGTAAACCACTATCAAAACAACTGAAAATGGAATAAATATGGAAAAAACTTATCCTAATAGAATCCCTACCAATGGAAAGAGAGTTTAATTTTATTAACCATTAAGAAAATACATTCCTATTCCATTTCAGAAAAGGGCCACCAAAACAATGAAACAAAAAGAAACTGAACTTGAAACTGAAATTTTTGGAAATTTTCAAAAAAAAAACATGATGACATCCCCTTTATTGATGTCATGAAGAAAATTTAAAAACGCGCTATGTTTACAAATGTGATGCGTGAAAACTGAAGATAACATCAATGTGATGAAAAGATGATCATCTAGAGTAATGTCTCATTATTAATTGCATCATCACCTCCCACTAAGTGCAATGATCTTGGATCATTCTCGATTCCATGCACTATAGGATATTATTTCTTTTTTGATGTCATGCTTGATTTGGGGGGATCTATAAATGTTATTACTCACTATATATCCTCATAATTATAGTTTGGGGAACTTAATCCCACTGTAAGTTAAATTCAACTAGAAATATGGAGTACAACACACCCCATTGGTGTGTTAGAGGATGTTCTTGTGTGGGTGATAATTTTAATTTCTCCTGTTGATTTTTGTGCTCTTAAAATGGAAGATGATAGAATGAATGAAGATGGATCATTATATTGTGGATTCCTATTGTAACACCCAGAGAAATTGTTTTAATTTATAAATAATTTTTTTATTTCTTGTGTTTTATGCCACAACATGTTAAGCTTACGCTACACACTACAATGAGTTGGATTACATTACACACAAGACACAGTTTTGACAAACAGCAATATATTGATAAAATATTATAATATATAATCTAGCAGTTAAATTAGCAGTTAGGACTAATATTAAACAAATTTTGAATTTTATATATTCCAAATTATTTTAACATTCATCTTATGTAATTTCTAGACATGATATTAGAATAAATTTATTTTTTTTATAAAAACATTGTTTTTTTGAAAATGATGTTTTCCGCCTTTTGAGAGTGCACCTAGTATAAATTCAATATTTGAAAATTTATATATAAAATTTTAAAATATAAATTTTTTATTTATAATAAATACATAAAAATTTATTTTGGACAATTTTTTGTAATTTTTTTAAATGTTTCAAATTTTAACAAATAGTGAAAAATACAGCATTTTAATTCAAAAACAATTTTTTCATCTAATTTATTTATGTTAATATAATATCTATTTAGTTGGTTTTAAAATATAATTATATTATGTTTTTATTATTTAATAGAATTTAGTTCATTTTAGTTATTTTCACATTACAATTGGATATAAACAAATGTCAATCTTTTGATGATTTTTACTTCTTAAAAACATGTTTCCTTGTTTTGAAAATGGGAATTAATTTTAAATTAATTAATTTCAATTTTTTTGAATATGTAAATATGGATTCCATATTTGGAATCACAATGTCAAAATTATGTAAATATTACCCTTTTATTTTTTGAAATTTTGAATAGTAACTTTAGTAATTATTTTTATTTACCACGGTTAAAGGGTAAATGAGATAAGTAAGGGTAAAGAAATATTATAAAAATATAAAAATACCATAAACCTTGTTATAATCCAATTGGATGAGTTAGTGGTGACCAATAAAACACTTGGGATACACATTTCTCCTTTTTCATTCACTTTTGTGTCTTGATTACATGTTATAATAATTAATTTAATGTAAATAAAAATATAACAAAAACATGTGTCTTTTTACTAAAAAAATTAATGTTGGGTTATATAACTGATATTTTTTACCTTAAATCATAATTATAAATCTACAAAAATTCTTACATCATGGAAATTATTTTAATAAAATTAGACAATAAATAAATAAATTTATTTATGACATAATGATGATGTAGTGATTACCTTATTAATGAAACATTGCAATAAATGATATTGTAAAAATTATAATAAAGGTAAATTGAGATTTCTAATGTCATAAAAGATTTTTTTGGATAATTTTGACTTGTTGTGGATGATTTGATTTTTTTTTATATAATCAAGTTTTTATGACATTAACAAAAATCAATTAATAAATACTGTCAAAATTAACATAAATGTGTTTTTAAAACAAATTCTATTTTATTAAATGTTATATTTTTTATAAAAATTTAATTATCTTAACAATAAATTGGATAGTGATAAAATTATTATTAATTATCCACCTTATCTTCTCTTGGAAATTATCGTAACTTTATAAACCATGTCGTGTAAAAATACAAGAAGACACAGTAAGATTACAACTGTTTCACTAAGGGTTAAATATAAAAGATATGGTTAATTTTATCTCCTAAACTTTTCTAAAAACTATTGGAAGAGAGGATTTAGAAAAATAATCATATTATCCTAGAATTAAATCAATTTTTATCTATTAGAAACCGAATATAATTATATAATAAATTAATATTTCAAGATATTTATAACGTTCCCCTCCCCTCCCTTATAAAAAGGGCTCTTCTCCATCACATTAATTCCCATCTCCAATGCTATTTTTCTGGTCAAAACCCTACTAATTTCTTCTCCCAACTTCCCTCACTACATCATAGAGTCTAAAATTTGGGCATAAATCCAATCTATGGTGTCCTTTTATGTAAATCAAGAGGAGACATCTGAAGAAAAGGTAATCGTTTTGTTACCTCTTTCAAAGTTCTATTCTTCATCAACATCCATTTCCTATGTTTTCTCCATACTAAATTAATAATTTACGAATATACAATATTATGAGATTTTTTAATGATTATTTTAAAACCATATTCCTCCTTTTACCCATACTATAAAAAACTATATCACCGTGCGGGAGTACATACGACTTATCGTCTCCATGCCGTGGTGAAAAATGGTTTTCATCATTACTTTATTTGAATGGGAATAATGTTGAATATAAAGAATCTAAATAATAAATATGACATGATATAATTTATTTAAAATTTATATTCCATCCAATTACGTACCATTTATCCATTAAGTGAATTATATTTTCGCTCGTGCGTTCGTATGACCTACCATCTCCATGACGCGATGAGATTAATTCTCCATGTTAACCATTCATGATTGATTATAAAATTTATGATATGAGTGGATATAACTATTATTAACTTAACATAAACCAATATATGAATAAAATATATCCTAATGAAAAAAAACATGACTTACTAAACAAAATATGGATAGAAAAATGATGCTCTTAACACCTGAGATAATAGTAAAACTAAAATATTATTAACAAAATAATATAAAGGGATCATATATGTTATCATAAATATGTATATGTTCCTGGAATTATTTAATAACATTATTTAACCATTATATAGTAGGTTAACGCACCCTCTACTAATGAAAATCACAAGGTAAGGGTTAATTTTGAAATCTCATTTTTATTCAAGATTATTTATACGTAAGTATCTACCGGGCATATTTTTCATCCATGTATAGGTTTCATAAAAATAAATTTTTAAATTTCTATTATTATACCTCCTCAATTTATTAAATAAAATTATACCCATGTTTAACTTTTAGTAAAATGTTTTGAAAGGAACCTTTCGATGGTTTTCCAAACGAGGTACTTTATAACCTTTTTGAGAAATCAAGGAATGAATGTTATTTTAACTTATTTGGAACGAGCGCTATTTTAAGGCATTATATTTCCTTACCTTTTTGAATCTTCCCTTATAAGTATAAAAGGTTATTCTCAAAATAATTGTTTTTCCTTTATAATTTTGCTTCTTGTAAATGACTTCAAAAGTAAAAAAAGGAAATTTCTCTAAAAGAGTTTTTAATGATTCCATTAGTTTATTTCCATCTATATCAATATCATTTTTTGGATTTTAGGATTAACTAAGGTTGATTAATTATGATACAATATTCTGTATTGTATTAAAGGGTTTAAGATCTGTTTGATTGTGGATGTACTATTTTTATACCATTCATTTTTTATGGTTAATGTATTATAATTTTTCATGTTAGTTTTAATAGGAATGTTTGGGTTATTATTCTCCCTTTTTATTGGAGGAATACATTGGACTTAGTAAGGGATGGGCGGGGCCCATTGTAGCCAGTTGATGCATCGGTACATCTCATTAGACAAACTAGTGTCCTGAAAAAAGGCTTTGATTGTATGGTAATGATCTTGGCATGAGGCCTTGACGTTATGATTCTGATGTCTGATATTATGAAATTCCTCATTATCAAATTTGTTATTGACATTTCATGTAATTATTCGACTAGTATAATATCTATGTGAATGTTTAAATGGTATTATTTGATTTATTCTTGTTATATTATGCTTAATATTATGATTATAAGGTGTGTGTTAGAGTTTTATACTTTCCTTAATGATTTTTGTTATTTATGAAAGATTCAGCTGTATTTATTAACCTTACTGAGCATCTGAGATCACCCATTTCTTATGTTTTTTTTCTAGGATGCCAAGACTTGTTTTATGAGTGATATTAATGGTTGAGCTAGGGGAATAATGGAATTATAAAAGGATTATCTATGTTGTAATTTATGTTTGGAATGGTAATTTAAATTTCATGTATGTAATCTATTTTCCAAGACTAGTAAACTATTCGGTATTTTGGTACTTTATTCTTTCTAATCATTCAAATGTATTAAAATAATGAACCGATTGTGGGCTTCTGCGGTCAGGGTGTTACAGTTGATATCAAAGAATGTATAGCAACATCCATCAAAATATATTTAGAAAACATAGATTAGGGATTATAATCTGAAGATAGACATTGAAGATAAATATAGAGGTACATATTAGAATTTTGTAAATGTAGAAATTATGTGGGAATTAGTAGTAAATAAATACCTCTCTGGATAATACATGTGGATGTGATTCTGGCACAGATGTACCTTGGAGTAATAACTCTGACAAGGTTTTCGGGGCTTGACTTGGGGTAACTTGGTACACACAAAAAGGCATTACTGCGCACCTGGTTTGACACTCCAAGGGGATATGATTTGGATAATTTACATTTTTCGTTAAAAACTATTATAAAGGATTTAGGATTAAATATTTCCAAAAATACATTATTTTATTATAATGATATTAGATATGTAAAATTTTCCAATTTATGTTAAGTAATTTACTAATTCAGAATTATAAAATATGATTCAAAACCTAATATAGGGTATGAAATTGTTTAGAAATGGCGCATAGTTAAAGGAATGGAAATAGTATCAATGCACGTTATCCATATTGGGATTTCCCTCCAATGTAAGATAATGATTTAGGAGTAGGAGATGCAACTAGTTCATAACAACTTATAACCATATTAGGACAACTAACTTAGGTTATTAACAACAACCATACTATATGGTGTGGCCTTATCCATAACATAGAGGAACGATGTTATACCACTTCATGAGAAAACAACCTCCAACATTAAATGGGACTATAAATCCATTCATATCTTAGTAATGGATAATTCTGGTAGAAAAGATATTTCTTGCATTCATAAGTAATGAAAGGGAGAAAGTTTTCATGACAGTTTATTGACTCTCATGATATTCAGCTAAATGGTGGTAATTAATTCAAATTAAAAAGGAGTAAAAAGAAGTAGAAAATATATAATGGAGGTAATTTGATGAACTATTCAAAGAAAAATACTTTCCTTGGGAATAATGAGCTCATATGGAAAGAAAATTTCATTGTGTAAGGAAAATAGAAGATGATAATGTCGCAAAGTATAAGGATAACTTCACAAGGTTAGAAAGACATGCTAAAAACTACATATGTAACCCATGAAATAATAATTACGGTGTAACACCCCAAGCTTCTACGGTACGCTTCTCTTTGAATAATGTGATAACGTGTGTTGTACGCAACACTGAGTTCTAACACACCATAACAAATCAAACTAGCCGTTATGAATAGTAATACCTACTTTTTGAAATTATATATATTTTATATTTTAAAATGGACATCATTTTTGGATTCGGAATATCGAATTTAGCCTAAGGTGAAATTTTGGTACTTTTCGGATAACTTTCATATTTTGATTACTAAATTTTAATTAAAAACAACTATTTTAATCAAAATAATTAATAGTGATAAATTATGAATTAGAGTGGTTTTAAAGTATATTTAGAATATATTTTTACCATTTAATATAATTTTGTTCATTGGACAAAATTTTACTATTTAACCGAACAAAAACAAGTGTCAAACTTTTGATAGTTATTATCTCTTAAAAACACGCTTTTTGTTTTGACAGCGGGAATTAATTTTAAATTAATTTCTGCCACTTTTTTGTTTTTAATTTAGAAAAATGGATTCCATATTTGGAATCAGGATGTTCAAATTGTGTAAATAGGTAACTTTTATTTTTAGACATTTTGAATAATTATTGCGGTAAATATTTTATTTACCATGGTTAAGGGTAAATCCGGTAAATAAGGGTTAAACAATAATATTATAATAAAACTAAATTACCCTAAAATGTGTCCTAGCCTTATTGGATGATACATGTTCGACCATAGTAATATTTGGGTCGATTTTGGGACCCAATGGTGCCACTTGTAGGTGATAGGGACACTTTATTTTAATTAAGTTAAAATGAATACAAAAATGACACACGCATATATCTTTTAGAAAAACAATTTTTACATAAAGATATATATGTTGGATTTTAGATTATAAATATTCATTAGAAAGATAAAAATACTTCCTACATAATTATATTTTATTTATAATTTTTAGACATTAAATAAGTTAATTTATTTATGACACAATGATGATGAAGTAATTACTATAATAGTGAACAATTAAAATAATTGATATTATAAATACCCAAATAAATATAATATGAAACTTTTAATGAATTAAACTAATTTTATAGGATAATATGATATATCAGGATTTATTTAATTGACTTTTTTCGAATTAATCCATCTGTTTTGATTTTCACAAAAATCAACTATTGAATAGTGTCAAAATTGACATAAAAGAGATCTTAAAAAAAATATTATATTATTAATTGATATTAAATTCCTAAAAATCTAAGGTTCGGAAAAGAGACTTATATCATGATAGGTTCATCATTAATGGACCACTTGGGGGTCGGTTGGATGTATATAGTAAGTTTATTAACCATATTATATAAAAATACAAAGAGACATTGTAAAAGTGAAACTAATTAACTTAGAGTTAATACTTAAAGATAAGGTTAATATAAGTTCCCAAACCTGTCTAAATTCTATTGGTTGAGTTGTTTTTGATCCATCCCCACCTTAAAATTTAAATAATCAACTTTTAAGCCATTAGAAACTGAATATTAATTTATTATAAACTAATATTTCTAGCTTTTCCAAAGGTGCCCCTCACCCCTCTTATAAAAGGGCACTCCTCCTTCTCATTTCTTCACACCTTCAAAGCATTTTGGTTCAGCGAAACACTGCCCAAATACTCTCCCAACTTTTCTCACTACAATCGTGAGGCCTTAGTTTGATCAGAAAGCCAATCTATGGAGCCCTTTTGATCAAATCAAAAGGAAGAACTCGAAGAAGAGGTAATGATTTCACCACCCTTTTCCATGTTCCTTTCTTCGTCCACTTCTTCTTCCTTTGTTTTTACCATTCTAAAATAATAACTCCAGTATCATATATATACTGTTATGTTATTATAAATATGGTACAACCATATTCAGTATTCAATCCACCCTTTGAATAACATGTCACCATACGTGCGTACGTACGACATACCGTTTCCACGTCGTGGTGTAATTGTTATTCAATATATTATTATTTTGTACTGGCATAATAATGATGTGTAACACATGTAAATAATAAATATAACATGTTAATTATTCTGTATATATGATATACCATCCATTTATATATTATTTTAATATCAAAAGAATGATATTGTCGCTCGTGCGTACGTACGGACTACCGTCTCCACGAACGCGATAAGATTCATTCTCCATCATATCCATTCAAGTATAATTATCATTTGATGATTTAAAAATAATGTTTAAGGACTTAATATCATTCTGGATATGATTAAGATACAACTTATCCATTACAAACATGGCTTACGTAACAAAACATATAAAAGAAAACGAGTAAGTTAAGACCCAAAACAACGATAATACTAAGATATTATTAACAATGAAAAGTTAAAAGATCATATATGATATCATATTAATTTATATGATTCTTGTATAATTTAATAACAATTATTTCACCATTATACAGGAGTTTAACCTACCCCAACCAAGGAAAAGTACAAAGTAAGGGTTATTTCACAATCTCTTCATTATCCGAGGTTGTTTATACGTAATAATCTACTGGGATCTCTTTATCATCCACATCCATGTTTCTTAAAAATGTATTTCAAAACATTTTTACTTTTTACTATAATATGGGTTAAAGTCATTTATACCCTTGATTGACTTTTTATAAGAGGTTTATAAAGGAATATTTCCGTCGTTTTCCAAACAAGGAGCTTTTTAACCTTTTCTACAAAATTTAGGTAAGAATGTTTTTTTTAACTTATACGGCGGGTGCGGCTATTTTCCTCCATTATAAAATTGTCGAAGCATATCTTACAAGCTTATAAGAATATTTTCAAAGAAAATGTTTTATTTTATAAATATATGACTCTTAAATGATTTCAAAATAGAAAGAGATATTTCTCTAAAAAGAGTTTTCATTTCATCTATGTCAACATCCTTTGATGGATTTTACGCTTATTTGAAGTTGATTTATTATGATACAAAACTTTTATATTGTATTGAAGTTTTTGTGATATGTTTGACTGTGGATGTTCTATTTTTATACCATTCATTGTTTATGGTGAAAGTGTTGACATTTCGTATGCTAGTTTTTATACGAATGTTTATGTTATGTTTAAACCTGTTCATATGAGAAATGCATTGGACTTAATAAGTGACAGGAGGAGCCCGCTATAGCTTCTCGATGCATCGGTAGGTCTCATGAGACAAAATAGTGTCTTGGAACAAGGCCTTGGCAAAATCTTATTTGTAGTTTTGGCACGAGGCCTTGGATATGTGGTTATGATAGTCTGGCATTATGCATTCCATCATTATGAAAGTGGTTATTGATATTACATATGATTATTCGATTAGTAGAATATCCATTTGAATAAGTAAATGGCATTATTTCATTTTAATTTTGCCATACTATGTTTAAGTTCAAGTTTAAAAGGCTTTTGTTTTAGTTATACATTGCCTTAAATGTTTATTCTTATTTATGAAAGTTTCCGCTATATTGTTATCCTTACTGGACATTTGAGGTCACCCCTTTTCTATGTTTTATTTTTCCCAGGATGTGAAGAAGTAAGTTATGAATGACCTTCAGGGATAGTATGTGAGGATATAAGTGTGGAATATGGAGACAATGTTGTTGTAGTAGTTTTTCACTTTGTGATGTAATGTAAAACTTTATGAATATATCTAGTGTTTCCAAGGCTGCTAAACCAATCGGTCATTCGAGATTTGATCTTTCTTGTGATCATGACAATGTAATGTAATAATGCACCGACTCTGGGTAACTAGGGTCAGGGCATTACAGTTGGTATCAGAGGAAGTTTAGTACAAACCTTGGAAGCTAGATTTAGATAAACACTGATTAGAGCACATATATTTAAGATGGACTTTGAGGATTAGTATAGAAGAACTTCCTAGAATTTTGGTATTGTAGAGATTTTGTGATTTTTCTGCGCATTACATCCCTATCTGAATACGAGCAGGTAGAGGCGGCTCTGGAACAGGTGTACCTTGGGGTAAAACCCGAAAACACCGCTTTGAGATAGACTCGAACGGGAACTGGTGCACGACAACGGGCCTTGTTGCACTCTTGGTTACGACACTCCCGGGGGATATGCTTAAGATAACTCTCATTTTCATTACAAATAATTATGAAGGGTTTATGAGTATATACTTCCTCAAAGAAAACATTCTTATGATTATGGATTATATCCATAAATAGTTGAATTTATGTTAAGTGTTTTGTAAGTATGGGATTATGTATTTTGATTCATAAACTGATATAGTTTATACCATTGTTTAGAAATGGAGCCTAGTGGAATAAATAGAAACCGTATCAATGCACGCACTCCATGTAGGGATTTCCCTACTGCTCAAATTAATTATAGTGGAGCTGGTGATGCAACTGGTGCCGATCAGCTAATCACCATACTGGGACAACTTACTCAGGTTATGAATAATAACCTTACCCGTATGGAGCACCCTGATCCACAGTGTGGAGGATCAATGTTAGATCGCTTCATGAGGCAACAACCACCAACATTCAATGGGAGTACAAATCCTTTAGTAGCTGAGAAATGGATATTTTCCCTAGAGAAAATATTTCAGGCTTTGGGGAGTAGTGAAAGGGAAAAAGTTATCATGGCAGTTTACCGCCTCACTGGAGATGTTGATCAATGGTGGTCATTGATTCAAAATACGAAGGAGGATGATAAAGTATCAAATATGGAATGGAGGGAGTTCAAAGATCTGTTTTTAGAAAAATACTTTCCTCGCGACCATCGAGAAGATATGGAAAGGCAGTTTCTGAGTCTGAGATAGAAGGAGGATGAGAATGTCACAAAGTATGAGGATAACTTTTGTTAGGCAAAAACCCATCAAGGTATCATTGAAGCATTTTTTAGGTGATTGTGTTTGTTGACAAAGCAGACATCTGAGTAGTGATTGTTGACAAAGCAAAACAATGACATACAAATTTGTTGACAAAGAGGATTTCATGGTGGAATGTCCAGTTCAAGAGATGAGGTCAACGATCCATGTTTGATTCAAGAACTTCGATAAAAGGAATGAATGATCTAGAGGCAGTATAAAAGAACAGATACAAGGTGGCGCCGTTTTCCAGTGTTTGCCAAATTTTTGGGCCTGAAAATCGGCAAATGATGAAAAGTGTTTTTGGCAAAGGGACTTGCGCGCCGTGGACTTGGAGTATAGGAAACTTGCGCGCCATATGTTTTTCAAGATCAGAAGATCAAAATATGGCTAAGGAAATAGGTTCGCGCAAGTTTGGGAGTTGGTCGCGCAAGTGTCTAAAAGGAGAGAAGACTTGCGCGCTGAGATTGGGTCGCGCAGGTGACTTGCGCGCCGTCGCGCAGGGTGGTCAGATTGCCTATAAATACTGGACCACCCCTCCTCATTTTTCACCGGAGTTCAACTCAGAGCTCCCGTCGCGCAGGTGTGGTGGTTGCGCAAGTGGTGTGTGTGGTCGCGCAGGTGGGACTTGCGCGCCAGTGGTTGAAGTTGTGCGCCGGTGTTAGAAGTTGCGGCCCGGTTTGCAGTTGCGCGCCAATAGTGGTTTGGGCGTAAAAGGAAGAGAGTTGGGCATGTTTGGAGTAGAGGAAACTTGTGTCGCGCAAGTGTCATAGGAGGACTTGCACGCCCGTTGTGACTTGCGCGCCGATACTTGCGCGTCGAGGTAGACTTGCGCGCCAAGTAAGGTTTGTTCCAGCAGTGTTTTTCGGACTGCGTGGAAGCTAGAAGTTTTCCCGATACCTTCGGTGCAAAGAGATATTCATCTTCGGGGGAAAGTTTTACTTCAACAGAGCATCTTCACACAGAGAAAGATGCATTCATTCATGCAAATGAAGAGACCTACAGGTCTATAAACTGTGAGTGGATTCCTTCCAAGAGCAGTGAGCATAGGAAGAGGAAGAAGGTGATCCTCTCCACCGGCAGTGAGCCAGAGAGAGAGAGACAGGGAGTGACCCTTGGGAAAGCAGTGAGCTGACCCTAAATTTGTAAAGGCAGTGATCCTGGGTATAGAAGTGATCTAGCCCGAACCTTGTAATCCACAGCTACTGAATATTAGTGGAATTTGGTACGACCGGAAACCTGTCAGCGTATGCTCCTTGGACGTAGCCCTTAGCGGTGAACCAAGTAAAATTTATGTGTCCTGCACTTGCTTTACTTTATGTTTATATTGTGTAGCAGGAAAGAGAGAGAAGATTGTTTTGATTAACAGCGAAACAAGATCATAACGGGCATTAATTTTTAATTAGTCATACCCTAATTCACCCCCCCCCCCTCACGACCATCAAGAAGATATGGAAAGGCAGTTTCTGAGTCTGAGACAGAAGGAGGATGAGAATGTCACAAAGTATGGGGATAACTTTACAAGGTTAGCAAGGTATGCTGGAGATTATATATGTAACCCAAGAAGAAATATTGATCGTTTCTTTGATGGGTTAAAACCATTTCTCCGTCGAGCATTAGTATCACAATCCTTCTCGTCGTACGAAGACATTGTCTCATGTGCTATCAAGACCGAAAAGGAATTCTCTACGTCTTATGCCTTTAAATCAAAGCAAGAGAAGAAGAGATCTGCTGATCAATCAAGGAATGGAAATAAGAAGAATAAGGGAAATGTTGAATATCCATCATGTGGTAAATGTGGGAAGAAACACCCCGGTACTTGCTTGAAGGGAATGAGAGTCTGTTACAAGTGTGGTGAAAAGGCCACCAAGCTCGTGATTGCAAAGGGAAGAAGGAAGCCACCAACGTTCAGTGCTACAATTGCAGGGAGATGGGACATTATGCAAATGAATGTCCTAAGTGTCAGGAGAACTTACCTCAGAAAAGTCCAAGGGATCAAGACCAGGCTTATGTTATCACTACTGCTGAGGTAGAAGCTCCGAAAGACGTGGCGGCAGGTAATTTAATGGTTTCCTCAAGTTTAGCAAATGCATTATTTGATTCTGGATCATCACATTGTTTCATATCTTCCCAGTTTTCTAATAAAATTATATATTTCCAATTTGATTTAACAAGGGAGTTGTCAGTTAAAACTCCTAAGAGAAGTATCATTGCAACAATGTTTTGTGAATCAGTCCCCATTAGAGCACATAAATGTTTTTTATCTGCTGATCTCATCGTCATACCTATGATTGATTTTGATATAATCCTCGGTATGGACTGGATTTTAGACTATGATGTGAAGATTTATTGTAAGAAGAAAGAGGTTACGATTCTTGATGATAATGATAAGGAACGCCTTATCTTTAGTGCAGAATCGTCACCACCTAATTCTTATTTAGATCCCCTTCAATAGCTCAACTAAATTCAATTATTGGGGAGGAAGATAATGAAATAACTGTGGGTGAGGAAAGGAATGTTCAAATAGAGGATGTACCTATTGTGAAAGAATTTGTAGATGTATTTCCGGATGATTTACCAGGACATCCTCCATAACGAGAAGTTGAGTTTTCCATTTATTTTATTCCTGGATCAAGGCCTATATCGAAGACCCCTTATAGAATGTCCACTGTAGAATTAGTGGAACTAAAGAAACAACTAGAGGAATTGAGTAATAAGGGATTTATTTGCCCTAGTGTTTCTCCATGGGGATCCCATGTTATTTTTGTTAAAAAGAAAGATGGATCTATGAGGTTATGTATCGACTACAGGGAGATCAATGCTATAACAATAAAGAACAAGTATCCCCTACCACGCATTGATGATTTATTTGACCAACTGCATGGAGCTCAATACTTTTCAAAGATTGACCTTCGATCTGGATACCATCAGTTGTGTGTGAAGAAGGAAGACATTACGAAGACAACATTTCGAACCAGGTACGGGAATTACGAGTTTACTGTAATGCCTTTTGGATTGACAAATGCACCCTCTGTATTGATGGATCTGATGAATAGAGTTTTCGAGGAGTATCTCGATGAATTTTTGGTGGTATTTATTGATGATATCTTGTTATACTCCAAAACCTACGAAGATCATGAAAATCACTTGCGCATTATCTTGAAGACTCTGAGGAGGCATGAATTATATGGGAAGTTTAGCAAGTGTGAATTCTTGGCTTCAAGAGATTTCTTTTCTTGGCCATATTGTCTCTAAAGATGGAATCTCTGTTGATCCTTCTAAGACCAAGGCAATACAAGAATGGCCAGCACCTACGAGTATAACTGAGGTACGTAGTTTTATTGGTTTGGCAGGTTATTATCGACGATTCGTCCAGAATTTTGCCCGATTGGCTAACCCATTAACGAAGCTCACACGTAAAGGGGTTAAATTTGTTTGGACAAAAGAGTGTGAAGAATGTTTCGAAGAAATGAAGAGAAGATTAGTCAATTCTCCTATATTGACTCTACCATCGGGGAATGATGGGTTCGTTATTTATAGTGATGCATCAAAGAAAGGAATTGGTTGTGTCCTTCTGCAATATGATAGATTTATTTCCTATGCATCATGACAGTTGAAAATTCATGAACAAAACTATCCTACTCATGATCTCGAGTTAGCAGCTGTGATCTTTGCTTTGAAGATATGGAGGCACTACCTCTATGGTGAAAAATGTGAGATTTATACTGATCACAAGAGTTTGAAGTGTATCTTCTCACAAAAAGAACTCAACATGAGGCAAAGGAGATGGCTTGAATTACTCAAGGATTATGATTACACGATACACTACCACCCGGGGAAAGCAAACATGGTGGCAGATGCTTTGAGTAGAAAAGACCGTGGAGTTTTGAACAATATGAGAATTGAACGGGATCCAATTTTCATGGATCTAGTGAAGATGGAAATGGGAATAACTACGGAAGGTGAAACATCAATGCTTTTTCAAATGGTGGCCAAACCATCTTTACTAAAAAGGATTAAGAGTTCTCAGACTGATGATGAAGAATTCCAAAAGAAGATTAAAGCTGTGAATGATGGGAGATTGAGAGACAATGTGTATGAAGATGGAATTTTGAAATTTAGGAAGAGACTTTGTGTTCCCGATATACCTGATCTAAAAAGGGAATTGGTGGATGATGCTCATAGTTCCAATTTCTCTATACACCTTGGGAGCACCAAAATGTATAGAGATTTGAAGGAACATTTTTTGTGGGACAACATGAAGAGGGAGATTTCTGATTTTGTGTCAAGATGTATGGTTTTTCAACAAGTGAAAGCTGGAAGGCAACAGCCTGGAGGAGTCATGCAACCTCTTCCTATACCGGAGTGGAAATGGGACAATATTACAATGGAATTTGTCGTGGGACTACCAAAGACTCCTAGAAGGAATGATGCAATATGGGTTATTGTTGACCGCCTTACCAAGTCAGCACATTTTCTTACTATAAGAGAAGATCTACCCCTGGAACGTCTAGAAAGACTATATATTAATGAATTTGTGAGACTTCATGGAGTACCCCTATCGATTATTTCTGATCGTGATCCCCGTTTTACATCAAGATTTTGGAAAAGTCTTCAGAATTCCCTAGATACTGAACTTCATTTGAGCACTGCTTACCACCCTCAAACAGATGGACAATCAGAACGGACTATTCAAACCTTAGAAGACATGTTGAGATCTTGCTCACATGACTTTCAGGGTATGTGGGATAAATACATACCTCTCGTAGAATTTTCCTATAAATAGCTTCCATTAGAGTATTCAGATGGCACCATATGAAGCGTTATATGGAAAGAGATGTCATACACCAACCTGTTGGGATGAAATTGGTGAAAGAAAACTTGTAGGCCTAGAACTGGTGGAGGAAACGATGGAAAAGGTGAAGGTAATCCAAAATCACATCAAAGCAGCTCAAAGTAGGTAGAAGAGCTATGTCGATAATCGAAGGAAGGATTTGGAATTTGAAGTCGGTGATCATATTTTCCTGAAGGTATCTCCATGGAAGGGAGTCATACGTTTTGCTAAGAAAGGTAAATTGAGTCCCAGGTACATCGGACCTTTTGAAATTCTAGAACGAATTGGGGCTGTAGCTTACCGATTGGCAAAGCCTCCAAGTCTCTCCAAAGTTCACGATGTGTTCCACGTATCTCTGTTGAGGAAATTCATTCCTGACCCAATGCATGTACTCACCTATGAGGAGTTAGAACTGGAACCCGATCTGTCTTATTGCGAAGAGCCCGTCAAGATTCTTGATATGAGAGAACAAGTGCTGAGAAACCGGACGACACGTCTGGTAAAAGTTTTGTGGAGAAACCATAAGATGGAAGAGGAAACGTGGGAACCCGAGGAACTTATGTTGAAGAACCACCCGAGTCTTTTCATGCGGTAGTATTATAGAAATTTCTAGGATGAAATTATTTGAAGGAGGGGAGAATGTAACACCCCAAGCTTCTACGGTGCGCTTCTCTTTGAATAATGTGATAGCGTGTGTTGTACGCAACACCAAGTTCTAACACACCATAACCAATCAAACTAGCCATTATGAATAGTAATACCTACTTTCTGAAATTATATATATTTTATATTTTAAAATGGACTTCATTTTTTGATTCGGAATATCGAATTTAGCCTAAGGTGAAATTTTGGTACTTTTCGGATAACTTTCATATTTTGATTACTAAATTTTAATTAAAAACAACTTTTTTAATCAAAATAATTAATAGTGATAAATTATGAATTTGAGTGGTTTTAAATTATATTTAGAATATATTTTTACCATTTAATATAATGTTGGTCATTGGACATAATTTTACAATTAAACTGAACATAAACAAGTGTCAATCTTTTGATAGTTATTATCTCTTAAAAACACGCTTTTTTGTTTTGATAGCGGGAATTAATTTTAAATTAATTTCTTCCACTTCTGTGTTATGAATATAGAAAAATAGATTCCATATTTGGAATCAGGATGTTCAAATTGTGTAAATAGGTAACTTTTATTTTTAGGCATTTTGAATAATTACTGCGGTAAATATTTTATTTACCATGGTTAAGGGTAAATCCGGTAAATAAGGGTTAAAAAATAATATTATGATAATACTAAATTACCCTAAAACGTGTCCTAGCCTTATTGGTTGATACATGTTCGACCATAGGCATCTTTGGGTCGATTTTGGGACCCCATGGTGCCACTTGTAGGTGATAGGGACACTTTATTTTAATTAAGTTAAAATGAATACAAAAAAGACACAAGCATATATCTTTTAGTAAAACACTTTTTACATAGGGTTATATATGTTGGATTTTAGATTATAAATTTTCATTAGAAAGATACAAAGATTTCCTACATAATGTTATTTTATTTATAATTTTTAAATATTAAATATTTTAATTTCTTTATGACACAATGATGATGAAGTAATTACTATAATAGTGAAAAATTAAAATAATTGATATTATAAATACCCAAATAAATATAATATGAAACTTTTAATGAATTAAACTAATTTTCTAGGATAATATGATATATCAGGATTGATTTAATTTAATTTTTTTTAAGTAATCAATCTGTTTTGAGTTTCACAAAAATCAACTATGGAATACTGTCAAAATTGACATAAAAGAGTTCTTAAAACAAATATTATATTATTAATTGATATTAAATTCCTAAAAATATATGTTTCGGCCAAGAGACTTATATCATGATAGGTTCATCATTAATGGACCACTTGGGGGTCGCTTGGATGTATATAGTAAGTTTATTAACCATATTATATAAAAATACAAAGAGACATTGTAAAAGTGAAACTAATTAACTTAGAGTTAATACTTAATGATAAGGTTAATATAAGTACCCAAACCTGTCTAAATTATATTAGTTGAGTTGTTTTAGACCCATACCCACCTTAAAATTCAAATAATCAACTTTGGAGCCATTAGAAACCGAATATGAATTTATTATAAACTAATATTTCTAGCTTTTCCAAAGGTGCCCCTCACCCCTCTTATAAAAGGGCACTCCTCCTTCTCATTTCGTCACACCTTCAAATCCTTTTGGTTCTGCCAAAATCTGCCCAAATACTCTCCCAACATCCCTAACTACAACCTAGAGGCCGTAGTTTGATCAGAAATCCAACCTAAGGAGCCCTTTTGATCAAATCAAAAGGAATAACTCGAAGAAGAGGTAATGATTTCACCACCCTTTTCCATGTTCCTTTCTTCTTCCACTTCTTCTTCCTTTGTTTTTACCATTCTAAAATAATAACTCCAGTATCATATATATATACTGTGATGTTATTATAAATATGTTACAACCATATTCAGTATTCTATACACCCTTTGAATAACATGTCACCATACGTGCGTACGTACGGCTTACCGTCTCCACGTTGTGCTGTAATTGTTATTCAATATATTATTATTTTGGATGGGTATAATAATGATGTGTAACACATGTAAATAATAAATATAACATGTTAATTATTCTGTATATATGATATACCATACATTTATATATTATTTTAACATTAAAAGAATGATATTGTCGCTCGTGCGTACGTACGGACTACCGTCTCCACGAATGCGATAAGATTCATTCTCCATCATATCCATTCAAGTATAATTATCATTTGATGATTTAAAAATAATGTTTAAGGACTTAATATCATTCTGGATATGATTAAGATACAACCTATCCATTACAAACATGGCTTACATAACAAAACATATAAAATAAAACGAGTAAGTTATCACCCGAAACAACGATAATACTAAGATATTATTAACAAAGGAAAGTTAAAAGATCATATATGATATCATATTAATGTATATGATTCTTGTATAATTTAATAACAATTAGTTCACCATTATACAGGATGTTAACCTAACCCAACCAAGGAAAAGTACAAGGCAAGAGTTATTTCACAATCTCTTCATTATCCGAGTTTGTTTATATGTAATAATCTACTGGGATCTCTTTATCATCCACATCTATGTTTCTTAAAAATGTATTTCAAAACATTTTTACTATTTAATAGAATATCGGTTAAAGTCATTTATACCCTTTCTTGACTTTTTATAAGAGGTTTATAAAGGAATCTTTCCGTCGTTTTCCAAACAAGGTTCTTTTTAACCTTTTCGACAAAATTAAGGTAAGAATGTTTTTTTAACTTATACGCGGGTGCGGCTATTTTCCGCCGTTATAAAATTGTCGAAGCTTCCATTACAAGCTTATAAGAATATTTTCAAATAAAATGTTTTATTTTATAAATATATGAATCTTAAATGATTTCAAAATAGAAAGAGATATTTCTCTAAAAAGAGTTTTGATTTCATCTATGTCAACATCCTTTGATGGATTTTACACTTATTTGAAGTTGATTTATTATGATACAAAACTTATATATTGTATTGAAGGTTTTGTGATATGTTTGACTATGGATGTGCTATTTTTATACCATTCATGGTTTATGGTGAATGTATTGACATTTAGTATGCTAGTTTTTATACGAATGTTTATGTTATGTTTAAACCTGTTCATATGAGGAATGCTTTAGACTTAATAAGTGACAGGTGGAGCCCGCTATAGCTCCTCGATGCATCGGTAGGTCTCATGAGACAAACTAGTGTCTTGGCATAAGGCCTTGGCAAAATATTATTTGTAGTCTTGGCACGAGGCCTTGGCTATGTGGTTTTGATAGTCTGGCATTATGCATTCCATCATTATGAAAGTGGTTATTGATATTTCATGTGATTATTCGATTAGTAGAATATCCATGTGAATAAGTAAATGGAATTATTTCATTTTACTTTTTCCACACTATGTTGAAGTTCAAGTTTAAAAGGCTTTTGTTTTAGTTATACATTGACTTAAATGTTTATTCATTTTTATGAAAGTTTCCGCTATATTGTTATCCTTACTGGGCATTTGAGCTCACCCCTTTTCTATGTTTTATTTTTCCCAGGATGTGAAGAAGTAAGTTATGAATGACCTGCAGGGATAGTATGTGGGGATATGAGTGTGGAATATGGAGACTATGTTGTTGTAGTAGTTTTTCACTTTGTGATGTAATGTAAAACATTATGATTATATCTAGTGTTTCCAAGGATACTAAACCAATCGGTCTTTCGAGATTTGATCTTTCTTGTGATCATGCCAATGTAATGTAATAATGCACCGACTCTGGGTAACTAGGGTCGGGGCGTTACATACAGATTCTTTTTTGGGTTAAAAAATTCCTCTGATCGCCATTGGTCTTAAAATCATTCTCATCATACGAACATATATTATCATGTGATATCAAGATGGAAAATTAATTCCTAAAATCTTATGGATTTAAAGTAAAGAAATAGAAGAATAGAATGGTGGAGCAAGAGACAGAGAAAGCTAAAAATGGAAATAATAATTTTACCATTTCTGATAATTTTGGGAAGAAACATCTTGGTACATGTCTGAAGAGAATGATATTTTGTTACAAGTGTGGATAGAAAGGTCACCAAGCTCGTGATTTTAAGGAAAATAAAGAGGTTGTAAATGTGTAATGCTATTATTCTAAAGATATGGGACATTATGCAAATGACTGTCCAAAATTTTTGGGAAATAATGCACAAAATAGGCAAATGGATCAAGGTTAATCATATGTTGTTACTACGATATAAGTAGAAAAATTAATGTATTTTTTTCAAAAATTATGTTATTATATTATAGTTATATGAATAGTGTGATATATAAGGATTGTACTATAGTAAATCTTCAAAAAGTCTTCGGAAACATGAATTATTTAATTAAGATTTCTAATGTTATAAAGTTATTTTCTCAGTAGGGGCTACATTACATTGTTTGGGTATTTTGATGTTTTGTTTGATTTTGGAAATTTAGAGACCCTTTTATGACTGTTAAATTGGATAGATGTATTTTGGAAAGGGCTTAAGGTTGGAATAGAGTAAGTTGAACATTGGATAGTATTTTTTAAGGGTAGTAAATTTATTTAATGTTGAACATGAAATGGTTATTTATGGAATGTTATAATAATATTTTTTTAGAAAAATGACAACTCATAGGTCATGAGACAACCCATCGCATTGAATAAGGTTGTAGGAATCGAACCCACAATCGAATTGTAACAAGGCTTTATCACCTACCACTTGCCTACATGAATTCACTGGTTAGAATAACATAGTTTTCTATATTAAAAAGGTATAAGTAAAAATTTTAACTTTATGAGATTAAGATAAATAAAATTTTTTTAAATTTTTTTATCTTTTGAGAGAAAGATGAGTTTGCGGTAGAAATTAGTTAATGGATGGAACTCAAGCTGTCAACTAAGTACGCTTCCTTGTGATCTTAGTCTTTACGGTAAATAACTTTTCTATATATAGATAATAGATCATTAACTAAATAATTTTTCCTTGTGCTTTCTTTTTTATGAATCAATTTGTCCCTTGGATCATCGTAGATTTATAGCTTTGTGGTTATTAACTTTGATATAATCATGTTGTCTATCACTCTCCACCAGAACAGGATGGTTAGATTTTTGTATCATGTACATATTTTCCTTCATAGAACCCTAGTAGGTTTTATATCCAGTTAATTCATACTTCCATTTAATTATTTTAAAATTTAGGTCTCTTCAATACATTTTCCTATGTGCTATTTCAACGAAATATAATTTCAAATGTAAAAACCATAGTTTTCAATACCGAGTATAGATTGTGAGGATGCAATTTGATAAAAGAAGGGAGAATGTAACACCTCGATACTTTATATTCATTTCTAATTAAATTTAATATTGTTTCTTTATTTTTTTACACAAACCTATGTTAATATTATGTTATATACTGCAACGAGTATGATTGCATTACATGCAAGGAACAATTTTAGTGAACAATATTATATTAAGAATATATTATAATATATAACCTAGCCGTTAAATTAGCTGTTATGAATAATATTAACCAAATTTTTTATTTTATATGTTCCAAAAAAATTAACATTCATCTTATGTAATTTCTATGCATTATTGTGCAACAAATTCATTTTTTTGATAAAAGAAGTGTTTTTTAGAAAATATATTTTTTTTGCCCTTTGATGGAGCACCCAATTTATATTAAATATTTTAAGCTTCAATATATTCAAATTGACAAAATAAACATTATATTTAGAATCTGGACATATAAAAATTTGTTTTGGACAAATTTTGGTAATTTTTTGAAATGCTTCACATTTTAATGCATAGTGAGAAATACTGCATTTTAACTCAAAACTGGTTTTTCATATTAATTTATTATATTTATAGATTATTATTTTAATTGTTTTTAAAGTATAATTATATTTTTTTATCATTTTAATATAATTCAGATCATTGCAATTATTTTCAAATCTAAATTGGATATAAACACATGTTAGTCTTTTGACGATTCTTATTTCTTAAAAACCCATTTTCTTGTTTTGACAACGGGAATTATTTTTCAATTGATTTATTCCAAATTAGTGTTTGGAATTTATAAATATGGATTCAATATTTGGAATCATAAGATCCAAATTGTGTAAATAGGCCCCTTTTATTTTTATACATTATGAATTATAACATTAGAAATTGTTTTTATTTACCATATTTAAAGGGTAAATGAGGTAAATAAGGATAAAAATAATATTATAATAATATAAAACTACCATAACACATTTCCTAAAAATATTGGATGACTTTTTGGAAACCTATAAAACACTTGGGATACATATTTGGCCTTTGGGAGCCACTTGGGTGTGATAATGACATGTTATAATAATTAATATAAAGTAATGTGAAATATAACATAAACTTGTATCTTTTTAAGAAAAAAATTTAATTTGGGTTTATATAACTTATAATTTTTACTATAAATATTCACTATAAATCTTAAAATATTTCATACATAATGGTATTTTATTTATAATTTTTATGTATTAAAAAATTAATATATTTAAGAAACAATGATAATGCAATGATTACCTTATTAATGAAAAATTAAAATAAATCATATTGTAAATATTTAAATAAATGTAATTTGAAATTTTTGATGTAATCCATGAAATCATTGGATAATATTTACATGCTGGGGATGCATTAATTCTTTTTTCAAAATGAATCAAGTTGTTATGGATTTAACAAATAACAATTACAACTTCGTTTTAATGTTTTCATAAATGAATTTCTAAAACAAATATAATTTTATTAAATGATATAATTGTCATAAAAATCTAATGTTCTTCTGAACAAATTGTATTGTTTTAAATTTTTATTAATGATCCACTTTTGGTTCTCTTGGAATTTTATTGTAACTCTATTAACCATGTGGTTTAAAAATTATTTAACACATGGTAACTGTTAAACTATTTCATTAAGGGTTAAATCTAAAAGATAAGGTTAATTTTATCACCTAAAATTGTCTAAAACTGATTATTTGCGATTATTTAGACCCATACTCAGATTATTTTTCAAATAAATAAATTTTTTACTATTAGAAACCAAAAATAATTTTATAATAAATTAATATTTCATGATTTTCCTAAAGTCTCCCACACCTCTCTTATAAAAGGGAACTTCTCTTTATTTTTAATTTACACCTCAAAGTCCATTTGGCTTGACCAAAACTGGATCATTTTTCCTCCCAAAATCGCTTACTACATTATATAGGCCACACATTGGAAAAAATACAACATAAGGAGTATTTTTGTTAAAATAAATAGGAGACACCTGAAGAAAAGGTAATCGTTTTATCACCTCTTTCCAAGTTATTTTCTTCTTCTACTTACACTTCATAAGTTATCTCTATAATAAATTAATAAATTCAGAATATAATATATTTTAAGATGTGGTTATTATTATGGTACAACACAATTCTTCATTTTACCCATCCTATGAAAAAAATATAACCATACTTGCATACGTAAGGCTTACCATCTCCATGCCATTGTGTAAATTGTTTTTCATATATAATTTAATTAGATGGGTATAACATTCAATATAAAGGATGTAAATAATAAATATGACATGATATAATTTCTATAAAATTCATATTCCATCACATTCTATACCATTTGACCATAATGGGAATGATACTGTCTCTCGTGCGTATGTACGGCCTACTGTCTCCATGACGCGATGATATGCATTCTCCATGTTGACCATTCAAGATTGAATGTAAAATTTATAATATGCCTGGATATAATAATTATTAACTTAACATAATCTTGGATATTAATAAATTATATCCTAAGGAAACATAACCTGACATACAAAACAAAATATTCATAGAAAAATGAATCACTTAACACCCAAGATAATGGTAAAACAGAAATATTATTAAAAACATAATATAAAGGGATCGTAAATGATATACTGAATATATATAGTCATATTATTAATTAATAATGATTTAAATATTATATAGGAGTTAAAATGACCATCTACTAGAGAAAAGAACAATGTAAGGGTTAGGTTTTCAATCGCATTTTTATCCGAGATTGTTTATACATAAGAACTACTAAGGAATATTATCATCCATGTCCACGATTCATAAAAATAAATTTTTAAAATATTTTTACTATGTCTCTACAGTTTATTAATGTCGTTTATACACATGTTTTACTTTTTATAAAATGTTTTTAATTGAATATTTCAGTCATCTTCCAAACAGGGTACTTTATATCATTTTTGACAAATTAAGGAAAGGAAAAAAATTAACTTATACGGTGTGAACTCAATTTTATGTTGTTATGTCACCTTACCATTTTGAAGCTTCTCTTATAATCTTAAAAGGTTATTTTCCAATGAATTGTTTTCTATTATAATTTTTCAGCTTTTAAATGATTTCAAAAGTAAAATAAATTGTATATTTCTCTCCAAAAGTTTTTAACGTTTCCATTAGGTTATATTGATCTATATCAACATCCTTTGATGGATTTTATGCTTAATTGAGGTTGATTTATTATGATACAATAATCCATATTGTATTTAAGGGTTTATGATATGTTTGATTGTGGATGATCTATTTTTATATGATTCTTAGATTATGTTAACGTATTAGCATTACGTATGCTAGATTTAATATGAATTTGTATGTTCTGTTTTAATGTTTTTATATGAGGAATGTATTGGACTAAGTAAGTGATGGGTGGGGCCCAATATAGCCCCTCGATGCATCAGTAGGACTCATGGGACAAAGTAGTTTATTAGAACAAGGCCTTCAAAATATGGTAATGGTCTTGGCATGAGGTCGTGATGGTCTAGTTATGATGTCTGAAATTATGAATTTCATTATTATGAGATTTTTTATTAACATTGCATGTGATTTTTTGACTAGTAGAATATCCATATGAAAGTTTAAATGTAATTATTTGATTTATTCTTGCCATATTATTCTGAAGATTTTTTTTATAATTTTTGTGTTTCAGTTTTATACATTCCTTAATGATTATGGTTATTTATGAAAGATTTTTGGGTATCGTTTAACGTTATTGTGAATCTGATATTGCCCCTTTCTTATATTTTATTTTATTAGGATGCTAAGAAGTGTTTTATGACTAATATGTAGGGTTAAGATATGAGAATAAATTAATTCTCAAAGAATTATCAATGTTGTATTTTATGTTTGTAATTTTAATGTCATGTTCATGTATGTAATCTATTTTTGAATACTTTTAATCTAATAGGTCCTTTGGGATTTGATTCCTTGCAATCATAAAAATCTGTTAAAATAATGCATCGGCTCTGGGATTTTGTGGTCAGCGCGTTACACCTTTCATTAAAACTTCCAAACCCAAAATTAAGGTTAATAGTGGTATATTATTTATAGAGTTTGGTGGTGACATTTTCTACATAAACATCTTTATTTACCTGTTGAACTACTCATAAGAAAATTCCCCGGTTTTGGTTATTTCTATTGATGTACTCCCTTACCCTGAAAAACAACTTTTCCTTACACTGATGCCCTTTTCGTGTTTTCATAATTGATATAAATTCTAGGTAAATATTCATTCATTTAATGTTGTATCAGTTTAGAAAAATGTTATTCATGTTTTTTTATTGATAACTTATTGATAAATGATAAACCCATCATTATCAATGATATTCCTTGTCTTTGGATGTTACCATTGAGAATTTAGATGCGATTAGTGAACTGGTGCTTTCACGTTCACTCCTATTAATCCAAAATCCCTTTGAATTTGAAAAAAAACTACTTCCTAAAAATTCAAAATATTCATATCTTGATAATTGGAATAATTTACCTATAATCATTTCTAGTTCAATCCCTCCATAATATGAATTATAACTAAATTACCTTTTAGGGAGTATAAAAGGAGTTGGGATGGAATCATTTTTACATTTATGATACAATACAATCAATTTTCACCTATCATAGATTGTAAAATGATGAAGCTAAACTGGTGATGTAGGAATAACATTCACTAACCCAAAACATCTTATATGTCGTTAAAAATGAGGTCAAAAAATTATTGGATACATGAATCATTTTCCCCATCTCTAATATCCAATTGTTTCTTCTATTGTAGGTAGTTACAAATTAAAATGGTCTTAATATAATTAAATATGAAAAAAACAAATTGTTTCGAATCTGTGTGTATAATGGTTGGTGTGTCTATATATTCTATCACTGACTAAACAAACACAATATAAATGACTATTCCCCATTTTCATTCATTGAACAGATTGTATTGAGGCTAGAAGTGAATTCCCACAACTCTTTTCTTCATGGTTATTCTGGATACATTCAAATCCATATTTACCTTGAGGATTTGGAAAAGATAAATTCATCTCCCCCCATTAGAACATTTTTATATAGGGTGTTGTCATTTGTCTTGTGCGATGCTCCATGTACTTTCCAGAGATACATAGTTATTATTTTCTCAGATTACCTTGATAATTTAAAGGATGTATTCATGGATGAGATCACAATTTATGGATCCTCTTTTTAGCATTGTTTGAATAATATTTGTTTTTTTTCTATGTGAATATATTGAAAATAATATTAAATTATTTTTTGATAAATTCCATTTCATAATGTTAAAAATTATAGTTCTTGGACATGTCATATTTTGGGATGGTTTCCAAGTAGAAAAATCAAAATTAGACATAATTTTAACTACACTACTCTCAAAAAGGTGTGGGATGTCTGGTATTTCATAGTTTAGGAATTATTTTACCATAATTTCATTCACAAATTTTGAAAAATTGAAATTCCTCAGTCTTGATTATTCCAAATCCACAAAGAATTTGTGTTTGATAAATAATGTGAGGAATATTTTGGAAAATTAAAATGGAGTCCTGCATCACCCCCAATAATCCAAGCACCATGGTTGGATTTACCGTTTAACTTAAGTTTCATGCCCTTGAATATTTATTTGGTGGATTCTTATCATAACAAGTTTATTGAGCTCCACATTCCATAGACTATTCCGCTCATACATTGGACCCCGCCTAAGAAAACTACACCACAACAAAAACTACATTTAGAGAATTTTTTTCCTTTTATAAATATATTCCATGCCTCTTAGGGTCCAAAATAACTATGTTCTATGACCATGAATCCCTCTGGTATATCCTTAAGAAACTACAATCCAAACAACATCTCATTCGTTGGATGATTCTCCTTTAGGAATTTAATTTAGAAATTAGGGATAAAATAGAAGCAAAGAATGTGGTTGTTGAAAATATTATTATGAAACTTCCATCCTCAAAAATTGAAAATACCATTGTGTTCCCATACATGACATTTTTTTATGAGAAATTTTACTGAGTGAAAGATGTTATTCCTCGGTATGATGAAATTGTAAATTATTTGGTAGCATCTTTCATTCCTATCGATTTAAAAAAACAAAGATGATCATCTATAACCTGAGTCTTGTTGGTACACATGATTTGTCCCCAACCATTATTTAACATGTAGTAATCAAATACTTTTGAGTTTTGTTAATGATAGCGAGTTTCGGTATGTCTTTTGGATCTTCTATGCTCTTGATTGTGGTAGAAACATTAGTCCCCAATAGTCTGCTCCCAAGGTCCTCCATTCTAGTCTCTTTTGGCCAACACTATTATGGGATGACTATATGTATTGTTAATCTTGTCCTCGTAGTAAAATAATATGAAATATATATATAATAAATGAAATTTTATGAATACCCCTTTTCCTTAATTAAATTATTGATGTTTGGGGAATTGACATTATGAGATCATTCCCCAATTCAATTGGGAAGTTGGTCATTCTTCTGGCAGTTGATCATGTGTCAAAATGGGTAGAGGAATGAGCCAAAAGGACTGATGATTCCAAGACATTATTTGATTTTCTTAAAACCCAAATTTTTTATAATTATGGATTACCTTTTTTCATCATCACTTATTATGGTTCTCATTTCGGCAATCAAATAAACGCAATCACTTATAATTGGTTTGTAGTCGAGAATCGAGTGGCTACTACATATCACCCACAAACCAATGGTAAATCTAAGGTTTCAAATATAAAAAAAAAATAAATTCTATAAAATAAGGTTCAACGCAATATAAGATATCGTAGTCTTAGAATTAGTGATTCATTTTGGTCTTATTATACGGCCTTTCAAACTCCAATTTGAATGTCACCCTATCAACTTTTTTTTTGGAAAGAGTTGTCAACATTATTTTTTAATAGACCACTAGGTCTACTGAGCCCTTTTACAGTGATATTTTAATCATTATGGTGAACGTGATCAAAGTAAGCTATAGATTCATGAGTTTGAGTAAATCCATAGATATTCATATAAAACTTCTTGATTTGTAAGAAGTGAACCGGGGATTCCCATGATCGTTGCATACTTTATTGTCAATTTTACGTTGGGAAGAAAGTCTTTATTTCTAATTAAAGGCTAAAGGTATAACCAGGTAAGATTTGTTCCCATTTTTTTGTCCCAATCACAATTACTAATTTTTATCTCTTATGTTCTGTTCAGGTTCAAAATGATGAATCAAAACAAACATTCACTATCAATGGGAAGCTATTGAAGCACATTCATGAAGCCATTCTCATATCCCCAATGGAGGAACTCTATGTTTAAGAAGTAACCAACCAATGAAACTCACCATGTTTTATATTTCCTTTCCAAAGTATCTTTTCACACAATGAGGACATCGGACACTCTAGGTGTGGGGATGGCTATATTCATGAGATAGTTATGAATTTTCACCATCTTTATCACTTTTCACTTTTTATATTATTGAATAGTATTTTTACATCCCCCCTACTTTCTTAGGTACATTCTTGGGTTAGTTAGAAATTTTCATCACCTTTATTATTTTTCTCTTTTTTTTCTTAAAGTATAGTAATTTTACTCCCCCTCCCTCCCCCTTATCACCTTTATGCTGGAATATTATTTTTCCCCACTTAATCATGGAAACTATAAATTTTACATGAGGAATTTTCATAGTCCATGTCTTTTTAACTTTTTTTCAATGATGGAATGTGTGCATTTTCATGAATTTGACATTAATGTGTGATTTTTTCATGAAATTTGTTGTTTTTTAATGATATAAATGGTTGTATCATTTTGAAACCTTTGAGAAGAATGGTACCCTTTATTTTAGTAGTTTATAGGAAAATTGTGTCACTTAATATTTTTACACATATTTTCACCCAACCATGACGTGTGATTTTTTTTTACTTAATAGATGGTAAAAATAAATTCGGTTAATATTTATCGGCATTCAGAAAAAATCTATATATTTTATCATTGTCATATATTTTTCATTACCATACCTTATTAACTTATACATTTGTACTTGTTATCTTACTATTTTACGCCCTAAAAAACAAAAAAAACAATAAATAAATAAAATTATAAAAAAACAAAAAAAAATGTGTTGGGTTTTGGGTAGGGTTAAACCAAGATTCTAATCCTTTTATCATGTTAAAACTATTAAATTTAGTGCCATTAATAGATAAAACAAGGGTTGAGTGATGAGTGTGATATTTGTTCCAAGTTCAACTTTTGATAAAAAACAACAATAATAATAATTGTGGGAAGTGATGAAATGCACAAAATAAGATGATATCATGCCCAGGAGATTAATTTCTAACTTATTGTAATGGTTATGTGGGTGGTTCATGAAATTTGATTGTGAAGAATGTATAAATGGTTCAGTGGATAGAATCATTTAACCAGAAAAATTATAAAACAACATATATTTACTAGATAGAAAGGGGAAATAATATAATGAAATGGTTTTCACAAACACATGTGATGAGATAGTGAAATTTTTTACTTTTGAATTATTTTTTCAAATTACTATCATTTATCTCCTTGAATTTCATTTTGATATAATTTTTTTGACATATTTTTCCATTATCATAGAGAATAACTCCTCAGTGTTATTTTTTCTTATATTACATTTTTATTAAGAATTAATTTTTATTGAGTGTTAAATATTCATGAAGTTGGTAATATATCCATGCATAATTTTTTCTAAATATGAATTTTCCCAGGAGTTTAAATTATTAGGTGTGGGGGTGTGATGAAATTATAATTCCCTATTTTATTTCAACCTTGCATCATTTTGTTAAACTATTTTTTTATTGAAAATTACAACAACAACAAAATTAACCCCACATTTGAATCAATTATTTAATTTTTTCACTATTATAATGTTAAATTTTACTTTTTTAGATGATTTCAATGTAGTATAAGGTGATTTAAAGGATCAATAATATAGTTCTAGAAAAATGGTTCAAACTGCATGGAATCCCAAGAGCATGTTTCCATTATTTACATGTTCCAAAAACCGTGAATTCAAATGGGAAGAAATTTTGTTATCTGAACCAAAAATAAATGTTATAAAACTCATATTAAGACACCCAAGCACAATTACTTCTTCTGGTGTCCCAACTAAACTGATCTTTATAGATAACTGAATCTGAACGATGTCAAAAGTTTTGTTTGATATGATTCGCATTAAAAATATACTATATATCCAAATTTTACATGGTGATAGTAAATATTCTATTAAAAAACTTCTCTTTTCTCTATGTAAATATAAGTCCATTTACCAACCCAATACTGATCCAAAATTGGTATCATGAAATATGGTTGCCCAAAACCACTTTTATTTTGGTTATACAAGGGATACATGGGAACATCATTTTAAAGTTCATCGGGTGAGACAATTGAAGACATTTTTATGTTTTAGAGGATTCATATCATCACCTTATAGATTCTAGATATCCCTATCATCATAGGGAGAGATAAAATGAATAATTACATTCACATGACCTTCCTTCTCCTCTTGAGGTCAGGCTAAACTGTGGGTTTTCATTTTGAGGGAGAAAGACACATGTCATGGGAGTTATAGTGCTTATATAAGCTAATATTTTTGAGTAAATTGTGTATTAAACATTTAATTCCATTTATCATACATTAGTTCATATTTTAGTATTTTTTGACGCATGGTATTTATTAGCACTTAATTTATTACTGATCGGTGTGAGGTTTTGAGTGATTGAAATGTGTTTCTATGATTGGAAAACATAATAATCCATTTATTTCCCACTTATTTGAGATTTAAATATACTTAGGATGATATTATACCATTAATAAAGACTTTACCTTGGAAATATGTTTTTTATTTGAATCTTTTATTCAACTGTTATTAATATAACAGTCCAGAAACTAGTCATGACTCTGAGTAATTTCAACCAAATATTTTCTCCAAAACTAATTGAATCTCTATGAACTATGAACTTGAAATGTGTATAGTTATATAAAAAACCATTTTCCTCATATTTTTAGAAATTCAATTGGTTTCTCAAATATTATACGCTTTTAATTTAGTTATTTTCTTATAATTGTTTCCAAAATCAACGTTACTTTTTAGTCTTGGTTATTGAAAATACAAACATTAAACCACCAATAATCCATGAAAGTTGACCTAAGGTCTACACTAGACTATAAAATCATATTTAAATCATAATTAATTTTATTTGTCACAAAAATAGAGTCAATAATAATTTTATTTGGGGTTTAATGTATAAATTTCCTAGGTTAAAATACTAGTAATCGTAGTGAAAAAAATGGTAAAAATACCAAAACATATATGTGAAGGAAAAAATGTTTAACCCATGTATGTAATTAGGTTTTAGAGGTGAGGATCAACCATATAATCCTAAGACACATTTAATTTTTAATTTTTTATCCATGTTATCTAATATTTATCTCCCCATAGTGAACACTTTTATGTATTTACAAGAATGTCACTCCTCATAAACTATAATAGGGGACTACTTCCCCTCACTTATTCTCACATTGTAACCTATTTAGTTGATCCAATGCCAGCCCAATTAAATTTCAAAATTCCCTCCACATATCCAAGAATCCTTAGTATTTGTTGAAAATTTCCTAATAATTGTTTAGTGTAAACATAAAAAGGATATCTAAAGAAGAGGAAATTTTATTCAATGAACATCTTTATTTTACTTATTTATCCAACTCATAAAATTAATATTAAAAAATTTTGATCTAATAATATTAGAATATTACAAATAGAATTATGTTTTTTTAATATTTTTGTGATGTAAAAAACATATCTTATTCCATCAAATGGGTTATATAATCAGCATTCGTGTGTACGGTGGACTACCGCCTCCCGAATTGATATCATTCATTTTTTGATTTCCACCCCCAAAGGTGGTGAATGATGGTGGATGTATATTATATATATATTATTTATAAAAAAAAATATTCATATCGATTCACAGTATAATATATATATTTTTACCTTCAATTTCTTATGAGATATGTTAACATCTTGTGTTTGCATAACGGACTACCACCTCACGAAGCGATGTGATTCGTCTTTTAATAATGCACCACATGGATGTTGATAATAATAATTTTGATTATTATATGTGATATAAATTATATAATTATGATACATATGAAATATTTATCACTCTGTAAAGATAATATATATCATATTCTTTCATTCTATTCCACTCATATAATGATGATAACATTATTCATGTATGTGTCGACTATTGAAATCGAAACGTTATGTGAATCTATTTCCCTCACCACAAAACATGGATTAAATATATAAGTTTATAATATGGTATTAAATATTTTATTGTCACTATTTAAAGGTAAAATATTACATAAATACTTTCTTTAATGACCAATGAAAACTTGACTCAAGCACACGCCCGATATATGATCTCCATGATCGTAATGTCCATGATTTTTCATAACCATAATTAATGATTGGTTTTACAAGTATAATTAATGTATAAATATTATAATTCTTTTTTTATTATTAATTTTAGATGATTAGAATATATAATATGTACAATAACTGTAACAATAATGACTGAACACGCATAATAAAATAAGATAATTAACACCATAAACAATGAAAGTAATGAATTATTGTTAATGAACAGATAATAAGATGTTATAAAAGGATCATATATATATTGTAAATATTAATATAGTTAAATTATATATAAATAACCTGTTTAAAACTGATATACATGATTTTGAAGAATAATCAATCAAAGGATGCATGAAGTAAGGGATTTCGTCTCAATATAAATTCCATTGAGTCTTATCAATTATTATACACCAATTCACATTTATGTGGTGTATATACTGCCCCTTTCAAATGTAATATCATTAATAATTAATTATCCCTAGTATTTTATCTTTCAATTTGATTTATGTAATCCAAGGTTATTTTACATGAATATTTACAAATGTAAAATGGCATTGTGTGATCTCACATTATTTTGTGATTATAAGCTTTATCTTCAAAAAGTCACTTTCTTGTAATAATTTTTCATTTGAAACTAAATTTATATTAAATATCTATATTATTTTGTGGAGGATATTATTATTTACTAAATAATATATGATTTTTACATACAGTACTTACTTGGAAAGTTATTAGATTAATTAGGGAAATATTGGTAACTCTGTATCCTTTACTCAATACAGATATTTGATAACAAACATTGTTTATAAATTAAATCAAGAATTGAGTATCTGAGGAATTATTCTGATATGACTTAAATGGGTTGGGTACTAGTAAATTCAATCCTTTTGATGCATTGTTAGTCTCATGATATGCATAATTTTCCTAATAAAAAGGGTTTTTACCTAGTATGGTTTAACCTATATTGAGGATAGATCTTGATGGTAAATGTATCATGTTCTTATATGACACGAGTTGTGAAAATTATTCATTTTCTTCATTAATGATTCAGTTATTATTTTCAATGATATTTATTCTATGATGTTTTCTATTGATTAATTTCATTTTTATCTTACTCATTTAATTGAATGTTTTCTCGGTTAATAACATTTCCATTTTTAATATTCCTTAATGAGTTATTTAAATAGAATTTTTTCTATGTAATTTACTATAATTATTATTGTTTTTATTTATTCATGAAATATTATTATGTAATTAATCATAATCAACATTTTATCTCACTCATAAGTTTTATACTTCATCAGGTTATGAATATTAATCATTTGAATGAGTTTCAAGGGTGCTGAGAATTCTCTTTTTTTAGATTTATTTTTTATTCCCAATAGAAAAAGGTAACATGTATATTTAGTTTTCCAAACTATTAAACCGATTGATACTTTGGGATTCAACACATTATATAAATTCTTATGTAATGAAGGAGACACCGGCTCAAGTCTTTTAGAGACGGGGTCATTACATTATTCCCATAATTTGACCTTGGAAAGAATAAGAATACAATATAATTAGAATATAATAAACTAAACAATATATAAAACAATATTATTAACTATTAATTCTCATTACATGATTATTTTCCCAAAAGATATTACTTTTGATAATTTTTAAATTCATTTACATTAATTTTATTCTATATCCAAAATAACTATGTCATTGTTTCATAAGAATTTAATGTAATTATTAAATCATAAAAAATAAAAAAAATTACAACAAAAAAATAAATATACTCATAATAACCTTTAGTATTCATTGAAAACTTATTTTTATCTCTATTTAAACTTATAATATAAATATAAAATCCAGATAATAATATTTTTTATTTTACATTACATAAAATAATATATAATTAATTTTAAAATAAAAATGGATGTAAATTTATAAAACATAGAATAAAATATGAGCACAGGAGAAAACCACTCGTATAAGAGATCAATGTTTTTATTTAGGGTCAATTTCTTCATTATAATATTATTTTTAACCATTATTACCCTATTTACCCTTACCGTAGTAAAAAATATTTATTATAGTTACTATTCATAATTAAAAAAATATAGAGGAAAATTTTACAAAAACTAAACCTTGTAATTCATAATATGGGATCACTTTTTCAAGATCCAATTCCTTGAAATTTTATAGTTTAATTTAATATTAAATATGTAAAACAAGATAAAAAAATTTCAGAAAAATTCCTTATCAACTATAAAAAAATTAAACCAAATTCAATGAAAATTTCGTTTCCAATATCATTTATTATATTATTTTTAATAAAAATAAAAATTTGATATTTTAATTTTAGACTAGATTACAATATTATCAATAAAATACTTTAAAATATTGGGAAACTTTCAAAAAAAATTAATTTTCAACATTCTTTGAAAAATACGCAATCTCAGAAAATTATAAAACAATTATTCCTATGATAATTTTGACATGCTGAAATAAAAAATTAAGTTTATTTTTTTAAAATAAAATTGTATAATTTGGAAATCATGATTTTAAATAAAAACATATAATGCATGAAAAACCTAATTTTAATGAAATAAATGATTTCTATTTTGACCAAAAAATTACCTAATATTTTTATAATGAATATATCATTATAAAATCCAATTAATTTATATTAATAATACTAAGAATTTATTTATTTTTACATTAACTGGTTTGTTGCATTATTACACCTATTTCTAAATTCTTTTCTATTTATTTTATCTCATGTATGGTGTAAATGGTTTAAAATATTTCTTAAATCAATTCTGTAGAGTGAAATTATATCCTACAGACATGGATGTAAATAATTTTTAATAATTAAAAGTGGATTTTTCAAAATCACACATCACAAAAAGCGTTTGTAAAATTTCCTTTTTAAAATATAAAAAAAAGGAAATGTAAATGTAAAATTTAATAACACATTACTAGGTTTCCAAATAGAAGAACATTAGTGGGAACTGAAAATATTGACATGGAGGAAAAACATGATGTCCAAACCATGAGAGGGAATGGTAGAGAACATTGATAACATGAAATTAAATTATTATAAAAAAATTAATTGCCAAAATACTATAATGTAATAAGGTGTTAAAATTACATCAATTCATAATAAATGATGTTAAAAATATACATTTTTTTTTCAAAACAGTTCCCTAGAGTTTTTGGAATTCATCTTTGATAAATATTAAGAACATATAGAAATATTATTAATTAGAATGTATAATTTCATCCTTAAATTAGTTTCCACCATAACCTCTTCTGTTTTGTCTAAAAATGAGTATTCAAGAAAAAAATCATCTATGAATCACTAATATCAATTTCTAAAATATCACAAAATCCACAAAAGGATAAAAAGTTATTCCACTTATCATTAGATAGTAAGCAAGACTGAAACGGTTAGAACAAGGTATGATAACATCAACAATTTATAATCCCTCATATGAAAAAATAATATATTTTACTATAAAAATTCCATAATGACAATAAAGGTTCTAATTATATCATTCCATGATTAAATAGTCATGTGTACCAATAAAATCAATGAACCTAACATTAAATAAATATTTAAACTTAAAGGTTATATCATACAATTTATCTTATATCCCTCAAAAAAATATTATTCTTCTTAAATAATCCTTCTAATTAAACGTAAGTGTATCAAATACCTCATCTTAATAAAACATATAATTAAATATCATTAATCACCTCAAAACTACATCAATTAAAACCTAAAATGGTGTTACTATTCCTTTTAACTTATGATCAACCATAAACATATAAACCCAAGATCATATCCAAAACACATATGTTAACCTATCATAATAAAATCTTAATCTACAAAGTTATGTAAACTTCTATTTTTATATAGAAATTAATATTATAGAACTCACACTTTTGGATTTGAAAATAAAAATAGAATCATTACAATTCTGGCATTGATACCGATAAATGTGACCCAATTTTGACCTTTCAAAAATGTAACATCAAAAGGAAATATTGGATCACTTATACAAAAAAGAACATTTTAGGTTTATAGTTTTATAGAATTCGGAAAAACTCATACATAACAGTACCCATATCATTAAATGTCTATTTTTTCCACTATGCATATATTTTCCTATTCAATATTAAGGCATCAATATATACCACAAAATTCTTCACACATGAAGCCTTTCTTGATATAAATAATTTAATGTCATTCTTCGTAACATGGAGAAAAGGAAAACATAATAAGAGTAAGATCAAATTCTCAATAAAGGTAAACATAAGCATTAACAATTCCATTTCATATTTGAGAATAATATTATCATAAGGGTATGATAAAATAATCAAATTCCGTGTGAATAAAATATTATTATTCATAACCATCAAAACATGGATTATAAATTGAAAATCATAAAATAAATATTTAATATAAGACAAAATATATATTTCAAAAATAATGATCAATGTGAAATAGTCCTCATAAGACATTAGAACATTATACAAGGAAAAAATCCCACAGAAACATGGATCTTCATTTTCATATCACTCTTATAAGTTGTATTAAATTGGTAATAACCTTCTGGTAACTACCAATAATCTCTTAAGAGAAACATATTTCTTGTTTACCCTATCCCCTACCCAATGAATTGGATAGATATTTCTGGATCACCTATCATCATGAGCTATATCGGCTCACTATCCATCATAAAAAATGTTCAAGAACCATCAAATAAATATAAAACATGAAGTATTTAATTTTTCAACATTACAATAACCATTATTCCTTCATGGATCGATTTAACCATGGAAAAGAAAGGGGTCCCTTCACAATCTCTTTGAAATAATCATAATACATCCATAAAAACAATATGGATTGTATCATTACAACATATCCGCAATATATAATAATTAAAATTAATATTTTTTGTCTTTTATTAATAAAAATAAAATAAAAATATAATTTAATATGTTTGTGATGAAAATACCATTTCCACTTTCAAAATGAAAATTGAAAACTAAAAAATTTCACAATATAAGGAATCCATTTAATTTTAAAATAACCTTTGAACTATTCAATGGAAAATTCAAATTGGATAATGTTCATGATGTCGGGAAATTTTTTTCATGCCCTAATCATTAAAAACAAACATTCATTTAAATATTTTTTAAAGAGGGTCAAAATAGATCATTGAATGAAATGTTATGAAATTTCCTTTTAAAACCTTTTAATTAAATTTCAAAGATCATGTAAAATAAAATAATAAAATATTTAATGATTAAAAAAATTCATGAAATAAGATAACAAAAATAAACAAATATTTTTTAAAAAATTTATATTAAAACATTAAAACAACATTTTCAATTAAACCCCCATTTCAAAATTTGAAAACAAAAAAAAATTGACAGAAAAAATGAAATATGGAATATAAAATAGATGAGTATAAAATGATACATTTTTTATAATTCAAGTTAAATTTTTACAGAATATTAATTATTATTGGTCCATCCATAAAAACATATCTCAAATAAAAAACTTTGAGAGAAGAAACTCTTGCAACATGGGTAATGATTAGATAAAAAATCCATTGAAAGATAGAAAATAAAATTATTCTATAAAAAACATAATTTCTATTAGAAAATATGTGAAATAATTTCTTGGTGATGTAAGTACACCATATTCAACAAAACATAGTGAATAGCATGAAATATTTCTCAATTAATTGAAATTGAGATCATAAAAACACTTGAAACTATTTTAACATTTTAATGCAAATATATAAGAAGATATTACATCAATAGAATGTTTAATATTATGATCAAATATTAGTTTATGATATTACATTTCAATAGTAAATATATACACCTTATAAAAGAATATATATTCATAAAATAATCATTTATCCTGAAGAAATTAAATTTGATATAAATAAACCATACAAAAGTCACATCATTAAATTGATAAAAATAAATGGATGGAATATGTTTAATGAATATAAATCCAAAAATAACTAGTGAAAAAATAAAAAAAAACATAGTTCATTTCACGAATAATTTATGAATAATATAATCAATGAAAAATTGATATAACCTAATGGACGAAAATTATGTTAAGAAACCCTTACCTGTTGGTAACATTAAAGTCAAAAACCATTTGTTGAAATAATTTTAATTAGTAATTAAAATAGCTTGAATTATTAAGGATGTGTGGTATTACATATAAAAAATAAACTATGTACATCATATAAATTAAAATTTTTGTGTAATATGAAAACATTCCTCAAGGATTGAAATTGAGATAAAATCCCTTGCACCTTGGAAACTTTCATGTCAAATCCCCTTCGATGAAAAATTTTGAATCAGAATTTAAAATTCCATAAAGTATTAATTATTCATGATATAATAATTAAAATTGTGATATATAATTCAAATAGAAATATATTATGAGTGTAACATTAAAACATGCCTCAATACAGTGAAATTGATAAAAATCCATTTCCACATGGAAAAATTCAAATAAAATCACGTTGAATGAAATAATTTGAATTGTAATGTAAAATACAATAAATAATTAATTATTCGTGATCTAACATTTAAATTTTCATCATATACACCAAAAACTAAATTGGGTATATAACATTAAATCATTCTTCATTGAACAAAAAAATGTGGCATAATCCCTTGCCATTTTTTAATTATCATGTCATATCAACATATATGAAATAATTTTAATTACAGCCTATAATAACTATAATTGTGATGGATACATGAAATAACATGTAAATGTAAATCATATGCACCCTAGAAAATAAATTATGTGTATGAAATTAAAACCAGCTTCAATTAAGATAAATCGAGACTAAATCCCTTAATAATTGGTAACATTATTTTCATATCAGCTGGGATGAAATAATTTTATTTATAACATAAAATACCTTTAACTATGATATATTAATTTTAGAGCATGTAAAAGGTAAACTTATATACCATATAAAATAAATTTTCTTTATAACATTGAAACATGGGTCAATGATGGAAAATTGAGTTGAAATCCCTTACCTCAAGTACATATTTTCATCGTATTTCCTCTAACTCATGTATATTAAAATCATATCAATTATTTTATTAATTGAGTAAATATTATAGTTTTAATCCCATATAATTAAACCATTTATTTTATTTTTGTTATTTTCATATTTTAATATATAATCATTTAAGTCTACTTAGGGTGTTTTGATGATATTCAGTTCATAATGTCAAAACAACTTCAGTTTGTTAACCAAGGTCAAAGATGTAATTGTAAAAAAATCAAGAATATTAATAGTGAAATAATTATAATTTGATACATTAATAATACTTTCAATACCAACCATGAAATATGCTTTTGAGAAATTAGTTTTTGATATAATTATAGATATGGTATCACATATATACGCACGGTAAATGTTTCCGTTTCTCAATAAAAATGAATGAAAGAATGTATGTATTATTTTATATTCAAATAATGGTTATTATTTCATAAGTATAATATGATATATTTAAATACAATTATATCTACCATACATTTGAGGAATTGATGAAAAACATTACATCGCTTCATGGGGGAGGTAATCCACACATACGTATGAATGATGTTATCATTTTTTAATTTATGGAATGGTAAGAAAATAGTTTATATATTATCATTCCAGAATGATAATAATTTTATAAATAGAATATATATAAATTAAATCATTAATCGTAATAATCTGTGACAGATGGTGACAGAAAACAAATTTCATCAATTCATGTGGCTGTAATCCACCATACACACGAACAATGACTTCATATAACATGTTATTGAAGAATTATAATGATTAAGGTCAATAAATAAAAATAATAACATCTTAATATATGTTATAAACTAATTTTTTTACATTATAATGGTTGTAATTGTTCTATAGCATCTACAATAAAAAATAAAACACTAATATTTGGTTAAAATCAATACCTCTTTTGGGACAACATTCTTTTCATTACACTTTTAGACCCTAAAGGGTAGTATTATAAAAAAAATTAGTTCTGGGTTAGGGATTTTTAGAAAGTATTTTTTCAGTTATTTTCTAAATGAATGTAATTGAAATGTGTCATTAATAGAGTATATGAGGTTTTCAATTATAAGTGAGGGGCACATTAAAAAATAAATGAAATATTGTAATATAATATGTTCTTAACTCATGAAAATGGTTCCAAAATGTCATGGATTAGAATATAAGTAGGGTATTTTATTATTATAATCATACAAAAAATATTACATATTTACATAACATTTTAATCAATATCATTTAGATTGACCCTTTGGTTAAATACTTTTAACCTTAACTAAGGTAACAACATTGTCAATAAAAAGTGTAATAAATTTAATAATAAGCTAAAAATCAACCCATAAATGGATATAGGATGAAATTTTATACCATGTATCATAATAATAGCCTTATTTAAATGTTTTATGCTTTTAGAAATAATTTAATAACTTATATTGAACATAAAATACTATTAATTTAATTTTAAAAACTATTTACATAATTTGATAATGAAAATAATAAAAGGAATAAAATTTTAATATAATCAATTTTCCATAAATAATTCATTATTATGAACAATAAATTTTCATGGAACCATTGTAATACAAAAACAATGTTACATTTTTTGTTTTTTTAAAATAATTTACAATGTTTTTCAAATATATTTACATGCACTATGTTGATGTTGTGTAAAGATTTAAGTTAATTATTTCATCACTAAAATACGAAGAAAATACCATCAAAAAATTTTTTCATTATACTATATATAACACTTAATATTCATTTAAAACTTATTTTTATCATTATCTGAACATATAACAGAAATGTGAAACCAATATAATGACATTTGACATTTATTTACATAAAAATAATATATAAGTCATTTTCAAATAAAAATGGCCCAAAATTTCCTTAAAATTGAATATTATATCAGGATGGTAGAAAACCCATAATAGAAAAGAGTCAATTATTATTTTAATGGAATTTTTAGTCCTTTGAATATTATTTTTAACCTTAATTAACCGACTTACACTTATTGAGGTGACAAATGTTTACTACAGTTACTATTCATAATAACAAAAAATAAAAGAGGATCCTTTATAAAATTATATAATAAGGATAAAAAATATTGGATACCTTTTTAATTATTCATATACTTTTAATGGATGAATTTAATTTGAAATTAAACCCTAAATATTTGATGAAATAGAATTCTCGGAAAATAAATTTTTAAGTATAAATATGTATTTATACCAAATTAATTTATAATGTTGATTACAATAAAATTAATTAAATTATGAATAATCAAAATGAAATTATTAAATTTTAAAACTATTCCAAAAATTGAATATGAATTTGTAGATACTTGAAAATAAATTATTACTTTCAACAAATATCATTATTTTTCACTATTATTTGAAAATATAATCTTTTTAGAAAATTATCATATATTCATCTTGAGCTATTTGTTACCTGCTGAATTAAAAAATCCAGTACATTTTTCCATATTCAAATTATATAATTTTCAAATGAATTTTTTAAATTAAACCATATAATGCATGAAACCTCTATTTGGTTTGAACTAAAGATTCTTTCCTTTTGAATGGGAAAATACTTAATATTATTATAATGAATATAACATTATAAAATCAAATTAATGAATAATAGTAGGACATGAATAAGATATATCTTGACATCAACTTTTTTTACATCATGGGTGATGAAAAAATAACAATATAATATAATTATTATAAGATAAGTAAATGATAAATTCATCCTCAAAATGTATTAGTTCGAAAAATTATTATATATTATTTCACTTCACCCTAAATGACTATTAGTTAAATATAGGATTATTCAGATTTGGATCTCTCATATTAGTTAACAAAAATAATTAAAAATTTGAGTCCTTCATAATGGATAGTAAATATAATTTGATTACCCATAACATATCCCCTGGGAGTTTCTTTCAAGGTATACAGTATTGTACCCACTCATCATGTACCTGAGTGAATATTGAGTTAAAACTCAATGTGCCTTTTCAGGGTGATTACCCCCATTTGAATCTATGTAACAACCAAATCCACTTTCCTTTATTTAGATAGGGTTTTAATTTCAGAGAGAACCATATAATATCAACTTTACCATAACATATGTATGGTGTTCTATACTTAGATATATCCCATAGAATTATATAATTTTTTTCTCTAAATTTCTTATATCAAAATTCATAAAATATTCAATATTATATCATCTAACTTAAATGTTTATCCAAAACATTGAAATTATTATCAACCATGTCTTTTCATACCATGATTAAATTTATTCCCCTAACAAATAACATCATAATCTCCAATGTTATGTAAACCATAATCTAATTCCAACTATGCTATCCTAGACATACCAATCCCATAATTACATTATTTTAATAAATTATTGAATTATACACATTCCCATGACATTTTAGTTTTTTATATTTAGATAATCATTAAAACTAATTAACAAATAAGATCAAAGCCTTCCTCAACTAATGGATATTTTTTCACTATATAAGAAATTATATAACTTATAATAACCCTTTAAATTGTCCCCTAAATCTAAGCACAATGTATTTTTCTATAAATTTACTATGTATAATTTTAATCATAAACTATATAAATGGAAATATTAAAAGGGTGGGAAAAAATTCTCCTTAATGGAATGAGTATACCAAAACCTATTTTGGAAGAAACAAAGAATGGATAATATTATATAAGTAAATTATATCCAAATAATTCCATATAACGTATCACATTATCTTAAAACAAATCAAAGGTTAACCATAAAAATTTGGATTGAAAATAAAAACTAATTTCAAGGAGATGAAATGAATAATTTCATACATGTCAAGGAATTTTCTGAATACATTGAATACCATCAAGTCTTGTTCTAAAACATTTATTGTCTACTGATACCTTATCCAAAATATTTAAAAAATGGGTAGGAATACACCAAATAAAGAGGATAGTTAGTATCCTCAGACATATTAATGCATTGAGGGGTTTTTACAGACCCAACACAACACTAATTAAGTCTAATTCATTCATAATGTGAAGGAATGAAAAAACTATAAAATACATAACCAATATTCCCTAGTAATAAATATACATCTATATTGAAATAAAATGAATTTTTATTTTCAATATTTCTCCAATCAATAAAAAGAATAGTTTTGTATGTAAGCGCCACTTAAATTGAAACCACATTGAGAAATGGGTGTATTGTTGTGTTTATAACATTTATAAATAAATCAATATATGGAATATAAGTGAACGTCGTTTAATCAAGGGAATAATATATTGATTGACCACTGAGGAAAGGCATTTGAATTAAACACATAATTACACATAGTAGATGATTTGGAATTTAAAAGTAAATTAAAGATCATTCATATGAAAAGGATACCATTATATAATCTATATTGTGAAATAATTTTGATGGTAACATTTCATGAATTTCGTTGATCAATAATAAAATGTGTTGAAATATGTAAAAATAGATTATGAACACAATTTAGGAGAATTTATAAAATTGTTTTACAAATAAGAAATAACCATTAAATTATTAAAAATATTATTAAAAATATAAATAATTATAAAAATATGATAATAATGATTTCCTTTACAAACCCTGAAAATATAGATAGTATTTTTCATAGAAAAAACAAAAGGGATGAAATGTGTGTCTACATAAAATCATTTAAAAGTGATTATCCTCACACTTGTTGAAATGAACCATATTAAAAGAATTAAAAATTAATTTAAAACCTATATGAAGAAATAAAAATTATTTTAAAATTTACATGATGATTAATTGAGTTATAAATAAGGACATATTTAAAATAATACAATGAATAATGATATGAAAGGAAAATATACCAAAATAAAAAGAAGATGTCGGGTTGGTGTCTCTTACAATGTGTAAACTACTATATATGGTTAAAAATTTGAGAAGAAATGTAAAAAAATAATACAATAAGATATTAAAATTATATAGGGTTTCATAAATAAATACAAAAAAAATACCAATATTTATTATCATTCAAATACAATCTCAAATTGGAATTAATATTGAAGAAAAAACTTTATAGTCATAGTAATGTAATAATCATAAGAACATAAGAGGGTAACCATGAAATATAAATTACAATATTATGAAATTGATTATATTAATTATACATTAAATAAATAATAAATTTAACACACCATGAAAAATGAATTATTTTTCATAATAACACTCATGTCCCATGGAATTGAAAATAGAGACAAATAACCCTTACAACCCTAAAATGATTTGAATCAAAATCAATTTAAATCAAGAACATGATATGGACATTCATACCCAATTAATTTCATGAATATGGTAAAATACAACCATTATGTAGTAATAATAATATATCAACTGTATTTTAGTGCATAATAAGATATAAGTCTCAATAAATTAAATTATACAAAAACAACCCCTTATATTAATTTTGTAATTCCAATAAATTACTTGATTGTTATGTGAAACAAAAATAACTATATGAATCACATATTTTATAATATTATTCATATATCTATCCATTTATAAAGTTAATTTATAAGTATTCTTCACATGTATATTAATTAATTACTATCTATTTCCAATATTAGGTGTCAGTAATCTTGATCATTTTGAACTAGTTTAAAAATAACGGAGTTTCTATGTATTCTTATCCAGAAGATCATAATTCAAAAATCATAAAATGGACTATACTTGATGATTTATTGTTATTTTTTAGTTTGTAATTTCATTCTATGTGATTCTTAGAAATGGTCCATAAAAATAAAAATTATTATTATCATTTTTATGTTATTTTTAACAAATGAATGTTGGATTCTTCATTAATGTTTTTAATATTAATGTTACAATTTTAGATCCAAAATAAAAAAAAATATTTTTTTCCTAATATATTATCGTTAATTAATTTCCCGTATTCATCCATGATATTGTTTAATATCATTGTTCAAGTAGGTGGATTGAAATATCCAAACATAAATATACTCTATTTAATGGATGAGTATGGTTATAAATTTTTTTATTTTGAATAATATAATTATTATATTATTATATTATACAATATTTAAATTTTTAATATTGTAATTATATTTTAATATATTTTAATAAATAATTAATAAAATAAATTAGAAATGAGAGTTGTTACTTCGTTGAGGTCGTGGTCTAGGTGTACACATGGCTAACATTTTCATTTCCCAATAACTGAGAGATAATGAAGGTGAAATTTAATTTTTCTCATTGTAGTAATAATTATAATATATATGTCAAATTTATTAATTAGTTTCATCCTTATAACCCTAAAATGTAAGAAGAAGTGAAAATGGAAGATGTATATATGTAGACATTTTAGTCTGTGCCAACACACAAATGACTTTCAAATTTTTCTTAATCGAAAAGGTGAAATATTATTAGTAGTTATATCCATAATATAAATATATTAGAATAATTTAATTTCTTATTTCATCATAAAAAATTTTGTAAAAATATATTTTGAAATATAAAGGATAAAAAATAAATAATGTATGTGAAAATTTCGTACTTAGTTTGAGAACATTGAGCTTCTCTTAGATCATTCCATAGAAGGGAATGAATTTGGAAAAAAAAATAAACCAACCCATCATGTCCCACCTAGCTAGTGGTAAGATTACATTTAAAACATTATAACACCTTCTGTATTATAGGGTATGGTGATAAGCATCGACTAGGAATAGAACACACTTGGTAAGCCATTACATGAAGTATACACACACACACACACATACATATCCAAAAGCCATTATAATATATAAGGGTAGAAAATAGATTCTGTAAATTAATTAATAACATCTCATCCCACATCATCGTATCAGAAAATGCATATTAAAATCTATGAAGGGATAAATACATGCAATTAATCTTTAAAGGAATCTAGCCTACAAGAAAAAAAAGAAGGTGTTACCCAACATCAGTTTTGGGATTTATCTATAGTTAGTCTAACCCAACTAAGATACACCTAATCCTCATGAACCTATGAATTTTTCAAATGGAATTTAATCTATATAAGACACAATAAGTGTGGGAATAGACCCTGAAGTGGTGAGTATAAACATACCTTGTATTAAACTTCCAAAATACAACACACGATATATAAAAGAGATTATAGATCTATGTCACTATTAATGGGGAATAAAAATGATAAAATATAGTTATACTCATTGGAAGACTCTATATATCATAGTGGGTTATGTCTTCAATGCTAGCCTAGGGGTTCTTCTCAAGACTCCATAGTAATGCTTGCTGAGGTAACTCACTCATCAAGTTTCACCAACACTAATGGAATTCACCAGAAAAAGATACTCTTAAAGGGTATCATGCCCATGGCCTATGGGGACACCTATTGTTATATAGAAGAACCCACTATAAAGGGGATCACAAGCCCTAGAAGTTGGTCAATAGTTTTCTAACATATCCTAGGGAATAAGGAGATATAGGATCATACCACAGGTTGGATGGAGGTATAACCAACTCCATACAAAACTAGTCCACATATGGGAAATCACTTCCTATACTCATTATAGGATGCCTCACTGTAAAATCATTATAATGGAAACTGAGAAGATTCACCAACACTAAAATAGTTTTAGGGGACACACTCATAATAAAATTGGATCCAACCTTGGAGTCACATTGTATGTTTTCAAAGTATATGGTACTGTGAATTTTTACAATATGAAAGTCCGTCCACCATAATAGGGGGTCTATAAGGCATTTTACCTCCTAACAACACATAGTGTAGGAATAAAATTTCAACAAAAAATTATATATTTCATACATATTAACTTTCACAAAGGGTATTATCTAAAAATCCCTCAAATTATGTTGATCATGTCAAAGTCATCATCATTGCACCACCAGAAAGGAACATCCTCAAGATATGTCGTGAAAAATCACTATAACTCATATCAATATCATATTTATATCATCACTACCACATATTTATCATTCCTCTAATCTCTACACTTGAGATAACACATATAATTTTTACATATTTTGATTAAAAAAACTATTATATGGGTTCCCAAATTGTCAAATAATCATCCAATAAAACATTGGTGATAAACATAGAACTGAGTGATAAAGTCCTAAAAAAATATGTGAGAATTCAATATGGTTTAGGCTTGGTTGGTTAATGTTTATATAATCTATGAAATGGGGAGAAAAAAAACAAAAAAGTCTAAAATAAACATCAAAATTTCTAATTAAATGAAATTAAAAAAAATTATGGGTAAATAAAATAATAAAAATTCAGGAATATATTTTTAACTAAATTAATTCACTATCATTATAGAAAAAAATGCATGGAAATAAACCAAAAAAAAATACCCACCACATATTGGTCTGATCATTTTAGGAGAAAACGTATTCAATTGTTAAAAAATAAAAAAAATTATATACTAACCTCATGTTCTAAGGATCATCAAAATTTTATATGGTTGATCGTCTAGGATGTGCCACCATTTAATTAGCATTAATATTCTATCTCGGATGGATAAATCTACCTATGAGGAAATAAAAAAGTGAATCTTTTCCCTCCTAAGATCATCTAGAACTTTGGGAAATCATCATAAAGAATGAATTATGAATAATAGGATCGTCCAATAAGTTCATATATGAATAGATTAAATTATAATAAAACTCAAAATCCCACATTAATGATATATGTTTTTCCCCTTTCAAATCGATAAGATTAAATAATATCAGTTTTTGTTATGGACATTTTAAATCAAAACAATTTCACTGTAGACTATATTATGACTTTGGAGTTCTAGTCGCATTTAGAAAAATGGTAACATCGTGTTGTGTGTTCCTTAAATTTTGAGATTTTTTCCTCAACGTAGTCTCCAACATGGTTGTAGTGGTGTGGTTGTGGTCATGGACCATAAGAACAACCCTATTTCTCCACACCTACATCTATACTATTGGATCCCATTTTTATCTTTCCCATTTTACATAACTATGACCAAGGACCAATAAGGCTTTCACCACAAACAAGATTTATCATTTGTTGGACCATAAAATTCCCAAAAACTACTTAAACCACTAAAAATCTTTGTATGCCCCTAAAACACCATGTTGACTTCATGATATACAAAACAAATATCTTTTAATATATTCCAAATAATTAAATAGTGAAAATAGAGTCAATATATTAAAGAAAACTCAAGTATTTTCATCCAAAATTGTAAAAACCTACACAAATATGTGAGGATACTAGGTTCAAATATGGTTCCCCCTCTCCCATAATTTCTCTTAGAGGTTTACATTTTGTAAACAAAATCACTAAGGGAATAAAATTCCCACAAATGATCTTCTTAAACTAGTCATTGATAACTACAAATCACTCCTGGTATGTATCTCAATCGCGAAAGTACCTACTCACCCCAGTCAATAACATGTGGCATGTCATCCATGTATATCCTTAGTTGAAACATGTGGAAAAATATTCTACCTTATCTAAATATAATGGTAATTACAGGTTTTATTCAACCTCAACAACTCTATGACGAATCTATAAGGTTCCAATGATCCTCATAGATATCATTCTAAAATGAATAACTCATTATAGTACTTATCGAAGTGATACATTTAGGAACACATTTCCTCCCTAGTAGAACTATAATAATATTATTCATTAGTACACATAATAAATATGATGACTCTAGGTATTTTTTATCCAATCTTCGATGATATTCACCATCTCTATTATCGTTTTCCCTAAATCTAGGCCCATAAACATTATCTCATCTGAATTCATCCAGTATAGTGGTAACGTTTAGGTTCACTAGTATATGGCCATTAATTATTGCATATAAATTTTGAAATGGTAACTATTATTTTATGTAAACTCCAACAAGGGTAGATGATCCTACAAGATATGGGAAAACCCTAAAATGAAACCTTAGTGAATATCCTATTATACCAGAATAGTTCTTATAGGATAGTCATATATCTATGTATGGAACACTATGATAAACTAAAAATGGGTCCCAAAATATTCTTGTAACCCTCTCTAAAATCATGATATGAAGTTAGAATCACATTACGAAATAATTATATATGGGAATACATGAATAAAAACTATGTCTTTCCCATGGAGGGGTCGCAAACTCTCCATTTAACTCAACTCTAGGATGGTTATGAAGTGGTTTTACTTTATGATTTATTGTACGGTCAACTATATAGTTTCATGACCATTGGATGATCCTGAAATTCCTATAAAATGTCCAAGGATATATTATCCCACATCCACTCAATCACCTAAAGTGGTTAATAGAATCCCATTTGTAACAGATGCTCGGCCTTCACCTGATTGAAAGTGTGGAATCAAGAGTTAAATTCAACAACACTACCCTTTATAATTTTCCTCAAAAAATAATGCTGATGGTCATGGTATATCTTCTCCACTGCATGATGTAATTATAAGTACAATATAGGGAAATACCTTACTAGCCCCTCCCACAGTATGATCGATACCACCTTCCTTGCTCAAAAAATGATAAATTTTTTCCCGCATTCAAAAAATTCATTAAGATCATGTTTTATGAATATGTGGTTATGAAATTTCTTATAATTTATATCCCTTAGTTTTGATTCTCAGATGTGGTGAATATGTGGTGGTGCAATTTCCAATGATTAAAGGTAAGATTCTCCACCCCTATACATGATGTTAAACTAAAAATAGGCAATTTTTTAGTTTCCATGCTTAGTAATTGTGAATGGTATTTCATACTGTGAACATATTCCACCATGTTTTTATTAACTAGAATATATAATATCTCAAAAATAATAGTCTTGTGGGAACTCTATCCATCACCTATGCATTAGGTTACGATCCTTCTAGGAGGATATATACTTGAGACTCTTATGGTCAGAATAGATGAGGAAATACTCTCCCATATAATTGTTTCACCATGAATATTAGGAAAAAACTAATTCATCCTTATCTATTTCATGGGTCAAGAAATTGTACTCATGGAGTCTCATCTTTTAGGATCCCTGAGAAAAAACACCAAACTTTACCTAAAAACGTTTCTAATACTAGCTCTAGAGGCACCAAAAAACACCATGTACTCAACATTATCCTCTATAATTCTCAGGTTGGTTTCACTAATCAACCTCTATCATATATCTTGAAAAAAATATGTTGACACTTATATGACCATATGAAAGGATTCACTTTTCAGATAAGATACTCTTAGGTGTTGAAATCCTAGAGAAATAATGAATGAATCTCTACTAATAGATTTCTATCTCAAGGGATCTTTGCACTCCAAGAATGCCCTTGGGTGGATCTCAATATACAACTATATCGATCCTCTTTGGGTTTACCACCAGTCCCTCATTTTATATTATATAACTATGAATGTGGACCTCTCAATTCCAAAAATGGAATATTATGAGATTCGTATAAAGAAGGTACTCTCAAAGAATGTCCAAGACCATCCTTAAATGTCTCATGTGTTCCACCTATTACGATATGTATATGAGGATTTCATCTACCAAGACTACCATAAACTAATCCATTAAGAGTAGAACGATTAGGTTCATTAGTCCTATATAAACTTTTTTGGAATTCATAATGATGAAAGGAATCACAAAAAATTATAATGACAATAGAGACACCATAATGCCTTCTTCGGTACTTCATCTTCAGACACACAGAGTTAGTGATAACCCGACTTGATGTCAATCATGGTGAACCAGTTTACTCATTTCATATGGATGAAGAGTTCATTGATTCTTGGTAGTGGATACTTATTCTTATTAATCATTTTAATTGTGAATTTATAATCCATGCATACCCTCAAGCTATCATATTCATTCTTTGAGAATAACACTGGGCTTCCTAGGGCACACATTATGTCTGACAAATCTATTCCTTTGAAAATCCTCAAACTACACATTTATCTCCCAATACTTTGTAGGGGACATCTGATATACATCAAGATGTAACAATGTTTTCATTTTCTATTGGTATATATAATAGTCGATATCTAAATGTGGTAGTAATCTTAGTACATCACAACAATCTTTTCCTTTTACTCCAACAACATTATAAGGAATTGAAGTTTTCACATATTCCATATCTCCAAGGGTAATACTAGATTAATATGGATAAATCAGTTATATCCTCATGTATATTAACCCATAATACTCTAACTAAAATTCATTCTAACAAACAATGTAAAATAATCCAACATATATACCCCGAGTCACCACATCCTCCACATAAAATGCTCAATCTATGAATAGAGTGTGGAGATAGAGACCATATCTAGAATGAAATCATATGGTATCACTACCACAATTAAATTATCAAATATGAATATCTCTTATCCAATAGTCAGTTTAAAATTTTATTAGAAGTGTCTAATAATTGAAAATCCCCCAATACGACTCTCTGAGCACAAAGGATGAGTTAAATGTTCCACTAAAATCCTCATGACTTGAATAAGGGATGTGGAAAGGAAGAAGTGGATTTAATGTATTTTTATAAAAGAAATATTTAATTTTGATTTTAGATATATCATACCATAGATCATACAATGAGACTCTAGGCCATAATTCTACACTTTCTACAGTTTTCCATGTCCCATAACACAGATCTGTGAGCATGGTGTAGACTTCCTATTTGTGGTAGCAGTTGCAATGGATCTTAATTCCATATACATGAAAATGATATTCTAGATAATTATTTATAACATATACCTTTTAAGAATCACTATTGAATATTATGACTCTTCTTTGGTGGCCATCTATTGACTCCCTATCTTCTATATGGTGGATCGGAAAACCGCACATGATATAGCCTCTCCCATCACAAGAGAACAATTTTCACTCCCTTAGCTGACTTGAATCTCCTAGGGATCCATGAGTGGTTGACCTTGTATCCATTGACTGTCTTTAGAACTACATCACAGAAACATATCTGTTTGATTGATGTAAACTACATATGTTCGATGAAAAAGCTCCGGAGTTCCAATTTCTACGACCACAAGTCAGTGAATGCTCTGCCAAGAAGCACTCTACAACCATGCCATACTATATAATCCCATCATTGGATGTAATTAAATGAGACACAAATCCATATCATATATCTTTTTGAAGTCCATGATATAATTTTTGTTCTCAAAAGTAACCATTATAAACTATATCCATGGAATATTGTGAGAGGTCAGTGAACCTCAGTGTGTACTCATCCACTGACATATTTCCTTTCTAGTTATCTTGATGCTTATTGATACATATATCTCACAATATCAATATATTAAATTCTTCCCTAAATATACCCTCAAACTCATCCAAATATTTGGTTTCCTCATCATTTCCTGATTGGGCCATGTTGTAAGATTATCGATAGGACCACCATCGAGTTGATAGGGGACTGGACATGGTGGAAGACAAACTCATCCACCATGATACATTATTCTACTTACTGGGGGTCTGGTTATCCCCACAATCTCAATATTATCATTCCTTATAACTCATAGATAATTCTATTCCGATATGGATTATCTATCGGTATTGACAGAATAATTTTCTAATCAATTGGTGTAGTCAATATCAGCAATCCACCGGAAAAAAACACCTCATACATAGTTCTATTAACCAATTCCTTAAAAATAATAGGATTATCGTCATTATATTACTATAGAATACTAGTTGGATATCATCGTGGTTGAATCCTTAAATTGTTAAGACAAACTGTGGTCAAAAGAGAGTATTAGTGGAGTTGATTTATGAAATACATGTAAGTTAAAACCCATTATAATATGATTATTGTGCTTATGTTTTTCTTTTTACTACTACCGACATGTACTAATTCCATGATAAAAGTATCAGAGTCTTGTTGAAAGGATAAATCATACATCTCAATAGTAATGGTTTCCCTATCTTAATATCTAAACGTGAGACACATTAAAATTGTTTCCCTATTTCCCAAACCAATCCCCGTAGATAGACCATCTCCAATCTCCAGTCCTAGGAAAACTTTTCCCTAATATAACTAAATCATGATCTGAACCAATGATATTCTCTTGGTTTTCGGTAAGCAAAGAGTGACATCCTGATACAACCTCCAATAGGCTTGGGGTTGGAAACAAATGTCACTTTGGCTTATCAAACATAGGGGAGGCCTTATCCTAAAATATTGGTATTCATGAACACATCTCCAAAAACTAGTATAATGATGAAAGGTAAAAAAATAATATTGTAAAGGAATATATAACATCTAATACCATATAAGAATATGATAGAATGAGTATGGAAAGATACAAAGTGGTAAACACTTTTCACCAAAACTGTAAAAGAGTCTGAACATTGAGAAAATAATAAATGGATACCCAATAATGAATTGTGGATCTGTATATATTCATTCTATCCTAACTAATCCCCAACAGTTCACAGATCACCTTGGGCTCCTTCAAAGGGCATGTCATGTACAAAAAACATGACACATTTGAGTAGAGACTATACAGGGGTGAGAATACATAAACCAAGTAAGACTCCCTAAAAACACCAAACACAAAGAATCAAAGATATGGTAAGATTTATATCACTAAGTATGAGGAATAATCAAGATAAATCTCAAATATGTTCACAGGTACACTCTATATCTCAGTTTGGTGTATGTTTCATTGCCAACCTAGTGTTTCAACTCAAGGTTCTAAGGTAACATTTTCCATGGAAACTCACAAATCAGGTCTCGCCAAAATTAAAGGTATTCAGAAGACAAAGATACACTTATAAGGGATCTCTATTAGGCTTAATGGGGGATACCTTGACCTATTTGAGAATATCCCACCGAAAAAGGGATCACACCCCCTAGACATTGTCCATGGGATATTTGACCTATCAATGGGAAGAATGGGATAGAGGATCCCACTTCTGGTTCTTTGAATGGATACCCAACTCTTTCTATAACTAGTTCATGGATGGAATCACTCTTCCCATACTTAGGACATGATGGCTCAATATACTATCATGGGAATGTAAAATAAGAGAGTAAACCCACACTAAAATTATTCAGGGAGCACACTGATGGTAAAATATTATCTGACCTTAGACTTACATGGCATGTAAAAAAAGAGCATGGTTATGTTATATTTACCTATCTTGAAAGGCTATACAATTCAAGGAAAGGTCCAAACATTGTGCTTCACTCCAAACATAAAATGGTTTGGGTTTTAAATCTCCTCAAAAACTCTATATACATTAGGAATATCTAATTCCGTTATATGTATCATCTAAGAATACTAAGGATTATGTGAACCTCTTCAGAGTCATCATCATTGCACATCTGAAAAAGGAACATCAAAATAATCCAAATTTATAAACTAGTATCACCTTCACTATCATATGATTTTCATTATCCCATTATTACATATAATCCCATAACATAATACTGTATATATATTCATTAGAATCATCAAATAAAATTCATCATGAAATGGGTTCCTGAATAATCGATTCACGAGCCAATCGATTATCAGAGATGGAAATTGAACGAAGGGATAATGGAAAACAAAATTGATCATCCAAAGTGGTCCTTTTTTATTGTTGAATGTTGATAGAATTCGTAGAATGGTTATAATAAAAAAATTATAAAATAACCCTCAAATTCAAATTTTTAGGAAAATAAAAAAATTGATGGATAAATCAATAAAATATTGATTCAAGATTTAATTTATAAATAAATTAATTTATGTTCATAATATAAAAAAGAATGGGAAATTAAACCAATAAAAAAGTCCAAACATCAATTTGGTTTTGCCATTTGAGGAAAAAATGTATATAATCATTGAACAAGAAGAACTACAAGTGCTGTTTGCTAACTCTAAGGATCTTAAAATATATTTGAGGTTGATTAGTAAGGAAAAGATTCCATCTCCCTAAAATTAATATTATTATTAGGTTAAAAAAACCTCCCTTGGAGGTAATAATAAAAATGAACCTCGTTCCCATCCATTTCCAACTAGAGAAACTACAAATTTTATGATCAAAGGAATCAATATGAATTAGAGTGTTGAAATGATTAATAGGGAAAATAATTATATTGAAATAAAATTCAATAGCCCAAATTAAATATCTGTGTGTTTCCCATTTGAAACATCAAATATTTGAGAATATTAGTGATGGTTTGGGCTATTCTAATCTAGCTTGACATTGACACACCCTCTAACACATCCTACACTCTGACTATGGTGTTTGGGAAATAAAGATAAAAAAGTAAAAACACATAATGTGTGATAAAAAATTATTCAGTGTTTTCCCTCACCATGACCTCCAAAACAAGAAAGGTGAGGTGTTTTTTCTTATGTGCCAGAGGCACTTCCCCAATACTGCATGCCTACTCCCATGCCCTGGTCTCCCTATTTCACCTGGTCTATATTTATAAGGGATCAAAAATTAAGACCAATTATTCCATAACATTCACGTTGTATACATTATTTGATTTGAAAAGTCTCAAAAAACATAATACATTGATAACCTTTACATGACCATATAAAATGATCATGAATTTTTACTTTACATTGTAAATATAATTTCTAATATACCAATGTATTAAATAGTTAAAACGAAGTCAGTACACAACTCGTATTTTTTAAATAATAAGGAATTGAATTAGGATTATAGGGGAAGGGAGGAAAGAATATATTCAAGAGGAAAATAAAATGTATACTTCACTTTAAATGGTGGTGGGAATCCCATTTTTCAAATATGGGATGGATTTTTCTTTAAAAAACCTCTTAATATAAAGAGATAAAAAGTTTCACATGAATAGAATAATCAAAATAGATAATAATGGAGTGGATACAATTTTATTTCAATATATGCCTAAAATAATCAATTCAAAACATGTTTTTAAAATGCTAGTCCATTTACAACTTTGGTTAACTCTTTTTACACTTTTTTCTTTTTATCGTGTTTATAATTTTTTACCCAAGTAATTTTATTTATGAATAAAATAAAAATGGTCCCTATTACAAAATATGGACCTTTTAATTCAAAATTTGAAATAAATTTTGTTTTAATGACATTCAAAAATTTATAATATATTGTTTTAAAATAATATATGTGTAATGAATTTAAATCGTTTTAGAGAATAGTATAACATAAGATCTAAATTATAGAACTAAGGATTGGGAAATTAAATAAATATTTTTAAAATTTTAATTTATTATATAAAATAAATATCTTTTCTACAAAAAAATTTCTTAAACTTGACTGTCATACTTTTATACAAATAATTCTGTAAAAGTCATTAGATATTTAGAAGTTATATTTTTCTCTATTTACTTAAAAATATACCGTTTCAAGAAAATAAAAAAAATTATCCCATGATAATATTATTATTATCAATATAAATATATTTTTTATTCTTTCAAATATAAATTCAAAATTTTATGATTTTAACCTATAAAAAACACATATATTAATATATATATCTGATGAAAAAATTATAGGAAAATTAGTGTCTAAACCTTAAATATTCATATTTATATTTCTTATCAATTAGTAATAAAATAGTTTTTAATATATTATTTATATCAATAATATCACTTATTCATAAGATTTACAATTTCTCATTTTAAATTTATAAATTTCTAATTTTAGAGAAAATACGTTTTTGAAGAAAATGAACTTATTAGTTATTTAGTTATTTTAATTAAATTTTTTAAATATCATTGTTTTAATAATGAAATATTTTTTTCTTGCAACAAATATTTCATAATTTGGTTGACTCAATTTTTACCCAAAATTTATATGGATATATCTTAACTGTCGTATACTCTTCTACTGTTCATTGTGGTTAGTGGTTGTGTGTGAAGTAAACTATTGAAACATTCGGTCTCAATGGAAAATATAATTTAAAATCCTAGGATATTAAAAAAATGGGTTTCTTAATATGTAAATATAGATCAATCCATATTTCCATCAAGAAAATTATAATTAGATGTTCTCTCCATTTTATGCTCTTAAACCACAAATATAAAATAACAAACAATGTTTTTTTTTCTTTCTTAATTAAAAAAATGATTTTTTGGTTTTATTCTTTCATAAATACCATTTTTATGATCTTAATATCAATCTAAATTAATGGATTTCTCGGGATTATGTATGTTTTAATTTTTATTTTAAACTCAAACTAAAAGATTTTTTTCACAATATTATCTCAATCGGTGACAGATATATTCTCTCTCTCTTAAACTACACTACATATATGGTCATTATTAAGATTTTTTTTATATAAATTTATGAAACCAATTTCCAACTAACCTTATAATGAATTTATAAAACTGAATGGTATAATAATAACATGGTTTAGTTTCCCAATTAACTAACAACATGGGTGTTCACCCATGATCACAAAATTCTCACTTATTTATTTAAATTTTTTATCAAATGTAATTTAAAAATTTTCCTTCATACCATTTAAAATAATAAAAATAAATACTCAAGAATTTATTAATAAATATTCTCTCTTTATAATAAATCAAAAATAATTGGATTTATAAATTATATCAATTCTAAGTAGTGATCTCCTCTCTTCATTGTATATGATTATCTTTGGTTAACCTATCTTCTAATATTCTCATAGCATGATGAATCTCATCATAGTATAAAAAATGATTACTCAATCATTTTATAGTTTTAACACATGATAACTCATCTTGAATAACAAAACAATGATTTTCATGTGAATATATATATTTGTAATAGCATATCAATCAAATAAATAAATTTATAGAATCTCGACATGTTTTATTCAAAATTATTATTTTCAAATTAAATTCTTTTAAAAAATATATAATTCTTGTAGTGATCATACAATTTTAATTTCTCATTGGAATCTATTGAATTGCAATTTTTTTGTGATTTTTTAAACAGATAATTTTATATAAACTATTTCCAAACATTTTTCCCAAAATATTTCATTCTGTAATTTCTTAGATAAATCATAATACTAAACACTCACATTTTTAGAATTTTTTTCCTCAAGAATTAAAATTATGAATTATCAAAATGAATCCATCAATAATCAATCATTCTATAAAATAAGAAGTTTTTTCATAAGATTAAAATTACACTTATGATGTTTTATGAACATCGCTATCATTACTAAATTTTGGCTCACTATATGCTCTTATGAAGTTAGGTCACAGTCATAGGGTAATCTTATGACCTTTTCCTTATTCAATTTCCACAAACTGGATTCCCTTAAAATTTATTAGAGTGTACTGATTAAGTATTAGATTTCTTTTATGAAGTTCCATATTACTCTTATAAGGTATCCAAGTAATTTTATTATGTCAATAATTACCCTTATAAATTCATCCACTACTCATAAAAAGTCATAAGTCCCCTTTCCAAAGTACCATCTTAATCTAATGAAGTTATTCATGACTCTTATGATGTCATTTCATTTATGAAGTTAAATATAAGCAACATAATAGGACTCTTATAAAATAATACATTAAAAATTATCATCTTCCTCAAATAATAAATTATTAATTTAAAGAATAATATAATAAATTCAAATAATAATAGTAGTATTCAATTCATCTCAATAATTTTTTATTCAACTATTAAAAAATATTATAGGTTTCTTCAATATCCCAATGCATAGTTGACAACAAATAATCACCTTAAAAAATTCAACATTGTGATTTAGTGTTACAGAAGAGAAATAAATATGTTAACCATTATAAACTCCTATAAATTTTTTAATTGGGTTTTTTATAATGATTAAAAAAAGTTTGTTCCAAATTTAATTACTAAATTTGTGAATCTCATAAAACAATTTAGGTGGAAAAAATCTCATTGAGATTACTTTTATTGTTGTAAAAAATGAATACAATTTTGTTAAAATATATAGAATTAAATTTGGTAGATATATAATTATTCAATAATATATAAAGTATATACATAATAAAATATATAATATTCTAATTATATTTATTTATAAGGGGGAAAATTTATAGTTTCTAGAATGTACTTCCTTAAAAATGATATATGGAATACATCATGTATTATAGAGAGGGTCGGTGGAATTTCCAAATGGTATGTTGCAACACCTATTCATTCAGAAATTTCAAAAGGTTTGATATACATATGGTTTAGTTTCCATCTCTTATTCAACCTTATAACATGCTTCTATAGATATACTTTCAACAAAACATGATCTATCACTTTAATCTCCAAATATTTCCTCTGCTTGTCAACATAACTAATTTTCCTACTTTGAAATTCTTTAATATTATTCTAAATTTTATATAAGTTTTCTATTATCTATTGAACATGTTATTATCCAACAAGTTTCCGTTCACAAACTTATTTCTAAAAAGTCAGTGTACATGATCTATTATCATATAGTGCTTTATATAACATGATTTGAATAATTTAATTGAAACTGCTAATATAGGAAAACTCCACCCAGGGTAAATAATGATCCCGCATACCTTGAATGCCATGTTAACATGCCCTCAAGATGTCTTATAATGTGTAAATAGGCCTTTCGGATATTCCATTCGATTGATGATGGTAGGAGGTGCTCAAATTAAGCTCATTATCAAGGAACTTCTCAACACTCCCAAAATTTCAATATAAATTAAGAATCACAATGAGACACAGTTGGATGATGGGTACCATGAAGTCTTACTAACTAATTAATATAGAGTTGTTAAAGGTTATCAATAGGTAAATCACCCATTATAGTAGGAAAATGTGCTGATATGGTAAGGTGGCCAATAATAACACATATCACATCATTCTTTATAGGGTTCTTCTATAGTCCCATGAAAATGTATATAATAATTTCATTGCACTTACATATAAGAATATGTATAGGATTCATAAATCCTATAGGATTTTGTTTCTCTACCTTCACCTATTGACAAACTAAGAATCGTGATACATAATAAGAAATATCACATTTCATGTTATACCCAAAAAAAATTCCCTCAAATACCTATACATCATGGTGATGACATTTTTTATATATTATTTGATCTATGAAAATCATCCAACACTTCCATTTTTAGATCTGGTATAGAAGGAAGACACAACCTATTTCCTAATTTCATAATACCATCTTCACAAATGATGTATTCTAATTTTCCATAATTAAAAGATTTAATTTTATTCTAAATATTACCAATATCATATTAGGTACTTGTTATCTTTTCCAATAAATATTATTTCATAATCACGTAAAAAGGGAGTGATTTCTCCCATTCCATAATAATCCAAATATCTATATTGACTAGATCCATGAACATAGGATCCTTTTCAATAAAAATTTGGGTAATAACTCCATGATATTTCCTAATCAATGAATCCATTACCTTATATTCCTTCCCTAGGGGGAAGTATATTAAGCAATAATAGTCCATGAGTAACTCAATAAATCACATTTTCTTCAAATTGAGAAATATTTTTTGAAAATATCTGTTATAAGATCTTATGGATTTTTTATAGCTCACATATTTCACCACGGATATAATGTCTCCATACATCAATGAATAAATTATTGCTTCCCACTCAATATCATGGGTTTGATATGTTGGGCCCCGAACTAAGAACCTCATAAAAACCCATGCTCTAGACTGGAGGCCACTGGGCGTTAGGAGTAACTCACTATATTCCAAAGGCTATCGACTATTATAGAGGGTCTAGTTAGGTGATATTGGAGTGAGTATACCTTCTAGTTTTTGCAGTAAGATTTTCAAAATTATAAATGGATATAACACAACAGAAAAAATTCCATAAATATGAAAAAAATAGACAAAACTCATCAGAAGAATTATTAAATAGCAATGATAATAACAAGAAAAAGTGATTATGAAATTTTAAAATAAGAATACATTTCATGATAGTCAAAAAAGACAAAATTATAGGTCTCCAATGTCTTGTGATATAGGAATGTAGACTAAGGATATCATACTCAAAGAACCCTTAGGATCCTCTACAGAACATATCACTGGAAACTCACTCCATTCAACACCTAATGAGCAACCAATTGAGTAAAAAGTATCCCATCATCATTACCGGCTAAATCTCCCAAGTCCCTTAGACCATCATTCAAAAAGTCATTATGGTGAAATATCATGAAATCCCTAGGTATGTAGACATCCATCCACTTATATACAGTGAATCACTACCAGCTTGACAACACAACATCCAAGGCATAGTTTGATCCTTCCTTTAAAAATCTTATCCCATATGCCTCCAACATAAAAAACCCCATCATCCCCAAAATGGTAGTCTCAAACACCATCTTCTATGACATTATATAGTGATAAACGCCTCTTTAACTAATGTTCAATTTCATACACTAAGTCGAAATAACTTCAGAGTCCTCCATCCACAATGAGGTTCAACACCACCTCCCTAAGTCTTAACTATACAAGAAACCCATGGAAAAGGAACCCAAAAATGGTGAGTGAAAATCAATAGTAGTACTTAATCCTCACCATTAGACAACATCATTTCCAGAAGGGAAAAACATCACTCAACTGCACCATGGTCATTACTATTTCCACAATTTGATGATCATAACACCTCAATTATAATGATCAAACCTTCCCATATATTTTTTGTTCCACCCTTATCTTGAAAATCATATGCATCTCAATCCTGGGGTCCGCATCAACTAAACTAATCTAGACCATTCCCAACACATTCTGATTGAACCAATTTAGTCATATAAAATTATATTTAATTAAATTTTACCCACTTTCATGACCTTCCCAATCAACAAGAATCCCCATACCCTACTCAACCCATTAATTTAAGAAACATTATTTCCATTGGCATATCTCAACATTTATTACAATTTAACAAAAATTAATTTATTAATGGTATAACCAAAACCCCAAAATATATATCTATGAATGCATCCTATATCACAATAATATTTAAGTAGAAATCTTGGAACTGCATACCTTAAACTCATAGGCCTTCACTCATTGAAAACCAAAATTTAATTTTAGATGTATTTAAAGGAGTATAAGAATTTCATAAACACCTCTGAAATATTGAACATGATATCGAATGGAAATAACATTCCAAATGATGAAATAAATTAAGGATAAAATAAAAAGATGGATAGTCTTACTAATAACTATCCAATGTCACTAATAGTGCTAGAATCAAATCCTATAGAAAGTAAGGAGTCCAAATCCTAGACGTGGTAGATATAAGAGTAGAACCTATATTTTGCATGTGATAGGGATAATAAAGGAAGAGGAATAATAAATAAGGAGTGAGGGGAAGATTTGATGTTTCACCCCTTTAAATGGAATGCATAGTTTGGCCGCACAGTTTGGTTAATCATTGACCAACTATGTGGTTCCACTATCCGATGGGTACCCAACATTAAAATATGTCACATGGTTTGGCCAGACCATCACCAACTATGCACATTCACTGCCTAAGTGGGATTAAGGATGTAGGCTAGGCCCTATAGTTTTTTAAACCATGAAAATATCATATTAGAACATTGTTAAAAAAAACTGTATGCATATCACACATCCATGTTCCCAACCACACATGGTTTGTCTAAACATGCCCTAGTTCAAATATGGGTTGCACAGTTTCTCCTTAAGGGCCGCAGGGTTTAAGGAAACCATGTGCCTCTACTGGAACCTTCTGAAAATTAGTTTTTCTAGGCATATCTTTCCTAAAACTAATCTTATTCTCTAAGAAACAAACCTATCTTTAAACTCAATTTCAAATAAAAGTACTAGTGAATTGTAATTATCATATTTATGCTTGAAGACCAAATTGAAGTTTCCCCTATACACCAAAAATATAATTCAAATACATTTATCTATTTGAAATATTCAAAAACAGGTGATGATATATAATAATTCATCTCATGTATCATTAACTAGCATTCTTCATATGTAATATCATTACCATTTCTCATATATAAAAATCCAAGTGTCTTATTCTATGCATTAATATATAGAATAAATCTCATATTTTTTAATGGTGGAGTCAAAATCAAATAATTAACCAATCCCATATTTAATTCATCAAATCATTCTTCAAATTTCTTTATCTATACAAACTTGCACCCTTTACATTTAATATTAGTTTATAGGTTAGTCAATAAATATCAATTCTGAATGAGTCACCTATAGTAGCTCTCTAAACCAAACATTCCTCAATTATGTTCATTGGTGTGGGACATTTTTTGAATACATTTATCTTTATAGAATCAAATAATATTTCATCCATAGAAACAATATTACCCTGAAAAGAAACATCTGTAATCTAGAATTTGCACTTTTTAAATTTTACATATTAATATTTTCTTGTAAGAGTCTTAACAATGACTTAAAAGTGATTCTAGTGGACATCATGGGTCTTATAATACACTGAGATATCATCATTTAACACCAAAATTAAATTATTAAGATATTTGATAATAATAAACTCATTATATCCATAAAAATAGATGGCTCATTAGTCAATTCTATTGTAATTAGTGTAAACATTAAATTTCAATACATCATTCTAAATGTTGTCTTCAAAATATATTCATTCTTTACACACAATTCATGATACCCATAATGAAGTTCAATCTTTAGGAATTGTTGATCTCCAGGAATTTTATCAAATAAGTCATCAATAAGAGGTAGAGGATACTTTTTATTTGTTAAAATAGCATTGATCTCACTATAATCAACTCAAAATTCCATTGATCCATATTCTTTCTCAATTAAGAGAACATGGCCTCCCTAAGGTGAAACACTAGGGAAAGGAAATAAATTTTAATATAAATCCCCAAGTTGTTTCTTCAAATATAATAAATACATAGTTACTATTCCATATGTATTCCTTGATATTTGTCTTACATTATGTATTAAATCAATGGAAAACTCTAAATCATGCTCTAGTTGATGTCCAAGTAATTCTTTGGGAAATACATCATTATATTCTAATAAAATATGTACGTCCTCTATTTTAATACTTCTTTTTCCATATAGAGAATGTGGTTTCTCCTCATCACTAAGAATATAATTCACAATATGTACTAGTATTGGATCTATATATGAATCAAATGAAGAATTATCTTCTCTCAAGACAATGAATTCGACATCTTCTTCAACAATCTTAATTTCATTATCTTTGAATTAAATTTTTTTATTAATTTTTTAATCCATTCTATACTAAAAATTATATCATATTCAACCATAAGTATGATAATAATGGTATAAAATAGATCATGGTTATTTTTTTAGTTAATAACATCATAAAATAACCTTTTCATAATGATATTTCCACTATGAGTTTTAACTAAAAACTCCTATCTAAATGTTTTAGGGAAATATTAAATTTAAATTCAAAATATAGAAGAAATAAAATATAGGAAGATCCAAAATCAAAAAATATATAAACATTTTATAATAGGATTAAATTAACTAACATTACATCATTGGGTATATCCCCCTCATCTGTAGTGATCACTTAAACTAGGCCTTCTCCCCTCAGCTACCTCTACGATATGTCTTCTTGATGATTGGGTAATTACTATGAGTAATGCCCCATTTCTCAATAGTTGACTAATTTTAGATCATTTATTAGTATCAAACCCTTGTATCGATTTTAAAAAAATACCCTTATCAGTACACTTGTATCAAACTACCATTCCCTTCAAATATTTTCTAGAATTTTGCATCGAAAAGTTTTCACTTGATGGAAATTCTTTCATTTTATTCTACTTCTTCAATGTGTTCTCTTTTTCTTGGTGTTTATATGATCTCTTATTTTCATGATTAACCTTGAATATATATGATCTAGAAAATTCATTCTCCTCTTTTATGGGGGATAAAACTATTTAATTGTATAATGAAAAATTCTATAAACCAACTGCCCTTTGGATACATGGATAAATTACTTCAAAAAAGTGGTCAATATTCTATTCTATATTATGTATGTAATATACAACATACCGTTCTATTCTGTTAAATGTATACTCATACCCAATAATACCTTCTTCCTACTTTTTCATTACGTTAATGGACTTTCTCTAAATTTTAGTTTGTTGCTCAAGAGGGAAATATTTTCATTGAAGAATGTTTCTTTAAAATTTGTATATACCATGTGTTATGTTTTCTATTCATCCATATTATTCTAGAACACTTAAAATCATTGATTAGTATATTCCCCTATAGATTATTCCATTATTATATATGTTTCCTTTTTATCACATCTCAAGGCTAGAAATAACTTTTCAAAGGACTAAATATCTCTCAAAACTGCCACTATATTATTAGTCCCACTAAATGATATGGGTATTCTATTGTGTGACCCAACATTGGAGAATAAAATTATAGAATACAAGGTTTCTAAATTCTATAAAATTTATCAATGATAACCCGATTAATATTCCCTATTATTAGCATGATCTACCATGTTCTAATGACAGTTATATTGGCTTCTACAATAGGGAAATATCAAAATTTTCTATGTGTGTTGATAGAGTTATTTCTGATAAGACCTATTTCTAATAAATTTAATTTGATGTATTAGATTATAAAATTACGATTTTTAAATAATAACATGTAATTAAAAATCTATTATAAAACATAACATAAATTAGAAATTTATTTATTATTAATCTTAAAGTATTAAACTTGGTTTCACTTGTGATAACTTTAAATCACAAAAATGTTTTCAAATCCTTCTTAATGTTTTGTAAATAAAATGTTACATATCCTAATAATATCCCCCATCTTGTTTCAAACTTGGTGTGTAGTAATTCTCATTGTCATACAATAAGTAAAGATCAAGTCAAATCCCAACGAACCCCTTTCAGAGTTATTACCCATAGGTATAACTATTTCATATCCACATCCACTTAAAGTATCAATATAGGTATGTATTGTGAGGAAAATAAACATAATATATAATGTTCCAAAACATTAATATTTTCTTGTATACATATACTCAAATTATACTATAGGGTTATGTTCTCAAATCTAAATTTTTCTAAATATAGTTCCTATGTTTTATACTATACATCCTATGATACCAACTATAAAACCCCGACTCTAGAAACCCAATTACGTTGGTTACTTCATTCCATTGTCCAAGATACATGATTTCTAATCCAAAAAGACCGACCAGTTTTGTATACATGGATAACTAGATACATACATGATATGCCATATAAATTTTAAATATAATGTAAAACATAAAAAAATTAAGAATTATCAGAACACATTCAAATAATTATTTTTTATATCCTTGGGATAGGAAACAAAATAAGGGTATGCTAAAATACTCAATAAGGGGTTTTTGAGATGCGTTTTTTCATGGTTAGATATGTTATAATCAAAATAGAAAGGTAAATAACTAAAAACAAAATCCATTTAATTAATAAATTGATAACTCAATGCATCCATTGATAATATCAATGGAATGATATCAAGAATAATAATAACTTAAATATTAATATAGAAAATTCTTAATAATGGATTTCAGGATCTCATATATGAGTATATCTATACCATTAATAGCATGTTCCCAGATAGGTTAGTTGATGGGTACGTATACACCAAAAAACCTATTTAATTTGGCCAACTGATTTGTCTCATGAGACTGCCAATACATTGAGGGGATATCTATAATCATGTCACACCCATCACTTTATTTCCAATGCATTCATCATATATTGAATGATAAATCAAATTTATAAGTAATATTCATTATCAATAGATATCATTATTGATTAAAGAATAAAAATTTATCATGATTTTCACTATTATAAAAAATAACCTTCGTAGTAAAAAACTATATTTCAAAATGGTTGATGGTTTCCTAAATATTCATATAAATTATAAAATTGATATGTTTATTTAAGTGAAATTAAAATTATAATGGTCATAATTAATAAAATGTTTCAAGAGGAGTTATGACCTCAAAATTATTAATGGATAATAGATGACCATCAGTTAATCAGAAATATGGGTTTTTTTATAAGATAATTCTATTTGAAAAAAAAATTAGAAAAAATAAATATCAAAATAATATTTCATTAAAGTGTGTTATTTTTTCAAAAAAATGAAAATTTGTAGGAGAAGTTAAATTCATAAAATGTTTACAACAGCGGTGGAGTCTGTTAACATCATACACAATAATAAAAATTATTTTTACTTTTCTAAAGAAAGTAAAAAAGATATTATTGGCCTCACAAAACACATTCATGTAATTCACTAAATGCTTCAAAACATGATATTGGAGTGTATCTAGTTTATAAGGAATAAATTTTACTACTTGTGGATCCCAAATGGAGTTAAAATTCAGAAATTATGGTCGTATGATGTCACACTGCTTAAAATGGCCAGTTGAGATGATTTTGGGGAAAAGTGTGGATTTGCACGCAGGAGTGGAAGGTTTGCATGAAAGAAGGGAATCTTGTTCTCAGTAATGGAATCTTGTGTGAAAACTATCATGAATACCCTTTATGAACCAAATGAAACATCAAAGGGACATATTTCACCCCGGGCACCTGAAAAATGGCTAGGTTATGTACTCGCAAGTTTTGAGATGTGCACGCAAGATAGGAATCTACGAGAGAGACTCTTACGCACCCAATAATACATCAAATGACCTATTCTGCATAGATCTCCTTGCATGCCACCATTGATATTTTCTACAATAAATAGAAGGTTATCCCATCCACACAAGGTAAGCCTCAAAAAGTTATCTTCCACTCTAGTGTTCATAAGACCGCCTCTTCCATGCATGGGAAGAATAATGGAACACTCATTTTAGAGATCTTGCATGATTGGTCTCATATGGGTCTACCATCGCGCAGGACCATAAAAGATTGATCCTTTCCCAACATATTTTCATCCTAAGACAGGTGGGCACAATATCTCCCCTTGCGTGCATCCTTGGTCTTCCTCATAAGCCCAATATTTCATAGCACAGTGTCAAAGTACCAAATCATGTGCACCATAGTTCCAATCCGCCCAATATTGGATGAAAACCATCCTACATGTAAGCCATTGTAGATGCCAAAAAAGTCTGTAACTCATAAAAGAATTTCCGAAATGATGATGTGAAGTCATATTCGGACTCGGAGGCTCGGTCCGGAGGGCCCAGAAGTGGTGCGCTAAATTAAGGACTTACGCGAAAAAATGTTTCCCATGTGAGGAAAGTCCGAGATTTGAAAAAAAGCACTGGGGTGATGAGCAATTTTGTGTTCCCGGTTCCACGCGGTGAGGCCTTTTGCGCCGACAGGTCCTGGAGTGGAATATTTCGTGCGTCGCACGGATTCTGCGATGCCTGTGGCCTATAAATAGAAGGAGACCTCTTCTGGTTCTGGGTTTCGGAATTCGGACCAGCTCCCGTTCGTGCAATTTGACTCCCCCATGCGCAATATTACTTTTCAGCTATTTACCCTTTTCACGCGACCTTGCCTCATGGTTCGCCTTTGCACACAATCCCACCAACTTAAATAAAATTGCAAACTCCTCAGGGTTCCTCCTTTTCATGCAATCACTTCCATTGCGCGCACTCCCTCCTTTGCGCCCAAAACTCAATTGTGTGCAATCTCGTCGTTAGGATTTCCCTACCTTAGGGATCGTTTGTTTCCCCCCGCGCACAATGCAAGATCATAGCGCGCAATCCCCCTATCTTCGTGAAATCCCTCTGCCCCAATTGCACGCCATCCTGGTGTTTTGCACGTAAACCTCCTCTTTGTATGAAAACCCCTGGACCCCTCACCATAACGACCCCCGGGTGCCTCCCGGCATAGAAGCTCGATGTCCTACATACCGGGCATGCATGCCATGCGTTGTTTTCCCATACAGCCTTCCAAGCTCGTACGAAGTAACCTCAATGTCCCTTGGGTGGTGTTTCCTATTTTGTTCCTTTGCCTTATGCTCCTTCGCATTGAAACACTAACAGTTATTGATTCTTCGCATAGCCACGCTAATGTGGACCCCTCGATGGTTCGCCCTGTGGCCCCCTTTCACCACAGCCTTGCCGATGCATTCCCTCCCACAATGGGTAGAGGGTGTTGGGAATGTAAGCCCTAGGGGTGTGGAGCGAACCCACCTCGTCCGATCTACGGGACGTTAAACTGCCAAGCACCTTGTCCTTAGCACATGACGTTAAACTGCGATCTGACCTTGTGCCTCGCACACAGGGTCCCCCCAGCTCGGACATTCTTTACGCCGCTTGTCTCCACGGGAATGGAATCTTCCTCACATGGAATGAGATCCTCCCACTTAGAGTGGAATTTATCCACGGGGGAGGGGATGTCTCAGAGCGTAAGCCCCTATCCACTCTTGCGGAAGGTAGAACCCATGCACCTCCGTACTTCCCCACTTCCAAGTCCAGTGGAGGGCGTGATAGGGAATGAGGCATCTCCTTTGTTCGGTCCCAAATCCCTATCCCTCTGTGCTTTGTCACATCACGGGCCTCCATCCTGGAGTAAGCCCCGACACCAAGGGCCGCTCAACGTGTAAGCCCCTTTCCGCTTCTCACGGACGCACCCTTCACGACGTAATCGTCTGGTCCCTACTGCCTCTTGTTTCTCACACCGAGCATGACTCACATGGGCTTAGAGTGAGCATGGACCATGACACCCTCTTATGGGCCGCCTCAGAGCATAGTCCCCATCCTAGTGAACTACGAGGACTTTGATCCGTGCAAAATCATGGTACGTAGGTATCCTACATGAGGTTCAAGCCCACCACCCAGTCGTTCTGACCTCTTCACGTCAGTTTTCCAACACTTTGGGCCGCCTCAGAGCGTAAGCCCCAAATTTCTCATCCCGCATGACGTTAAACTGTATTCCCTCATCCCGCATGATGTTAAATTGTATGTCGTCTAGTATAATGTTAAATTTTATGCCGTCTAGCACGACGTTAAACTGTTTTCCTCATCCCGCATGACGTTAAACTGCACCACCCGAACTAGGTGGACTTTGAACCATTCTAAAGCATCGTACGTAGGTAGCCTCTATGAGGTTCAAGCCCACCACTCAGTCGTTCTGACCCCTTTGTTTCGGTTCTCTAACTTTTTGGGCCTCCTCAGAGTGTAAGCACCATATCTACCATTTTGGGCCACCTCAGAGTGTAATCCCCATATCCACCATTTTTTACCACCTCATAGTGTAATCCCCATATCCATCCATTATGGGCCGCCTCAGAGAGTAAGCCCCAAATTTCCCATCCAACATGCCGTTAAACTGTATATCGTTGTCCCGCATGACGTCAAACTATATGATCGAACTACGGGGACTTTGATCCATGTCAGAGCATTGTATGTAGGTAGCCTCCACGAGGTTCAAGCCACCTTCACTTCAGCACCGGTCCTGATTCCTACCCAAGCCACCACATCCCGGTGGGATCATGCCACCTCATTCTACTCCACAGTATCTGGGAAGCCGCCCATGTGCTGGCCCCGAAATTAGAGTTCCCTTCAGGGGGTCCTTTTATCTAATCAACTCTCAGTGTTCCGATCAGTCTGATCCATCTCCGCAAGACGTTAAACATGCAACATACCCCGTGTTAAACATGGGAAGTTGAGGAAAACCTCAGAAGACACGCCCTTGGCATAACCTTCTCCTCAAGACGTTAAACACAAAACATGCCCCATGTTAAACATGGGAAGCTGAGGAAAACCTCAGAAGACACGCCCTTGGCGTAACCGTCTCCGCAAGACATTAAACTCGTGGCATACCCCGTGTTAAACATGGTCATGTGATGAAAACCTTAGATAAATGCCTATGTCATGCCAATTACCCATGTTTGATGTTGGATACCTCGGGCTTCCACACCCTCAAGAAGCCCTATAATAAGGGACAGAAGACAGACATGCCAATCTTCCAGTGTCAAGACACGCCAACGACACCCCAGCGTGATCATTCTCCTCACCGAAGGTTGCTGCCCCGACGTGACCCCTTAGAGCGTCTCGACGGAAGCAGCGTAATTAACTAGTGTCCATGAAGATATGGCATCGGGAACGAGATACACGAATACGTATTAAATCTATGAGGGAGACCTGGACTAGGTGACGAGCTCTGAGGAGTAATCCACGTAAGGAAGAACTTACATCCCATCATCCCAGTTTCGATCAAGGAGCAGATGTCCCTGAACAAGGAATGGATGTCTCCCGCCTTTGGAAATTGGGAATGTGGGGCCACAAGCCACACGTCCTCCCCTGCGTGACGGATGCGCGCGTGCCCCAGCGAAAAGCGTTGGAAACAGAAAATGTTGAACCTGACGTGAATCTCTTCGCTTTAATATAGAGGCCAGTAGTGTTTGGGGTGTCAGAAGATTAGCATGTCACCAGGTCTGGCCACCCAGCACCAGGACGTGAAACCCACCAGGGGTTCGGGCGGTCAAGATGTTGAGCACTCTATTCTGTGACGTCGTCATCGTGGATCCCTCTTATCGACCACGGAAGGCATAATGACACGGGGCTATTGGTTGTTGATTCCTTTTACTACAAGTGTTAATGGGTTCATCTCCATACTTTCAAGAATCATATCGCTGCATCCGAAGCTCGATCGCCACCTGCCCACTGGTGCAGGGGCAGGGGCAGTACCGATGCGTCCACCCCAAGTGGTCCTGCCTTTTCCATAGCTGCTTTGACCGCCATCACTGTCAAGCACTCACGCCCCCTCTCTCCATCAGAGATTATCCAATGGAGGGTGATCAGTGACCTTGTGCGTAGGTATGAGGAGGAAGGGGTTATCCCAACCTGGGACATGGCCCGTTTGGATCTTGAGGCTACTGCGCCTCACTACCATCGCCGCCCCCAATGGTCACGCAGGGAGCCGCTGCTTCCCACCCTGATGGTCAACTATTTCGGAAGGCTATCCCCAGAATGACTCGACACCTCCATTCCCTATGTCGGTGAGGTGGGGGGATGTCTGAGTTCACCCGATCGGGGACCCGCTCCAGGGGTTCACAGCATGGGCCCCCACCAGGCCGCATCGACGCCGCCGCCCGACTCCTTGAGCTGAAGAGCAGGAAATCCATGTGCCTGCACCACTGGCTCCAACCAATCTAACCCGATACCAGCATCGGGTGTGAGCAGAAGAGGATGCCCGCCCTGGGGCATCAGCATCAGCAATCACTGGGGCCCGAGCCATTGCTGACTCCTGTCATCCAACCCCCACACATGTTGAGCAGGGGCAGTTACATGCCTGACCCGGATCGAGGCCCTAACCGCCCTACAGGCATGTTGGGTCGACTCTCCCAGTCGCTGGCATAGGAAATGGCCACCGTGGACCAGTTCTTGGTAGTGCCATCCAGCGTGAAGGCCTACTCTTTGCCACTGCTCTGGAAAGTAAAAGGCTTCCCTGTGACAACTACGCTCTCGGTGTGGCTCTTTCCAGCGCTCACCGCACTAGGTACGGGGCCACTCCCCCTACCGCTGGCCACGAGTATGGAGTCGTTTCATGTCCGGTTACTCACCCACATGGAGGTCCTCCCCATGTCCCTTTCGACATCTTCCTTGATGCTCCTCGCACCCCAGCCTTCAGTACCCTCAGCCCCAGCACCATTGTGGCCAGAGGACTCCATGATGGGAATCATCTTTTCCCTAAGGAGCCACCCAGGGGAAGGAAGGCGAGACGTCATCACCGCAAGAGAAATTCTAGGGAAGGATGGACGAAAATCAGACCAGTCCTTTTCTCGGACTCTGAGGCGGAGTACGACTCGGCGAAGGAGCCCTCCCCTGGTCCTATGAGTCAAGGGCAGGGATAGGGACGTGGAGCATCAGCCTCGTACTCCCTGAATACGAGATCCATATGATCCCCGCCTCCCCCCGAAGGTATATCCAGGAGGATGAGGACTTGGCCTACCCCCAAGGATCAAACTTATAGTTACCATCAGCCTTTTTGGAAGCACCATCCACCTCGGTCAGAGAGGGTGGAGAAATTTTCTGGGGACCGACGGAAGAGTCGCGACACGGAACACCCTCGTCAAGTTCCGACACTGTTACAGGAGGCCTATTCGCTGGCCCATCCTATCGTGACATGTCATTCCAGACATTTAAAACCTTGGAGGATGAATTAGGATTCGGCGGCCAATCGGCCTTATTGCCATATTCTCCATTGGCCAGCCCAACGGCCCAACGGCCTTCCTCGAAACCACTGCCAGTTCTCTTTCCATTATCAGTTGATGAGCGGGGCCAACAAGGGTCGGATCCTGAACCTGAGTTGTGGAGCTTCTTGACCGTCCTCGCAGTAGGCTACATCCCCTAGAAGTTTTGGCTTGTCGCAGGATCGGAATTTGATATACCAGAATCAATCACCCTGGGAGAATTTGAATGTTTCTGCCAAACTCTCCAGGCGACTCACTCCCGTCTTCGCCGTCAGCAAGTGCCTTATCCCGGGAGTCAAGAACATCTTGAGGATATCGGTGAGAAATGTCTTCAGATCGACCTATCCACGCTACCCACGGTTCGGCACCCCGAGTCACTTGGCCACCACAGGGCCCTCCAACAACAATTTGTCCAGATTTTTCAAGTACACCGCAAAGTTATTGAGGAAGCCACCCCCCCCCCACCCACACGCACGTCCATGGATTGGGGTAGTACGCTTCCCTTATCATCATCACGATTCGCCAGAAGCCCGACTCACCGAGCGGTTTGGAGTGAATACCTCCGAAGGTAGCAGCGGTCATCATGGCCGACCTGTCGGGAGGGGGGAATAGCTTGGAACATCTCTATGGGGACTCACCCCCTGAGGACATGTCGCTACTGGATCCATCCGGGAGGAGTACCCTCCAACAGAGGAACCTCCTAGGTCTCCCCACACCCACTGAGGCATTAACACTGAGCCAGAATATAAACAAGGGTAAATAACAAGTTGGGGTATCAAGATCGCCGAACCATCCGCCTTAGTGCAAAAGGCAGAGGAAGATCCTGAGAAGGCCACACTGCGCCAACATCTTTCCGAGCAGAAGAGGATAGTTGATGAGCTCCTGGCTGAACGCATTGCAGACTGGCGGCCCGACTATAGTGTTCCTAGGCCAGACAGTAGGGGTAGGAACAACTACACCTCGACGAGATTCTCCCGGGCAACCACTATCATTCCATGTTCGCCGATAGAGGAAAGGTCGGGGATCATGGAAAGAGGGCACGATACGTTTTGTTGAACCCTCCTGAGTGGCGTGATCACCCAAGGGACCCCGCTCGGTTTCCTCCCGCCGCCCCAAGAGTCGCTCCACCAACCGCCCCGTGAGCTTCTGAGCTTGACTATTGGATTGGAGAGCCCAACAATGCGCTTGTGGTTAGGGATCTCCATCAGGACAGGAACCCGCGTCCAGATGATCCGATGGCGGCACTCATCGCCTGCTTAGAGGCTCTGGAAACCTGACAGGTGGTGATCCCACCAGACGGCAAGCCATACCCAGCATGGGTGGTTGATATGCCAGCCCCACTGGGATTTGGGAACCCCACTTTTACCCCCATTAACGGGACGGGAGACCAGCCATAGCACCTGGACCACTTCAACTCAAGGTGTGGGCCTATGTTAGAAACTCCGGTGCAATAGGAGGCCGCCAAGCTCTGTTGCTTTGTTCAGACACTATAAGGGACATCATTCGCCTGGTACAGCCAGCTCCCTGTTAGATCTATGACTAGTTGGGAGGAACTTCGAAGGAAAATCCTCTACAAGTTCAGTTCCACAACCCAAATGTTGAACATCGCAGACCTCTTTAGGTGCAAGCAAAGGACCGATGAGCAAGTCGCGGACTTCATCGCCCGGTGGAAGGGGCTCACAAACTCAATTGACATGCCACTAACTCAAGAAAAATTACTGAAAATGTGCGTAGGGAATGTCAAGGCATAGCTGGTTACTTCTCTGATCACTCCGAATTACCCCGGAGGGTTCCGGGACATCTCATACAAGGCTCAGTGCCTCAAACAAGCCCTGCAACAGGCCAGTCGGGCACGCCCGCTACCTCTTGTAATCCCTGCTAAGAGAGCCTCCAGAGACAAGCCTGTTGATGTGGACCAGATAGAGGCCCTTAGGCAGTTAGAGTTGATACCAATGAGGCCATCTCCACATCCCCATAGTGTTACACCCCCACGGGCCCAACCTCCGGCCCAGCAGAAACCGCCTCAAAATCGGCAAGCGCCTCCGTGTAACGCACCTCCACCACCTAGGCGAGATAATCATGTTCCACCTCCTAGGCATGATCCTCTAGCCCCTCGTTTGGGCCAGCCTCCGAGAGCCCACTTTCCGGATAGAAGGAACCGGACATACTCGTTCGACAAGGCTCAGGTCCCCGGTTACTTCTGTAGTGCTTTGGAGCAGAGAATGGTGTGGCTGCCTGAGTGCCAGAAGCCAGAAGAGGCGCATCTCACTGATCACCCCAGCTACTGCCCTTATCACCGGACCCTGGGGCACACCATCCAGTGATGCTAAGTTTTCAAGGACTGGCTCCAAGACCAGATTGACAACAATATAATCAGGTTGGGCCCAGCCCCAGCACAAGTAGCAGGTGTCTTTGTGACATCAGAGGGTGGTAGCGGCGACGAGGATGAATGGCAGCAGGTTTCCGACCATGGGTCCCGGAATTATAATGACTAGATATCCCGAAAGACGGTCATACGGGCCCATGGTATCATCTGTGCATTCCTGAATCATCCAGAGCCTTCAGAACCTGTAGTTTCTACCTCGACATTATCATCCTATCCATCCTCTTCCCAGAAGAGCAAGCGGCAGCAGCACAAGAAGAAAGAACGCACCCTTCCAATTCTGTCGTCATCCCGCACTCTTGGAGACTTCATTCCCCCAGAAATGGGGATCCCTCTGAGACTCCACCCGGTAATGGATGACTCATCGATTGATAGTCAGGGGTACGCTTCGGTTAACACCATAGAGTTGGTAAATACCTTTTTGACTCCCAGCGATGAGAAACTCTAGGTGGACCTTCCCAATGTCCCCAGCCGTCACCAACATCGGCGGAGCCGTGGCTACATAAATCGATGGGGCACGACAATTGGCACCTCGATCCAGGCCGTGCATGCCACATAGACTGGGCAGCAGGCCCATTACAGAGCTCAGCACACACGGCCCCTTCATCCGGGGTCCACAGGTCCGTCTCTACCACCGTTTGTGTTGCTGGATCAGGCAGAACCACCTCGGTTGTGCCATGACCAGCTCTGCCCTACCACCAGCTGACCCCAGCCTTCCGGTCCTAATCCGGCAGCCACTCTCTAAGCTTCGACTAGTGAACAGCGAGACATGCCTACTTCCAGTCAGCTACCATTCCAGCCGGCAGGGCCCATCATGCCTCCAATCGCAGAGCGGCCTCATGTAAGTAAAAGCTCATGTTTGGCCCAAAAGTATGATATCATGAAGCACCTGGCTGGCATTCTAGAAAGGCTTTCTATCCTTGAGGCTCTTCACCTATCATCTGAAATGCATGAGGCACTCACCGAGGCCCTAAGGAGCCCACTCCAGTTTGAGACGGAGGTAGAACCTGCAGAAGCCTTCCACGCTGAGGCAATCGAGAACGTCGAATGTCAGGCAGTTATCTCGTTTTCTGGTGAAGATGAAGACCCTCCCATACAGGGGCACATTCACCCACTGTACATCACTGGCGAGTTCAATGGCGTGGAAGTCTACCGCTACCTTGTTGACATGGGTTCCATGATTAACCTAATCCCAACTCAGACACTGTGGAAGCTCAGTTTGTCTGAGGATAATTTTACTCCCTCCACCCTCAGGATTCAGGGGTATGACAGGACCGAGAAAACTCCAGTCGGCAAGATTCTCTTGAAGACCCAGTTTGGTGGCCTAATTTCTAGCACTAAATTCATGGTTGTCTCTCAGGACACCGCCTACAACGCATTGATGGGCAGGCTGTGGATCCACCTTCACACGACGGTCCCCTCACCATATTACCAATTCCTCAAATATTCCCTTATTGGTTGAGTAGGCGTGCTCCAAGTAGATGCGTCTCCTTTTGCCTCTTGTGAAGCCCGTTATCTAGACGCCGATTATTACGAGAGCAAGGATAAGTAGATTCTGGCAGGTGAGGTTGAGCCCGCCACTATCACAAGTGATCCCTGGATTGTTTTGGATGACGCCTACATCTTCCCAATCCATCGGTTGGAGGCCACAACCCCCAACATGGGGAATGTTTTTGTGGTTTCGTGTACAAGATCAAGGAATATTCCTAGGTCTACGTGACGGTGAAAAATCACCTCATACTCCTACACCAACCAGGCTCAGGTGATTCCCGAACCTCATACCCTTGTACGGTATCGGGACGTCGGGCTCATGGCAACGACAATGGGTCATACCTGTCTCTTCCATCGGGCTGGAATTAACCGGATCAAGCCGACGCGCCACTACTGCTTCGATGTAATTAAGTGTGGCCCCTTAGGCCAAAGACCAGCTGGGATTGGATGGACTGCCTTCATCGCTATGGTCTCAGTGGCGCGTGAGTCTCACGATATGATGACCACTACCACCCACGTCGGCACCAGCTTCTCATTAGGGTCTGGTAGCACCGAAACAACTCCCCTCATGGATGATCCCTCCACAGGTGGAGAGGAGGACATGGAGGATGCTCCCCCTTCCTTTGAAGAAGGTGTCTATACCACGATCGATGAGTTAGTGCAGGAGAACCTCGGTAGTGAGGCGGACCCGAGACCCACGTTGGTTAGTGCTGCCATGCCCCCCAAGTATCAGAAAAGGTACTTAGAATTTCTCAGACAACATCGTGATGTGTTCGCATGGAGTTACGATGAGATCTCAGGACTAGATCGTCAGGTATCCTTCCACATCCTTGTCCTTCCCGCAAACCATCACAGGTTCAAGCAACCTCCCAGAAAGATGCACCCTTCTTACGGTGTCATGGTTGAGGCCGAAGTTGACAAGATAATAAAGCCAACTTCTTCAAGGAAGTTCATTACCCCTGGTGGTTGTCCAACATTGTGCCCGTCATGAAGAAGAACGGACAGATCAGGGTCTGTATCGACTTCCGCGATCTCAATGGCCACTGTCTGAAGGATGATTTTCCCCTTCCAGTGACAGAGTTGTTGATTGATGCCATGACCGGGTTCCAAGCCCTCTTTTTCATGGATGGGTATTCCAGGTATAACTAGATTTGGATGGCCCCTAAGGACGAAGATTCCACAACCTTCAAGTCCCCCCAAGGTACTTTCTGTTACCAGGTTATGCCATTCGTCCTGAAGAATGTGGGTGCCACCTATCAACGGCCCATGCATCGTATATTCATGGCAACTCTCAGGACACTGGTGGAATGAAACGTGGATGATCTGGTAGTCAAATCTTGCCAGCGCCAGGACCATCTCTAGGACCTTGAAAAGGTGTTCAGCTTCCTCCATTCCCGCCACCTGAAGATGAACCCGCTGAAGTGTGCCTTTGGGGTCACCTCTGAGAAGTTTCATGAATTTGTTGTCATATACCGAGGCATCAAGATGACCTGAAGAAGATCAAGGCCATCAGCCAGATGCCTCCCCCAAGCAATATTCAAGAGCTTCGAGGTCTCCAAGGCCACTTTGCCTACATACGCCGATTCATTGCGAATCTAGCAGGAAAGTGTAAGCCCTTTTCCCGGCTCATGAAGAAAGGTGACACCTATGAATGGGATAATGAGTGTCAGACCGCCTTCGAGGAAATAAAGCAGTATCTGCTCCAACCTCCGGTCTTGATGCCACCCATCTCTGGAAAGTCACTAGTCCTTTACGTGACCACCCTGGAATGGTCCCTCGGCGCACTTCTTGCCCAGATGAACAATGAGGGAACAGAGAATAGCCTCTATTACCTCAACTGCATGCTCCTTGATACGGAAATTAGATACCCTCCCATCGAGAAGAGCTTCCTGCCGCTCATATTTTCCATACAAAAATTGTGGCACTACCTGCAGCACCATGATGTATACCTGGTCTCTCGAATAGACCCGTTGAAATACATCCTGAATTGACCTATGTTGACTGGTCGACTAGCGTGGTGGGTGGTGATCCTCCAGCAATTCGACATCAGGTTCGTACCTCAGAAGGCTATCAAAGGACATGCATTGGTAGACTTTTTAGCTGCTCACCCAACCACCATGGATCAGCCACTAGATCTAGGTTATCCTGATGAGGTAATCCTCTCAGTTGATCATGGAATCCCATGCTGGAAGATTCACTTTGACGGTGCCTCCTGGAGCCCCACCGGTAGAAGACTCAATGATCCCAGGCTCAAAAGAGTGGACCTGGGTATCATCTTCATCACCCCGGAGGAAGCCGTCATACCATATTTTTTCATGTTGTTCGAGGGATGCACCAACAATGAGGTAGAGTATCAGGCCCTCATCACTGGCCTTGAACTGGCCTTCGAGATCGACGTGCCCCATCTGCATGTGAAAGGGGACTCTGAGCTGGTCATCAGGCAGGTCAATGGTGACTATGTTGACAAAAATCTGGAACTTGTGCCATTGCTGGAGTGCACCCTCCATCTAATGGCTTAGTTCCCCTCTCGGACGGAAGTCGTTCATATTCACCAATCACAGAACGGTCGAGAATATGCTTTGTCCAGCCTGGCTATGTCTCTTGCAAAGCCCGAACAAGATGACTTAATTATCTGCATGGTGCACCGGAGAGTCATTTCTCCCGTTACCCTGGAGGATGATCGTGGCCCGCATGTGAACCATCTTACCACTAGTGCCCCTATGTCGGGGGCCCTGGGTACATTAGATATGGTGATCGAATTAGTTCCTGATTGGAGGGCACCCTTGGTTGAATACCTTCAATGCGGTAATCTTCCGTCAAACTGGTCCGAGCACGAGCGAATCTGACACTGTGCGCTGCAGTTTTTCCTTCAGACCAGTCCCATCCTTGAGAAGATCCTTTACAGATGCAGATTTGATGGTTTTCTCCTCCGTTTCCTTCAAGGAGTACAGATCCCTCAAGTCATGAAAGAGGTTCATGCTAGTTCCTGTGGCGCCCATCAGGCCGGGTCGAAGTTGTCTCACCAATTCAGAGGCTAGGGTACTACTGGCCCTCCATGATTTATGACTGCATCAAGTTTTCCAAGAGGTTTCATGTGTGCCAAGTTCGTGCTAACTTTGTGCATCGACCACCGGAGCCCCTCCACACTACCAAGTATTCTTGACCCTTTGTAGTCTGGGGGTTGGATGTCATAGGACCATACCCACCGGTGACGGCTCGCCAATGCCGATTCATTCTGACCGCTGCGGATTTATTTTCCAAGTGGGCATAGGCAATTCTTCTCAAGGAAGTCAAAGCTCATTCTATCACTGACTTCGTGAGTTCCAACATCATCTGTTGATTTCGAGTGCCTCGTGCTATCCTCATGGATAACAGAACCAACTTATGAGTGGCCGAGCTGAATAAATTGTATGTCAAGTACAACATTCGCTCTAACCATACCTCTCGCTATCACGCATAGGCAAATGGATAGATTTAGGCATTTAACAAAACACTCTCTAGCATTCTACAAAAAATGGTTGGTCAGAACAAGAAATGTTGGCCGGACAAGCACCCCAACGCCCTCTGGGATTATCGGACAATGAATCGTAATTCCACCCAAGTGACCTTGTACTCCCTGGTGTATAGAGATGAGTCCATCCTGTCCATCGAGATTTAGTTTCCCTCCTTGCGCACGGCGGTCTACGACCAGCAAGCGTCGGATAGAGTTACCAAAATCCGACTAAATGAACTAGAAGTTCTGGAAGAGAATAGGCTCTGCGCCTTGCACAAACTGGAAAGGCATTAGAGTAGGATGGCTCAAGCTTTCGACAAGAATGCTTTCCTCCACTCTTTCTTGCAAGGTGATCTGGTACTGGCCCTCAGGGTGCCAATGATTCCCGGCAGGAAACCACCAAAGTTGGAGCCCAAATTGGAGGGTCCTTTCATCGTCCAAAAGGACTATCCCAATGGTGCATATTCCATGGTGACTATGGATATTGAGCGTGTAACTCCTCCCACCAATGCCAAGTTCCTCAAGCAGTACTTTGCCTGAACCTAAAGGTCCTGCATGACCCTAAACTGCAATCGCAGTCCTCCGTGACCTTAAACTAGATCACGGTCGCGTAAGAACCTAAACTGAATTTGGTCCTACATTTGGGCCCCTGGGGTCCCCCATGACCTTAAACTAGATTGTGGTCTGGCCCGACCTTAAACTACATTTTCCTCTATAGTTGGGCCCCTTTGGTCCGAGTTCTATGACCTTAAACTATGATCCTTGTGGTCCAGCATGACCTTAAACTACATGCGCGTCCTCACTACAAGACGTTAAACATCAAGCTGGTCATGCCTTCCTGACCGAGGCCCAGCCTCAGGCCTCTTGGCCTTCTCGAGCCCCTTAGCCCCAGTCCTTACCCAGACTGTGCGGTGTAGTGTAGAACTATTTCCTCATTCACGAAGGGTTACCCGCCGTACTCATTCCTGGATGAAATGCATCAGATCATCCTACATGACATTAAACTGTGCTTCTAGAACTACGTGCAGCTTGATTCCCATCCTTATGGGATACGTAGGACCACCTGAACATTTAGGTTTCTGGTCCATCCTTATCTCTTAAGAGATCCCATGATCTCCCGATCACCTCGGTCTCTTGGCTTGTCCCTCCCAACGGGGGGATATATAGGTGTGGTATAGAGTTTTTTGGCACTATGCCCCCTTCTCCCGAGAATTCTCCATCTTTTGGATTCTCTCAAATTGAGCCCCTAAACCCTTTTCAGTGGTCTGCTAATGTGCTCAGAGAACTCTGGTCTAGGACTTGGAGTGTCAGATTTGACTTAGGCAAGTTTTTTCCCACTTTTCAAGCTTCGTGATCCCTTTCATTCAGGCCCCCGTTATCTCTCACACCCGGAGGGCCCCCCAAGAACGGCTTGGATACAATGCCTAAGGGATATCCCACCATCACAGTCCAATGCCCCCGAGGGTTTTAGACAACAAATTGATACAAATCCCGCGTTGCGAACATGGTCAGCGGTCTATGCACATTTGTTTGTCCCCATTTTAGGCTAATGTGACAGGATGTTGTGTTGCGAACATGGTCAGCAGTAATCCTGAGTCATCACACCGGCTCATTTAGGCCCTGAATGTTGGTTGCATGATTCACATTATGTTCCACCCCCTCGTGCCAAGGTGGAATCTCAACACTCCTTGCACTAACACTCAGTGCACCTCCACACGCCAGGCGGACAAAGCTGCATGACGGCGTCTCTTGGGGATCCCGCGATCCGAGCGCCAAGGTTAAATGCTTGGGTTTTCTCTAAGTATCATGCACATCTTGACCCTCATCTCCATGGGAAACGAGGAGTCACCCGGACATTGCGTTTCGGACCTAGCTCAGCTAGAATCTAGTGTCTCCTACCCCCTGATTGTTGGACCCTCGTCGACTCCTTGGCCCGAGGCTCCCCTCCCAGAATTGCGCGTGGTGACGATATGAGGATATGACCTCATATAAATCAGGTGCGCCTTGTCACATCGTGCATGTTCCGCCAAGTCCAAGCCATACGACCATAAACTGTGCTGATTGGTCCTACCACACGACCATAAACTGTGATGATATCGTCCCAGCTGCACGACAAAAAAACGGCACAGCATTGTGGTGACCTCCCCATAGGGGACATCACATTGGGTATTGCTCCATTACCATACCATTTGTCAACGCCTATATACTTCTTGATTATTGTGGCGATGCCAGGAGTTTCAACCCTAGGCTGGACGTTCCACGAAAGAAAAACCATTCACATTTAAGAACAAGCAAGACATATCAAATGTTGCTTCTTTTGGTGTGAGGGATGGACCTACACACCTCTTTCATCCTTTTTACAGGTACCATGTCGTGTCGTTCCACCCTTCAAAAACTATGTGCAGCTTGATCCCCATTCTTTTGGGGTACGTAAGAACGCCCAGGCCTCTCGTCTACGGGTCCATCTTGGGGTCCGCTAATTCATAGTGTATGTCCCGCCTTTAGGACCTTGATTGCAGGACCATGTGGCGGGGTGATCATGACTACGTCCTCCTTCACGTCGTGTTTGCGATAGCCACCCCACATGCGCCCTATTATGAGAATTAGCCCTCTTGTTTCTCATCCTGCACAAAGTTAAAATTCACCTCCAAGAACTACTTATGGATTGATTCTCATCCTTATGAGATACATAGGAGCGCATGGCCACTTACCCACAGGCCCAACCTAACTTTTGTGTTCGTTCCTTTGACCTAAACACGTCTCCGAGGAGCACATGGTAAGAGAGACCTTACCCCCATTCACATCGGGTTTCACAACCACATTATCATGTGTCTCCCACTTCCCTTATTCTTTTGGTCAGAGCTGTAAGACCTTAAACTAATATCCTTTTCTAGAACTACGTGTGGCTTGATTCTCATCCTTATGAGATACACAGGAACTCCTAGACATTTCGTCTTGGATACAGCCCGAGGGATTACCAAATCTCATCCCTCCTCACTGTCGGCCCCTTGGCCTGACTTCCTGGGAAGTTGTGTAACTGCATCATCTGCCCCGAATAAGTTCAGGATGCCCCATAGTGATGTTGGTAAGTGATAGTTCTCTCTCCATAGTGGTACTTTCTGAAAATTGGGATGATCCCTGACCATATTAATACGTCTTCCTAATGTGCCTCTACCACGGTGGTGCAATTTTGGGAGTGTTGGACTCTGTTTGAACAAACCACCACTCTACTTTCCACGCTTTGTGTGCCCCTTTATTTGGATCCTCATACTCATTCATGTTTGATGGGACCCCCTAACAGTATGTATTATAGACTTTTTTCCACATGTTGTTACAATATGGATGATAGACCTTTGGTCCACCTATTGTAGCAATATGGATGATTGACCTATGGTTCGCCTGCTGTGCTGGGCCAACGTTCTATAAGACTGGTCATGTTTGATGGGACCCCCTAATAGTATGGATGATAGACTTTGGTCCGCCTGCTGTAACAATATGGATGATAGACCTTTGGTCCACCTATTATAGAAATATAGATGATTGACCTACGGTCCGCCTTCTGTCCTGGACCAATGTTCCGGATGACTGGTCATGTTTGATGGGACCCCCTAACAGTATGGATGATAGACTTTGGTCCGACTGCTGTAACAATATGGATGATAGACCTTTGGTCCGCCTATTGTTGCAATATGGATGATTGACCTACGGTTCGCCTGCTGTCATGGGCCAATGTTTCGGAAGACTGATCGATGATATTTGAGTTAGGCCCCATGTTACGAACATGGTCAATGGTCATCCATCATTTTTTGTCCACGTTTCAGTCCAATGCGATATGGATGCTGTGTTTCCACCACGATTAACAATTATCTTCTATCACCGCACCCCCCATAGTGTTCCGGATTTAGGTAACGTGATTCTCCTTTTTCATCTCCCTATGTTCGGAGGGATTTCAATGCCCCCATCATTGCCACACTTGTGTGTCATGACACATTGAGAAGGTGATATATCAATCTGTCTGAGGTCCTCTACTCAGAAATCCAGCCTCGATTTTGGATGCCTGATGCTTGGTTGATGCTCCCACGAAGTTGTAGAATATGGTTGAGCATATCAAACCAAAGGTACAAATAAATGGATTTGTCCATATATTGAATCATAATGATGAGCAATACAAGAAAAAGTTCATGAGATTTCCAAAATAGGTCCCTTAAGGATCAGCCTTTTGGATTGATCTTTCAAGCACCGCTACCCTTTGGCTGGTGGCCTCCAGGATAACGTATCTCTCCCTAAAGACTCTCTCTTCCTCGACAGCCGCAGAGCGCATTTCACCAACCCTAGCTTGTGCCTGCGCCCGTTTGGTTTGATGTATGTTCATCTGGTGACTCGCCTCCATCAGTTGTTCTTGGGCTTCAGCTAGCTGGACCGTCAGTTTCTCCACAAGGTCATAGCATGTTGCAATGAAGACCTCCTTCTATGTCACCTACCCTTCAAGGCGCTGGACTTACTGATCCTCCCTCAAGAAGTCTTGGGTGATCACTAATTTGTCCCGGCATTGGGCAACATCAGAGCGCCGACTGCTCTCACGTATCTTCTCAGCCATGTAATCACAAACCATCAGATGAAGGTGTTGAGCGTCAGCCCCTCCAGCACAAAGGAACCGCAGCTAGGTCTGGAGTGATCCCATCCGCCTCAGCCAATCCATCTGAGGCTGCTTGAGAAAGCACTGGATACACTTCCACCCTTTATACCGTGTCATCCGGATCTCCTCAGCCGCTTCCGAGTCTGAATCGTCTATCTACTCGGGATCAGCGGGCTAGTACGCAGGAAAGGCAGCCAGCAGGTTAGCAGCAGGGTCTGCCTCATGGATGCCTTCACAAGGAATAGGATCCTCGACGTCCGGGCGACCTTCCTCTATCGCCCCGACAATGGAAGTTCCTCCATCAGCTTTTGGCCTTTCCTTAATGATAGCACTACTGATTTCCGCCACCCCCTGCTCACCAATTACCACGGCCGACTCAGTTTTGGTGGTATGTTCTAGAGAAGGTGGTACGTCTTCCACTGGTCCACTCACAGACGGCCCGGGCTCAGAAATATGACGAGACTCCAACACCGAGATCACTGTACGAGGAGCATCCTGATTAGTTGGGTTTTCTGACAGTAATCACCAGTAGTGAAGTAGGGGACTTATAGGAACCCAGAGCATCAGCCTCCAGTGTGTTGGACACTATAGGAGTTGTTTTTGTAGGAGACCCCTCAGTGCTTGTCAGTTCGATGATGGCCGTCGGAGCCCTAACCTGTCCCACTGGTGCTTCTCCTCCCTCCTCTATTGGGGATGCCTGATCAGTGCCTATGAGATCCTGAGTGAAATAGGGAGATGGATTAGAAATTTCAGAAGAGAATGAGAAAGGAAGGATGGTGAATAAGGATAGAGACAAACCTTGAGTATCTTGGTTATATCGAGATCAGAGCCAACAATCTCACCGCTCTCTTGGAGACTCCCTTGGTAGGCCGCCCCCTGCAACCCCTCACCTTCGGGTTCTCCTTCACCTTCACCTTATCCTTCGTCTTCTCCTTCACCTTCATCTTCTCTTGTTTCCTCCCCCCCCCCCCCCTCTGACTCTTCATCACTGTCGCCTTCTCCCGGCGGCATCACTTCCGGATCATGCTCTTGACCGAGCATCACTTTCACCAGGAAGGGTGGCTCCACAATCCAACCACTTTGGCGCACGTATGTGTCCATGTCCATTAGATATGCATTCCGCCGATGGAATTTCACTCGGTCAGTAACTCGAATGTGCCCAACTTCTGGAAGCTGGATCCCGTCCTGCATTATCTTCTGTCTGATGGCTTCAACGCTCATTGATTGCTGTAGGGTCATCCAATCCAACCAAAATTCCGGGAAAATTGCATCTTCGGAAGGTTCGAGCAGGTATCTTATCTGCTTCCCAGGTAGTTCTCTGGTCGCCTCGTGTGACCCCCCTCTAGGGAACGAGCTCGCAGCAACACCATGTGATGTCCCCGCTGCTGCGGTCCCGGCCTGCGCAGTTCTCACTTCCCGGCGAGCCCCTGGTTCCCCCCCTTCTAGCAGCACCTTTCCTGCTCCCCCATCGCCCGGTTTCCAAATGGGTATTCTCGAGTTTCCAGACTTGCTTGCGTAAAAACCCCTCAGGGTACGCGATGGTTCAGTGTTCGACATTATCGGTCGATAATACAACATCGACCCCAGCGAGAGGAAGGGTAATGACGTCACTAGATCCATAAGTGGTGAACATTAACCACATTTGGAAAAGGACGCCGGGATTATTCTCCTCCCGGATGTCCGTGAATAACTTCTTCGGCATTCGCTGGAGGCACCCGAACTTCCTAGAGAACCGGGACATCACATAAGGCTCGTAGATTCCCTTCCCATCAATCTCAGATACAAGCACCCCGCCTCAGATGCTCTGGAAGTATTCTTGCTGCTCCAGCGAGCCTTTCCCATTATCCACCATTTGGCCAATCGGGGTGGGGAACATGCTGAAGTTTAAATTGGTGTGGTTACTGATTTGGATCCTTACGCCCTCCTCATTGAGTGTCATCGGTGCAACCCTGGAAATATTCAAGAGATATGGCCATAGGTTGTTTCTCGGAGGACGAACGACGTTCGAAAAGGTGTACCCACCAAGATGAGCCGCCACCCAGCCATGAAAGATCTAGAAGGGGCCACATACTCTCCGAGGTGACCCCCCTCTAGAGATGCGTCCCAGGATGGCATACAGCCTAGCCAAAACAAGGACCCCTAGATTCAACCTTTTGTTGGCAGCCATGGTTCCTGCCATCACTAGAGTTGCTGGACGGATGCCCATTCTTGCGTCGCACACCGACAGGAGACAGCCGCTTAGGAAGGTGGCGAGGAACCCAGCATATCGTACATTCAGGTCCCGAGCCTCAATGACGCGGTATCCCCACGATTGGTATTACCCCGCCTCCAGGGTCCTCTAGTACGATCCATTATTTCTCCTCTGATCCGCGGTTGGGCACCGTTTACCCCGTCCCGACATCTTGATCTCTAGGTCCTTCTCCAGGAACTGGCTGAACCAGTCCTTATAGGTAATGTTCTTCGATAAGTCCCTGACCCCCAGCCTCTCTTTGGCTAGCTCCAACAGGTGCCACATCAGCATGGGGGTCCACGACCTGTCTTCCCAAGTGTTCATTGGAGGGATGAACTCGTCGTATTGGTAGCCCTCCAGTGGGATAACTCCGATGCAGTGAACGTCCTAGAGGCTGATAACAAACTCCCCATGGTGAAGATGGAATGTGTTGGTGTCAGGGGACCATCAGGAAAACAGCTCTGGCCCAAGCTCGGGTTGATGGTAGAAGTGGAATTGTGACGTCCACACCGCCTCGAACAGACCAATGTGCCACATCTTGACCCCAAATTGGTCGCAATAATGGCAAACCCAGTAGACCCAGGCCCACTCACTGGTGAAGTTGCCTCTAGACCGCAGGTCCCAATCTTGCAGCCAGCCCTTAGTGTCGTCTGTGATGCTCTGACGGAACATGCTTGCATAAAGGGTCGGGGAGCTCTCTGTAATATGATCACCCCCATCAATGGTCTTGGTCCTCGGTTTCAAGACATACATATCCATGTGTCTGGTCTCTCTAGCAGGATGCCCATTGTTGGTGATGTTATAACGAAGAAGGTTGTCCTCCCGGGTCACCCATGACTACAGTGTGTCCACCTCGAAGCCCGGCAGTGGGACCTCCTCCAGGATGCCGAAGTTCCAGAGTGGGAGGTTGTTGGACAGATGATACCCTTTCTGGGCAGGGGTCAGCAGGTTGAACAAGGGAAGGTTGTCCGAAACAACCACCTTGGCACCATAAACCTCTTCATTGGCTTCCATTTCAACTCTACGAGAGGCAGCTTCCCCCTCATTAACATGGTTCATGGAAATCATGAGTTCTTTGAGAGTTGCGCGAAATCAGGATGAGGAGCGCTGGATCAGGATGAGGTGCACAGAATCGGAAAAGGTTGCGCACAATCTGGACCATCGGCGCGCAATTCCGGAGTTAGGCATGGAATCCACAACAATTGGCGTGAAATACCCCGAGTTTGAGCGTAAATACGCCCGAACCCCAGAAGGAATTACGCACGGCCAAAGCGTTTTTTACGCGCAGTTGCGGAAGCAATTTCACGCATGAGAGCGTTGAGCCTATCACGCAGAAAAGCTGGAGTACGGAACATTGGACCTAACGCCCCTTTTTATAGGCGAGGTCGGGGTTCTTTGCCGTGTGGAAAGTGAATTCTTCACCGACCCAAAGTTTTGCATTCCCGGTTGGGCTTTTGCGCGCAAATTTCCCACGAAATCCACAACTTATTCATTTCGGCGTTTCCCTCAGAATTCGATCATTGTGACCTCTCTCCAATCCAATTCTGAGGGGGGGGGGGCATTTGTAGACTCCGGAAAAGTCCGTAACTTATTAACGAAGTTTCGAAATGATGAAGCGAAGTCATATTCAGACTCGGAGGCTCGATCTGGAGGGCCCAGAAGTGGTGCGCCAAATTAAGGAGGACTTGCGAGAAAAAATGTTGCCCACACGAAGGAACTCCAGGATTCACAAAAAAGCACTGGGGTGGCATGAAATTTTGCGCGCCTGGTTCCACGCTATGAGGCATTTCACGCCAACAGGTCCTGGCACGGAATATTTCACTTGCTTCCCAGATTCCGCGACGCCTGCGGCCTATAAATAGAAGGAGACCCCTTCCGGTTCAGGGTTGTGGAATTCGGACCAGCTCTCGTTCACGCAATTGGACTCCCACGCGCGCAATATGACTTTCAGGTATTGACCCTTTTCGTGCAACCTTACCCCGGGGTTCACCTTTACACGCAATCCCACTGGCTTGAATAAAATTGCAAACTCCTCAGGGTTCCTCCATTGCGCGCAATCACTTCCATTGCGCACACTCCCTCCTTCGCATGCAAAACTCAATTGCGTGAAATCCCGTCGTTAGGTTTTGCCCTACCTTAGGGATTGGCCGTTGCCCCCTGCACGCAATCCATGCCCGTTGCGTGCAATCTCCCTATCCGTGGGCAATCCCTCTGCCCCAATTGTGTGCCATCCCAGTGTTTTGCATGCAAACTTCCTCTTTGCGCGCAAACCCCTGGACCCCTCACCTTGACCCCCCCCCCAGGTGCCTCCCGACATAGGGACCCAATGTCCTCCATACCAGGCATGCACGCCATGCGTTGTTTTCCCGTACGGACTTCCAGGCTCGTAAAAAGTAACCTCAAGGTCCCTTGGGTGGTGTTTCCCATTTCATTTCTTTTCTTTATGCTCCTTTGCATAGGCACGCTAACAGCTATTTCTTCTTCGCATAGCCACGCTAACATGGACCCATCGATGGTTCAACCTACGACCCCTTTTCGCCACCCTTGCCGATTCCTTCCCTCCCACAAGGGGTTGAGGGTGTTGGGCATGTAAGGCCTAGGGGTGTGGAGCGAACCCACCTCGTCAGAGCTGTAGGACGTTAAACTGCCAAGCACCTCGTCCTCAACACATGACGTTAAACTGTGATCTAACCCCGTGTCTCGCACGTAGGGTCCCCCCGGCTCGGACATTTTTTACGCCGCTCGTCTACATGGGAATGGAATATTTCTCACATGGAATGAGATCCTCCCTCTCAGAGTGGCGTTTTTCCATGGGGTAAGGGCTACCTTAGAGTGTAAGCCCCTAGCCTCTCTTGTGGAAGGCATCACCCCGGCACCTCTGTACTTCCCCACTGTCATGGCCACTGGAGGGCGTGATAGGGAATGAGGAATCTCCTTTGTTTGGTCCCAAATCCCTCTCCCTTTGTGCTTTTTCAAATCACGGGCCTCCATCATGGAGTAAGCCCCAACACCAAGGGTTGTTTAACGCGTAAACCCCTTTCTGCTTCTCACGTCTGTACCCTTCGCGACGTGATCATCTGGTCCCTACTGCCTCTTGTTTCTCACACCGAGCATGACTCACGTGGGCTTAGAGTGAGAATGGACCATGAAACCCTCTTATGGGCTACCTCAGAGCGTAATCCACATCCCGGTGAACTACGAGGACTTTGATCCATGATAAATCATGGTATGTAGGTAGCCTCCACGAGGTTAAAGCCCACCACCAGGTCATTCCTACCTCTTCACATCGGTTCGCAAACACTTTGGGCCGCCTCAGAGCGTAAGCCCCAAATTGCTCATCCCGCATGACGTTAAACTATATTCCCTCATCCCGCATGATGTTAAAATGTATTCTATCTAGCATTATATTAAACTATATGCCTTCCATCACGAAGTTAAACTGGTTTCCTCATCCCGCATGACGTTAAACTGCACCTCCCGAACTACGTGGACTTTGATCCGTGCTAAAGCATGGTACCTAGGTATCCAATACGAGGTTCAAGCCCACCACTCAGTCATTCTAACCCATTGGCGTCGGTACGCCAACTTTTGGGGCCACCTCAGAGTGTAAGCCCCATATCCACCATTTTGGCCCACCTCAGAGTGTAAGCCCCATATCCACCATTTTGGGCCACCCTAGAGTGTAAGCCCCATATCCATCCATTGTGAGCCACCTCAGAGCATAAGCCCCAAATTGCCTATCCAACATGACATTAAACTCTAGGATGTCATCCCGCTTGGCATTAAACTGTATGCTCAAACTAAGGGGACTTTGATCCATGTCAAATCATGGTACGTAGGTAGCCTCCACGAGGTTCAAGCCACCTTCACTTCATCACCCATCCTGATTCCTACCCGGGCCACCACATCCAGGTGGGTTCATGCCACCTCATTCCACTCCACAGTATCCGGGAATCCGCCCACATGCTGGCCCCGAAATCATAGTTCCCTTCAAGGGGTCCTTTTAGCTGATCCACTCTCAGTGTTCCGATCAGTATAATCCGTCTCCGCAAGACGTTAAACACACGGCATACCCCATGTTAAAAATGGGGGGCTGAGGAAAACCTCAAGAGACATTCCCTTGGCGTAATTGTCTCCACAAGACGTTAAACAAGCGGCATACACCATGTTAAACATGGGAAACTAAGGAAAACCTCAAAAGACACGCCCTTGGCGTAACCATCTCCGCAAGACGTTAAACTCGCGGCATACCCCGTGTTAAACATGGGAAGCTGAGGAAAAACTCAGATACATGCCTATGGCATGCCAATTACCCTCATTCGATGTGGGATGCCTCGGGCTTCCGCACCCTCGAGAATCCCTATAATAAGGGACAGAAGATAGACATGCCAATCCCCTAGCATCAAGACACGCCAACAACACCCCAGCATGACCATTCTCCTCACCGATGGTTGCTGCCCTGACTGGACCCCTTGGAGCATCTCGACGGAAGCAGCATAATTAACTGGTGTCCATGAAGATATGTCACCGAGAATGAGATTCACGAATATGTCTTAAATCTATTAGGGAGACCCGAACAAGGTGACGAGCTCCAAGGATGAATCCATGGAAGGAAGAATCGATACCCCCATTATCCCAGTTTCGATCAAGGAGCAGACGTTCCTGAACAAGGAACAGATGTTGCCTGCCTCTAGAAAGTGGGAATGCGGGGCCACAATCCGCAAGTCCTCCCCTGCGTGACGGATGCGCGCGCGCCCTGGCGGAAAGTGTCAAAAAGAGCCATCTTATGTGGAATAATGTCTTGGTCTACAATCGGTGGTCCATACCATGGGGTAATGTACCCCCGCACCCCCCGCTTGGCATCAATTTTGGGTAGAGTTCCCACCCTCTAGGTCAGTCCCTTCACTACCATCATTTGCCCAAATGAAAAATGGAGAGTCGCACCATGATCTTTTTGGGCTGGGTCACAAACATTTTACCTTGCGAACCCAACTTCCATGCCAGGATAGCCATTATTCGAGATACTATACCATGTTTCTTGAAACACCTTGAGTTTACATATTCCTCTTGGTCCCTTTCCCATGCCATGAGTTGAGAATCTCATGTACAATTCCCGGAGTACCTTGAGTTGAACCATTCCTCAGGAAACTCCTCAAAATTCATCACCTACCACCTATTCTAGGTAGAACCATATATGGCCTCTCTTTCTTAAGTCCCATAGCAGCCATTCCTAGGCACCCTATTTCTAATAGTCCTCACCAAATGACTTTAAACTCTTGTAAAACCTATATGAAAAACATAGAATTCCACTTATTCTAAACTAGATATTTCATATGTATCCAGCACAAGATGCCAAAAGTCCTCACTACATGACTTCAAACTATAACATACCCTATCATTTAAGAATTAGATTCCTTGTTCACCAGTCATAAGATTCTTCATCATGATAGAAACAGAAAAAAAATACTATGGTGATCCTCTTAAGATGAAATCCTCAAACCATTTTCCCTTGACCAATCATCATGTTGAGATTCTCCCATGTTCTAACATGCGGAATATAGAATGCATAGATCATGGAATAATCTCTTCCAAAAAAATCCATTCTTGTGATGTTAAATTGAATTCTTACCCATTGCAATGAACATGGAATTCCATCAAGACATGACATGGGGTGGATATCATAGACAATTTTCACATGGAATCCCCATTCAACATTTCTTATCTAGCGCGACACCTGGAAAACTTCCAGGTGTAAGCCACATTCACCATTGTCGCTCCATAGAAGAACCTGGGAAAACTGTAGGCATAATCTCCATTCACAATTGTCACCCCATAGTGGCACCCATGTAGCATTCCTACATAATCCCTATTCACTATTACCTCTCCTTATCAGCACCTCATATTCCTTCAAATGTAAGACCAATCACTGTTACCTCTCTATAGCAACACCCGGGCAGCTTCCATGTGTAAGCCACATCCATTATTACAACTCTATAGCGTCACCTAAGCATATTCCATGTGTATGCCCCGTTCACTATTGCTACTCCTTAGAAACACTTGGTCCACTTCCATGCGTAAGCCCCATTCACCATTTTTTCTCCTTTTCATCACCCATGCATCTTCCTTGCATAATTCTTATTCACCATTGTAACTCCTTTGAGGCACTCGATTAGCTTTCTTTCATAATCCTCATTTACCATTTCCACTCCTTTGCACCACCCAGACACCTTTCACGTGCAAGCCCCATCCTTCATTACTGCTCCTTAGCGACAGCTGGGCTGCTTTCATGTGTAATCCTCATTCACCTTTGTCTCTCCATAATAGCATTTGTTCCTCTCCTATGTGTAATCCTCAATACTTTATCAACAGCATATAATGTGATTCATATCTACTACATGGGGTATATAGGATACCTCCTTGTGGTTCTATCCTGAATATTGGTAAACATTAGTGCCCCCTACTAGGGTTGCACCCTCCCAGATCCACCTCCATCGGTGTCCAGATCATCTTTTATGGTGTGACATATTCCCATTATGGGATACACCACCATGGGTCACCTCTCATAGGGATTTCTTACCCGAATGTAAGAAATATCAAGTGCTCCCTCCTAGGGATGTACCTTAATGATGTTACATCTTCCCATTATGGGACACAACCCCCCAGAACCACCTCCTTATGTTGTTTGGACTCATCCTCTATTGTTCATCATCCACCTTGATCCTCCCTGGGCCACCACATCCCTATAGGATATGGACACTCATCCACCTCCATTATATGGGCCTATAGCCATGCGTAAGTCCCAGTATGACTATGGGATTCTTACCATGTGTAAGCCCCATGTCCCTTTCTTCTTTAGAACTACGTGGAATTTGATCCATGTCCTCCATATGGTATGTAGAAAGCCTCCCCAAGGATCAATCCTAGCATCCATCAATCCCATCCACTTCACCTCAGTTCACTTTCTTCCCACACGATTTTAAACTATTTCCCCCTTTCACCTTTCAAACAACTTGGGTTTTGATCCATGTTTTCTATACAGGGTATGTAGGATAACTCCCTGAAGGTCAACCCTGATCAATGGTAAACTCTAGTGCTCCATTCTAGTGTTGTACCCTCTGAACGTGACATCTCCCCTTTTGCGGCACATATCTTAGATCTTCTTTCCTAAGGTTCCATGATCCATCTGTATTGGCAGCTAACCATGTGTAAACCCCAATATGTCAAAGGGTTCTTTTCCTTTTCATACAACCCAACCACATGTCCTATATAGATAAACATGCATAAGCCTCGTACTACATACCCCTCCATCCAAATGTGTCCCTCTTTTCATTGGATACTAACCATTTTTAGGCCCCAACATGTCTTTGGGGTACTATTTTTTTGTGTACACCCTAATTCTATACCTCATCATGAATTACAGGGAATTTGATCCTTGTCTTCTAAATAGGGTATGTAGGAAGCCTCTCTGAGGTTCAGGACCATCACTCATGTCCCATCATGATCTCTCCGTTGAGCCTTTGTGTTTCAAGAATATTATTCCACAACCCCGAGGATCTACTTCTTTTGGGTCCCCATTAATTTTCTCCATTTTGTAGGTCTGGCTCCTTAGGTGTCCCATCGCCCCCACCAAACTATGTGGACATTGATTCCCTTCCACCGGGATACATATGAAGCCTCCTTGAAGTTCAAGACCACCACCACTATCATCTCCAAATCGTTTCAATCACATTCATCTCATTCAATTCATTAAATAATTCATTTTCCATCATGATTCTTACCTTGTCCACCATATCCCAATGGGATCATTCCATTTATATCGGTAGCTACACATGCATGAGCCCCATATATCTGTTCCACCACCTTAAACCTTTCACAGTATAGTCACCTACATCATTTCTACTTTCTACGACACTTGAGTATCTATCCATGTGTAAGCCTCATATCACCCTTTCGAACTACATGGGTTTTGATCCCTGTCTTCTAAATAGGGTATGTTGGATGCCTATATAGGGTTCAATACCATCCCATTGTATACATTGGTTCCCACTCTTACGGGTTCACGATCTCTGATATTCCCTCAGTGATGTCTAGATCAACCTTCATGGTGTGAAATCTTCCCTTTGGGGGACACACCACTCCTAATGTCCAGCGTCATTGGGAATTATGATCCACCCAACCGGTAAACCTTCCAGGTGATTCCTCTTTGAATGTTCTTATATGGTCTACTTTCATAACTGTTCTGATAATTCTGATCCATCTCCTCTAGATAATAAAATCATGGAATACCCTGTGTTAAACATGGGAAGCCTAGGAAAACCTCAGAGAGATTCCTCTAGTATAATATACCTCATGATCGACATGGAATGCCTTGGTTTCTGCAACCTTGATATTCCCTCCTATGAGGAAGAAAACAATTGACCATTGTCCATGCATCCAGAGATGCCTCGAAAGGCCTGGTGTTACCATCTACTCTGACTGGAGGTTATTTCCCTTTCAATTCCCCTTTGAATGTCTTGATAAATTTATTGTAATTAAGAGGAATCCATAAAGATAGAGAACTAGGAAAAATATTAATAAAATACAACTGAAATATATAAGGGAGACCCGAAATAAGAAAAAAATTCTGAGGAGGATTCCACTGAAGGAGATACAAACATCCAATCATCCCGTTTTGATTAAGGATCAAACGTCGTTAAAGAAGTGATGGATCCTACTTGGCTATCGAGAATTAGAACACGGGGCCACAAGCAGCACATCACCATGATGATGCATGAACCGGCTATGGAAAGCATCAGAAACAAATACCCCTTCAGAAAAAATTATAAGTATTCCTTTAATAACTTTAAAAAAGGAAAGTATAGTATAAAATTTACATAATAAATAATTTTATTAATAAAAATGACAGTGGTAGAATTTTTTTGGAAATATATGGATATGGGAGAAAAATAAAATTAATTTAAAGGGAAAAAATTGGTTTTCATTGAAAACATAATTTTATGATTCAAGTTAAAAAGAGAGGAAAATTTTTAATAAACTATTTAAAATTTATAGAATATATAGGATAATAAAATTATTGGATATTATGATGGATAAATGATAATATGTCTTCAATGAAAATTTTAGAAAACTCAAATTAATTTAAGAGTGTAAAATAAATTATTATCTCTTTGGTAACATTTTATTTTAACCTCTTAACATAATAATAACTAATTTAAATTTAATCATCATAAATAAATTGGTATTAATTTTAAATACATCAACATGGGAGTATATACACAATATAAAAGTGAATAAGTGAATAATAAAAAAATGTCATAATGAATTGTAAATTAAGATGAAATCCATCACCTCTCACTTTCTTTTAGTTGAAAATACTTTAAAATATAGTATAATGGTTTTAAAAAATTTATTAATTTAGATTAAATACATATTAATAATTATAATATCATATATTATCCTCTTATAATGTCGTATCTCCTATTCGTTAATAATATTTCATTATTTCTATTGTTTTAGGTGTCAACTGTTTTGTTTTCCCATGTATTGTTTGTCATAGAAGTTTCTATTATTGTATATATGATATAGATCCATCATATATAGAATTATATAATGTTATAAAAATCATATTTACTCACTATAATTTTTTTCCAACCATTATTTAAAGTTGTATAGGTAAAGTAGATCGCATCGCTTCGTGGTGACTGTAGGATGTACGTATACACGCTCAACAATATCATTTTATTAATGGGTGATAGGGTAAGGAATTTGATGATATATTGCTTTTATAGAATTTATAATGGTTTTTTATTTATCATATAAAATAATTATTTCCATCATTAAGACTATCCATGTGAATTGGTGAGGGAAAACAAATTACATCGGTTTGTGCAGTCCATCATACACATGAGTGATAGATTGGTTTCCCATTTAACATAGAAGGAGATCAATAAATAGTATGACACATGTGTAATAAAACATTTTTATATAGAATATATTGGTTTTATTATATTTTAATTTTTAAGACATAGTTAAATATGGTAAAAGAAGAAGTAAAAAAATAATTTTTGTTGTGAATAAAATTACATTCTCTTATAAAAACATTCTTTAGATCTATTTTTAAATACCATGGTAATTGTATTCTTGGAAGACCAGAACCCGTAATATTTTGATAAAGACATTAGTGGGATATTTTTTAGGTGTTTTTGATATGAATTTATTGGAAAGTGTGAATAAGTGAGGAGAGAAGATTCCCATTTATAAGTCTGAAAGTATACCTTCTTTTAAACCACTTGGAAATTTTCCAAAATTAAACAAAATGATAGTCATTCCCAAAAAATGATTTAAAATGAACATATATTCTATGATTTTATATTATATGGTTTAAATATTTACATAAAATAGGATTTTTATATGTTTAAATTGAAAACATACCCTTCTCTTTGGGTTTACCCCCTGTAAACCTATTCTAATTTTAATTGTAGTAATTAATTTTTACTTTTTTTCTATTCATTATGACCAAAAAATATTTTAATCCTATTATCTAATATTTTTTATTCTTATTCATCATTTAAAATCTATTTTAACAAATTAATCTCAAAAAAGTGGAAACTTTTCATTTAAAAATACACCCATAAAATGTGTCAAAAAACTATTTTCCAAGATTTGAATATTTGGAATAATAAGAAGATAATATGTTATCTATATGAATAGTATTCATCATTAGGTGAATTTATATAGTTAGATATATATTCTAAAAATAAAATATAAATAATTTATCCTAAAATATTATTTAAATTAGTTAAAATAGGTAGACATCATGCCTTTTTAAAAAATAGATTTCTGAAAAATATCTATTTTTACCGCCAAATGTTCTTATCTATATTTATATAAAATTCATTGTCAATAATTTTTTAATTGCACATATTTTAAATAAAAGGAGGAATAGTGAAATAGAACAATTACTTATTCAAAAAAGAATTTCCAAGGGAAAAAATAAAAAAATAATTCTATGCTTATTCTTTCTAGGTAATTTCAAAACAAATATTTATCCTATAAAATTAAAATTTCTGTAACATGATATATTAATATTTTAGTTGTATTATTGTTTTATTAAAACGTTATATTAAATTACTAAAATTGAGGTTCATGTATTTCACTGTACCCTCCTACAAAAATTTTACCCTTCAAATTGTCAAAGATATCTTTTTCAAAAAAAGTGAGGGTGGTCATTATTCATTACATACTCTCATTCACACATTATTTACTCTATTTTATGATTTCTCCGAAGTACCATTAGCAGATGAGATTTATATTTATACAATAATTTATCTATAGTTTTGAGAATATGGATGGATATTTATAGTAATATAGTACATGATCTAATTATATTTATTTATTGGTGTTAAAATTTATTTGGTTTGGCATTTACTTCCTTAATAAAGAAATATAAAACACATCATGTAATCTAGAGATGCTCGGTGGCACCTCCAAATTGTAAGGTTTAGTACCAGTTCATTCCATAATTTCAATAGTTATGAGGTACCTAAGGCTAAATTTATATTTTTTCCTAATCCTTATAACACCATTCTATGGAGATAATTTCAAGAAAATATGATCTAAAACTTTAAATTCCAAACCATTCCCCAAGTTTTCCACATAAAACTTTTTCTTACGCTGAACTATTTTATTATGAATTTGAATAATCTTTACCTTTATTGTTTTCTACTAAACATGTTATAGGAAAACATGTTTTTCATCACTAACTTCATCCCAATAAGTTGGAGTTTGACATAACTTTCAATATATTGCATCATAAAAATCCATTTTAATACTTTAATGGAAACTATTGTTATATGAAAAATCTACTAAGGGTAAATAATGATTCCAAATAACTTTAATGTTATGTGATCATGACCAAAACAAGTATTCTAGTGTTTTAATATACCTTTTGGACTATCCATCATATTAATGATGGTAGATAGTGTTGGGCACGTATTGTCTCAACAATACTCTATGATTATTATTGATTTTGATACTCAAAAATAACCTTCTTTGTTTTACTAATGATATTATTTTAAGTCTATTTCAGGAAGTTTATATTCTTTATAATTCTTATTTTTAAATAATATTAAATTATTTATTCTTGATAAATATTTTTTAATGTTTTTGGAATGCTCTTAAGTGTATTCTAGAAACATTGTTCACAGTTTGTCATTTTCTAGAATCACTGTTCATTCCCTATGTTGAATAATGTAATGAAAGGATCATAGGCTACATTTGTATTAATTTTTATGGTAAAGGATCAATACTTATTGTTTATAAACCTTACATTGGAAGAAATTTATTCTTAATGAACATTATTTTTGAATGAAACATTAAATTTTTCAAAGAGAAAAAGTATAGTTAAAGAACCCTACATAAGTATGGAACCCAAAATTTGGGAAGAAAACATATGAATCATCATCCTTACATTTGTGATCAAACTTACATTGTCAACCTTACATTCTAATATTGAACCTTGCGTAGTTAAAACCCACATTTGGTGTTTTTTCGTTTTTCAAAGGAACCTTAAATTTGATGTTTCAACACCGGAGATTTGAATTTATGACATTACCAGAGTTTTCTGTAACAGCCATTGCAGAATATCCAGGTGATTTAAAGTGAATTTTAAACCAATTCAAGGATCATTATAATGACATTAAAGTATCATATTAAATTGATATTTTCTCTCCTATTATTAAGTGAATTTATGGTTACTCTATGTTGTATTTGTTTTTAAATTTAATTCTCTCAATTTATCAGGCGTCTTTTGTGAATCTGAAATCATGCGGCTAGATATATCATTATATATATCCTTCTAGATCAGATGTTCTAGATCTCTCTATATATCTCCCTCTCATCTATTGGTAATTTTTATTCTTCTAGTGTTCTTGTGAAAATTAATTTATAGTTCTACAGTGATCGAGCATCTCAAAAACAAGGACTATATTTTAGAGATATGCATGTTGAATCCTCGAAGCGTGATGCTCTGTTTTTGTTTTTGTTCTTAAAATTTAATATATATTTTTCAACCAGATCTCTTCATACATATTTCAAAGATCATTATTCTTCTAAATATGAACAACCACATACTTTTAGTGTTATTATATTGTAACTATGAAGTTAAAATCGTTTTATCAAATCAATCTCTACTAATTCTATTAGCTACTCAGTTTCAGTCGTGGTGGGGTTTCAGCTTCTTGTGCTGAGATATGGATATTTTCGGTCCCTGTAAAATAACTAGATGAATCTTATTTTATCCTTGTTTGTAAGGGTAATAACCTCTTGCAGTCTTATGTGGATCAGTCTTATGAGAAGAGGACCAGACTAGTGAAATTCACCAAGCCCGCAGAGAGGGAGTTTGGTGGACTGGACTTGGGGATATTTGTTCCCCGAACCACTATATATTGTTGTGCACTATTTTTTGTTTTTACATTGCACATAAACTCATATATAAATTCTATAAGATTTATCTACCATTCATGTGGAAGAACAAAATTTTGAAAATTTTAAAAGGACACAATTCACCCACCCCCCTCTTGTGTCTTCATCATACACTTTCCAACTTAAAATTTACTATCAAAGGGATGTTCTGAATATTTTATTTTTTTTGGTTCTAACAAACCTAAGTTAAAGATTCAGAAAAAGATCAATGGATAATATCAAAGAAGTAATTTCAATTGATCGTGCACTATATTTCAATGGTGAGAACTATGGTTTCTGGAAATCACGTATGGTAATATATTTGAAAAATAATGATTTTAAATTATACTCAAAGATCATTACTCCTTACAAAATTCCTAAAAAACCCAAAGCCTGGACTGCTGCTATAGAGGCTGAGTATGACTTGAATTATAAAGAAATGAACGATATCACATGTGGTCTTGTACTAGACAAATTCAACCATGTCTCAAAATTCCCAAAAGATTATGAAATGTGGAAAACAATTGCAGTTGCTTATGAAGGTATAGAAAATTTAAGACAAATAAGTTATGTAACAAATAAAATTAAATTCGATAAATTCATAATGGTTTATGGAGAAAACATCACTCAAATGAATGGAAGGCTCACAGAAATTATAAAAAACAATATAGCTTTAGGTGAACCTATCAAAAAAGCCGATCAAGTGTTGAAATTACTGAGACTACTCTCTAATTAGTGTAATGGAATTTGAGTATCAATTCTCCAATCATCACCGATCAAAAATATGAAAATGATAGAATTGATTGGAAATATAATGATTTATGAAGATGAAATGAAAGATGAAGTCGATGATCACAAAGTCTTAGTGAAAATGGATAGCACTACTTGATAGGTTACATCTCAAAAGCAGAAAAGAGAAAGGAAACAAGAAGTCAAGGAAGAAAAAAAATTTAGAACCATCTAATTCTAAAATCTAGCTTTCTCAATAAGCTAGAAAATCTATAATGTTTTATATAAAGAAGATAGGATTCATAAAATCCTTCAAATAGAATGATAAAGATTCCATATAAGATAGATTCTATGAATAAAAAATTTGGGTCATATAAGACCTAACTGTACTCAATAAAAATGTGAAAATAGGAAGATAGAAAAAAAGTTTTAGAAAAATGCTATCTATGAAAACAAAGGCAAAAGAGCTTTGAAAGATACTTGGAGTATTATTGAAGACTCCATCAGCTCATAAATATCTGATTCAAAGTAGGAAGTATTGAATTTAAAAGCTAATATGTGCTTTATGGTTTTAGAAGATATGGTACAACCCAACTATTCATCGGATTCTGATTTTAGTTACCCAAATGATAAAATGGATGCCTATTGTACTATTCTAGAAGAAAGAAATGACTCCCTATTAAATAAACAAAAATATTTAAATAATATTCATAATTCTATTTTAGTAGAAAGGGATACTTTACATAAACAATATCAAAAGTTAGTTGAGAAATTTTGACCATCCACTACAAGCTTTACTAACCATGAAAATAATATTAAAATACTACAGGATGAAATAGCAACTTATGGAAGTGCTCATCTTATTTTTACAGAAGGAGAAAATATAAAAAATAAAATTCTTAGTAAGAAAGTATTTAAAAAAGTTTTTTTATAGGCAGTAAAGGTGAAAAAACTATACTATATAAGAATTATTTTATTCCCAATACAAAATCTGTTATTTTTCAATTTTCTAGAACAAAAGGACATACAAAAACTTTTTTCGAGAAATCCTCATATAATTGGGATTATAAGAGATTTTATTTCAAAAAAATATCTAATGTAAATGACATAAGTCATGAAAAAATAAAGAAGATTTGGATTCCTAAATCCTTATTAGATAATACTACTGGACCCAAAAAGATATGGGTACCAAAACAATTTTTTTAAACTTTCTTTGAAGGTAACAGGTCAGAGAAAAAGAAAATAAATAAGGTATATAGATAGTGGATGCTCTAGAAACATGAGTTGGAATCCGTATAACTTCAATACATTGACACATATTGATGGGGGTATAGTCACCTATGGGGATAATTCTAATGAGAATATAATTGGACTTAAAACAGTTGGAGATCTAAAGTTGGTCTCAATCAATAAAGTATTATATGTACAAGGATTAAAGTATAACATTATAATAATCTATAAACTCTGTGATGATGGATATTTTGTTGATTTTTCTAAAAATTCTTATTTTCTATTTAAAGATAATTTTCTTAAATTTAAATCACCCATAATAGATAATGTCTACACCTTGGACTTAAATTCATTGTGTAAATAGAAAATGACTTGTTTAACTGCTAAGATAAATGAATATTTTATTTGGAATAGAAGACTTGGTTATATAAATATTTATGCATTACATAAATTATCTAAGAAATAATTAGTTTTAGATTTACCAAGTCTCAAGTTTGACAGTGATAGATTTTGGGATTTACTCAAGATTGGAAAGCAACACAAATTTTCCTTCAAATCTATTAACAAAATTACTATATAAAATCCCCTAGAACATATCCACATGGCTTTGTTTGGACCATCTAGAGTATAATGTTTGGCTAGAAAATTATATGTATATTATTTTAGTTGATGATTATTCTATATTTAGATGGGTCTATTTTCTAAAACTCAATAATGAATCTTTTACTATTTTTTAATGTTATTGCAAATGTTTTCAAAAATAAAACGGTTTAAAAAAAATTTATTAATAAGTGATCATGGTAGAGAGTTTTATAATCAATAATTATATTCCTTTTTATCAAAAATGGATATTAAACACACATTTTCTACACCAAGAACATCTTAACAAAATGGAATTGTTGAAAGAAGAAACTGAACTATTCATGAAATGGGTTGAACTAAGCTAAATGAATATTGTCTTCATGCCTATATATGAGAAGAATCTGTATCCACAATCTGTTATATAATGAATATAGATTTAATATGGCCTATTTCCAAAAAGACACCTTATAAACTTTGGAATAACAGAAAGCCTAAGGTATAGTACTTTAATGATTTTAGATGCAAGCTGTATATCCTGAACACCAAGGATAATCTTTTTATGTTCGATCCAAAAGCTTATGATGGAATATTCTTTGGATATTATAAAACTTCTAAATCTTATAGAGTATTTAAAAAAATATCCATGATTGTTGATGAGTTAGTTCATTTAAAGTTTGATAAAAATGTCACTTTTAATAAACATAAATATCAAACTGATTAATTTACTAACTCTTCTAACAAAATGAGACTTGAAAACCTAAAAAATGACTTTGAAAATAAAATTCTGCCTAGTTCAGAATAACATGTTAGTAATGAACCTAAAAGTTTTATTCTTAGACAGTCTTGGACCCTAAATAATCGTCCTTTAGAAATTATTATAGGAGACTTATACATTGGAACAAGGACTAGAATAAATATAGAAAACCCAGTTGAATTATGTTCCTTTCTATCAAAACTTGAACCTAAATCTTTTGAAGAATCCTTAATAGTTGAAAGTTGGATGTTATTAATGCAAGAAGAATTGAACCAGTTGAAAACAAATAAGGTTTGGGAATTGATTAAAAGACCTCAAAATTATCCTGTTATAGGAACAAAATGGGTCTTTAGAAATAAAAAAGATGATAAAGGGATAATAACTAGAAATAAATCATGATTAGTAGATAAAGGATATAATCAGGAAGAAGGTATAGATTATGATGACAACTTTTCCCCTATAGCTAGATTAGTAAATATTACAATCCTTTTAGCTTATGCAACACATATGAATTTAAAATTATATCATATGGATTTTAAATATGCCTTTTTAAATGGTTATTTAAAGAAGGAAGTTTATATTTAGCAACCTCATGGATTTGAAAATTTTCAAAAACCAGATTTTTTTCCTCAGCTTACTAAATCTCTATATGGCCTTAAATAAGTACCCAGAGCGTGGTATGAAATATTAAGTTACATTATATTGAAAAATAGTTTTATTGTTGGTTTGGAAAATCCAATCCTTTTTAGGAACATAGTTTTTTTTAATTTATTATTAGTTCAAATCTAGGTCGATGAAGTTATTTTTTGGATAACAAATAAAAACATTGTAATGATTTTTCCGAAATCATGAAAAAATAATTTGAGATGAGCATGATGAGAGAGGTAAACATCATTATAGGACTTAAAATTTATCAAAATGATTATGGAAATGTATTAAACAGAAGAAAATATATTAGTAATTTATTGAAAAAAATTGTTCTTGAGAACAACAAGATATATTCAACCCCCACATGTACTAATATATAACCTGATTTAGATAAAGCTGGAAAACTAAAAGACCAAAAGATATATAGAGGTATGTTTGGTAGTTTATTATATATTACTACTAGCAGACCTGATATTATGTTTTCAATATGATTATGTGCCAAATTTTAAACCAATCCTAAAGAATCACATCTTATTGTTGTCAAAAGGATTTTTGATATTTAAAATGAATATTTTTTCATTCTATTTTTTATCGAAAAACATACAATTTTAATTTAATATCATATTTAGATGCAGATTTTGGAGGTTGTAGATTAGATAGAAAAAACACCTCAGGAACCTGTCACTTCTTAGGAAAATTGTTACTGTTATGGTCAATTAAGAAGAAACACTTTGTTGCACTGTCAATAAACGAAGCATAATATGTATCTGTAGGTAGTTTCTATGCGCAAGTGTTGTGGATGAAAAACACACCGATAGACTTTAGACTTAATTTTAATAGTAAACTTATCTTATGAAATAATACAAGTACTATAAAGAATTCAAAAAATCCAATAAGTCATTCTGGAACTAAGCATATTGATAGTAGACATTATTTTCTAAGAGATCATGTATTTAAAAAGGATATATCTTTATAATTTGTTAGCATTAAATATCAATTAACTGATATTTTCACTAAACCAATTCCCACTATATGTTTAGATTTTATTAAGGGGTAGCTAAGATTATTTAATTTTTAAATAATTTCATTTATTTTATTTTATTTTATCTAATTTTGTTTATTGTAAATCTAATTTATTTTTCATATTTTTATCATATTATATTTTATTAATTTTATTTAATCTTAAATTTATTTGCACCACAAAATTATTAAAATTTTATTCATAATTACTCTGTGTCATGGGAAATGAAGATATGTGTCACTTTTCAGAAACCCCTCATCTACTGAAACACTTCATTTACTAAGACCATTTTGTCTAATGTGAACCCCTAATTTTTTTACTTCCAAACCCTAGAAGCTAAAAACCTCAGACAATTAGATTTTTTTGAAATGATAAAAACCAAGAGATTCTTAGAAGAAGGAATAATCGATCCCAAGAAACAATGTATTACCGGTAGAAAAATACTTCAAGAAAAAGTGGTTGATTTTGATTGGTTATATCAGAAAACTTTTCTCCTAAAACAAGCATTGGAATTTTAGGGAATGGAGACAGCATTCAATGACATCAATTAAAAATGACCTTATGAGGTAGAAATGAATTATTTTTATAAGATTTTATAGCTCATTTTTGTTGATTCAGAGGACATGATGCTTGCAAGTACTGAAGATAAGAATATTTCTATTTCTTCAACTGAAGTTTTGAAAATCTTAGACTACCCACATGATGGATTTTTTCACTTCGATCATCAATTGATTGGGGACAATATTCACTCTTTCAAAGACATTACATATTTTATGTTTAAATCAATTCTAATTAAGAGAATGATTGTTAAGGATCTCGAGGCAGAAAATAAGATCTTGGTTATGTTTATTCAGAATGTTATTGCGCCAAGGATATCAGAGATGGGGAAAATTTGTTACCCTACTATGTACATCATGTTTTTATTTCTAAGTAAAATTATGCTTATTTTTTGTTGTACAAGTTTAGGTATTTTTATTACTACTGTCGATCACATGCTATGATGAATTTCTATTTACTTGGACGAATAATATCATGAATTCTTATAAAAAAGTATATGATTGGTTAGAAGATTTGAGTCTGAAGTTTCATCATAATAATGTTTTAAATGTTGTAAATATATGGAAATTAGGATTTTTTTGAGTACATTGAAATGAATGATTTTACTTATTTGTGCTGAATAAGAATAGATCTTAGGAGCTTTTTCTCGAGGGGGGATAAAGGAGATATTTGAATGGAAGTTGTTGCACAATCTCAAACTGATACAGTTTCTCAACCATCTAAGAGAAGGATTAGGTTTAATATCGAAGTAGAGGAAGACAAGGAAGAAAAAAGTGAGGAGGGAATTTTTTTGAAACAGGGAAATAGAGATGTTAAATAGGTTGAAGAGTAAGTGTTGGCTTCTAGAGAAGCAACATGATCAGCTCATTTATATGAACCAATTCTTGAATAAGAAATACCATTGGATAGTTAATATAGAGATATTTTTATTGTACCTATGATCAGTGATCAATTACAAGTGAATATTAAAGAGAAATAGAATATTCAAGAAGAAACTATTCAGAAAGAATCCACTCAAGAAGAAAAAATTGAACATAATTTAGTAACTGAAGTTATTGATGTGGTTGTGAATCAAAATTTGGAACAGTCGGGTCATGTTTCTAGAGATCAGACAGAAATACTTGACAATATGTCATTTTCCACTAAAAAATATGTAGAGAGATCAGTGGAGAATCCTTTACCTAATGTTGTAGATCAGACACTGAATGAATATAAAGGGACATCTGATTCATTGTCTCATCATGTTGAATAAATTGTGATTAAATTTAACAAGTCCCAGGAAGAGAATTCCACTCTGTAGTAGGAGCTTGAAATTGAAAAGAAAAAGATTCAGGAACTTAATGAGAATACTACTTCTAAAAGTTATTTTGATGTCTTCAAGAGAGAAATATTAAATGAGATTAGACGGATCAGATTTGAAGCTATTTCCAAGACTGCTTTTTCTGATTTGGAGTCATACCTAGGATGTCTGTTTGAATTGATGAAAAGTTTTGTGAATCAGACCAATACATCTACTTCTACTCCTACTACCTATACGGATTTGATTAGAAGATTTCAAGACATTACATCTGTTATGGAAGACATGAATTCTAACCCTTAGGAAATTCAATGAAAAATTTATCCTCTTTCAGTTTTGTTGGACATTCAGAAATTTCATGCAGATCAGTTGACTCAAAGTGAGCCTAGTATCATATTTCTTCTGAATTATTTTACAGAAAAGTTTGAAAATTTTATAAAGTAAGAGGAGATCTTACATGAATTTTTTAAAGTCAATATTGTAGAGGATTTGCATGTTAATCATAATTATAGACTTCTGAAAATGTATTTGGGTGATAGTTTTATGAAGAATTTGGGGGTGCAGATGGATGAGTTGAAGGAGATGTTTCATGCCATTCAGAATTCTAACCTAGTCAATCTCTAACCATTTTATACCTTGTCAGAAACCAATCCCTAACCAACATTTCATCCTCATTCTGACACTGACTATTCTATTTCATAGTCACATACTTATTGTATTTGTACATTTTCTAATCAATTAAATTGTCCTCATTTCTATTTTCTGTACTTTGTTATTATATTATTTTATATTTTTGTCTAATAGCCAAAAATCCATCTTCATTATTTTTATCAGTTTATTACACCACTCTCTTACTAATCTGTATATCATTAAATATGTTTTAATCTATTTATTTAATTTTTTTATCTCATAAAAGGGGGGAGAAATTTGGATAAACACAACATTTCAACATTTCTTTTTAAATTTTGAAATATTTGGAGAGAAATTTGTATAAATGAAAACATTTATTTTTATACAAATATTAATTTCAAATCGAATTTATTTCACTATATGTTTAAAAAAATTAAATTATGTTACTAATTTTATAGTATCAATTTATGGGTTTTGTGATCATCAAAAAGGGGGAGATTTTTAGGAATGTATTGTCTCAACAATACTTGATAAATATTTTTTATTTTGATTCTCACTAAACCCATTGTTTGTTTTACTAATGATCTTATTTTAAGTGTATTTTAGGAAGTTTATATTCTTTAAAATTTTTATTTTTCAAGAATATTATAGTATTTATTTGTGATAAATATTCGTTAAAGTGTTTATAATTCTCTTAAGAGTATTTTGGAAATAATGTTCACAATTTGACATTTTATGGAATCACTATTCATTCCCTATGCAGAAGAACATAATGTAAGGATCACACCATATGTTTGTATCAAAGCTTATGGTAAAGGATCATCACGTATGGTTTATCAACCATACATTGGAAAACATTTATGGTTAAAGAACATTACATTTGAATAGAACCATACGTTTTCCAAGGATAAAAAGTATGGATAAAGAACCCATTGTAAGTATGGAACCCTACATTTGGGAAGAAAACATTTGGATCATCAACCTTAATTTTGAGATCAACCTTACGTTTTCAACCTTATGTTCGAAGAATGAACTCTACATATTTGAACCCTGCATTTGATGTTTTTTAATTTTGTAAAGGAACCTTAAATTTGACTTTTCAACACCAGATATTTGAATTTACTACTTTATCATAGATTTCTATAACAGTCTTTGTGTAATATCAATGTGATTTAAATATCATATTTGACTGTTTTAAAGATCGTTATAATTTTTTTAATGGATCGTATTCAATGGTGTTTTTATCTACTAATCTTAACGGAATTTATGGATACTCTGAGCTATATTTTGTTTTTAATTTGACTTCCCTCTATTTATCATGCATCTTTTGCGGATGTGAAATCATGTTGCAAGATATATCGTTATATACATATTTATACGTTGGATGTTCTAGATCTCTCTCTATCTATCTATCTATGCTTTTGATAATTTTTATTCTTTGATTATTCTTGTGAAAATTCATTTACAGTGCTACAGTGATCGAGCATCTCAAAATCAAGGACTAGATTTTGGAGATATACATGTTCTATCTTGGAAGTGCGATGCCCTGTTTTTGTTTTTGTTCTTAAAATTAAAGATCTTTTGTGCAACCAGATATGTTGATATATATTTCAATGATCATTATTATTCTGAAGATGAAGAACTATCTTCTATCAGACGCATGCTGCTAAAAATTTGATGTTCAAATTGTTTTATCAAATCAATCTCTATTGATTGTTTTGTGTATAGGCTGGTCAGTTTCAGTTGTGGTGGAGTGTCGGCTTCTCATGCTAAGATGTGGATATTTTTGTTTCCTACAAAAGAACCAGAAGGCTTTGTTTTTACCCTTATTTGTATTGGTAAAAACTACCTTCACTCGGTTTTCGATTAGTATTATGAGAAGAGGACCTGATAAGTGAAATTTAACATGCATGCATAGAGGGTGATTGGTGGAGTGGACTAGGGGATCCTTGTGCCCTGAACAAAAATAAATTGTTTTTCTCTATTTTTTGTTTTTTTTGTACATACTCTGATATAAAAATGCCTCCAGATCTATCTATTGTTGATGTGAAATGATAGAATTGTGAAAATTTTAACACGACAGAATTCACCACCCTATTTTGTCATCGTTATAGAATTTCTAACCTAACATGTCGTGCTAAAATGAAACTCGGTATCACGGAACTTCTAAATAATCATACATGATTTCAATGTAAATCATTGATCATGATAAAATAAAATTAGAATAAGTTAACCATTAACTATTACAACATTATTAATATAGAGTCATGTGATGATATCAAAGGTAAAATCTTCTCTTATAGTATGGATATGTGCAAATTTTGTGTGGTAATGAAATAACCCATATGAAATCATTCTTCCTAAGAGTATTTTTTTGTCCTGTGAGAAAGTATATAGTAATTTTATCCCATTTCTGCATAATTACAGGTTGTTTTTCATGGATCCTCCAGTATTTTGTATCTCCTCCTTCACCTATAGACAAACCAATCATCTTGATACATAATGATCACTTTAATACTTCATGTTATCCCAAAAATATGTTCCCTCAAATCCCAATTCATCTCCGTTCCACTAGAGTGTATAGAAAAATTTGAGATATAAGCATCAGCCAACAATTCTGTTTTTAGCTTGTGTAAATATGGAACACATATAATACTTTCATATTTCTAGATGTTATCTTAATAAGTAAAGTCTTCTAATTTCTCATCATTCATAGCTCTTATTTTCATTTTGAAATTCACATCATCACCTTCAGGACTTATTATCATTTCGAATAAATATTCTCTCAAAATAATTTGAAAAATAATTGATGGCTCACCTTCTCAAATAATTCCAATGTCTATATTTATTAAATATTTATACATAGAAACCCTATCAATCCTAATTTTGGTCATAAATCCATGTTCTTTCATCCTCAATTCATTAGATACTTGTTTTCCTGTCTTGGGTGATTATTTATTGTGAAATCATAATATTGAGTAGCTTGATCCTTCTCCTTTACCACACAATTATACATTTTGTAATGATATGTACTTTAGGATCTATATTCTGTGTATATCTCACATAATTTACAATAGGGATAATGCATTAATATCTTCAAAGAAAATATTTCTTATTCAAACACAAGATCAGGGGTTGGATATTTATATTCATGATTAATTAAATTGTTTTATGTATATGAAATAACATTATCATTTTTTATAAAGAAACAACCAATCCCCATCTTTAGTGAATTGATATATATCAAAAATCAACAATTTCATGCTGGTATATTCAATATCGATGAATTTAACATTCCCATTTTTAATTCTTCATAACATTATTCACATTCGATTATCCTTACAAACATAAACCCCGTAATTATTAGCTTGTTTGATGGGTTATCCAGTTTGGAAAAAATTTAAAGGAATGGCAGGTAGTAACCTGAAACCCTAATAAAACTAAATACCGCAGGTATATTCATTGGTGTAGTCCATTATTTGGATTAATTTTTCTTCAGAGGATTAAATAATATTTTATCCTTGGAGAAAATATGGCTATGAAAAGAATCTTTTGAAAGGTATAATTCACAATTGATAAATTTTCCACAAAATCTTTACTTATAATAGTCTTAATAATGATCCTTATGTGATTCTTATGGCCCTCCTACCTTTTATAGAACACTAAGATCTCATCATTTAATAAAAATAATAATAATAAATATATTACTTGTAAAATCTATTAATTATGTTCATAAAATAGATGTGAATTATTAAATCAAAATGTTATTTCTGAAAACTTGTAATTTCTATAAAATACTCAAACTATTATCTTCAAAATATCATCCTTCATTAATCACAACTGATGATACCCAAAACTAGGTCAATATTTAAAAAATATTAATCTCTTTGAAGTGTATTGAATAATTCATAAATGTGAGGTATACGATACTTATAATTTATATTAATATTATTGATTTACCTATAATCTAAGCATATCCTCATGGATCCGTATTTTCCCTTAACAAAGTGAACATGGTCTTCCCAAGGTGTAACACTTGGGAAAATAAATATCTTATCACACAAATCCTCTAGTTGTTTCTTTAACTCCACTAAATCCATAGTTTCCATTATATAGTGAGTCTTTTTTATTGGTCTTGAATTAGGGATTAAATCAATGGAAAAGTCAACTTCATGCTCCGGTGGATTTCCAAGTAATTTCTTGTGAAATAAATCAATGTATTTCTTTAAAATATGTTCACCCTCAATATTAGTTTTAAATTTTCCATCTATATATTATGTTTTATATTCTTTCATAGAAATGTCATTCAGAAGAGCTACTATAAATGTATCGAGAGATGACTTAGATGATCATGTCTCCACTCTAAAGATAAGTTACTACATATCTTCCTCACAAGTCATAATTTCCTTCTCTTTATAAAAAAAATTTACATTATATTATAACTTATAATATATAATAATGATAATATCCATTTAAACTAAATATAATATTATTGTTTTATTACATATATTATGTTTATGTTTCATAATGAAAAATTCCCGACACATCATTTTGATGGTGAGATTTCCACAATGGGTTTTGACTGCAAACTCACTTCTTAATGTGAGAGGATGATATCTAATTTTCATGGAAAATTTTGGAGAAATAAAAGTGTGTAAAGATATATAATCAAATAAAGTATTGGATAAATTTTAGGCTATTATTAATGTACATCCCTCCACATCATTGGGTATTTCAAATTCAACTGTAGTGGTTTCATAATCTTGGTCTTTTCCCCTCGGCCACTTCTATGAAATATACCCTTGAAACTTGGGGAATTGGGGTAAATAACTCCCCATTTCTCTACAATTGATACACTGAAAATCATTTATTTTCTTTCTTTCTATCACATTTATATTATAGATAAACCTTATCTTTGAACTTCTAAAAATTTATCATGCCCTTAAAACATTTTTAGATGTTTCTCCCCATAATTTTCATTGGATGGAAATTGAATAAATTTATTTCGCTTCTTCAACATGCTCTTTATTTCATGGTATTTATTTGATCTCATTTTCTATTAAATCCACTTAAATATATATGTTCCTAAAAATTCATTCTCTGTATTGATGACACCTAAAACTATTTCAAAATATGATGATTTGTTTTAGAAAATTGTTCCCTTTATAGATATATCTTGATTATATCAATAAAATGGCTAATATTGTATTTCATATTAGGTATATAATCCATAGAATACATGAATATTCTTGTAAAGGTAACCTCATTATCGTAAAAAATTTCTTCCTCATTTTTCTATAAGATGATGGACATTCTTTTCATTTATGACTGTTTAACTTGAGGGAAATATTTATTTAATATTGTTTAACTAAAATATTTATATTCCATGTGTTTAATTTCCACTTCCTCCCTAGTATTCTAGATCAATGACCACTATTTATCATCATCACCATTCAAAAATATTACTTCCAGTATAACATTTCCCTTTTTATTACATCTCATGGCCATAAATATCTATTCATGGGACTTATTTTGTTCCTTAAATACAACTATATTTGTAGTCCCACTAAATGATGTGGGATTCTATTGCATGATGTAATCCCAAAAAAGATAATCAAAATATGGAATAACATTTCTCTCCATTTTGTAATGATTACTCATCATAACATAATTAAGGTTCTCTAATATGGAAATGATCTTCAATGTTCCAATACCAACAGCATTGGCTTTCCCAAAAAGGAAATATCTGTATTGGCCAATAGTATTGATACCTATAATTCTACCAGGATCCATTCCTAAACAATGAAATATACTATATTACTTCATAAAATTGTAAATTTTTAATTATAATGTATAATTAAAAATATAATGTAATACCAAACATATATTGAAAATGTATACATTGTTAGTCTTAGAATCCAAAACCATGTTTCTTTAGGGATAAAATTAAATTATATAAATATTTCCAAATACTTAATAATGTTTTGTTTAGAAAATTTGAATTATCTTGACAATATCCCCCCAATAGTGTAAAAAAAAATTTTGTAGCAAGGCTCGTTGCTATGCTCCAAGTGAAAATTAAGTCACAGTCTAAAGCACCTTTTTCGTGGTTATTTCCCCTAAGTTCAACTATTCTAGAGCCAAATACACTCGAATTTTCCATACATTGATGTAGTTATAGGAAAAACAAAATATTATATACTGTAAGAAAACATTGTGATGTTCTTTTATACTTTTCATCATAGTCTAATATAGGGTAATATTCACTAAGCTATGTTTTCTTAAATCTAGTTCCCAATGTTTCTACTAAAATTCCTCTAATACAAATTGTAACAAACATAACTCCATTAACCCATATTTGGGGGTTAACTTTTTATGTTATAATAGATACACGGGTTCTAATCCAAAAGGACCTAAAATTTTAGTAGTCTCGGGGAACCAGATACATAAATGATACCCATTCTACTTTAGAAATAGAATATAAAACATACCAAAACTAAATACTTGGCATCCTTGAAACTCATTTAAAGAATTATTATTCACATCCTGGGGAATGAAAACAAAATAAGTGTGAAAATAAATCTAATTGAGGGTTATGTTTAGCATAATATATCACGATTAGATAAGTAGTGATCAATATTTCAAGGAAAAAAACTAAAAGTACATGTCATTTATTGAATAACTTGATCACAAAATCCATCCATGGATAATATAAATAAAATAATATCAATGATAATAAGAAATAAATTCTTAATGATGTAAATGATTAGTATTGGATATCATTACCTTGGAAATTAGTATATTTATATTATCAATACCTTAGACCAATACAGTTTAATTGATAAGTAGGCATACACCAAAACCCATTTAATTTGGCCAATTAATTCTTCTCATGAGACTATTAATACATAATGGAGCTATATATAAATGGGCCTCACCCATCACTACATGTCCAATGAATTCCTCATATATTCAATGATAAATTTCTTTTATGAAAAATATTCTTAATCAATTAATATCAATATTTAATTGAGAATATGGATTTTTGAATATTTACCCATGTTAATCAAATAACTTTCAGAGTAATTTACTATTTGTAAAAATGGTATACCGTTTATTAGATAATAATATCCATGATAAAATAAATATGGATATTTAATGGGAATTTAATTTCAAATGATCACAATAAAGTGAATTTTTTCATTGGATTTATGATCTTAAAATTATTAATGAATAATAGATAACCATATGTATATCTGAAATATTGGTTTTGTAATAAGATCATATCATTTGGAAAAATATTTAAAATTTCAATAAAATATTAAAATAATATTTCATTAAAGATATTTATTTTTTATGATAATTTATTAATTTTAGAAGAAATTAAATTCTCAAATGATTATGGAAGTGGGAAATTCTTCTAAAACTCTATATGTTAAAAAACGTTCCTTTTTACTTTTTGAAAGGAAATTTGAAAGAGAACCTTTCAAAAAACATTAGAAAGATACCATTAATATCTTATAAAAAGTAAATTATAACATAAAATTTTCTCAATAAATAATTTTTTTTAAAAAAACAACTTTTTCCAAACATTTTTGAAAAAATATTGATGTAGAAGAAAAATATACCCCATTAAGAGGGAAATAAAATCAATTTTTCTTTTAAAAATATCATTAATTTATTCAACTAATAAATAGATGAATATTTTGATGAAAATATGAAAAATAATTAGATATAAAAATTATGATAAAATTATTTGATCTTATAATGGATAAATGATAATATTTCTTTAATGAAAATATAAGCAATCACAGGAGAAAGTGAAATTGTAAAGCGAATCCTTACCTCAGTGGTAGCTTCTGAATTGTAAACCCTTGAAATAAAAAACATTAATTGAAAAATTAGTAATCATAAAAAAATATTTATTATTTTTTAAATACATTAATGATTAATTATATACACAAAGTGAAGGTTAATAATTTCATAATACCAAATACATGTTAATTGAGTGTAAATTGAGATGAAATACCTTACCTCATGTTTTCCTTGAGTTTAACCTGATTTAACCTCATGTATAATATTTTTAAACTAGTTATTAATTTATAAAATTACCATATTAATATTTATAATATCATATATTATCCTCTAATAATGTATTATCATATGTTCGTTTATTATATTTCCTTATTACAATTGTTAACGGTGTTAACTACTTTGTTCTCATTTGTATCTTTTATCATGGAAGTTATGGATAGTATCTATAGTATATTGTTCAAATGACTCAAAAATTTTATTAAGGATAAAAATATAATATTTACACATTATTTACATTTTTATAATCATTCTTGAATGTTGTACATTGAAAATGAGACACATCACTTCTTGAAGATGGTATGTCGTACATATGCACGAGCCTTGATATCATTTCCATAATGGGTAAAAGGGTAACGAATAAGTTGATATATTAATTTTTTAGACATAATTTCATTTCAAATGTATCATTTATATTCATATTTTCATCCTTAATAAAATCCATGTGATCTAGTGATGTAATAAAATTACATCAGTTTGTGAGGAAGTCGTCCTTCATACCTGTGATCGATTGACTTATTCCCCATTTGATGAAGAATGAGATAGATTTATATTGTTACATAAACATAATGAAATATAATTATATGTTAGATATTGGGGTTAATATATTATAATTTTTAATATATAATTTATTGTTTTTAAATAATATTTAAAAAATATCTTAGTGAAGACAATTATCTTCTTTTATAATAACCTCCTTTGGATCTCAAATTAGAGACCATAGAACCCATATTTTGGGAATACCTAGACCTCAATAATTTTGATAATTATGTTGGAGAGTTATTTTGGTAGGGTTTTTTCATGATAAATGGATTGATAGGTTTGAATAATTGTGGCGAGAAGGTCCCCTTTTATATATTGGGAAGGGGACCTTATTTGATACCATGTAGAAATTTCTCGAAATAATACATAATGATAAATTGATTCATAAGAAAAATTTATTCAAAATGAAGTTATATTAAAATTTGGGATAATATAACCTTTATATATTTATATAAAATAGTTTTTTTATGATTCAAATTATCAAACATATCCTTATCATTTGGTTTAACCCCTACTAAACCCATTTTAACCTCAACCATGGTAAGTAAATTTTAATATTTTTATTATTCATTTTGAAAAAAAATTATTGAAAATATTAAATAATATTAATTATTTAAATTCCAAATATTAACTCCATTTTACCAAATTCATGTGGCATATGTGGAAAATTTTATTTAAAAAATAAACCGACAAAACATGTCGAAAAACGATTTCTTAAGAAAATAATTTTTCAAGAATAAGTTGATCTTATAATGACTATGTGATTAGTAATCATAACTATATGGATTTAGATTCGTGTATTTATAAATATTTTCTATACATTTCATATAAATAATTCATCAATAAATATTATTTTAATTAATTAAAATATACTTACATTATGCCTTTTTTAAAGACAGTTTTCTAGAAATATTCATTTTACCAGCAAATATTCTCAAATTTATTTCAATAAAATTGATTTTAGTAAATTTATAATTTCTCATAATATAATAAATTATTATAAATAAAATAGTTAATAGTTAAATACTACATTTTAAATAACTATTAAAATATTATTTCCAATGGAAATTTTAAAAAATTCGTTCTAGGCTTCTTCTGGCCAAGTAATGCCAAAATAAATATACATCCTATCAAATTATAATTTTTTGTCATCAGATATTAAAAATTTCATTGTATTTTATTTTTATTAAAATAAAATACTCACTTACTATAATTTAGGCTTAAGTGTCATAGAAACAACCATGGTTCAATATCATCCTCCACAACACAAAAATGGGTAATACGGCGTGGAAAACACCAAAAATTGACCTCCATCTCACAAAGAGGAATATTTTAGTGTATGTATGATCACTATGTTATGGATTCTCTCTCTACATTTTTTTGGATCATTTGAACAATGAAAAATTTTTGAGGAATATAAGTTCATTTTTAGGGGATCATTTATGAACCATTCTATGTGAAAACCCCTATATTAAACCCTCATAAAAACCTAAACAGATTCCTCTAATGAATTTCATAATAAAATTTATTATTTTTAACTCAAAAATATTGAAGTCTATATCAAAAGTATAAAAATGATGTGTAAAATGTTTTGTGGCTTGGTTTATGACACTACAACATAGCCTCCCAAACGAGTCCTCCATGTTATAGGCTATGTGGTAACCTCCTTCAAAAAACACCAATATGGACAATCCCCTTCAGTAGTAGTGTGGCCCCAACAACACAATGGTGTTGGGGAATATCCACATCTTCTATAGTTTTCCCCCAATTTGTCCAAAAAGGGAAAACACACATAAAGGCTTCCCCAATATTCTCAAGGTCCACGACCCTTTACCAAAGCGTGGATTAGCTAAAAAATAAGGATTTGGAGAAGAGAAACAAGTATTTTATTATGGAAATAAAATTTTTGGAGTTTTAAATTACAACTAATATATGTTAAACCATTTATCATATTTAGTTAATGAAACTTTTTACAGCAAAAAAAATTAGTTTTATATTTTCTTATGAAATATAATTTGAATTAAACAAGCATAAAATATATTGTATATGGAATTGTTTTTTAATTTTTACACAACATAATGAAAAAAAAAATCGATTATAAAAATTTTCTTATGTGTTGATTATATTTGGATCTATTATTCACTAATGGGATGTTTCGAATAGGGTCATAAATCAACTAAATATGTTATGTTGCAACAAATATAATTTTTTATTATATGAAATGGAACTCTATAGAATATGGATTCTTCTAGATTCATATTAAATTCTTTTTAAATAAAAAATCATTATTTCTATTCAATCAATAAATATCACCCAACATAGTACAATATGTGATCCATTTCCATATAATACTACAATATCAATTTTTATATTTTCCAAAATATTTTTCCAATCATGTTTTGACATGATTCTTAATACCCTATTGGAAATAAAATCAAAAACTATTTGAGACTATTTGGATCTATTTATCAGTTGTTCAAATGGATTAATGGTTGACATTAAATGAACATTTTTTAGTGGTTATGTGAATATTTATTTTGAAATTTAAATTTTAAAAGAGGTAATTTCTAGAGGAGGTATTTATTTAGAATGAATATGACTCTTAAATTTTAATTCTGTAATATAGGTAAATATCTATTTATATAAAAATAGACATGGAGAGTGTAGAGACTCAATAGAAATAACAATGTAATAGAACAATAATAAACAAGTGTATATTAAAAACACTTTGGTTCAAAAGTTAAAATCTATTTATAAAAAACGTTACTCTATTTATTTTTCTTGTACATATAAGGGTTGTATCATTTATAATGTTAAAGTAATCTAAACATTTCTTTTAAACTGAAAAACCTGAGTGTTGATGTATGATGATAATATTTTTTTAAAAAAAATTTATTCATAATTTTATCTTCACTAAAGGTAATTATAAACAATACCATTCTAATTATAATTAATTTTCTTATTATGTAGAGTTTTTAGTTAATTTTGTATCTTATTATTTTCTACAAAAACATTTAATAACACATTTAATATAAAAATAATAATTTGGTTTCATAGGTTTCAATATCAAGCACTGACCTTTTTTGAATTTATTGGAATATTTCTCTACATTAATATTTTATTGAACACATAACACATACCATATTACGCTTTGGAAACAAAAAACCTATATTTCACGAGAATTGAATAAAAACAAATTTATAATCATGCTCATGATAATAATTACAATTATAAAACACAATCATTTATATTCACTCATGATAATGTTATATCTTCTGAATATGGTGGAATATAGTAATATTTAGGATGTAGTGACTTATAATGAGGGGTAAACCCTATAAATCCAGGCATTCTCTTGTGTATATTGATTATTAATTTATATTACGATTGTTATGACCCGTCCTCGGGACCCATGCTGTGACTACCCCAAACCCGCCTCCCATAGTCCAGGGGCTAGCGACTAGCACCAAGACGCAAATTCCGACAAAGGGGAAGGCATTGACTTTATAAAGTAAACAAACACCACAGAGTAAGCAAGAAGAAGTAAACACTAAGTAAAGCTCGGTACAAAAGTAGTGTGGAAAATTAGGTCGTCCAGAATACAAACCCAAACTGAAAGTAAAGTGCAACTGGAAAGAAAGTACAGCAGCTGAAAGTAAAGAAGCAACGTCGAGCCGTCCACTGGAAGTCCCACCTGAAGGGTGGGTACAGATAGCCTCCTCAGCTCCTCGGGTCTAGACATCCGCTCTGTGTACATCCCTCCCAATGGTCCACCTCCAGGCACCGACTTACTCCACAAGCCTCAACCACGATCATCAATGTTCGTCGTTTGCATCCAACACAATGTAGTGCGGGCATAGCCCATGCAGGGGTGAGTATACGCTACTCAGTAGGGACCCCGAGACCCCCAAAGGTCTCCCAGAATCCACAAAAGATAATCCAAAAAGGAAAGATACAATCACAAAGTAACAACCAACACTACTTAGGTATATTCCCACACATATACCTAGGTCATTAATTCCCATTCGGCTCCAACATCCGAGCCCATGTTCGATCACATCCACATAAGAGTACAACCCAATCCACACAGGATAACACAACCCAATCCACATAGGAAGGAAAGTCAATCATATCGAAGATATTTATTGAAGTCAAGACTCAGCTCACATAGGTATACTTATTCAGTAATAGAGATGATCAGATATAGCCACTGATTCATCTAAGATGGGACCCACGTAAGATACTAAACCAGCTAAGCTATCATACCCACATAGGATACAGACCAGCTACTCTTACAGACCCACGTAGGACAGCAAGAACAGAGTCACACACTGCCAGACCTAGGTAGGATACAAGAACAGTAGTCATTACCGTCGAACCCACGGAAGATTTCAGTACGGTCTTCATCGCTGCCGAACCCACATAGAATTTCAGTGCAGTCTTCATCGCCGTCGAACCCATGGAGGATTTTAGTACGGTCTTCATCGCTGCCGAACCCACAAAGGATTTCAGTTTAGTCTTCACCACTGTCGAACCCACAAAGGATTTCAGTACGGTCTTCATCGCAATTGCAGCCATTTCTAGGGTTTCCGCACACAGCATGCTCATTTCTGGGAGGGTCCGCTCTACAAGCCAAGGGGGTCGATACATCAACTGACACGTAGTCCGGAGTTGATGTATCCCAAAGTTCCGTCTCAACAAAAGGAACTCAATGTGACAAACGGCGCGTCAATCAGACACCCGGTTTGAGAGTTATTGGCTTCTTCGTTCCAGGGGCCTCGTTGGTTTTTAAGTCAAAACCAACCCGACATCACTCCATCTCCATCAAAAACTTGATCCTAGTAATCCAAAAGGTCTGTCTCACTAATAGGAATCCAACAAAGTCGATGGCACGTCAATCAGATATCCGGAGCTCAAATTATAAGTGTTTCCTCTCCGAGTGCCCGGTTGGTTTCATGTTCGAACCAACCCGGTCGTACCCAAATTTCTCCGAAACCTTGAGTGTAATTTACCGAAACGACCGTCTGGATCCAAGGATCGCATCTCAACTAATGGTGTGTTGATTGAAGGTCTGCAGCCCAAGATATGGGAAAAAGAATGAACCTGTCCATTTTTAGGGGGTTTTGGGCCCGGTCCGACCTGGCCCGAGACCCCCTGGGTCGGCCCGAACCGGGTCCGGGTCCGGCCCATTAGGGTGCGGCCCGGACCTGTCTGGGAGGCTGGTTGGCCTGGCGCGCTCGTGCGTCCCGCGTGGCCAGCTCGGCCAGCACCGAGCTGAGCGGACAGTGGGGGGGGGGGGGGGGCGCCCTGCCACCCTGATTGAGAAATTCCGGCCCCCACATGGGGGGGGCTCCTTTTTCCAGCCGGTGGTTACGACCCTCGGCCTCTCAGAAGCCATCCGGCCCGGTCCGGCCGGCCGGTGCTACTGCCGTGGGACCGCCGCGGTCCCACCCCTCCGAGCTGCCGGTGGCCGGTGGTTCCGGCCGCCCCGCCTTGCAACGTCGCGGCTTCGAGTCACGGCCTTGTCCGACCAGCACGGCGCGACAGCGCCGCGCCCCTCCCCCGTAGCCCCGCTCCGGCCGTGGCATCTTCGAGATTCTCCGGCGCGGCGCGACGGCACCGTGGCTTCGTTCAGCCACAACGGCGCGGTGCGACAGCACCGTGCTTCTTCGCCGCATTCCTCCATATTTGCACACGGTGTCACTGCACCGCGCTGCCTTCTTTCGAGCCGCAACAAACACAACAACCAAGGGGGAGGATGGTCGGCCCTGTTCGTGTTTTCCGGCCTCCTCCCGTTATGTTGATAAAAAGCGGCCCCAAATCAAAGACGAAGAACTGCAAAGATTATACCACGAACAAAAAATAAACCCTACCTTGATAACGAGTTGATGTTCGAAGAGCGTCGTGGAAAGCAGCATCGCGGGGTGTGGCTCCGTACATGTTGGTGGAGATTGTCTGAGGTGGAACGGCATCTCCCTTCCTTTGACGCGGGAATAAGAATGAAGGATGGAGGATCATCATTCTTCGGAAAAAGGAATGACGGCGTTCTTCTTCGACGTAGAAACATTCTTCGCCGGAACGATGAAGTTCTTCTAAAATGTGAAGAACTCTCCCTCCCTCAAGACAACGAAGGATCCACAATAAAATAAGGCTTTTGCCTTATTTTATTTCCCTTTCCAACACTTTTATAATTTGAACATACCAAATTAAGTTCACTCATTTAATTAAACATAACTTGCCAAAATTAAATGAAGTGATAAGTTGGCAATATTAAATGGGGGTTTTTGAGGAGTTAGGAATGTGAGGGGTTGGGCTCGTGTGGGCTCCACCCCACCTTTATCCTCTCAAGGTTGCTTAACAACAAGTGGGTCTCACCCCCAACTCCCTTACTTAGGATATAACTACCTAGATGAAAATAAATAAAATTGTAATATTATTTTATTTATTCCTCACTAAAACACAATTTTAACAACTCATCCCGAGAAAACGCACCTTCAGAAAAGGTGATCTTAAGAAATTATCAGCACTGCGGTTTCATCGATGCCCTAGGATTACAATTCCGAGCACCGGTTCAAAATTTAGGAAACCCTGCTCATTCGTTCACTGAACGTACCCGAGCTAAACTTCAGAACATGATTCTGGGCACACCGGGCCTCAGAATCAGGTGTCGTTAGAAACTGCGTTCTTGTAAAATCCCAAAGAAAATTAAGAAAAAATTTCCCGTGAATTTTACGGGTCTTTACACTCATTTTTCACGACCCGTCCTCGGGGCCCGTGCCATGACTACCCCAATCCCGTCTCCCATAGGCCAGGGGCTGGCGACTAGCACCAAGGCGTAAATCCCGACAAAAAATGTGAAGGTATTACCTTTATAAAGTAAACAAACACCACAGAGTAAGCCGATAGAAGTAAACACTAGGTAAAACTGGGTACAAAAGTAAGTGCAGAAAGTAAATGGGCCATAATACAAACCCAAACTGAAAGTAAAGTACAACTGGAAAGAAATTACAGAAACTGAAAGTAAAGCAGCAACGTCAATCCGTCCACTGGAAGTCCCACCTGAAGGGTGGGTACATATAACCTCCTCAGCTCCTCGGTTCCAGCCGTCCACTTCGAGTACGTCCCACCCAGTGGTCCACCTACAGGTACTGAATTTCTCCCCAAGCTTCAACCACAATCCGGTTTCTCCCTCGTTTGCATCCCACACAACGTAGTGCAGGCATAGCCCGTGCAGGGGTGAGTATACGCTACTCAGTAGGGACCCCGAGACCCCCAAAGGTCTCCCAGAATCCACAGAGGATAATCCACAAAGGAAAGGTGCAATCACGAAGTAACAACCCACACTACTTAGGTATATTCCCATACATATACCTAATTCATCAATTCCAGATCGGCTCCAACATCCGAGCCCAAGTTTGATCACATCCACATAGGAGTAAAACCCAATCCACATAGGATAACACAACCCAATCCACATAGGAAAGCAAGTCAATCATATAGAAGTTAATGATTGAAAGTCAAGACTCGTCTTACACAGGTATACTTCTTCATAAAGTGATAGAGATGATCATATGTAGCCACTGATTCATCTAGATGGGACCCACGTAGGATAAAAGTACTGTAGTCATCACCTCCAAACCCGTGGAGGAATCCAGTACGATTGTCTTCACCGTCGAACCCACAGAGCATTCCAGTACGGTTTTCGTCACTGGCAAACCCACAGAGGATTTCAGTGCAGTCATGGTCGTCGAACCCACGGAGGATTCCAGTACGAAAGTCTTCACCATCTAACCTGTTGTACCTCTCGAACCCCTCAAGGTTTTATTTTCATGATCACAATCACCCTCATATTTTTCTAATCCTCTTTCAAGTGTTTTTGGATGATAGGAATCAATTTAGGTGGCCAAGGAATTGGGCCAAGAAAGAAAGGAGGCAAAGTGGACTGAAATTCAGTCCACCGGCCAACCGATGGAAGTGCACCGGCCAACCGATAGGAGCCTGGACAGAAGGCATCCTTCTGTCCAGACCACCGGCCAACCGGTGGCACACCAGCGGCCAGCCGGTGGCACCTGCACTCAAAGGGAAGCTACTGCCTCCCCACCGGCCAACCGGTGGCCTCAGCACCGGCCAGCCGGTGGAACCCTCTCCAAACAGTGCCAGCTACTGCCTCCCCACCGGCCAGCCGGTGGCTCTGGCACCAGTCAGCCGGTGGCCCCTGGACAGGAATCCTATGCCTTTTTGCACACACCGGCCAGCCGGTGGGACTGTACCGGCCAGCCGGTGGATCCAGTCAAACTAGCCGTTGGAGCTTTGACCAGGCTGCTCCACTTGCCTCCCAACGGCTCCGAAAGCCTTTCCAACGGCTCCAAAGGCCTCCAACGGCCATATGAGGGTTCCCCCTCTATAAATAATGGACCTTGAAGCCCCGGAACCATTTCCGGACCATAATTAAGCATTGTGAAGCCAACGAACACAATTCTCCTCATTTGGCAAACCTCCGGCGGATTGCTCCAACAACTTCCACATCCAAGGAGCTCCTCCAAAGAAGCTTGGAAGCGGCCTTCAACATCTCCATCCAATCAAAGGCGCCCAAGGCTTCTCAAAATACGGTTTTTTATTGTATATTTATTTTGAGCTTAATTTGGGTTTGTGCCTACAAACCCCAACACCTTTTCTCATCCCCCTTTCTTTGGGTTCTCACACCACCATTAAGGTGTGAAGAGGTTTCTTCAAGCCTTTCCTTTTAAAAGGCTTGTGTTTCGGTGAGCTAGCCTTCACCCGTTAAAAAGGCTAGTGGGTTCTTGCTAAACCATCAAAAGCAAGTGGGTTCTTGCTAAACCATCAAAAGCAAGTGGGTTCTTGCTAAACCACAAAAAAGCAAGCTGTAATAGGTCCTAGTGCTACCTCAAATCCTAGTGGGTTTCTTGCTAAAACCATTGAAAAGCAAGCGGTAGGAATCTCTCAACGGTTGAGTTGGGAGCGGAGACGTAGGCCGGGTTTTGGCCGAACTCTGTTATCAATTTTGTGTGTCTTGCCTCTTTAATTCCGCTGCACTTTACTTTGATTTTTTATTTGTTAATCAATTTTTTAAAAGGCAATTCACCACCCCTCTTTCCATCATTCCCCGTTTTTCCGACCCAACAATTGGTATCAGAGGGACGTATTTGAATAATTCCCTAACCGGTTTCAAATTAAAGATCCTTTTTGATGGCTTCTACCGCTTCAACCTCTTACGCCCCCGAAGGCTTTTCTTTGGATCGTGCTCCATTCTTTGATGGAACTGATTATAGTTTTTGGAAAACCCGCATGACCACATTTCTTAAAAGTATTGGATATCCTTTTTTTAGAATTGTTATGCATGGTTTTACCCTCACTTCCCCCGATGAGTCTAAATGGACCCCCAATGACATTGCTTATTTTGAGCTTGATGGCAAAGCCATGAACGCTCTTCATTGTGGTCTTGACCGTAATGTTTTTAATTGCATTTCTACTTGCTCTACTTCTTACGATCTTTGGAAATTTTTAGAACTAACCTATGAAGGTACTAACGAGGCTCCAAAGCAAGAATCCGATCAAAAGCAAGAACCCGACGAAAAGATCAAGCCCGTTTGCCCACCTCACAAGAAAAGGGCCAAGAAGAAAAAGAAGAAGGCTTCAAAGGCAACATGGAGTGATAGCTCCACCTCTTCATTCTCCTCCTTCTCCTCGAGCGACCAAGGTAAAAAATGCCTAATGGAAAATCATGAGGTATCATCTTCCGACTCTTCTTCCTCGTCTTCTAGTTCTTCAAATTCTTTCAATCATTTGTCATATGAAGAACTCCAACACGTTAGAGATCAATTAGAAAATGGTTTTCATGAGCTTTCATCAAAATTTGATGCTTTAAAAAAGTCATTCAAAAAACTCTCCTCCGAAAAAGAACAACTTCTCAAAGAGAAGGAGGAGATGTCCCTAAAAATCCAAAATTTTCCAAATGTTGATTCTTTGGAATCAACCATCAAAGACCTAAGGGAGACCCTTGCTAAGTTCACCCAAGGGGAACAAAATTTAAACAATTTTCTAGGTTCCCAACGCATATCTAGGACCACCCAAGGGCTTGGCTATTCCAAGAAAGCTTCCTCCTCCCATGCACCCACTATTTTTGTAAGGGGGAGCTCCCAATTTAAGTTTTGTAATTATTGTAAAAAACCCGGGCACATAATCTATGAGTGCAATTGTAAAAACGACCGGTATGGTCAACCCAAAAGTTTTTTCTTTTCGGACGAATTTTATAGGAGAAGACCCGCTATGAGACAAGTTTGGATTGAAAAATCCATTCTAGCGAGTCTCTCCGGGCCAAAATTTATTTCCTCTCCCCGGTGATTTATTGTTTTTATTTAGGGGGAGTTAGGATTGTTTAAGCTTTTCAATTTCAAATTTTTTTTCAATCTTTCAATTTCAACACTTGGTTTCAAAACTCTCAATTTCAAAAAATTTCATTTGGTTTCAAATTTCAAAATTCAATTGGTTTTTGATTCAAAACTTTCAATTCAAACTGTTATTCATTTTTTGATTCAAAACTTTCAATTCAAACTGTTATTCAAATTCTCATTTCATTTCAAAAATTTCAATTGATTTAAAATCTCTTTTTGTTTTTCAAAGTTAATCCCTCAATCAAGTTTTATGCCCCATTCTATTTTGATAATCACAAAGGGGGAGAAATTTCTTGATTGATTGGGGGAGAATCCTTTTCATCATGCTTAGCATTTCCTCTCAATTTCAGTATTTTACTTTGATTGTTTTGGTGATTGTGATCATCAAAATAGGGGGAGATTGTTGTACCTCTCGAACCCCTCAAGGTTTTATTTTCATGATCACGATCACCCTCATATTTTTCTAATCCTCTTTCAAGTGTTTTTGGATGATAGGAATCAATTTAGGTGGCCAAGGAATTGGGCCAAGAAAGAAAGGAGGCAAAGTGGACTGAAATTCAGTCCACCGGCCAACCGATGGAAGTGCACCGGCCAACCGATAGGAGCCTGGACAGAAGGCATCCTTCTGTCCAGACCACCGGCCAACCGGTGGCACACCAGCGGCCAGCCGGTGGCACCTGCACTCAAAGGGAAGCTACTGCCTCCCCACCGGCCAACCGGTGGCCTCAGCACCGGCCAGCCTGTGGAACCCTCTCCAAACAGTGCCAGCTACTGCCTCCCCACCGGCCAGCCGGTGGCTCTGGCACCGGTCAGCCGGTGGCCCCTGGACAGGAATCCTATGCCTTTTTGCACACACCGGCCAGCCGGTGGGACTGTACCGGCCAGCCGGTGGATCCAGTCAAACTAGCCGTTGGAGCTTTGACCAGGCTGCTCCACTTGCCTCCCAACGGCTCCGAAAGCCTTTCCAACGGCTCCAAAGGCCTCCAACGGCCATATGAGGGTTCCCCCTCTATAAATAAAGGACCATGAAGCCCCGGAACCATTGCCGGACCATAATTAAGCATTGTGAAGCCAACGAACACAATTCTCCTCATTTGGCAAACCTCCGGCGGATTGCTCCAACAACTTCCACATCCAAGGAGCTCCTCCAAAGAAGCTTGGAAGCGGCCTTCAACATCTCCATCCAATCAAAGGCGCCCAAGGCTTCTCAAAATACGGTTTTTTATTGTATATTTATTTTGAGCTTAATTTGGGTTTGTGCCTACAAACCCCAACACCATTTCTCATCCCCCTTTCTTTGGGTTCTCACACCACCATTAAGGTGTGAAGAGGTTTCTTCAAGCCTTTCCTTTTAAAAGGCTTGTGTTTCGGTGAGCTAGCCTTCACCCGTTAAAAAGGCCAGTGGGTTCTTGCTAAACCATCAAAAGCAAGTGGGTTCTTGCTAAACCATCAAAAGCAAGTGGGTTCTTGCTAAACCACATAAAAGCAAGCTGTAATAGGTCCTAGTGCTACCTCAAAGCCTAGTGGGTTTCTTGCTAAAACCATTGAAAATAAAGCGGTAGGAATCTCTCAATGGTTGAGTTGGGAGCGGAGACGTAGGCCGGGTTTTGGCCGAATTCCGTTATCAATTTTGTGTGTCTTTCCTCTTTATTTCCGCTGCACTTTACTTTGATTTTTTATTTGTTAATCAATTTTTTAAAAGGAAATTCACCACCCCTCTTGCCATCATTCCCCGTTTTTCCGACCCAACATAACCCACATAGGATTTCAGTACGGTAGTCTTCATCGTCGAACCCACAGAGGATTCCAGTATGAAATTCTTCATCGTCGAACCCATGGAGGATTCCAGTACGAAAGTCTTCAACATCGAACCCACAGAGGATTCCAGTACGAATGTCTTCACCGTCGAACCCACGGAGGATTCCAGTACGAAAGTATTCATCGTCGAACCCACATAGGATTTCAGTATGGTTGTCTTCATCGTCGAACCCACGGAGGATTCCAGTATGAAAGTCTTCATCGTCGAACCCACGAAGGATTCCAGTACGAAAGACTTCATCATCGAACCCATAGAGGATTCCAGTATGAAAGTCTTCACAATCGAACCCACATAGAATTTCAGTATGGTAGTCTTCATCGTCAATCTCTGAGGATTTCGGCATTCTTCGTCATCCTTCATTGGAGACCGGCGTTCTTCGTCGGCGATGGTGTGTTCTTCGCGTTCTTCAAGGAGGAAGAATGTTCATTAAGACTTAGAGCTTTCCTCTTCCAAGGCTTATCGCACAACGAAACAACCTAATATAATAAGGCTTTTCCATATTTTATTTCTCATGCCAACTATTTTTGAAATTCAAAATTAATACATGGTTTAATTAACATGTGTTGACCAATTAGTGAGGCGTTTAATAATCCAATTAAACGTGAGAGTTGACTTGGCATTTAAGAGGGGGTGCGGGTGAGTTACATAATTAAATGCACGTGGGAGGTAAAAGGAATTAAAGGGTATGGGGCTCGTGTGGGCCCCACCTCACTAATATCCTACACAGGAGTTAGGATATCAGGGGGTCCCACTCCAACCGACATGCCTAGGTTAACATTACATAGAATAAAAATAAAATTGTTGCACAAGATTTTTTTTATTCTTTAGTTAGCCCAATTAATTAATAACCTCACCCGAGCAAACGCAACTTCGGAAAGGGAATTCTTAATCATTTATCGGTGTTGCGATTCCATCGGTGCCCTCGGAATTCGATTCCGAGCACCAGTTAAAAAGATTGGAAAACCCGCTCATTCGTTCACTGAACATACTTGAGCTAAACTTCGAAAATTGATTCCGGGCACACCGGGCCTCGGCATCAGGTGTCGTCAAAAACTGCGTACTCGTAAAATTCCAAAGAAAATTAAGAAAAAATTTATGTTGAAATTTATGGGTCTTTACATTACTCCAACCTTAGAGATTTACGTCCCCATAAGGCTATATCACAACCTAGGGAAGCAAATGAGGGTACTGAGCATGTATCTGAGCCTCCCGCTCCCAAGTGCTCTCTTGGAGGTCCCCGTGGTTCCATCTAATGCGCACTAGAGTAATCGACTGCCCACGTAGGACCGCTCCTATCGATCTTCAATCTCCACCGGGACCTCCGCAAAAGTCTCCCCATCGTCAAAGTCCAACCCCCCATGGTCGATGACATGTGTCGGGTCATGCACGTATCTCCTCAGCTAAGATATGTGGAAGACGGCGTGCACCCAGTGCAACTGAGGTGGTAGATCCAGGTGGTAATTTACCTCGCCTATCCTGCTGAGAACCTGGAATGGTCCGATGAAGCGTGGAGATAACTTGTCACCCCGGCCAAATCTCTATAATCCACGTTGAGGTGTGTCCTTCAAGAAGACATGGTCACCATCCTCAAACTCTAGTGGTCTCTGTCTCCTATCAGCATAAGCTTTTTGTTGGCTCTGAGCTGTCCTCATCCACTCCTGGATGACTTGGACCTTCCCTGGTCCTACAAGAGCTACTGAGATTTCTTCTTTGCTGATAAAGAAAATCCGGTCTCATCCCCTGGATGAACCACGTTCTTTGAATAATATAGTCAATCCCAACATGTATGATACTAATCCATACCAAGGATCACGTTGTAATGCCTCGATGCTACTACCAAGAGATCCAACCATTACTCTTGCCTCCAAGGGTTGAGTCACACTGCCGGCATCAATGTGTGGTCACTAGGTCTCCTCCAGTAGGTATGTCAAAAGTGAGGGTCAAGTAAATGGTTTTTTTAAACCAAAACCTCTTGGTAACAACAAAAAGAGAGGACAGGAAAGTAAATTCCACAAATAATGGTGTCTTTTATTACTGCAGCTCAAAGTACAAAGACACAAAGCATCTACAAACAAACATCAACAAAGCTAGAATCAACATGAACAAAAGTCTCCATGTCTGGAGCTAGTCCCGCTCCTGTCCATCTGCTCTCGGAGCTCTATGATCATAGGCCTCAGCTGCCCGAAGCTGACCTCTTCCCTATCCACTCGTTCCCTACGGTCGGGGTGGTCTCCCAGGTGGTGGTGGTGGTAGAGCCACAAAGCGTCGTCCACCACCCGCTACTCAGCCAGCTCCTCTTCCTCACCCGCCTGCTCCCTGTGGACCGCCATGGTCAAACCTCTACCTAGGAGGTCCCTCTACCACCTGCTGCTCATTTGTAGGACGAGTCGGGAAGTCTTGATCCATGTGACCTTGCCCGCCGCATGTGTAGCATTGCCTACTCCTCGGGTAGCTGGCTCTCCTTAGTGTTCCCCACACAACCGAATCTTCACCTTGAGATTTCTCATCTGATGGTCTGGTCTGTTTGGACCTCTGCGTCACCTTTCTACTGCCAGCTGCAGAAGACTCCGCTACGGGTTGTCCTGCGGAGGGTCCTACCGCTGGAGCCTGGCTGGCGAGAAAACTCTCCACTAGAAGGGCTCTCTCCAACACCTCTTTCTGCGTTGGAATGTTGAGGGAGATCATCGAAGCCCTGATCTCATGCCTCAGTCCCTGCTCAATGGTTCGGGCCCGGAAGAACAGGTCCCATACCATATCTGTGGAGTAGCGCAATAGATCAGTAAACCTCACTGAGTACTGGGCCACGGTCATGCTGCCTTGTCGTAGCTGTAGTAGTTCCTGGATGCGCACCACATAGAGGGTGGTTGGGACGAACTCCAGGTGGAAGATGCTCTCAAAGTCTGTCCAGAGGAGAGATGCCACTTCGTGCACCTTGAGCATCAAGCTCCACCATCTGCCTGCTGCCGCGTGCAGGAGGCTCGCAGAAAGGATCACCATGAGGTCAGCTGGTGTCCCCACTAACCTGAAAACTTGCACAACCGCCTCCAGCCAATCCTCGACTGCCTGAGGGTCCATCTCCCCACGGAACCTAGGCGGCCTCTGACGCTGAAACATGTGCATTGCACTAAGGCGACGTGCACTCTCAGCGGGTGGGGCTGGTGGCATCGGTGGCTCGGCGGGTAGAGGTACCGCCAGTGCCTCCACAGTCAAAGGGCCATGTACCAAGGCCTCGTCGCTCGGTGGGTTGTCACCTTGCTCAAAGCTCAGAACCCTAGCTGGCTGTCGTCGTGGGGCCCTCCTGAAAAAAATAGGTGCACCATGGTCAAAACAGTATACCTGGTGAGCTGACATAAAGTAAACACAAAGAAAACTCTTGAAACACACATGCAATCAATGTTTTCATACATTGAGTCAGAAATCAGACGTCAGGGTCCGGGTGTATGGATACGTCAGTCGCCGCACCAACACTGGACTCCCTGGACTGATAACCACACTCAATACCCTTAACACTATTGCTTCACATAGAAGAAAGACCAGAGTCCAGAGTTCTGCGGTAAAACCGAACTCCTCTTATACCAATTTTTCACGTCCTGTCCTTGGGGCCCGTGTCGCGACTACCCCAAGACCGCCACCCATAGTCCAGGGGCTGACGACTAGCACCAAGGCGTAAATCCCGACAAAAAAAGGGAAGGCATTTCCTTTATAAAGTAAAAAAACACCACATAGTAAGCCAGAAGAAGTAAACACTATGTAAAACTGGGTACAAAAATAAGTACGGAAAGTAAATGGGCCAGAAAAAAAACCCAAACTGTAAGTAAAGTACAACTAGAATGAAAGTACAACAACTGAAAGTTAAGCAGCAATGTCTATCCGTCCACTAGAAGTCCCACCTGAAGGGTGGGTACAGATAGTCTCATCAGCTCCTCGGGTCCAGCCGTCCACTCCGAGTACATCCCACCCAGTGGTCCACCTCTAGGTACCGACTTGCTCCTCAAGCTTCAACCACGATCAGTGTTGTCCGTCGTCTGTATCCAACACAATGTAGTGCGGGCATAGCCCGTGCAGGGGTGACTAAATGTTACTCAGTAGGGACCCTGAGACCCACGAAGGTCTCCCAGAATCCACAAAGGATAATCCACAAAGGAAAGATACAATCACGAAGTAACAACCCACACTACTTAGGTATATTCCCAATAATATACCTAAGTCATCAATTCTAGATCAGCTCTAACATCCGAGCCCATGTTTGATCACGTCCACATATGAGTACAACCCAATACACATAGGATAACACAACCCAATCCACATAGGAAAGCAAGTCAACCATATCGAAGGTAATGATTGAAAGTCAAGACTCATCTCACATGAGTATATTTCTTCTTAAGGTGATAGATATGACCAGATGTAGCCACGGATTCATCTATATGGGACCCATGTAGGATACAAGTATTTTAGTCGTCACCGCCAAACCCACGGAGGATTCCAGAATGGTAGTCTTCACCGTCGAACCCACAGAGGATTCCAGTACGGTTGTCGTCACTGCCGAACCCACGTAGGATTTCAGTGCATTCATGGTCGTAGAACCCACGGAGGATTATAGTACTAAATTCGTCACTCTCGAACCCACATATGATTTCAGTACAGTAGTCTTCATCATCAAACACATGGAGGATTCCAATACGAATGTCTTCATCATCGAACCCACGGAGGATTCCAGTATGAAAGTCTTCATCGTCGAAACCACAAAGGATTCCAGTACGAAAGTCTTCAGCGTCGAACCCACGGAGTATTCCAGTACAAAATTCTTCACTATCGAACCCACATAGGATTTTAGTACGGTAGTCTTCATCGTCGAAGCCACGGAGGATTCCAGTACGAAAGTCTTCATCGTCGAACCCACGGAGGATTCCAGTACAAAAGTCTTCATCGTTGAAACCACAGAGGATTCCAGTATGAAAGTCTTCACCGTAGAACCCACATAATATTTCAGTACGGTAGTCTTCATCATCAAACCCACGGAGGATTCCAGTGCGAATGTCTTTATCGTCGAACCCACAGAGGATTCCAGTACGAAAGTCTTCATCATCGAACCCATGGAGGATTCCAGTACGAAATTCTTTAATGTCGAACCCACAGAGGATTCTAGTACTAAAGTCTTCACCTTCGAACCCTCATAGGATTTCAGTACGGTATTCTTCATCATCGAACCCACGGAGGATTCCAGTACGGATGTCTTCATCGTCGTCGCAGCCAGTTCTAGGGTTCCCGCACACAGCACGCTCGATTCTGGGAGGGTCCGTTCCTTGAGCCAAGTGGGTCGATACATCAACTGACAAGTACTCTAGAGTTGATGTACCCTAAATTTCCTCCTCGTCGATAGGAACTCAACGTGACAGATGGCGCGTCAATCGGGCGCGAGGTCTGAGAGTTAATGGATTTTTCGTCCCAGGGGCCCGGTTGGTTTTTAAGCCAAAACCAACCCGACCATACTCCAACTGCATCCAGACCTCGATCGGAGTAAGCCAAAAGGTCTGTATCACTAACAGGAATCCAAAAAAGTCAACGCCATGTCAATCGGACGTCCGGAGCTCAAGTTATAAGTGTTTCTGCTCCGAGGGCCCGGTTGGTTTCGTGTTCGAACCGACCCGGTCATACCCAAAGTTCTCCGAAACCATAAGCGTAATATACCGAAACTTCCTTCTCGATCCAATGATCGCATCGCAACTGACAGTGCATCGATCGGAGGTCCGTAGCCCAAGATACGGGCGTTTGAACAGAACTGTCTGGAAACAGGGGGTTTTGGGCCCGGACCGACCCAGCCCAAGACCCCCCCTGGGTCGGCCCGAACCGGGCGACCCGCCCCGATTCCAGGTCCGGCCCGTTAGGGCGCGGCCCGGCATGGGGGACACAGCCCGGCCCCGCCGGTGCGGCCCCGCCCAGGGCAGCTCGGCGCGGGCCGAGCGGACGTGCAAGGGGGTGGCTACCCCCTTGATTGAAGTCGCAGCCCCCGCGTGGGGGCCGCTCCTTGCCAGCAACACGACACTGGCCGCCGCGTCTCCCGCAGATCTCGCGCGGCCATAGGATCCGTTCTTCCCACTGACGTCGTGGCTTTAGCTGCGTCGGATCCTACCGGAGGCGCGCCGGGGCGCTGCCGCGCCGGCAACGCCTTCGGCGGACAACCGTACGCGCTCCGGTGGTCCGTTTTGTCGTCGTCTGTGCCTGCGGCTCTCTCGGGAACCTTAGATTACTGTGAAGGGTTCAAAACACCTTGGCGGCCCACTTTTGCCTCGCTCATCGATCCGCACACCAAGAACAGAGAATCGGTGGGCACGGCCCGGCCTGGCCTGGGTGGCTGGTTGGCCTAGCGCGCTTGCACGACCCGCGTGGCCACCTCGGCCAGCGCCGAGCTGAGTGGACAGGGGGGTCGCGCTACCCTTCATGATTGTGAAACCTCATCCCCCACGTGGGGGGGGGGGCACTCCTTTGGCCAGCCGGGGGTTACGACCCCCGGCCTCTAGAAAGCCGACCGGCCTAGTCCGGCCTGCCGGTGTTGCTGCCGCGGTCCCGTCGTGGTCTCGCCCCTCCGAGCTGCCGGCGGTTCTGGCCGCCCCGCCTGGCACCACCACTGTGTGACGGCATCGCATCCCTCCTCAGCGGCCCTGCTCCGGCCACGGCCTCTTCGAGGTTCTCCGGCGCGGCGCGACGGTGCCACACTTTTCACAGCATTCCTCCACGTTTCCATGCGGCGTCACTGCACCGCGCCACCTTCTTTCGAGCCGCAACAAACACAACAACCAAGGGGGAGGAGGGGCGGTTGTGTTCGTGCAGTCTGGCCTCCTCCCGTTAAGTTCATAACAAGCGGCCCCAAATCAAAAACGAATAACTTCAATGATTATACCATGAACAAAAATTAACTCCTACCTTGATAACGAGTTGATGTTCGAAGAGCGTCACGGAAAGTGGCGTCGCGGGGTACGGCTCTGTACACGTTGATGGAGATTGTCCGAGGTGGAACGACGTCTCCCTTCCTTTAATGCGGGAAGAAGAACGAAGGATGGCGCGTCGTCATTCTTCGGAAAAAGGCATGATGGCATTCTTCGTCGAGGTAGAAAAGTTCTTCGCCAGAAAGATGAAGTTCTTTCAAAATGTGAAGAACGCTCCCTCCCTCAACACAACGAAGGATCCAAAATAAAAGAAGGCTTTTTCCTTATTTTATTTGCCTTTCCAACACTTTTAAAATTTTAACATACAAAATTAAGTTCACTTAAGTAATTAAACATAACTTTTCAAAATTAAATGAAGTGATAAGTTGGCAATATTAAATGGGGGGTTTTGAGGAGTTAGGAATGTGAGGGGTTGGGATCGTGTGGGCCCCACCCCAAATTTATCCTCTCAAGGTTGGTTAACAACATGTGGGTCCCACCCCCAACTCCCTTACTTAGGATATAACTACCTAGAGGAGAATAAATAAAATTGTAATATAATTTTATTTATTCCTCACTAAAACACAATTTTAACAACTCATCCCGAGCAATCGCACCTTCAAAAAAGGTGCTCCTAAGCAATTACCAGAATTGTGGTTTCATCAGTGCCCTCAGAGTTCAATTCTGAGCACCGGTTCAAAAGTTAGGAAAACCCGCTCGTTCGTTCACTAAACGTACCTGAGCTAAACTTCAGAACATGATTCCGGGAACACATGGCCTCATAATCTGGTGCCGTCAGAAAGTGCATTCTTGTAAAATCCCAAATAAAACTAAGAAAATATTTCCCTTGAATTCTACGGGACTATACATTACTCCCACCTCAGGGCTTTACATCCACGTAAAGATACATCATAAACTAGGGAAACAAGTGAGGGTACTGAGCACGCATTTGATCATCCCGCTCCCAAGTGCTCTCTTGGAGGTTCTCGTGCTGCCATATGATGCGCACAAGAGGTATCGACCGTCCACATAGGACCCTCTCTTGTCGATCCTCAATCTCTACCAGGACCTCCACAAAAGTCGCCCCATCATCAATGTCCAACTCTCCATGGTTGATGATATGCGTCAGGTCATGCACGTATCTCCTCAGCTGAGATACATGGAAGACGTCGTGCACCCGGTGCATTTGAGGTGGTAGAGACAGGCGATAAGACACCTCACCTATCCTGCTGAGGTCCTAGAATGGTTTGATAAAGTGCAGAGATAACTTTCCGCCCCGGCGAAATCTCTTTAATCCACGTCGGGGTGAGACCTGCAAGAGGACGTGGTCACCATCCTCGAACTCCAGTGGCCTCTGCCTCCTGTCAGCATAAGACTTTTGCCAGCTCTGATCTGTCCTCATCCACTTCTGGATGACGTGGACCTTCTCTGTCGTGTCCTGGACCATCTTCGGTCCCACAAGTTCCGACTCCCCAGGGTTTGTCCAGCACAGAGGGGACCTGCAAGGTCGGCCGTACAATGCCTCGTATGGTGTCATCCCGATGGTGGAGTGGTAGCTATTGTTGTACGCGAACTCCACCAAGGGCAGGTGGTCCTCCCAGATATGACCAAATTCGAGGACACATGCACGGAACATGTCCTCGAGAGTCTGAATGGTCCTCTCCATCTGACCATCCGTCTGAGGGTGAAAGGTGGTGCTCAGACGTAGCTATGTCCCGAATGCCTCCTGGAACCCCTTCCAAAGCTGGGAAGTAAAGCGAGCATCTCGATCAGAGACGATAGATGATGGCACAACATGAAGTTGTACGATCTCCTAAATGTAGAGGCATCACAAGCTCTCTACTGAGCCGTGCTCTCTAATGGGTAAGAAGTCAGCCAACATGGTGAGTCGGTCGACAATCACCCAAATTGAGTCGTGACCTCTGGAAGTACGTGGAATTCCTGTCACGAAATCCACAGATATACCGTACCACTTCCACTCTGGGACCTCCAAGGGCTGCACCAAGCCTGCTGGTACCTGGTGCTCTGCCTTCACCTGCTGATAGGTGAGGCATCTAGAAAGGAACTCAGCTACAGCCTTCTTCATACCCGGCCACCAGTGCTGACGTCTGAGATCCTGGTACATCTTCACCATTCCTGGATGTACCTCTAAAGGGGAAGTGTGAAACTCCCTCAGCACCTCCTCCTATAAAGCATCGGGTACCATGGTATGTCCTCTGAAAAGGATGTTGTGCTCTCCTCCTTCATAGAATCTATCAGGTGACAATCCTGAGGATATCTGCGCACACCACATCTCAGAGTCAGCATCCCCACGTTGTGCCTCTCTGACCCGCTGTATTAGTGGAGGAGTGACTATGAGTGACTGAAGAAAGGCTTCTCCATCTCTATCCACAAAGGAGATCTGCAAAGCGGCTAGCTACTATGTCGCCTCCCCGAGTTTCTGAAAGCTCGTCCTCCTGCTGAGAGCATCGGCTACTACGTTCCCCTTTCCAAGAGTATAGACTATCTCAAAGTCATAGTCCTGGAGAAACTCAAGCCATCACCACTGTCTCAGATTCTGGTCTTTCTGTGAGAATATGTACCTGAGACTTTGGTGGTCAGAGTATACTGTAAAGCACTCGCCCATCAGATAGTGTCGCCACATCTTCAGAGCGAAGACCGCTGCTGCTAACTCTACGTCATGGGTAGCATAGTTCTGCTCATTCTACCTCAACTGATGTGATCCATAGTAGATCACGGCCCGCTCCTTCATCAGGACACATCCGAGTCTGGTCCCTGATGGATCGTAGTAGACTACGTACCCTACTCCCTCCTCTGGTAGCCTCAAGATAGGCGCGCTGGTCAATCTCTATCTCAGCTCCTAGAAGCTCTGCTGACATCTTTCTGACCACACGAAGGGTTTCCCCATCTTCGTCAATGCTGAGAGTGGTGCTGCAACTCTGGAAAATTCTGGCACAAATCTCCGGTAGTACCCAGCTAGCCCCATGAAACTTTGCACCTCTGTCACACTCCTGGGTGGCTCTCAAGCTAGCACTACCTCGATATTCACAGAATCCACCGCAACTCCCACCTCAGAGATGACATGTCCCAAGAAGTGGACCTCATGTAACAATAACTGACACTTCAAGATCATACCATAAATATGGTGCTCTCGGAGTGTGTTTGGTACAACCAGCAAGTGGTGGGCGTGCTCCTCCTCAGTTGTCGAGTATATGAAAATTTCGTCGATGAATACCACGAAAAATTGATCAAGGTATGGCTGAAAGATCCTGTTCATGAGACCCATGAACACTGCTGGAGTGTTGGATATGCCAAAAGGCATAACCAAGAACTCATAGTGGCCATACCGACATCTAAAGGTTGTCTTCTTTACGTCCTCGTCCCGAAATCTGAGCTGATCATAGCCTGATCTGAGGTCTATCTTCGAGAACCATCGTGCTCCCTTGAGCTGATCGAAGAGGTTGTCAATCCTCGGTAGCGGATACTTTTTCCTCATGGTCACCTGGTTCAGGCGACGATAGTCGATACAAAGTCGCAAGCTCCCGTCTTCCTTCTTGGCGAACAATATTGGGGAAGACCAGGGAGAAACACTGGGTCGGATGAATCCCTTGCCATGCAAGTCCTCCAACTGTACCTGTATCTCTCAAAGATCAGCGGGGGCCATCCAATATGTTGGAGAGGATATCGGGGTTGTCCCTGGGTACAGGACAATATAAAATTCAACCTCTCTATGAGGAGGTAGTCCGGGAATGTCGTCAGGGAAAACGTCCGCATACTGATCCACCACTACAGGAAAACTAAAACTCTGCACATCAACTACTCCTAGGATGAGGCTAGCCAACTGATGAGTGATGGGATATCCTCTCCTCTGCGTGACTCCATCCTATGCTGCAAAGGCTCCCTTCTCGCCAGTGAAGGTGAACCTGCTCCTGTCGGTGCGTACACACCGCACCTTGTGCCTAATACAGTCGATCTGAGCATGGACTGTGGATAAACAATCCATGCCCAAGATGACGTCGTAAGGCCTCGACGCCGCTACAAGAAGATCCCAGCCGAATCTCTCACCTCCTAGAGTAAGCTCACACTATCGGCACCAGTGCGTAATCATTGAGTCTGCTCTCGTTGGAGTCTCTAGCCGTAAGGATCGAGCCAACGGCTTTGTCACAATCTCCGAGCTCTGAACAAGGGCAGCGGCAATAAAATAATGACTCTCTCCTGTGTCTATAAGAACTGTAACAAGGATGGAGTAGACACAGATAGTACCTTGAATCATCTCTGGTGCGTCTTGGTCGTAGGCCTCCACTGCCTGATGCTGAGCCTATCTCTACCTGATAGCTCCATGTGGTCGGGGGTGGACCTCTTGGTGGTGGTGGTGGTGGTAAAGCCTCAAAACATCGCCCACCACCTACTGCTAGGCTAGCTCCCCTGCCTTGTCTGCCTGCTCTCGGTGGACCACCATGGTCGACCCTCTTCCTCTGCCTAGGTGGCCCCTCAACCGTCTGTTGCTCCTCTGCATGGCGGGTCAGGCAATCACGATCCATGTGGCCCTGCCCGCCGCATGCGTATCACTACCTGCTCCTCGGAAGGCTGGCTCTACGCCCTGTGCCCCACAACTCTGAGCCAGTGTCCTGAGGTCGTCTGCCTGATGGTCCGGTCTTCCTGGACCTCTGTGACATCCGTCGACTACCAGCTGCAGACAACTCTTCTGCGTGCCGCCCTGCGGTAGGGCTCGCTACTAGCGTAGGCTCATAAAGAAAGATCTATATGAGAAGATCTCGTTCCAGTACTCATGTCTGTGTCAAAATGCTAAGGGAGATCATTGATGCCCTGATCTCATGCCTCAGTCCCTGCTCGAAGGTCCGGGCCCCGAAGAATGGGTCTCGTACCATGTCCATCGAATAGTGCAAGAGATCAATAAATCTTGTCGAGTATTGGGTGACCATCATGCTTCCCAACCGTAGTTGTAGAAGATCTTGGATGCGCACCGCACGGAGGGTGGCTGGGACAAACTCTGAGCGAAAGAGGCTCTCAAAGTCCGTACAGAGGAGAGATGCCTCATTGTGAACCCAGAGCATCAAGCTCCACCATCTTCCTGTTGCCGCATGCAAGAGGCTCGCTGCGAGGATCACCATGAGGTCAGATGGTGTCCCCACTAACCTGAAAACATTAACAACCGCCTCCAGGCAATCCTCGGCTACCTGAGGGTCTGTCGCCCAACAGAACCTGGGCGGTCTCTGATGCTGAAACTCGTGCAGTTCACTAAGGTGACGTGCACTCTCAGCGTCTGGGGCTAGTGGCATCGGTGGCTCGGCGGGTAGTGGTCCCGCCGGTGCCTCCGCTGAAAAGGGCCCTGCACTGAGGCCTCGTCGCTCGGTGGGCTGTCGTCTCGCACAAAGCTCGGAACCCTAGATTGATGCCGTCGTGGGGCCATCCTGAAAAGAAATAGGTGCGCCACAGTCAAATAGTATACCTTGTGAGCTGACACAAAGTAATCACAATGAAAACTTTTAAAACACACATGAAATCAATGTTTTCGTGCATTGAGTCGGAAATTAGAAATCAGGGTCCTGGTGTATGGATACGTTGCCCGCCGCACCAACACTGGACTCCCTGGACTGATAACCACACTCAATACCCTTAACACTATTGATTCACATAGAAGAAAGATCAGAGTCCTGAGTTCTACATTAGAACTGAACTCCTCTAATACCAATTTTTCACGACCCTTCCTTGGGACCCGTGTCGTGACTACCCGAAGCCCGCCTCCTATATCCCAGAGGATGGAGACTATCACTAAGGCGCAAATTCTGACAAAGGGGAAGGCATTGCATTTATAAAGTAAACAAACACCACAGAGTAAGCAAGGGGGAGGAGGGTCGACAGTGTTCGTGCGGTCTGGCCTCCTCCCGTTAAGTTGATAACAAGCGACCCCAAATCAAAGATGAAGAACGACAAAGATTATACCACGAACAAAAATTAACCCCAAACTTGATAACGAGTAGATGTTCGATGAGAATCGCGGAAAGTAGCATCACGGGGTGTGGCTCCGTACACGTTGACGGAGATTGTCTGGGGTGGAACGGCGTCTCCCTTCCTTTGATGCGGGAAGAAGAACGAAGGATGGCGCGTCGTCGTTCTTCAGAAAAAGGTGTGACGATGTTCTTCATCAAGGTAGAAAAGTTCTTCGCCGAAATGATGAAGTTCTTCCAAAATGTGAAGAACGATCCCTCCCTCAACACAATGAAGGATCCACAAAAAATAAGGCTTTTGCATTATTTTATTATCCTTGCCAACACTTTTAAAATTTGAACATACAAAATTAAGTTCACTCATTTAATTAAACATAACTTGTTAAAATTAAATGAAGTGATAAGTTGGCAATATTAAATGGGGGGTTTTGAGGAGTTAGGAATGTGAGGGGTTGGGATCATGTGGGCCCCACCCCACATTTATCCTCTCAAGGTTGGTTAACACCCTGTGGGTCCCACCCCCAACTCCCTTACTTAGGATATAACTACCTAGAGGAGAATAAATAAAATTTTAATATAATTTTATGTATTCCTCACTAAAACACAACTTTAACAACTCATCCCGAGCAAACACACCTTCAGAAAAGGTGCTCCTAAGAAATTACCGGCACTGTGGTTTCATCGATACCCTCAGATTTCAATTCCGAGCACCGGTTCAAAAGTTTGGAAAACTCGCTCGTTCGTTCACTGAACGTACCTGAGTTAAACTTCATAACATGATTTCGAGCACACCAGGCCTTAGAATCAGGTTCCTTCAGAAACTGCATTCTTATAAAATCCCAAAGCAAATTAAGAAAAAAATTCCCTTTAAGTTTACGAGTCTTTACAACTATTCATTAAAAATGAATATTATTTAATAAAATGGAATAAAATATAACTTTTATGGTATAATTTATATGGTATTATAGTTTGATTTTGTTTAAAATCATAGTATTAATAAAGGAAAGGTGTTCATTTATTAATCCATCCCTACTCATTGATCAATAGGGGGCTCTTTAACTATCACCTCTCCAATATTACTAATAAATAGAGGATATATTAATATAATCCCATAATTTTCCAGATATCATTTCATAAAAATATTATACTTGTGGATATTCTGGTAAAATAATACCATAAAGGTATGATCCAAACCCATGACCATCTAAAATCAATAATTTATACTCACATGATATCCTACAATACATGAATCGTATTCTAAATATTTATATTTTTTTAGGATAAAATTAAGTACTTTGGTGGAATAAAATCCAAAAATCTCACATATGTTTCTTCCATAGCTGATAGGTGGACCAAAGGTCCTAGGATGACATGATCATTGATGTTATAATATTTATTTTAATTATCTTGATACCTTATAATTATTAAGACTCTCCACTAAAATATATTCTTTAATGGGTTGGAAATGTGTTAACTTTAGTCTTTTGACCACATCGATTACCATGTCATGTCTCTTCAATGATTATTGAAACCTATTCATAACATGAATTAATATATAACCACACTTATATGGTATAATACTCATGTATTATAGTTTACTGGATAAATAATTAGATGAATTTCCAAAAACAAGAAAATAATCATATTTCTATATAATAACCTATAATATCACCTTAGATAATGGTAATTCATTTAAATCACAAGATATACTACTAAAGTAGAAGTGTGAAACTCTCTCAATAACTTAGAATTAATAATATTTATATTTTTTACTCAAATATGTAATAGAATATCATTTTACCTATCTTTAGAATTGTAATAAAAATTATAATTTATAAATATTTAATCATAGTACAACTTTTATTTGATATATATACGCTTACCCATATTAACATATTGAAGTTGCATGTATTTTTTGAGCAACATAAATAAATATAAATCATTATATTATTGTAACTATATATATATAAATAAACCAATATATCATACATTATAAATCATGTATTTTCTTAGTTACCCATCCACCAGTATTTTTCTTGTAATATTTGTAACTAAATACCCTTTACAAAGGGTGTAGGTGACCTAAATTCCCTAATGTTATAGGAACATGTATTATTATCATAATATATGATTTAAATCCATATTTTATAAGATATAATTGAGCCACATATTTTATATATACATCATAAATGACTAACCCATCTAGACATACACCCATGATTTTAGGCGGATACTATAATAGTAACCACTAAATAGTTGGTACCATAATTATGTTAAATTAACCCTATTTTTATTTGATTAATTTTTTATTAATAATCTTCTTTATTTGCACCAATATATGTCTAACAATCAATTAATTATCACACTTCTTCATAATCCTCAGGATTTGATTTGGATCAACCACTATATCATCCCCTTATAAATAACTTATAATGAATTTTATAATTGTAAATCCTTCCCTTTTATATGATAGGTATTTTATAATGTAATCATATTGTGTAAATAATATAATAACATTAGTAAATATCCAAACAAACCTAATAATATTTTCACATCAAAAACATTTCTAAGTGTATATAAGGTAATCACCATTATCATGTCTAATGAATCTATTTTTCCATTATCCATATACATAATGTATCTCATGAAATGGATTTATGAAAACATAAATGATTACTTTTAACTTTTCTTGAATATGTTGTTCCATTAAAAAAAGTAAAACATTATCATGATATGGATAAAAATTAAATATACTCGAATAAATTATGTTTTTATGTATAAATACCAATATGAAAAAATCAATAGAGGCTGAGAGATCCAACTTTTAAGGCCCATAAATTTAAAATATTTGTACACTAATATAATCAACAGAACACATAGTGTTAATGTCAACATATAAATTTTCTATTTAGAATATCTTCATCAATGGTTCTAAAATAATTGTATAATGGTGTAAAATGGATCTATATGAACTATTTCATAGCCATAAGTGGGTTAAATAAATCAGATATGATAGATAAAGGATTCTTATTTTTCACTAAGTTGTGATTCAACTAGTGATGATCGATACACAACCATAAATTATCCTTCACTTTCTCATATGACAACATTTTTTCACTACATTGTGAGATATTTATTATTATAATCTATTTCTCAATTAAATAACTAAATTATAATTTTAACTCCAATAAATTCTATAACACCAATAAATGAGATTAAATATATATATGTTCTATAACTGAGAAAAAATAAATATTGAGATCTACCACACTTTTAGGCAATAATCCTTTAGTATCAGCAAAGAAAATATTGAGATTATCTTTATAAGCTAATAATAACTGTTATAAAGCATATTTAACATTACAAAATTTTGAAATCACAACCTAGAATGTAATTGGATAACTCTCTAATCTGTAGAGTCTACCTCATCCCGGTTAAAAATCATACTCTATAGAAAACGTAACATATCTTCATGTAGATATTTTTTTTGTATCCCTATATTGGTAGGTATCAATGCATGAAAAAAAATTATTAATTCTATTCATAAAAAAATATTTCTTTTGAAATCATATAAAAAATGGGGTCCCAGATAAAATGATCGTCACTAAGAATTGACTCGTAACCTCTGTAGATATTGATAAATATATAATTTCTCATGTTTGGGTCTATAAATAAAATGATTTACTAATACTCAAAAACAATAAACCATTATCTTAAAACATTACAATTTTTTGGGGATTAAAAAAATATTTTTTTCAAAAAAACTAGCTCCAATGTATAATGTAGTCAAACAGTGAAATAAAAGACTTTTCTTGTTGTATCAATTTCAAAATTCATGGTATGATGTTATCTATATGATACACTGAAGAAAATATTAAATGTTTCCTCTCAAACTCTAATTATTTACAATTATACTGATATAATATCCTAGGTATATTAAAACACTAACTTCCTCATACTTTTCCCTGATGATCAAAACTCACTATATTTTTTTCTTAATTTCTTTTATTATACGATAATTTTATATATTTTAAACTCTTTTTTATTTTTTATTTAATTATTATGGTATATATACTTTTCATTCTCTATTTTTTTAAACTTGAACTACCATAAAATAATCATATTAAACCTTTTGAATTTTCATCATTATTTTTATGGATACAAACATTATATACCTTGGAAAATTACTGTATTTGGAATCCACCTTATAACACATGTTAATATAGTTCTCTACTTATACTTACACCAAAATATACATAAATATTTTATTTAGACACTTAACATAGATGATACTATGTCTCCAAAATATGAACTTAGATTTCTAGTACATGAATCATCACATTAGAATTTTCTGAGTATAAAATCAATAAAACATATAATTAAATCAATAAATTAAAACCTCTTTCAAATAATATGGGCTTTAGAATTTCATTTATGAGAGTATAATTTTATAGTTTCCCCAATCTATAAATAGCATGGAATGATCTTAAATTTATAATGAACAATTCCAAATATCATGAAAAATATACTTCCTTTATATATAAATATATAAAAGATAATACATTTCCTGTAATATACCCCCAAAGGTCTCACATGACATGGAAAATGCATCAAATCCCACCCCCAAACCAATAATGGCGAACCAATTAATTATCTACTAAACCATGATCATTTACATTTATACTAATGAGCATCACAATTATCTCCCTCTATCTCATATTGTATGGGGGATTCTTCATTGATCTTTTATTAGTAACCTTCATATGTATTCAGAATAATCAAAATAATAATATCTATAATGGAATTAATTTCATGTCAATTATTATAATCCATTTTTATAAATAATATTCATAGAGTCCACATTATCATATGATTTATCTCAATTTTTATTAAAAACTATATATAAAACAATTACCGAAAAAGATTCATTGTATAGATGTGACCATATAATAAGTTTTTTCTCCTCGAGTCAACCAATAAAAAACCCATTGTTTCCTTGGATACACTCTATAGGAAATAATAATTTTTATGATGGAATTAAGTTTTTTTATATCCTTATACAACATTCTCAAACAAAAAAGGCCATTAGGGTCCCTAGTGTACTATTTTCCCATACTCACACCCCGATATCACAATAGTCCATTAACTCCAACCATAAAACCAATACTCTGATATCAAACATACATATATTTACCCCACTAGGACCATAATTTAGTAAATAGTGGAATAATGAGTTTCAATCCAAACCTATATACAATAGTCTATACATAGGTTACCAATGTCAAAATAAAAATTAGAAAAATATTTAGATACATTTAACTTAAGCATTTATATCTTCATAGCATAATAGATTTACCAATATAACATAAAATAACTATATGAATATAATAGAATAAAATTCATATAATATCAAAGTCAAATAATGTAAAATATTAATAGTTTATAAGCAACTATGAAACATATTATGGCATAACATCAAACATAGGGAATTGATGGTCATTAGATCTACCATGGCGCTCAACTCCTCCACATATATTGAAAATAATGTATGATTTCCCATAATTAATTCATAATACATGTCACATGATGATACATTTAAAAGTATTCATTAAGTTACTTATAAGAAATAGAACATGTGTAGTCAAGGAAAATTTTTACATAGTGAAACATGTGAAATATAGAAAATATCCAAAAATAAATAGCACATAAGAATGGTAAAACCACTAATATCTGTCAATGTAATCCCAATATCACACCTAAAAAATATATTATCTGTAACACCCCAAGATTCCATAGTATGCTTCTCTTTGAATAATGCAGTAGCGTGTGTTGTACGCAACTTTGAGTTCTAACACACACCACAACCAATCAAACTAGCCGTTGTGAATAGTAATACCCAATTTTTTAAATTTTATACATTTTATCTTTCAAAATGGACTTCATTTTTTGATTCGGGATATCAAAATTAGCTTAGGGTTAATTTTTGGTACTTTTCAGATAACTTTCATATTTTGATGAATAGTCAAAATTACTAAATTTTAATTAAAAACAACTTTTTTAATCGAAATAATTAATAGTGATAAATTTTGAATTTGAGTGATTTTAGAGTATAATTAGATTATATTTTTAACTTTTAATACAATTTTGGTCATTGGACATAATTTCACATTTAAACTGGACATAACCATGTGTCAATCTTTTTATAGTTATTATCTCTTAAAAACATGCTTTTTGTTTTAACAACGGGAATTAATTTTAAATTAATATCTGCCACTTCTGTGTATTGAATTTATAAAAATGGATTCCATATTTTTAAAGAGGAGGTCTAAATTTTGTAAATAGGTAACCTTTATTTTTATACATTTGGAATAATTACTTCGGTAAATATTTTATTTACCATGGTTAAAGGGTAAATCCGGTAAATAAGGATAACAAAATAATATTATAATAATAATAAATTACCCTAAAATGTCTCCTAACCCTATTGGTTGATACATGTACGACCATGGTCATCTTTTGGTCGATTTTGGGACCCCATGGATCCACTTGTAATTGATAATAACACTTTATATTAATTAAGTTAAAGTAAATACAAAAATGACATAAGCATATATCTTTTAGCAAAACAATTTTTACATATGGTTATATATCTTATATTTTCTACGGTAAATATTAATTAGATATATAAAACTATTTTCTATATAATGGTGTTTTATTTATAATTTTTAGACATTGAATAATTAAACTTATTTATGACACAACAATGATACAGTATTTTCCTTATTAATGAAAGAATCAGATAATTAGTATTATAAATGTTACAATAAATATTATATGAACGTTTTCATGACATAAAAAAATTTATTTTTTAATATGACATGTTAGGATTCCTTTAATTAATTTTTTTTGAATTAATAAATTTCTTTAAGCCTTTTAAAAAAATCAATTATTAAATAGTGTCAAAATTGACATAAAAGAGTTTTTAAAAACAATATTATATTATTAATTGATTTTCTATTCATAAAAATCTAAGATTCTTCCAAAGTACTTATATAATGATTTTTGTATTATTAATGTACTCTTTGGGTGTCTATTGGAAGTTTATAGTAAGTTTATTAACAATATAATATAAAAATACAAAGTGACATGGTAAATGTAAAACTATTTAACTAAGAGTAAAATCAAAAAGATAAAGTTAATATAGTGAACCAAACCTCTCCAAAACCTATTGGATGAGTGATTTTAGACCTATCACCACCTAAAAATTTAAATAATAAACTTTTTATCCATTATAAACCGAATATGAATTTATTATAAAATAATATTTCTAGCTTTTCCTAAGGTGCCCCTCACCCCTCTTATAAAAGGGCACTTCCCCTTCCCTCTAATTCACACCTTCAAAGCCTTTTTCTCGGCCACCCCTGCCCAAATATTCTCTATACTTTCCTCAATTCAACCTAGAGGCCTTATTTTGATCATAAATTCAACCTAATTAGCCATTTTGATCAAATCAAAAGGAAGAACCCGAAGAAGAGGTAATGTTTTCTCCACCCTCTTTCAAGTTTCTTTCTTCTTCCACTTATTTATTTTATATTTCCATTATAAAATAATAATTTTAGTATCTTATATATAATTTGATGTAATTCTAAATATTTCACAACTATATTCATTATTCTATCCATATTATGAATGACAATGTCACCATTTGTGCGTACATACGGGTTACCGTCTCCACGTCGTGGTGTAATTTCTTATTCAAGAATATGTTATTTGGATGGATATAATGATGAGTAATATGTATATAAATAATGAAAATAACTTAATAAAATCTCTTTAAAATTAATATACCTTCCAATTCATCACCTTTAAGGAAATGATATAGACGCTCGTGCGTACGTACGGATTACCGTCTCCACGACGCGATGAGATTCATTTCCACATTCACAATTCATCGACGATTATAAAAATATATATTAATAATATGTTTGTAATGTCTGACATAATAATTCTACTTAAGATATATATATATATACTTACAAATATTTTATTCACTTATTTCTATTCAATACGTTATGAAAACGAAAACAGCGTTTATGCGTACGTATAGACTACCGTCTCCATAAATGGTGTTTTCCATTTCACATATATATCTATTATAAATAATTATATTCTAAATATATATGTTATATAAATCATTTTTTATATTTTAGAAGTATTTAAATCATGATCTAAGTGATACAATCAAGAGTAACAAGTTAAAACACGTATGATAAAGAAAGCGATTATTACCCAAAATGTTAATTTATCAGGGAAATTATTATTAAATGGGTAGTAAAAAGTCATAAATTAATAATGTATGATATCATAAATATTAATATGGTTCTGTTATAATTTAATAACATACTATGGTCTTCATACAGGAGGTTAAACATACCCTCTACTAAAGGAAAGTGCACGGTAAGGGGTTTTCATCTCACTCCTTATTCCCGTGAGATTCATACCATATTGCCACTATTACCTTTTGTGTGGTGTATGTACTGCCCATAATTGTATTATTTGTGTAATAGACTTTAATGTATGTGTATTTACACATTCATTGTATGATACCTCTTTCATGGGGTGTATGTTTCGTAAGTTACCAAATTGGTAAGGGTTAATTTCACAATCTCTTTATTTTCTAAGGTTGTTTTTACGTAAGTATCTACTGGGACATATTTATTATCCATGTCCATGTTTCATAAAATAGTTTTCAAAGGGATTATTTTAAGGTAATTTTTACTACAACATCATTTTAAATTTTCTAAAGATTTATTCTTCTAAACCATTCCCATTAATGTCCATGTTTTCAAAATGGTTTTAAGAATTTATTTAGATGGACTTTAATGTTTTAAAATGTTAATTACTTTCAAAATATTCAAAGTGGTATGGGACACTTTGATTCAAAAATTTATTTAAATGTATTCCTTTCTAAATTGTGTGACTTTTAAATGTTTTCATGAAAAAGGGATATTTCTCTCAAAGATTTTTACAAATCATTTTCATCTATGTCAAAATCCTTTAATGGATTTTTAAAATTATTTAATGTTGTTTTATTATGATACAAAACTTCTATATTGTATTGAAGGTTTTGTGATATGTTTTACTGTGGATGTGTTATTTTTATACCACTCATGGTTTATGGAGAATGTATTGACATTTTGTATGATATTTTTAATATGAATGATTATGTTATGTTTAAACCTGTTCATATGAGGAATGCATTGGACTTAATAAGTGACGGGTGGAGCCTGCTATTGCTCCTCGATACATCGGCAGGTCTCATGAGACCAACTAGTGTCTTGGAACACGACCTTGAAAAAATCTTATTTGTAGTCTTGGCACAAAGCCTTGACTGTGTGGTTATGATAGTCTGGCATTGTGCATTCCATCATTATGAAAGTGGTTAGTGATATTTCATGTGATTATTCGACTAGTAGAATATCCATGTGAATAAGTAAATGTAATTGCTTCATTTTATTCCATATTATGTTAAAGTTCAAGTTTAGAAGGATTTTTTTTAGTTATACATTGCCTTAAATTTTTCTGCTTATTTATAAAAGTTTCCGCTGTATTTTCATCCTTACTGAGAATCTGAGTTCACCCCTTTCTATGTTTTATTTTTCCCATAATTCCAAGAAGTGTATTGTGATTGATATGAAGGGATAATCCAAGGGAATAAGGATGTTCGTGAAGTATTATTTATGTTGTTTTGTATGTTATGTATTGTAATGTAACATTCATGTATGTAATCTATTTTCCAACACTACTAAACTGATCGGTCCTTCGGGACTTGATTCATTGTAATCATGCCTATGTATTAAAATAATGCACCGACTCTAGGTAACTGGGGTCGAGGCATTACAGTTGGCATCAGAGGAATTTTAGAAATAAACTTGGAATCCAGATTTAGATAAACTCTTATTAGAGAACATAGACCAAAGATAGACTTTGAGGATTAGTATAGAAGAAATTCCTAAAATTTTGGTAATGTAGAGATTTTGTGAGTTTTCCAAGAAAATTCATCCCTGTCTGGATACGAGCAGGTAGAGGCGGCTCTGGCACAGATGTGCCTAGAGGTAAAATCCGAAAACACGACTTTCAGCTAGACTCGGATGAGAACTGGTCCACGACAACGGGCCTTGTTGCATAGTTGGTTACAACACTCCCGGGGGATATTTTTAGGATAATTCTCATTTTCTTTACAAATCATTAGGAAGGGTTTATGTGTATATACATACTAAAGGAAAACATATTTATGATTATGGATTATATCCATAAACCGGTCAATTTATGTTAGGTATTTTACAAGTTTGGAATTATTCATTTAAATTCATAAACTGGCCTAGTTTATACCATTGTATAGAAATGGTGCCCAGTAGAAGGAATGTGAAATCCAGCAATACGTATGATCCAAAGAGTAAGAAGGATCATATCTTTAAAGGTATTAATCCAACATTTAGAAGGGAAATAGTCTCCCATGTATTCTCAACATATGTAGAAATAGTATCATGTGTTAATAAGATAAGTAAAAAGTTCTCTGAGTCCTATGAATTTGAAGGGAAGCAAGAGAATAAAAGGATGGAAGAGACAAATATGGATAAAGGGTAGAGGGAAAAGAAGAATTTTCACATATGTGATAACTGTGGGAAGAAACACCCTAGAACTTGCTTGAAGGGAATGAGAGTGTGATATAAGTGTGGAGAAAAAGGACACCATGTACGTGACTGCAAGGGTAATAAAAAGGTTTCAAATGTATGATGCTTCATCTGTAAGGATTTGGGACACTACGCGAACCAGTTTCCAAATCATCAGAGTATTCCCCAAATGATGTTATTGGATAATAATCAAGTTATGATACTACCACAGATGAGGATTAATTATTAGAGTTCTTATGTTGTTATTAGATAATTATGTCATTTGAGTGTTGTATTAACAATGCACTAGTTTAATAATTATGGAGTATATAAGGATTGTACTACAGTACTATTTCATTAAGGACTTGAGATTGTGTGGAACCAAGAAAAGTGACTCAATATCAGGTTAAATTTTTGGAAAATATATGGTCGAGAGAAAGATAAACCATAATATGGTTTTGATACTAAGGTAGTGATTTTGGAATAATACATGATTGATTTGGATAAATTATATTGGATATTCTTGACTACCTTGAAACTGATTAATGATTTATATATTCTATCATTATTGAAGTTTACAACATTTTTTGGTAGAAGAAGTATATCCAGTATTCTATAAGGAATAAGGGATCATGAATGTAATCAATAAGGTTTTATGGTAATTCAGGATGTTGCAGTGTTTTAAAAGAATACTTGATGGAGGTGTTCACATGTTATTAAGCGGAAAAAAGGATCTTCATTGTGTTTACCTTCCTTACAAATTTTGGACTATGAGTTTGGATAGAACTATTTTGGATAATTCTAGTTTGAGATTATTTTTTTATTTCCATAAAAGGACAACCCGGAGGTCGGGAAGCTACCTGTCGTGTCCGGAAAGGCCGCGATACTTGAACCCACAACCGAAGGCCGACAGGGGTGTATCACCTACCACTGGACCACATGATGTCCTGGATTGAATAATTTAGTATTTTTTAAAAAACTGTGGTAGATGAATTATAAATTCATTTTTTAACCCTATACGAATAGGATAAATAGAATATTATTTTTAAGTTCTATTATCTTTTAGAGTGAAATATGAGTTTGTATTCAAAATTAGTTAAAGGATGGAAATCTTCTTGTCAAGTATTTTTTTTTCTTCTAATATTATTCTATGAAAAAATTATTTCTTATACTTTAGTGAAGGGATCTTAAAACCAAAAATGTGTTATCCTAATACCATGTGTTTTTTTGAACCGATAGTATTTTAAATCATCATAGATTGATGAATTTAAGGCCCTCAATTTTACACTTGTTTTTGATTGATGACCTCAATCACTACCTATAAATATTTATGTTTTTACTCCAATTATCTGTCTCTAATATCCACCAATGTTCTCCAAATCGAGATCATAATTTGGTGGAGACCCTTTCATTTCTCTTTTCCTCTTATTAAGACTAAATTTTATTAACATAATCTTCGTTGTGGGTTTTCCCAAAGGTATTTTCTATTTTCTACATTTTATTATTGAAAAATAATTTCAAATTGTGAGGACACAATTTATTGAATGATGGGAAAATGTTACACCCCAAGCTTCCACGGTACACTTCTCTTTGAATAATGCAGTAGCATGTGTTGTACGCAACTTCGAGTTCTAACACACACCACAACCAATCAAACTAGCCGTTATGAATAATATACCCAATTATTTAAATTTTATACATTTTATCTTTCAAAATGGTCTTCATTTTTGGATTAAGATAATTGAAATTAGATTAGTGTGGATTTTTGGTACTTTTTGGATAACTTTCATATTTTGATGAATAGTGAAAATTACTAAATTTTAATTAAAAACAAATTTTTTAATCGTAATAATGAATAGTGATATATTATAAATTTGAGTGATTTTAGAGTATAATTAGATTATATTTTTACCATTTAATCCAATTTTGGTCATTGGACATAATTTCACATTTAAACTAGATATAAGAAAGTGCCACTCTTTTGATAGTTATTATCTCTTAAAAACACACTTTTTATTTTAACAACATGAATTAATTTTAAATTAATTTCTGAAACTTATGTGTTTTGAAATTAGAAAAATGGATTACATATTTATAATAAGTTGTTCCAAATTATGTAAATAGGTATCTTTTATTTTTAGACATTTTTAACAGTTACTTCGGTAAATATTTTATTTACCATTGTTAAAGGCTAAATCGGGTAAATAAGGGTAAACAAATAATATTATAATTATATTTAATTACCCTAAAACGTGTCTGAAACTTATTGGTTGATACATGTCCGACCATGGACATCTTTGGGTCGATTTTTGGACCCCATGTATCTACTTGTAAGTGATAATGACACTTTATATTAATTAAGTTAAAGTAAATACAAAAATGACCTATGCATATATCTTTAAGAAAAACAATTTTTACATAGGGTTATATAGGTTATATTTTAGACTATAAATATTCATTATATAGATAAAAATATTTCCTATATAATTTTTTTTATTTATAATTTTTATAAATTTAATATTTAAATTTATTTATGACACAATAATGATGCAGCATTTTCCTTATTAATGAAAGAATCAGATAATTAGTATTATAAATGTTAATATGAAAATAATTTGAGAGTTTTGATGACATCCAAAAAATTTATTTGTTAACAATACATGTTAGGATTTATGAAATGAATTTGATTCGAATTAATAAAGTTTTTATGACTTTAACATAAATAAATTTTTAAATAGTGTCAAAATTGACATAATGGAGTTTTTAAAAAAATATATTATATTATTAATTGATATTCTATTCCTAAAAATATAAGGATTATCCAAATGACTTAAATAATGATAGGTGTATTATTAATTGACCACTTGGGGGAATCATGGAGGTTTATAGTATGTTTATTAACTATATAATATAAAAATACAAAGAGACATGGTAAATGTCAAACTATTTAGCTAAGAGTTAAATCAAAAAGATAAAGTTAATATAGTGACACAAACCTGTCTAAAACCTATTGGTTGAGTGGTTTTCTACCTATCCCTACATTATACATTAAATAATACACTTTTTATCAATTAGAAAACGAATATGAATTTATTATAAAATAATATTTCTAGCTTTTCCTAAGGTGCCCCTCACCCCTCTTATAAAAAGGAATTTCCCCTTCCATCTAATTCACACCTTAAAAACCTTTTGGCTTGGACAAACCCTGCAAAACTTTTCTCTCAACTTACCTCACTTCAACTTAGAGGCTTTATTTTGATCATAAAGACAACCTATGGAGCCCTTTTGATCAAATCAAAAGGAAAAACTTGAAGAAGAGGTAAGGTTTTCACCACCCTCTTTCAATTTCCTTTCTTCTTCCACTTCTTCTTTATTTTTTATTTCCATTATAAAATAATAAATCCAGTATATTCTATATAATTTGATGTTATTATAAATATTTCATAACTATATTCATTATTCTATCCATATTATGAATGATAATGTCACCATGCGTGTGTACGTACAGCTTACAGTCTCCACGGCGTGGTGTAATTTTTTATTCAAAACTATGTTATTTGGATGGATATAATGATGAGTAATATGTATATAAAGAATTAAAATAACATAATAATGTCTCTGTAAAATTAATATACCATCCAATTCCACACTTTTAAGGAAATGATATTGTCGCTCATGCGTACGTACGGATTACCGTCTCCACGACGCGATCAGATTCATTTCCACATTCACCATTCATCGACGATTATAAAAATATATATTACTAATATGTTGGTAATATATGACATAATAATGTTTCTGGAGATATATATATACATAAGTACTTACAAATATTTATTCACTTAGTTCTGTTCAATACGTTATGAAAATAGAAACAACGTTTCTGCGTACGTACGGACTACCGTCAGCATAAATGGTGTTTTCCATTTCACATATATATCTATTATACATAATTATATTCTAAATATATATGATATATAAATCATGTTTTATATTATAAAATTATTTAAATCATTATCTAAGTGATACAATCAAGAGTGACAAGTTAAAACATCTAGGATAAAGAAAGCGATTATTACAGGAAATGTTAATTTAACATGGAATTATTATTAAATGGGTAGTAAAAAGTCGAAAATAAATAATGTATGATATCATAAATATTAATATGGTTCTGGAATAATTTAATAACATATTACAGTCTTAATACATGTGGTTAAACGTACCCTCAACTAAAGGAAAGTGCAAGGTAAGGGGTTTTCATCTCACTCCTTATTCCTGTGAGATTCATGCCATATTGCCACTATTACCTTTTGTGTGGTGTATATACTTCCCATAATTGTATTCTTTGTCTAATAAAATTTAATTTATGTTTATTGAAATATTCATTTTATGATACCTCTTTCATGGGGTGTATGTTTTGTAAGTTACCAAATTGGTAAGGGTTAACTTCACAATATCTTCATTTTTCGAGGTTGTTTTTACGTAAGTATCTACTGGGACATATTTATTATCCATGTCCATGTTTGATAAAATAGTTTTCAAAGGGATTATTTTAAGGGAATTTTTACTAAACCATCATTTTAAATTTTTTTAATGATTTATTCTTCTAAACCATTCTTATTAATGTCCATGTTTTCAAAATGGTTTTAAGGATTTATTTAAATTGACAGGAATGTTTTAAAATATTAATTACTTTCAAAAGATTCAATGTGTTATGGGACACTTTGATTCAAAAATGTATTTAAATGTCTTCCTTTCTAAATTTTGTGACTTTTAAATGTTTTCATAAAAAAGGTAAATTTCTCTCAAAAAGTTTTACAAATCATTTTCATCTATGTCAAAATCCTTTAATGGATTTTGAAGCTTATTTGAAGTTGATTTATTATGATATAAAACATACATATTGTATTGAAGGTTTTGTGATATGTTTGGTTGTGGATGTCTAATTTTTATTCCATTCAAGGATTATGTAGAAAGTATTGACATTTCGTATGCCGGTTTTAATACGAATGTTTATGTTATGTTTAAACATGTTCTAATGAGGAATGAAATGGACTTAATAAGTGACGAGTGGAGCCTGCTATAGCTCCTCGATGCATCGGTAGGTCTCATGAGACTAACCAGTGTCTTGGCACAAGGCCATTACAAAATCTTATTTGTGGTCTTGGCACAAGGCCTTGACTATGTGGTTATGATAGTCTGGCATTATGAATTCTATCATTATGAATTTGGTTAGTAATATTTCATGTGATTATTCTACTAGTAGAGTATCCATGTAAATAAGTAAATGGAATTACATCATTTTATTTTTTCCATATTATGCTGAAGTTCAAGTTTAAAAGGCTTTTTTAGTTATACATGCCTTAAATGTTTATGCTTATTTATGAAAGTTTCTGCTGTATTTTTATCCTTACTGAGCATCTGAGCTCACCCCTTTCTATGTTTTATTTTCCCCAGGATTCCAAGAAGTGTATTATGATTGATATATAGGGTTAAGACAAGGTAATGATGACATTATTGAAGGATTATTAATGTTGTTTTGTATGTTATGGAGTGTAATGTAACATTCATGTATGTAATCTATTTTCCAAAACTGCGAAACCGGTCGGTCCTTCGGGACCTGATTCCTTGTAATCATTCCAACGTATTAAAATAATGCACCGACTCTAGGTAACTGTGGTTGGGGTGTTACATTATCAAATAATATTATTTCCAATTAATTTATTATAAACTCAAAAATAGTACCCAACATGAGAAAATCAAATCAAAAGGGTGTTATACATAATTTAAATTTCATTGTGTTAGTATTTAATTATCCATAATGATTGGATTCTTATAATCCTGTACTTTTCATATACCAACACATATAATTCAATATATATATTATGTATATCTCAACATCTTAATTGGTTTGAACTATATCAAATATGTGAAAAGCTATAGTAAACATAAAACTCATATCAGGATAATCTGAGAAACTAGAAAATGAAAAATAAGGAACATAAATAATGACACAATTCCAATCCAGTAGATCTTCCACTCATGTTTTTGATAATTAATACATAATATCAAACAATATGTTATTTAATATGAATTTTGTCTACCATTTGTTGAAAATTAATTCTTTTTGGAATGACATTTCTTCAATCTCAAAATATTTTATTATCACCTTGTTGTTAAGTGTAATGAAAGGAAAAGAATATATTTATATGTATGTGACATAAAATACTATATTCCAAGAGTATAATTATTAATCTATAAAGTATCATTTATAAATATCTATCATCAATGAAAGATACTCATGTGCAATGAGTTTTTTATAAGATCCAACATGCTCAGCCAATAAATTTTATACATTATAACATATTTTCTTCATAACACCCATATATTATGAACACATTAAAAATTAAAATAAATTCAACACTATAGTAAATATATTTTATAATTATATATATGATGAAGAAAATTATATGGCACATATATTAAATTTTAATAACCAACATGTAAAATATCAGTATTAAAAATATATAATTCTATTTAATACATATCATATAAAATGATATTGAAAATATAATAGTCCAATATAAGGGATTTATTGTACAAAAATCTTTACTCTTATACTTATTATAATGCCTCCAAAACCATATGTGTATCTCTCATTAACCAATGAACTCATTTTTAAATTTTTTTGGGTAAACCATTATTATCTCTATTATTTTAGAATAATTGTTTTAATAAAATATTTTTCCTTCCATATACATATCTATTACATTTTAGGAATTTGATTTATTAAAAATTATTAAAAATTATTAATTCATAACCAAAATAGATGATTGGCCTCTAGGACAGCTTCAGTGATACTCAAGATTCTAGGGGGTTTTGTGAGATCTCTATTAGACAATCATATATTCATGTAATAATATCAACCAAATATACACATATATATATATATATATATATATTCTATATATATTCTATATATAATTTTATAATTATTTTATCCAAGATATATACTAAAACCATGATAAAGAACCCATTTAATTTTTTAAGTGATTTTCAATGTTTTCAGCTTTGGATCAGTGCCATTGGAAGTTACTAAGGTGATCCCTTAAGTACTATGATTTTTTTTTGATTATTTGAAGTGATTTTAAATTCCTTAATTTATTTGAAATGTTTTTGGATATATTTTAATGAATTTAGTAACTCTTGAGTTGAATGTTAAATGGGATATGTTATAAATATTTCATAACTGTCCATAACTAATTATGTAAGATTTATTATGAATATGCATATTTAAAAATTTGAAATGTAAGGAATTAATTGATTAATGTAATGGTGATATAATTTTAAATATGGTTCATTGAAATTTCCATAATGGTTATTAACATTTCGGTGAGGTTCATTAATAAAATTATAATGGTCATATAATTCAATAATATTCCTTTGTAAGGAATTAATGACCATTTCGATTTTATAAGTTTAATTAGAATCATATTGTGGTTCATTTTAATTCTATATGGGTAATCACATATTGTTTTGGGATCATATGATAGAGCATAAGATCCAATTTACTATTATTAAACATCTTTTGGAGTGAAGATTTGATGAAGGTATAGATTCTCATCGTAGTACATAACAGTAAATTTATAGATACAGTAACATTTGCGTGGGTTGTCTACTTTTATAATTTTGAGGAATATGGGAATCATATAATACAGTATTTCCATATCATAGATAACAATATCCTTAAACAACTAGTACGATGTTATGTTGTTATTATACTCAAAATATCACAAGTTAATGATTACGATATGATTTACGGGGGGTTTGTGGAACATTATATGAGATGATCAATGTTTGAAATTTTTGAAATTTCTAGATTAATATATTTAGAAATTATTTTCTTGGTCAAAGATATATAAATACACATGTATTTTATTTGATCAGTTTATAAAAGTTAATGTATATTTGTGGAAATTAAGTTGACGATCTAGAGGAAGAGGTCCATATGAATAGTTATTTGAGTAAACTCATGGAATATTATTGAGCAGAAATTAATTGAGGAATATTCCATGATTGTGGAAAAACCCAACATGTTTATCCAGTTAGAGACAGATTGTAGAGGAATAAAATGTTAAAATCAATTTTAATAATATTATAGATTTTTAGTTGAAATGGGTTTTAATGAATTTTATTAATTATAAATTATCCCAAAAAAACATGATTAATGATTAGATTTATGGAAAAATAATTGAATGATATAGAAAGAATCTATGATAAGATATGACCTTGTGAGTGAGAAAAAAGTGGCTAAGATTGAGAGCTCAAAGTTGTGAAGAATAATCTGCAGAGCCTAAGTATTTAGTGATCTGAGATTGAGAAGAATATAATTAATCTTTTGTATGCTAGGATAATTACTAAAAGATTTAATTGAAATTATTATTATCAATGGTTGAACATCTCTAAGAGGTGATTTCATTCCTTTCTTATAATATTGTAGTCTTAATGAGAAAGATCAAAATATATGTCTAAAGAAACTCTTAACATAAAGATATGTTACTCACCCAATTCTTATACTTTTTGTAAAATGGAAGGATTCAGTCTAATGCAATGGTATTTTTTTGTATGTGTTATAAAAAACTCATAGGGTGGAGGGTGATTCCACCATAACCACTTTTAATATATTATTTATTCTAGTGAATAATATGTGACTTAAACTCAACCCAATCATAATAAAAATTAGTTCCCACTCTATAATTTAGCACTGTAAAAATTTTGTTTTTCTTATGAAATTTTAATTTATATTTCTCTTTAGAAAAGTTCACATTATTCATTCAAGTGGATCAGATCCTAACATTTCATAGAGTTTAATTTAAATACAAAGAAATTTTAAAATAAATTCCCACTAAGTCCCCCCTCCCCTCACTTTTATGTGGTACAACCCTCTCTTGGGGAATTTCAACAAGTATCAAAGCATACCCATGATCCTTATTTCAAATCCTCTAATTTGTATAAATGTATAATAAAAATTCATTTAATAGTTAGGGAGTACCTACTTTGGATGGAAATAATTTTTGTATCCGGTAGGATAGTGTGTTAAAAAATATTCTATCACTTAACCAAAATGTAATTGATGTTGAAGAAATGGGATTTAAACCAATTAATAGAAGTTATTTAACATATTTTTCTAATAATAATTATTATGAATTTTATCGAAAATCCCAAAAAAATATAATTTTCTTGTTATAAATGGTTTATACCAAGGCGATGAGACTTTAAACAGCAAAAGAAATGTAGGAAAATACCGAAATATGTTTTGAAAGAATATTTAATGTTAAGGAAGATTTTTTTATATATGTAGGATCATATTTGAATATGTGAAAATTTTATATGTAGAAATAACTTATGTTTAATATTCTATAATCAATAATTTATTCAAAAATATGAGAGGTTGTGGAGTAAAGATGGATGATTCTATAATTTTGAAGAAGTTGATAGGGAACCCTTCTGATAATTTTTTTCCTTAAGATATATTCTCTACAAGATAGATAATATATAAATTTTGTTGAATTATATAACATTATTATTTCTTATGAGATGATAAATGTTACACCATTCAATAAGAAGATATGGGAGAATATTACTATCTAAGAAATGATAAAAATAAAAAACACGAAAAAAAGAAAATGAAAAAAATGTGAATCTAAGGATGGTGAAGAGATAGATGGAGATAATAAGTGAATTATGGATATATTCACAAAGAACTTAAAAATAAAATAAAACCATAAAGTAAAACATCCAATGATATTATATTAATGTGGATATGTAATAAAAGTTTTAATAAACATTCCAAATAAAATATGTAGATAAAATATGGATGATTATTAAGAATTAAATCTTCAAAGAAGGAGGTGGGTTTAATGTTCAAATGAAGATAAAATATATGTTAAAAGAATTAAAAATTTACCATGATTGAAAAGAAAATTTTTTATAAGAAAATAAGAGGAAAACAACTCATCTTAAATTGCTCATTATTAAGAAGAAATTTATGAAAAAATTTGAAATCTCATGTCTCAGGTTGAAAAACATGAATAATGATCAAAAAATGAAGATAAATATGGTGATGTGACATAGATAGAGAAAATATTAATGTCAGAACATGAAGCGTGTCTTGAGGATATTATTAAACATAAGAATTAAATAATATAATTAAAAATTATGATGAAAATAAGAGTGAATAAAATGAATAATATAAAAATGGGAGTAGGTTACACTGAAGAAATTAATAAGATTAAGATGAAAATTGTTTAGAAGTAAAAAAATTTAATTATCATGAGTGGAAAATATATCTAAAATAAAAAAGTAAAATAAGAAAAAAAATCAATGATTAATGATGTTGAGATAGTTTGGAGGAAGTTGCGTGGTTTTTTTAGAAATGTGTTGGAAGTCACTTCTAAATCATCTCAAGATTCTAAGAATCATATCCAGAATGAATTGGTCAAACATGATTCTATTTAAATTAAAGTAAAATATATTTTCTATAATAGTATAGGTTTAAATTCAAAAAATAATATATTTTAGATCAATAAAGATGATGAGAAAACTTTTATATTAAGAAAAGATAATAATATTTCAAGAATAATCATTTTCAAAAGCTAGAAATAAGCTCAATGAATGTTTGAAAAACAACAACATTCTAAATATAATTATTATTGAAAATTTTAAAGATAAAACCTCAAAGGAAATTATTACTATTATTGAATTTATTATAACAAAGACTATTCAATATAGTACAACATGTCATTTCATTAAAGTACGATTGAATAGAGGGGTATAAACACAAATAAATACAAAACTAACTCTTAGAATATTGAATGAGAAATGTTGTGAATAGAAATTTAAAAAGTTTATCTACTCGGAACAGATATGATTTCTTGGAATAAATTTTTTATATATGTGGATAATAGTATCTATATGTATAAGAGTGTATGAACACTATTTCAGATCCATTTATATATCCTAAAAAATAAAAGATTACTGAGAAACGAAAATAAGAAAACAATGTCATTGATAAAGTGTTGTTGAATTCATATAGGAGAATTAGGTGATAGATTCTTGATAATGGTTATTCGTCACAAATGACTGGGGGTAAAAAAAATATTTAATAAATCTAAAGAGTTTGATCATGGTGAAATAAATTTTGGAAATGAAATATCACTAAAAATATTCGGAGTTGTAACAACTGAAATTTAAATACAAAAGATAAAATTAAAAGGTGTTTTAATGGATTGAACACAATATATTATATATGATCTGACTCTATGTTGATGGAAATGATGTTAATTTCAATAAATATCTTTTTGTTATAAAAAACATATGATACATGGATTCTCATACAAGGATAAAAGATCTAGTGGGTATATTTTATAAATTAGCGATCCTATTATTTTTTTACTTAATTTCTATAGATTAAAACAAAACTATAGAACAGAAGCCCTAAAATTTTTAGGCACATAATTATGATTAAAATATACATTTATGATGTGGTAATGGTTATACCACATCTAAAAATAGGGGAGTTTTTTTTAACATGTTAAACGGGAATATGCTTCAAGAAACCAATAAAAGAGTTGAAATTCATCCCACTAAAATAGAATAGGTCATTCATTCATATTTTTGCGGTATCATGAGTCAAAATCCCTCTATTGTTGATAAGTATTTAGTTAATTTTCATTATTATTTAACTCATATGATTAATTTCATTTTTATGAAGCACAAATTAGAAGCTATCAATGTGGTCAAAATATTTCAAATACAGGTTGAGAAATTAACTAAGAGACTACAATATAATGTTGAGATCATATAATTGAAAATAGTACCCCTATATTTATTTTTATATACATCTTTAAATGTATTAAATTAATCATCAATACATTGAACTGTTCACCCCCCAATATTATGGTGTAGAATAAATCATTAATATGAATCTAGTTGGCATGGGTAGAATAATTCAATTTGAACACAACTTTTATTAGTTTTTCAAGAGGTAATCATTGTATACTATTTTAAAAATAAATAATTAGTGTCTACTAAGACAAAAGACACACATTAGACAATATAAAATGTGGTACAACAGATAAAAAATAGTGAAATATTTTGAATTATTTGGTAGACCTTATTACATGAAAATCTAAAACAACAATATGGGATTGTTTGTAGAGAGTGATAAACAAGGGATATTCATATATTATTTATATAATGTAAGGGGATATTAATCATTGAATAAAAGGGTTAACATGTCATTTTTCTATTTTGATATGAATATTATTAAAAATAAATATAATTCATTTTTGATATCTGAAGACAATTTAGAGGATAGTGATGATAAAATTATAGATCTTTGAAAACAAAGGAAAGAAGAAACTATAAATGAAATGAATCGTATTGTTGTTAATTAGAATAAAACTAGTAATGAAGAAGAAGCCACAGGAAATCAGGGTTCAAAATATCACAGATTGAACGATCATGTATTTGTAGAAAATATTATTTGTGGTTAAATGGCTCTAGTGAAACCTAGAAGGAGGTTGAGATATAAAAATAAAACTGATCTCATTTCACATATTGAACCAAAAACTAACGCATATATAGTTTTATTAATTAACTAATATAAAAAATGGGCCATATTGTGAAAAATTATACTTGGGAACTTATAACAAGACCTATAAGAAACAATATGATTTTTACCAAGTGGGTTTTTAGAAAAAAAAAATAAGAATATTTACATGCCAAGAAACATGATAAATTTGAATGTAATATTTATTCACAGATAGAAGAGATTGATATTAAAGATAATTTTGTGCCAGTGTAAATAATAGAGGCTATCAAAATGTTTCATGATATGTCATCTCACAGACACTAAAAAGTATATCAATGGATGAGAAATGGTCTTTTTTAATAGTGTTATAGAAGAAAGAACGTTAAATTTAAAAACATTAACATTTTAGTCTATAAAGGTATGTAAGCATGGTATATAGACTAAAGAAGTATTTTCCGAGTTTAAAACTAACAATTACATCCCGGTACTCTAAACTATATTATTACCTAAATGAAATGATTTCTAGTAATGGAATTGTTGATAGGATCTTATAGGTGGAAGATATTTCAATGGGTACACTAATTATCATATTTTATGTGGATGAAATTATATTTTCTGGTGAAAATGAATGTGTATAATTCCCCAATATAGTGGCCACTCAATAGTTCCATCAGACAAGGTTCCACATGACCTCAAACACACCTCCACATATGTTATAGGCTATCAATTATCATTGAGGGCCTAATCCATATAATGGGGAGACCATTCACTCAACTCAGAGTAACAAAATATAAAATAAAAAAAACATCTGTAGTTTATAATTATAATATGAATAATAAAATAAAAACAATTCTAAATCAAAATATTGATGTCACACAAGTTAAATATCAAAATTGTTAGCCACTAGGCCTTCTACATATACAAAATAAAGAAAACCAAAAATAATTGAGGGACGTACTACCATCCATGACATTACTACACTCATAGCATCTTGATACCCATATTCAAACCAATATTGATCCTCTTCACATCATGTTATCAAAATGAGAAGCAACCATAAGGTCTAAACATACACAAGAGTTCCCATGCAGGGTGTGAGCAGATAACTATATAGAGTCTCTCTAAGAACCATCGATTTATGCCGCTATATGCATGTGTATTTGTTTAGAAAATAAATAAATAAATAATATTGTAATATGACTTATCATATTGTAACCAGACTTCCAAGACACTTGACAATGTACACATACCCATCAGACCATTGTGTACTAACTAGACACCATGGTGCCCAACCATACCTTCTTTGGTTCCATGCTGTAATTCAGATTTTTCCTTATCCTATTTAATCCATAACCCTAGTAGTACCAAAAAAATTGTTATGGGGATTTTTTGAAAATATGACAACTATAAATGAGTTTCGGGTCAGGTCCCACATCTAAGTCATGCACTATCCTTCTCACTTATGGAATTCATGTCCAAAACATCCCACTCAATGTGAGGTTATCCATATACTAACCAATAAATTTTCTCAAGAAGTAGGACCTATCATCCACATCAATCATCACATCACATCCAATACTAAATATTAATCATGGTATTATAACCATTACCTTCACACTCAAGGAGGTCTTTGGGAAACATACCTCAAGGTAACATTGAAACATTTTTGGGTTGATTGTGATTATTGAAAAAGACAATTTAAGTGGTCATTTGTGATTTTATAAAGATATTTTTTTCAATCTATGTTGAAAAATGACCATGAAAAATGAATGGATGATCTGGAGGTCGTATAAAATAAACAGATACAAGATGAAATTATTTTCTAGTGTTTGCCAAAATTTTGGGCCTCCAAATCAGAAAATGGAGGAATGTGTCTTTGGAAAATGATGTCACATTCAAAAATAGAGTTTTTTTTGGAATGTTGTGTGCAAGGTATGCTTTATGGTCATAATATCAAAATATGGAAAATCCATGAAGTGTGAAAAAAATTTGGAAATGTGCACGAAAGATGAGTTTGTGAAAAAGAGACTTTAACACCCAATATGACATCAAATTTGGTTTTTAACACTCATAGGAGATCTTAAGTGACTCATTAGGATCTTACACCCAGGGGTCGACTATGCCTATAAATATTATCTAACCCCCTCATTTTATGAATCTCATTAATTAAAGGAAATTTGAGCTCTGAATCACATAAAAAATATACACAAAGGGAGTTGCGCAAAAGAATTGGAGTTGTGCTCAAGCTAAGAAAGTAGCATGTAATATTTTTGTTATGAGTAAGATTAAAGTTTCACACAAGAGGTTTTTCACAACAAAATTGGAATCTTACATGCAAGAAATTAAAGTTGCACTCAAGACTCGGTAAGGGTTGCACGAAATATTTAGAGTTACCTAATAAATCTGTGTTAATGTTATCTTCATTAGTGGATAAAATAGGGACATCAATAGATCATCTACATATAGTGGACAATGCATTAATTATATATTATTAAGGTACCTATAAGTTTATAAACTATGAGTTGATCTTATGAATATATAGTGGGCATGATTCAGCTGAGAGTGCAGTGAGCTTTGAAGTTGTGATTGGTTGTAAACCAATAGGGATAGTGAGTCCACTCCAAACATTGTAAACAGCAGTGCACTTTTAGTCGATTTGGTACATCTGAAAATTATCAGTGTATGCTCATTGGACGCAGCTCATTGAGGGTGAACCAAGTAAAAACTGACGTATCTTGTGCATGCTTTAATTTATATGCATACATTTCTAGGGGAAATAAAGAGAATAGAGTTTTGTTTGACATTGAAATTAGATAAAAAGGTGCAGTTGTTTTAATCTTCCATACCTTAATTCACCCTCCCCCTTCGGGTTATTTGACCTACTAAACCTAAAAATTAGTATTTGAGAAAATGGATAATATATGTCTTTCTCTCTCAATAGAGTTCATCGATCACAAAGGGGATCCGATCATTGATTGAAAAAAAAATTAATTATGGAAGAATCAGATGTAGAATTACATAAAATCCTTAGGAATGGATTTCTTTACTACATAAATACATGGTATTTCATCCAATATTTATAGTGGTTCTTTATGGGAATCTGAATTAATGTAATTGGATGCTAACGCTGAAGGAGTCAATGATTTATGGGGATCACTATCCAATGCAATATATACAAAGGTCATGTCATGTAAAACATCACATTCCTTTTGGGAAAATCTATTGAATATATATGATGTTGATTCAAAGGTCAGAGAGGCAAAACTAAAAGTTTTTTGGAACAAGTACAAAGATCTGGGAATGAACCCAACTAAGTTTATTGATGTATTATTTGATAGGGTAAATTTTATAGTTGAAGAAATTCATGGTATTTGGAAATTTATTGATAATATAAAGATTGTGATGTGTATCATGAGGGAATTTATACATAAATTTAATCAAAAAGTTTCAGTATTGGAAGATAATGATCCAAAAGAAATAACACCGAAAAACTTCAATAGAATCCTTATGGAATATGAAATGAGAAATTATGATAATGATGTTGTGGAAAAGTGGAAATCTAAAGAGGTTCCATTAAAGTACATGAAGAAGCTTACTATTTAATATTACCATGAAGAAGAAGAGACTAATGAAGTGATGTTGTTCTTCTATTCAAATTTACAATGAAAAAAAGGAAAGTTCAATGGGAAACTTCCACTTTCTTTATTTAGATGTGGAAAGGTTGGTCATCTTGTAGAAAGATACCCCAATAATTTCCAAGAAGACGATCAGGATGAAGTTTAAATCCCTATATAGGAGTCTTTACCCTATTTAAATGGAATTAAAAAATTTAAGATAAATTTTATTATGAATAAGAATATTATTTCACAAGAATGTGTTGGTTTAAATGAATCTAATGATGATTAGATAGAGATTCGTAAAGTTCATAGAGAAAATGTTATGGTGGAAGCTTCATGTAGTGCTTAAGAAATGGAACAAATTATCATTGATGAAGAATAAGTTGATGGAAGAGTTTATATAGAGGATGAATTTGAAGATTCTCTTGAGGAGATAGATGTATGGAGATCCAAAATGAATAAATCCAACAAAGTGGTTTGTGATTCCAAACTCTACATGTATCAGCAAGAAGAAGAAAAATTTACGTTAATAGAAGAAATTCAGAATCTCAAGTCTTTATTTCTAGAGGACTCAAGAACAGTTAGTGGGTATATACTCAAGGTTGAAGAATATAAAAGGGATATAGATGGTTTGAGTAACACAATAAAAGAAAAAAATCAAACGTATTGAATAAATTTAAGTAGATGTGGTTAATCTGGGACAAAAAGTCATGGATCAAGAAAAAAAATTTATTCCCAATTTCATCTTGGAAAATCAGATCATTCAATTTTTGGAAACGGTGCAAAAAATTCCATCAGAACCGAATCAAAAAATCAAATCTAAGTGATAAGGCTGGTATAGGGCTTGATCATAAATAGAAAGAAGTCATGGTTAAAGTTAGACTACAAGCCACTACTTTGAGATGTAAAATATATTTGGGTATAAAGAAGAATCGGAATATTCAGAGAGTCCAAGGAAAAACTAGTAGTACAAAAGTGAAAATCATGAATGAACCCTACATAAAGTGTTATTGTGGTGGAAAGATAGGACATTCACAAAATGTGTGTTCAATAGCCAGGATATATCGAAGGGCACAAGAATAATAGTGGCATCCAAATAGAGCTTGATACTCTAGAGTATCTTTTGAGGGATATTGTTTTTGGTGTAGAGGATTTAGTCACATGGCCAGATATTGTACATCCACCATTCAAAGGAATTCTCCAAATCTCAATCAAAGTAGTCGCAAGTAGAAAATCAAATAATCAATAGGTTATTTGAAAACACAAAATTTATTTTCATATATTCAAGATTATTTTGGTCCATCACACTCTGAGGAAGATCAATATTTTCCATATATGCTGAGTTTTAAGACAAAAACAAGGATCATAAATAAAAGAGCTAAGAAAGAAGTGGTTTTAGAAATTACCATTAAAGTATTAGATCATTCTAGTGTATGGATCCTTTACATTGATGGCACATCCCATATGATAAGAAATAAGTATCTTGTTACAAGAATAATATATTTCAAAGAAGGTGTTTTCAAATTTGGAAATGATGTAGGATTGAAGATAATTGGCTTACGAAAGGCCACGTCTAGGGAAAAGAAATGAGACGTGATAATGCCTTGGTAGTATAAGGTCTTTGTAAGAACCTGGATTTTGAACCTATAGAACGTTGCATATTTTTTGATGTTATTTCAAAGAAGGACGTTCAGATGACGTGCGGTTCTGAGCCCCGGTGTGGCCGGAATTAAATTTAATGTACGTTCACACTAGGCACACCAAATAAACAAAATAACTCCTAAACGGTAGCTCGTATAGGAAAACATAGGGCACTGTTGAGTCCAGAACGTGACTTTGACACAGGAGGGTATAACTTTCACGATCGCGGTCCTTCTGTGAAATACAGCACCATGGGAATTTTCGTAATTTAGCGGCATCGGGCGTAGACTTTAAAACTTTTGAATGGAGACTCAGATTAAAATTTTGAGACTACTGTTGTGCTCAGAACATGGTTTTTACCCTAGGGGCAGCTTAAACCCGACCCCTCTGAAAGTTTGGGTATGGGGTCTACGGGCGGGGGGTTTAAGTGTTTTATCTATTTAAACACCACCCCCACCCTCTTCTCCCCCTTTCTCTCCTCCTGGGAGTTTCCTCTCAACGAGATCCTACCATCTCCTCCACCTCTTTGGCGATGTGTGGAAACTCTGGCGGACCATGGATGATGAGTTGGGTTACGCCCATCGAAGTAGGCTTGCGTTTTGTCGTTTTAATTCCTGCAACCCCCTCTTGAATACACTTCTTCGCATATAAATGTTGTCTCATTGTCGAGTGAGGACCATATTTGTCTAGATCCTGATTGGAGATTACCTATGGTCCTTTTGGATTGAAATTTTGAGTCCCGGGGCATCTGGGGCAGCCCCAGGATGTTTCCCTGACATTTTCCCGCTTTTTATGGGGGTTCCAGGGAGCTTCGGCGGGCGACGGCGGCGGCGTGCGGTGACTCTAGGAGGCGGCGGCGTGGATCCGGGATGGCGGCATGGAAGGGGATCAAGGCAGCGGTGGCATGGATCTAGGATGGCAGCGCGGTAGGGACTCCAGGCGACGGGCGAGCTCGCTGGGGCGCGATGAGGGCGGGGTCACGGCGCACGACCTCATGCACGAACAAAGACCTGCATTCGGCGGGTCTCCATGCAAGACGGCGGCCGGCCACAAGGGCTGGTCAGTGCTTCATGGACCTGGGGTCCACGGTCGGGCCCCATGGCTAAGCTGTGGGCCGGCGCAGGCCGGCCCAGACCGAGTGGACCGGCCGTACCAGGCCGGTCCAGCCCAAGGGGTTCGTCCCCTCTGACTTCGGACACCCGTAACTTTCACTACGGGTGTTAGTTTTGCATGTCGTCTATAGTAGTGAAATCCTAGGCTTGAGACTAGGCTTTTGAGATTGTTTAAGGGGTTTTAATTCTCGAGATGGGGGCCTCGGTGGCGCGGCATGCCCATTAAGTGGATTGGCGTTTTTCTGGGGGTTCTTTTTTTGGATAGCACGGACACATCCGATGTCCAGTTTGAGTGTCGTCAGCGGCGTTGCGACCCTGGCATCGAGACAGATATTTCCATTATGGTTTCGGACATTGAAATAATAGTTGAGATGTGGGCCCTATGAGCTGCCTTTTAACCAACGTGCAGCGTTTTATGATGTTTTCATCAGGCGTCCAGTTGGGGTGGATGAATAATTGATTTGACGTGTTTTTCCGAGGCCATAGCAATGGCGCAGTTTGCCCATCCTCTTTCAGGACTGCGAGTGGGGCCCATGAGACACCATGGGGGCCAAAAATAGTGGTGAACACCTTTTCTATCAGGGGTCCATTCCAGGCGAATGAGTATTCTATCTCGCGTGGTTTTCCTTGAGGATTGCAGGGGTGTGATCTGTTGGGGAATGTGGAGCCTCATTCGAGATATTATTAAATGTGAAAGCATGGGTGGGCATCAGATAGATTTTTCCTCGATGCACTCTGAACCATCGCGCAGTAGCGATGTTGGTGACCCCCCTCCCCCAGTGATAGCACGGGCAGTGCAGAGCTATTGAACCAGTCCCGGGTATACCCTTCAGCTGGGCTGGGCAGTGGGTTACCCAACGACGTATTAGGGTTTACCATCCAGTGGGTCTGGGTAGTGGGTTACCCATCCAACTATCAGGGTTTACCCTCCAGCTGGGCTGGATAGTGGGTTACCCATTCACTTACTAGGGTTTACCCTCCAGCGGGGCTGGGCAGTGGGCTACCCGATGACTTTTAGGGTTTACCCTCCAGCGAGCTGGGCAGTGGGTTACCTGTTGACATATCCGGGGATTACCCTCTAGAGAAATTGTGGAGTGGGTTACCCATTAACCTATTAGGTTTTACCCTTCAGTGGGGCTGGGTAGTGGTTTACCCGATGACGTCTAGGGGTTTACCCTCCAGCTGGGCTGGGCAGTGGGTTACCCGGTGACTTCTTTTAGACTCAGACCTTTCTAAGGTGCTAGTCAGTGACCTTTTCTCCATGACTACTAGAGCGTAATACTTGGTTATACGGATAGGTTATGTGACATCTTTTACGTGACCTTAGGACATACGAGGACGAGGGGCGCTTTTCCAACCTAGACTTGTCCTTACGATGAGACCTAAACATCATGCTGGTGAATTAGTGCTGTCCAAATCAGATAGTATCGAGGCGCGGTGATTGATCCCCTTGGACTTGTACCTCCTAGGTTGATGTACGGGACGTTTGGGTTCAGTGTTTGATATCCCTAGATCTGTTGGCGACTCTTCCTAGGCTAATCTTGGAGATGGAGATCCCCTTACACACTCGTTCGGGTTCCTTGTTGAGAATATATATACATATACACCTGACTTCGGTTCCCACTCCATGGGTTCAGATACTCTCTTTCTAGGAGGGGCAAATATGCGCGGGGTATGCCACGTGCTTTCCATGTTTATCTCCTCTAGGTTGGACAAGTCCACTCTCCTACTATAGGTAGCGAAGACTCGGTGAGAAGTTCGTCTCCTCACCATTCCTAGCTCCTTGCGTTTGGACGAGTTTACTTCCATCCTCTTGTTGGGTTAAGTTTCACTCTCTTTACTATACTCTTTTACTGTTCTGGTTCTATCTACTTATCACCTCTTTAGTGCCTCCTTTGTTGCTCCCTCGAGCTTTTGGGGCATCCTTTTGAGTATCTTTATACTCATCCCTCCTTGGGATTTGCACGCACCTGGTGTGCCCTTGCAGATGACAGACAGGTCGATCGTGACTACAGAATAGCATAGAGGTCACAGGAGCTCGGACAGCGTGTCTTAGTCATGCCATAGTTTTTAGGTGGGGATATATCTAGTTGTTTCCTTTTGTTACCTATTGCTGGGTTGTGGAACCTTTGTGGTCGGGTACATGTTTTTACCTTTTCATTGTCCAGTTTACTTTTCAGTACTTTCAGCACGTTTCTTTCTCTATTTAATGGTTGATGCATGACTGTGGTTGGGTTATAATTGTTTGTCCTGTAGTTTTCTTTTCTACTCTGCACTTCTGCATCGAGTGGGTTGCTTGTGCGTGTGTACAGGTACTTATTCGAAGGCCTCCCCGAGATTTTTATTCCTTCGGTGCTAGTCGCAAGACTCTGGCCTATGGAGGCAGGCTTGAGGTAGTTGCGGCTCGGGACCAGTAGGGTCGGGCCATGACAAAGTGGTATCAGAGCTGGTTTGTTCCTCGGGACGTTGTTCGGACGTCCCTAAAAAGGAATTGGTTGGGATTTAGGGAAATGATGTCGACGTGTCTCGAGAGCGTCACTTAGACTAGGGAGTCCAGTGATAGGATGGGCGGCCGACGTATCCATTCATCAAGACCATGATAACCTACTTGTCGACTCGACATGCTGAGACACTTGTTGTAGGGAACTTTGGAACATGCATCTTGTAGGACTGAGTCATTTACTGTCTTTGTTTGAGTCATATCCCCTTTGTTATTACTGTTATATATATATATATATGCTCATCTGATCGCGGTAATCCTTGATAATTTTCAAGATGCCCCCACGATAGCAGCCAGCCAGGTTACCCTCTCCAGTTTGTGACGACGACCTGGCAAGCGACGATGCATCAGTTCTGGGACCCTCACCTGATCCCCTTCCTCCCAATGCTTTAGCAGTAGCCCCTCCACCTGAGGAGCGGCAGTTAGGTTTGGTAGTTCAGGTCGAGGTTGCGTGTAGACTGAGCGCGCTACGAGACTTCCATCGTTAGAGGTCGTCGATGTTCTGCGGGGACCCGGATCCCCAGGTGGCGGAGGACTAGCTTGAGTAAGTGGAATGTCTCTTCAGGCTGGTACAGACCCCAGTAGACCAAATGGTGGTCCTAGCCACCATTATTTTCCTCAGGAACGCCGGGAAATGGTGGGGTTTGGTGACACAGACCCATGATGAGTTGTCCCTCAAATGGGATGGCTTTCAGAAGCTTTTTTGGGAGGATTACTCCCCCTCGTGTATATGCTCTATTTGGATCCAGGATCTTCTAGAGCTGAAGAAGGGGTATGTCTGTGTCCCAGTACTCGGCCTGGTTCACTGATCTTACACGCTACTCGCAGGACATAGTTTGCGACAGCTACTTCCAGGCACGGAAGTTCGAGCAGGGTCTTCGCAGGGATATCTGTGCTAGCGTGGTACCCATGTGAATCCCCACTTATGCCAGGGTGCTAGAGCAGGTGCTTGTGACCAAGAGATTCCTAGCCAAGGGGTTCCAGATGGCATCACCTAGCAGTGGCCACTTTAGAGCGGAGTCTTCAACTGGTATACGACAGAGAGCTGGGCCTCATCCAAGGAGGCCCTTCCATGAGTAGACCCAAGGCCATGGTCATACACCTTAGTGGCGCCATAGGGAACCAGGGGAGGCAGGAGAGAGCCGGTGCTATGCCTGTGACAGACGGGGCCACCTGAGACAGGACTGCCCAACCAGGCGTACCGAGCAGCTGTGGCAGGCAGTGGAAGCACCACAGCAGCAGAGGTAGTGCCAAGACCAGGGATCCCCCAAGAAGGGATAGGGTGGTCCTCAGGGAGGTGGCCCATGCAGAGCAGCAGGACCTGGAGGTCTGGGACAACGTTTTGAGGTGCTTCCACCACCACCATCGGGCGGCCCATGCCAGGCTCAGGGAGCTGGCGGTAGGGGCTGCTGGCAGCTTCAGGCTATGGGTGTTCAAGACCCTCCAGCACACAAGATGGTCCAAGGTACAATTTGTGTTTACACCAAACATTATTTAGTACAAGTAGACACAGGCTCCATCCACTGCTTTGTATCGCTTCTATTGGTATGGGAGTTAGAGAATCCAGTAGAGGCACTGACACCTGCACTTAGCCTCAAGGTTCCTACGGGAAGTGCCTCGTTAGGGACCTTTATCTACAGATAGTGAGAACTATCATTCGGAGGAGGTAGTTTCACATGGGACCTGCTTGTCATCACGATGGAACCAAACTATGTCATTATGGGTATGGATTGGCTTTCTATGGTTCACAACCAGATTGACTGTCGTCACAGACGAATTAGAGGCGTGTTTTCTGATAGGATGAGGTTCACTATCCTTGGTGAACGAGACCTCGTGGTAGAGAAGATGGGTACTCTGAGCAGGCGACCCCAACCTTTTTTGCACCAGCTGGCAAGCATGGCTCTTGGAGCAGCAGAAGCTACAGGCACCTAGATCCCTACCGTTGTAGAGGACAACATGGACGTTTTTTCCGAGGATGTTTTGGGACTACCTCTGAGGCAATATATGGATTTCTCTATCGACATGCAGCCGAGGACTACTCAGATATCTTGTGCAGCATATTAGATGGCACCCACAGAGCTTCGGGAGCTACGACTTCAGTTGGATGACCTTCGTGTGAAGGGATTAATCTGACCCAATGTGTCCCCATGGGCAGCACCAGTCTTGTTTGTGAATAAAGAAGATGGGAGCCTACTACATTGCGTAGATTATCGTCGCCTGAATCAGGCCACGATAAAGAACAAGTACCCTTTGCTGAGGATCGACGACCTCTTTGACCAGTTGTGAGGTGCGAAGTGGTTCTCGAAGATCGATATTCGATCTGGCTACCACCAGTTGTGGGTTCGTGAGGCTGATATCCCGAATTTTGATTTCTATTATCGATATTGGCATTATGAGTTTCTGGTGATTCCCTTTTCTGTGACGAATTCCCCCGCCGTCTTCATGGCTTCGATGAACCAGATTTCCCAGCCGTACTTGGACCGGTTTGTGGTTGTCTTTATTGACGACACACTCATTTACTCGGCGACAGAGGAGAAGCATGCGATACATTTGAGGATGGTCTTAGACTTACTTCGAGAGCACCAGTTGTATGGGAATATCTCGAAGTGCTAGTTCTGGATTCACAAGGTTCACTTTTTGGGGAACGTCATTACGGAACATGGATTGGTTGTGGATCCTACAAAGATAGAGGCAGTGCTTGCTTGGGAGCCACCCAGTAATGCGTTTGAGGTGCGGAGTTTTCTTGGTCTGGTAGGGTACTACAGGAGGTTCGTGGAGGAATTCTCCAGGATTTATGCCCCTTTTACCACATTGACATGGAAGGGACGACAGTTTACCTATACTGATTAGTTCCAGAAGGCCTTTGTGGAGTTGAGGCAGAACCTAACTACTTCTCCGGTGTTGAGGCTTCCATAAGAGGGCATTTCATTCGTCGTATATTGCAACACTTCAGGAGTTGGGCTCAGGTGCGTGCAGATGCAGAAATGTGTAGTGATTGCATATGGGTCGAGGCAGTTGAGGCCCCATGAGAAGAATTATGTGAATCATGATTTGGAGCTGGAAGCAGTGGTCTTCACCTTGAGGTTATGGAGACACTACCTTCTAGGTGAGAAATTTTTGGTCTACTTAAACCACCAGAGCCTCAAGTATATCTTCACTCAGAGGGATTTGAATCTGAGGCAAAGGCGCTGGCTGGAGTTTCTGCAGGACTATGATTTCGAGATAGTCTACACTCTAGGGAAGGGCAACGTAGTAGCAGATGCTCTTAGCAGGAAGTCCCATGCTCAGTTAGTGCGGGAAGCTTCAGAGCAGTTGACTTCCCTAAGACTGACCTTGGTGGAGCAGGAGGGAATGAATTTTCTGCAGTTGATGGTGTTGACCCCTTCGCTCCTTGAGCGTGTGAGAGAGTCGCATTTGGGGGATGTCAATAGTGAGGTACTGCATGATCAGATATCCACGGGCGATGAACCTGATGGGTATTCTGAAGGAGGGAATCACGAGATCCTGTTCCAGGGACGAGATTTTGTACCGGTGGAGATGCGGGAGGAGGTGATGTGGGAATTCCACACATCTCCCATGGCCATACATCCTGGTGTGGGGAAGATGTACAGAGACCTACAGTGGCAGTTTTGGGGGTCTAGCCTGAAGCAGAGCGTAGATGAGTTCATTTCTCGGTGTCTTACCTATCAGAAGGTGAAGGGAGAGCACTAGGTTCCCGCAGGGTTGTTGCAACCCCTTGATATCCCGAAGTGGAAGTGGGATGGAATATCTATGGACTTTGTCATAGGGCTTCCATGCACTGCGAAGGTCCATGACTCCATTTGGGTAATAGTGGACCGACTCACAAAGCCGACACACTTCCTTGCTATCAGGGAGAAGAGCTCGGTGGAGATTCTGGGGTAGTTATATGTTCGGGAGATCATCCTCCTTCATGGAGTACCCTCAACAATGGTCTCTGACCATGGCGCATGGTTTATTTCACAATTGTGTCAAGGCCTGCAGGATACATTCCGGACTCAGTTGCGGATGAGTACATCTTTTCACCCCCAGACTGACGGACAGACTGAGCGCACTATCCAGGTGTTGGAGGATATGCTCAGGGCGTGCGTGTTAGAATTTGATGGGAGCTGGTAGGATCACCTTCCCTTGGTAGATTTTGTGTATAACAATAGTTACTACTCTACTATTGGCATGGAACCTTTTGAGGATCTCTACGGGAGACCATGCAGGTCACCATTGTGTTGGACGGAGGTTAAGGAGACCTCCCTCATGGGCCCAATGTTGGTGTAGGCGACAACGTTGAAGGTGCAAGTCATTCATGAGCGGATGAGGATAGCTCAGAGCAGACAGAAGTCCTACGAAGACTAACGTCGCATGCCTTTGGAGTTTGAGCAGGGAGACCATGCCTTTTTGAGAGTCTCCCCACGGTGTGGAACGCGGAGGTTCGGCCGGGGAGGCAAGTTGTCCCCGCGGTTCATCGGGCCCTTTGAGATCTTGCATAGGGTTGGTGAGGTCGCCTACCGTCTTTCTCTACCCTCACAGCTGGAGAGGGTGTACGAACTCTTCCACGCATCGCAGCTGAGGAAATATGTGCATGACCCCATGCACGTTATCAACTGGGGAGAGCAAGACATTGAGGACGGAGACACCTTTGCGGAGCACCCGATGGCGATTGAGGACCGACAGGAGCGGACTCTGCGTGGATGGGTCATTCCTCTAGTTCGTGTGTTGTGGCAGCATGGGAGGTTGAATGAGAGAACCTGGGAACGGGAGAGTCATATGTGGGATTAGTATCCCGAGTTGTTTTTGTAGTTTTGTTTTTCGGGGATGAAAAAAGTGAAGGAGGAAATGATGTAAGAACTCGAATTTTGAACCTATAAGACTTTGCGTATTTCTTTATGTTATTTCAAAGAAGGACGTTCAGACGGTGTGCGATTCCAAGCCCTGATGTGTCTGGAATTAAATTTGATGTGCGTTCACACTTATAACGCTAAATAAACAGAATAACTCCTAAACGGTTGCTCGAATGGGAAAAAAGAGGGCTCTGTTGAGTTCGGTACGTGCCGTTTACCCTAGTAGGGGTATAACTTTCACAGGCACGACCCTTTTGTGAAAAACTCCACCAGGGGTGTCTTTGTAATTTAGTATCATCGGGCGTGGACATTAGAATGTTTGAAGGAAGGCTCGAATTAAAATTTTGAGACAATCGTTGCGCTCAGAACATGGTTTTTACCCTAGGGGCGGCTTAAACCCGACCCCGTCGAATGTTCAGGTATGGGGTGTACGGGTGGGGGGTTTAAGTGTTTTTCTTTTTAAACACCACCCCCACCCTCTTCTCCCCCTTTCTACCCTCCTTGGAGTTTCCTATCAACGAGCTCCTCCCCTCTCCTCCACCTCTCCGGTGAGGCGCGGCAACTCTGGCAGACCGTGGGTGAAGCGTCGGGCTACTCCCATCGAAGTAGGCTTGTGTTTTGTCATTTTAATTCACGCTACCCCCTTTTGAATACAATTATTAGCATAGAAATGCTTTCCGATTGTCGAGTGAAGCACATATTTGTGTTGAGACCGATTTGAGCTTCCTAACGGTCATTTCAGATTGAACTTTCGAGTCCCGGGGCGTCCTGGGCAGTCCCAAGAAGTTTCCTCGCTGTTTCCCCCTTTTTTCGGTGGTTCTAGGGAGCTCCGGTGGGTGACGGTGGCGGCGCGCGGTGGCTCTAGGCGGCGGCACGGATCTGGGAAGGTGGAGCGGCAGGGGCTCCAAGCAGCAGGTGAGCTCGCCGGGGCACGACGAGAGCGGGGTCGCGGCGTGCAACCCCGTGCGGGAACAGAGACCCACATTCAGAGGGTCTCTGTGCAAGATTGCGACCAGCCACAAGGGCCAGTCAGTGCTGCGTGGACCCGAGGTCCATGGCTAGGCCACACGGCTGAGCCGCGGGCCTGTGCTGCGAGCCGGACTGGCCGGCGCGGGCCGGCCCTAACCGGGCGAACCAGGCCCGTCCATCCCAAGGGGTTCGTCCCCTCTGACTTCGAACACTGGTAACTTTCACTACAGGCGTCCGTTTTTCATGCCATCTATGGAAGGGAAATCCTAGACTCACGAAGAAAATTTTGAGATGGTTTTGGGGGTTTTATTTCCTGATATGGGTGACTCGGTGGCGCGGCATGCCCATTATGTGGATTGGCGTTTTTCCGAGGGTTCTTGTTCTGGATTGCGCGGACACATCTGATGGCCAATTTGAGCGTCGTTAGCAGCGTTGCGACCCTGGCATCAAGGTAGTGATTTCCAGTACGGTTTCGGATGTTGATGTGGGAGTTGAGACATGGGCCCGTCTTTTAAGAAACGTGCAGCGTTTTGCGACGTTTTCGTCAGGCATCCGTTCAGGGTGGAAGAATAGTGGATTTGATGTGTTTTTCTAAGGCCATCGCAATGGAGAAATCCACCCAACCCCTTTCAGGACCAATAGTGGGTCCCACGAGACACCGTGTGGGCCTAAAATAGTGGTGAATAAATCTTTCACCGAGGGTCCGTTTCAGGAGAATGAGTAGTCTATCTCGCATGGTTTTCCACAAGGATTGTAGGGGTATGATCTGTTGGGGTGTACGGGGCCTCATTCAAGATCTTATTAAATGTCTAATAATGGAAGGGAGTAGGATGCAGTTTTCCACGATGCACTCCGAACCATCACGCAGTAGCGATGTTGGTGACCCCCCCCCCAGTGATAGCATAGGCAGTGCAGAGCTATCGGACCAGTCCTGGATATACACTCCAGCTGGGCTGGGTAGTGGGTTACCCAATGACGTATTAGGGTTTACCCTCCAGTGGGGCTGGGCAGTGGGTTACCCATCAAACTATCTGGGTTTACCCTCCAGCTGGGTTGGGCAGTAGGTTACATGTTCACTTACTAGGGTTTACCCTCCAGTGGGGCTGGGTAGTGGGTTACCCGACGACTTTTAGGGTTTACCCTCCAGTGGAGCAGGGCAGTGGGTTACCCATTGACCTATCGGGGGTTTACCGACTAGCGTAGCTGGGCAGTGGGTTACACGTTGACCTATCAAGTTTTACCCTCCAGTGGTGATGGGCAGTGGTTTACCCGATGACCTCTAGGGGTTTACCATCCAACTGGGTTAGATAGTGGGTCACCCGGTGACTTCTTTTAGACTCATACCTTTCTACGGGGCTAGTTAGTGACATTTTCTCTATGACTACCAGAGTAGGATCCTTGGTCATACAGATCAGCGATGTGAAAGCTTTGATGTGACCTTAGGACATATGAGGATGATGGGTGATTTTCCCACCAAGACGCGTCCTTGCGATGCGACCAAAAAGCTGTGCGAGCGATTCAATGCCGCCCAAAGTGGATTGTATCGAGGAACGGTGATTGATCCACTTGGACTTCTACCTTCAAGGTTGACATGTGGGACGTTTGGGTTCAGTGTTGGATATCCCTATATCTGGTGGCGAGTCTTCCTGGGCTAAGCTTGGAGATGTAGATCCCATTACATGCTCGTTCGGGTTCCTTGTTGAGCATATATATACATATACACCTGACTTCAATTCCCACTCCTTGGGTTCAGTTACTCTCCTTCTAGGAGTGGCGAATACATGCAGGGTATGACACGTGATTTCCATGTTTATCTCCTCTTGGTTGGACGAGTCCACTGTCCTACTATATGTAGTAAAGACTCGGTGAGAAGTTTGTCTCATCACCCTTCCTAGATCCTTGTGTTTGGACGATTTTACTTATTTCCTCCTATTGGGTTGAGCTACAATCTCTTTACTGTACTCTTTTATTATTCTTGTTCTATCTACTGCTCACCTCTTTAGTGCCCCTTTTGTTGCTCCCTCGAGCTTTCGGGGCATCCTTCTGAGTATCTTTATACTCACGCCTTCTTGGGCTTTGCTCGCACCTGGTGTGCCCTTCAGATGATGGACAGGTCAATCATGACTACGGAGTAGCGTAGAGGTCACAGGATCTCGGACATCGTGTTTTGGTTATGCTAGAGTTTTCAGGTGGGGATCTATCCAGTTGTTTCCTTTTGTTACATGTTTCTGGTTTGTTGCACCTTTGTTGAAGGGCTTGTGTTTTTCCCTTTTTAATGTTCAGTTTACTTGTTAGTACATACAGTACTTTTCATACTCTATCTAGTGGTTGATGCATGACTGTGGTTGTGTTATAACTGTTTGTCCTCTAGTTTTCTTTTTAATCCGCACTTCTGCATCGAGTGGGTTGTGTTTGCGTGTGTACAGGTACTTAGGTGATGGCCTCCCCAAGATTATTACTCCCTCGGCATTGGTCACTAGCTTATGGCCTATGGAGGCGGGCTTGAGGTAGTTACGGCTCCGGACCGGTAGGGTCGGGTCGTGACAGTCGTTGTCACAACTTGTTGAGTGTTAGTCAAATATGTGACTCAAGACACGCTATAAGATTCATCAATTTTGGTCTGAGTGGATACTCAATAGGGGTGTTAATTGAGTTCCAATTAAAAATTCTGTTTAAAAGATTTGTATTAAAATCCCCCAATTTAAATATCAAGCTAAATTGTGGTGAATTTCTAGTACATTAAAGGTTCAGTTAGGTTCTCAAGAGATTGATTAGTTTTCAGTTAATCTAATATTAAGATTAGATTATCTTTTGAAACTAACCTATTGGTTTACAATAAATACAAACACATACTAGTTTAACTATCGGAGTAACTTTAAAATAGATTTATATTTAAAGTACTTAGCAGCAGAATATTAAAAATAGTTTTAACTAAGATAAAAATTCATAGTAGTTTTTAAACAAGAGGTTCAGTCTCCAGAAGAGACTTAGTCCTCTCAAATAGTTTTAGATAAACTATGATCCACACCCTGTATTGGGGTTTTACAACAGTGCACATACTATCCAGGTCCTTGGACCTCTACCACAGTTCTACGTGGGAAAACTAAACAACAACACATAGGTTGTACAGGTCTCACTTGACCTCTACAACTATCCACTGTGGGATGCAAAAGTGTAAGGGAAAGATTGAGAGAGGATTTAGAAATACTATAGTTCATCCTAGGAGATACTGTGTGCTTAAAATATAGAGTACACACACTACTCAAAATGTAAATAAATGAAACACAATAGATCTAAAAAAATATAGATGAGTTTAGAATGCTCTATGTGTTTTCAGTGAAGCTCTGGACTCCTTGGATTGAAGCAGATGAAGCATGAGTCCTTATTTGGATTTTTTTTGGAAAATAGAGTATCGATGTTTTGTTCCTTCACTTATAGTATAGGTGTTCAGTTTGAAATGTGAGATTTTTTCTTACAACACTTCAATCTCAACTTTGAACTTCTATTCTTGAGAGTTAATCGGGTTCTACGTGTGTTCTCATTGCATGTATCTCTCTTTGCATTCTCTAAATCTTTTTGTATATACAGAGAATTTTTTTTATGTGCATTGAAGGACTTGTTCTCCAGTAGCTCGGGGTTCCCCTTTTATGTTCCTTGAGCTTCAGCAATAGGAATGATTTTTACGAGGTACAGTTTCCTGACATCTAACAAACATCATTAATTAATTTCAGTTTCATTAAAAAAAATATGACTATTGCTAATCAGTAAAATAAGATAGAGTTTAGAGAAACAGTTATTGGTTTCCATTTGGTAGCTTTTTGTATCATTGAGCTTGTAGTGGTGGACTTGTAATGGTACATCTTGTATCAGTAGTTGTTTTTAGATGTAGCTCCTTCTAGTGATAGCTCCATGTACCGGTGACTATATATAGCAGTGACTTCCTTTAGCAGTAGCTCTCAGTAGTGGTAGACTTATGTACCAGTTACCCATATCGGTGACCTTGTAATGGTAGACTTGATAAGAGTAACTGTCACTCTACATCGATCGACTTATGCATACCGTTGACCTTTCTATATCGGTAGCTCAGCAGCATACCGGTGACCCTTCTATATCTGTATCTCATTGTCTGTTTATGAAAACTATCCATAGAGTAAGTTAGAATAAAATAGTACAATGTAAATGAACATTTGATTAACTGAATGTTCTTGAATGAAAGATATATCATTTGAACATATGCAACAGAATTTATATTTCGAAATTAAGGACTTAAACAGTAACTAATGTAATGAAAAATTTAATCAGTAAACATCATGTGGGATTATCAAAACATAATTATTCATTATTGAGATTATCAAGATAGGTGAGTCCAACAATATCCCCCTTTTTTATAATCACAAATTATGGAAGGTAATCCAAATAAAATACAATTGTGTTTATTTCTCAGTGTGTTAACACAAGGAAAATGTGTTTCAGAGAAAATTGAGTTAGAAGAGAAATAAAATAAAATATGAATATCCATGTCTGACATATGTCCCTATTTTAATAAATAATCCTCAATCTCCATATCCCCCTTTATCTTCATCTCCCCCTTTTTCATTTCTCTCCCTCTGTGATTAGAAAAAAGAAGGGAGGGATAGGATAATGGTGTAAGGAATGTAGGAGAGAATAGAAAATATGGGGAATCAGAGATAAAAGTAAAAGAGAAATAAATTAGGTAAGCAGTGTAGGTAAAAATTGATACAAAAAGAGGTATATATTAAAGAGTCAAAAGTAATGAAGGATTACAAAAATAGGATACAAGGTACAAATTATCCCTATCAAATTCATCTACACCCACTCAATCCACTTTCTGAATGTCTACATTGGATTTTCCCTTAGGATCTGTGGGAGACTCAGGTTGGGTAGCTTCGGTTGAAGGCTTGGGAACTCCAGAAATGACCACTGGAGGTTGAGAAACTGAGACTGCCCCTGGCCTGTAGTGGGTACTCCTCAGAGTAATAATTGGTTTCAGGCTTCTGATAGCTTGAGCTGGGGTCATCTGAAAAGTAGAAGAAGTAGAGACAGATGCAGGTAAAGCTGGAGGTACAATCATTACCTGAGCATCAACATGAAAAAAGGGTAGCAATAGATTTCTGAAATCCATGATAATACCTCCTCCCCTCTCCATAGATGAAATTAAGTCATCCTTGTTCTACATGAATTTTTCCAAAGCTGGAGTCAGCTCCCTAAGCTTACTCACTTGCTCTCTGAAAGCTTGAGTCACACGAGGTAATTTTAAATTTTCTAATAAAAGTATGAAATGATTGTTCAACTGATGTTTAGTGTAGGCCCTTTGGAAATAGTAATCCACCTTGTCCTTTACTTCTTTCTGAGAAGCAGTGGCCTCCCTCAAAAAATCCTGAACAATTTTTCCTATATCCCTAGTGGTAGTCACCAATTGGTTCAAGGTAGTAGAGTCTACAAAGCCACTGGGGGAAGACTATCCAAGCTTTTCTCTTAGCACATCTCTAATATGATCAATATCTAATGAAGGCCTGGGAGCACTCAGAGGTGCAATAGTAAAAGATATTATATCCTTAAAAGATTTAGTCAGCCCACTAATGAGATTTTTCACAACAAGGTCTTGGGTGATGACATGATGCTTCATAAAATTCTTAAATTCCTCAAAAATTGATACCATATGGACAACAACAAATTTCACAAAAGTCAAATCCATGTCTGTTTGAGATTTTGAACTCTTATAAGACTCCATAAGGAAAACTAATTTCTTTAGAGATTCAACATCCTCTACCAAGCTTGAAACATGACTCTTGCAGTTCTTAACTTCATCCAAAATACTTGATATAGATTCAATCTTAATAGATTGAATATATGATATTAAAGAGGTTTCCATTCTTCTCATTTCTTCCACAAAACATGTCTTGAGATCCGACTTCAACTGGTCTAAGTCATCTTTTCTTACTAAATCCTCAACTAAAGTCTCAGAAAGAATATTATAACTGACATGTGGTATACTTATGGGTGTTTCTTATTTAGAATCAGGATACTCCAACCCAAAACCACAAAACCAGGGTCTTCTGCCCAGTCTTCAATCTCATGAGCTACAGATAGAGTACCATGTCTGGTGGGATGCTCCCCCTCATTTTTTGCATTCTCCTGTACATGTACATCAATAGCAGCCTCATCAGGCAGGTCTTCTTCAGAATAATCATCCAAAATCATCTCTATTTCAACAACAGGAGGCTCATTAGGGATAGGTGTAGGTTTTATCATCTCAACCAAAATAGCCTCTACAGGCATAGCAGAACTCCCAATTACTGGACTCAAGCTCAAGGTACCCTCATCTGAGCTATTAAAATTAGATTCTTTTATGGGTAAAGTGGTTGGAGGTCTAGCCTCTTCATAAGAAATACTCTGAGGTGCAGGGCTAGGAGGCTGGTAAGGATCTCCTCCTTCTTCCAATGAGGTATCTTCATCCTCATCGTCACTATAAGCAGGTTCATCTTCATTAGGTCTTAGACCTGGATCCCTCTAATCCTTAGGCCTATAAGGATGGTCTATATGATTAAATTTATCATATAATTTACCATCATCATTCACCCATTTTTTCTTCCAAGGGTTCCTGCTTACTTTCATATACTTGCAGATTGTCTTAGTGATGTAGAAATTGTCTTTAACAACAACAGTTTCATGCCCAGATTCAAAAATACCATTGACCTTTATCATAATAAAAACCATCTTAGCAAAGAACAAAGTATTTTTCTTTGATTTTGGTCTGGTTATATCCTTTATCTGAATCATCAATAATCTGTATAGATTGACCTTCACTCCATGCCTAAACACGTACATCAAATATATATCCTGAAACATCAGGGTTGAAAAATCTCCTCTCCTGGGACTAATCACATGTTGAATGAACTTAAACAAAAATACGTTTTCTCCTTCCATTTCAGTAGAAACCACTTTTCTAGGTGATCCATTCCACGTTAACCCATGAAAAGCATCCTCATACTCAAAATGGTCACTAGTTGTAGGTACTGATTTTAATGAAAAACTGTAATCTCCTCCATGAGGTACATTCAAACTTTTAGCCCATTCAGTAGATGAAAAAGATATCTCCTTATTATTTACCATATAAATCATCCTATTCTCATCCTCAATCATTTAAAATCTATGAAACTCATTAAATTCCTTAACTAGTTTCGGGTAATAAGGCCCGTTGTTCTTTGCAATAAAATCTAGCCATCCTTGCTCTTCTAAAATCCCCAAAATCAGAGACTTGCTTGACATCAACCACTCATCACAAAGCTCTTTCTCAATTACTATTTCTCTCTTCGATAAATGCGGATTCTCAAACTTTATATTCTCTTTACTAGTACCACTACTACTTCCAGTGGCTCCAGAACCGACCTCTTGTCACTTCGAACTTAGATTATTACCTTCATCAATTGTTGGTCGCTTAACTCGAGCCATTTCCAAATTGAGAATCATAGGGTTCGCAAGACTTTAGAGGCTTGGGTAGGTGAATACTTGGAATAGTGGAGTTCACGATGGATTGAATGTGATTTAGACTCAACTTATATCATTTAGGAATCAAAACATAAAAATAAATACATTAAAATAATAAAGTGTCTCGGTTTAAAACACGAAAATTTAAAACATCACCATATATCTGAAACCATTCTACTGGTGAGGATTATAATGGTTAGCACTACCAGTCAGGTATCCTAACGGTGAGGATTTTATAATGGTGAGGTGGGTCTATCGGTGAGGTTTGTCTAACATTGAGGTTTGTCTAACGGTGAGGTTTATCTAAAGTTGAGGTTTATCTAAGGGTGAGGTTTGTCTAACGGTGAGGTTTATCTAATGGTGAGGTTTATCTAACGGTGAGGTTTATCTAACGGTGAGGTTTATCTAATGGTGAGTTATATCTAATGGTGAGGTTTATAGGTAGTTGATCATTCTTAATTCATGTCTAATGTAACTTAATCTCTCTAAACTTAAAGAATTTTTAATTATATTAGCTAGTTGACGTCCAGTGCCTATAAATTCAGGAGTTATATCACCCTTTTGATAGTGATCTCTTAGAAAGTGGTTCCTTACATCAATGTTCTTAGTTCTAGAGTGAGATATAGGGTTCTTAGAGATATTTATTGCACTAGTGTTGTCAAAATTAATAGAAACATGTCTATAATCATATCCATAGTCCAAAAATGTGTGTTTGATCCACAAAATATGTGCATAGAAACTACCAGAAACTATATATTCTGCTTCAATAGTAGACAATGAAACAGAATTCTATTTCTTACTACACTAAGATACTAAGGATTTTCCCAATAAATGACACGTTCTAGATGTCCTCTTTCTATCTAACTTGCAACTAGAAAATCAATATCTGAATAACTTGTTAAATCAAAATATTTTCCTTTTGGATAGAATAAACCTAAATTAGTAGTATGTTTGAGATATTTGAAGATCCTTTTTACTGCAAGTAAATGTGATTTTTTGGGATTAGCTTGCAATCGTGCACACATACACACACTAAACATAATATCAGGTCAACTAGAAGTAAGGTAAAGTAAGATTCCAATCATACCTCTATAATTGGTTTGATCTACTGGTTTCCCAGATTCGTTAATATCCAACTTACAAGTGGTACTCATAGGTTTATCACTTCCCTTATTACCATCCTATCCAAAATGTTTTAAAAGGTATTTAGTATATTTACTTTGATTTAAAATAATACCATCTTTATTTTGAAATATTTCAAATCCAAGAAAATATTTGAGTTCTCCCATTAATATCATTTCAAATTCATTTTTCATAATCTTTGAAAAATCAGTACATAAAGAATTTATTAAAGATCCAAAAATAATATCATCAACATATATTTGTAATATCAAAACATATTTGGAAATCTTTTTGATAAAAAGAGTGGGATCAGTAATTCCTTTAGAAAAACCGTTTGAAATAAGAAAATTAGTAAGTCTATCATACCAAGCTCTTGGAGCTTGTTTTAAACCATATAAAGCTTTAGAAAGTTTAAAAATATGATTTCGAAAGTAGGGATTTGTAAATATAGGTGGTCGATCAGAAAAAAACATACTCAATTATATAACCATTTAAAAAAGCACTTTTAACATCCATTGGATATAACATGAAATTCAGATGAGCTGCATAAGCAAGTAAGATCTTAATGGATTCTAATCTAGCTACGAGTGCAAAGGTTTCTTCATAATCAATTCCTTATTCTTGAGTGTAACCATGTGTAACTAACCTAACTTTGTTTCTAATGATGTTTCCAGATTCATCAACCTTATATCCAAACACCCATTTTGTTCCTATGGTTATGGTGTCCTTAGGTCTTTCCAATAATTTCAAGACTTTGTTTCTTTCAAATTGATTTAACACTTCTTGCATAGCCATTACCCAAAATTAATCATTGATAGCGTCATCGATATTTTGAGGTTCTGACTATGAAATAAAATCTTGATGTTCAACCTAGTTTCTTAGAGAAGCTATAGTCTGTGTCCCTCTATGAAGATTACCTATAACTGTATCTAAAGGATAATTCTTTAGAATCCTATTTGATCTAGTAATGGCAGGACTAGCAGTTTTAGGTTCTTCTCTAGGTTTGGGTTCACGAGCAGCAGATTCTGAAATATTTCCATAATTGGTTGCCTTTACAATAGGTTAACTGATTTCATCATTAAGGTTCATAATAGACAATTCTTCTTCAAGATTTTCAAGAGAAGGTTTAGGGTCATGGGAATCAGTTTCATCAAATTTGATGTGAAAAGTTTCTTCCACACATTTGGTTCTTTTATTGAAAACTTTATAGGCTTTGATAGTTAAAGAATAACCAATAAAAATTCCTTCCTCACTTTTAGATGAAAATTTATCCAGATTATCTTTAGTATTCAGAATAAAAACATTACAACCTAAAACATTAAATTAACTAATGTTAGGTTTTCTATTATTCCATAATTTATAAGGGGTCCTTATAAGTAATGGTCTAATCAAAAGTCTATTAATAATTTGACAATCTTTATTTGCATCTTCAATCCAGAAATAAACATGTAAATCATATTCGTTAAGCATAGTTCGTGCAATTTTTTGAAGATTTCTATTTCTTATTTCTACTACACCATTCTACTGAGGTGTCTCAGGGGCAGATAAGTTGTGATTGTAGCCATTGTGTGAGCAGTATGATTGAAATTCATGATTTTCAAACTCACGACCATGATCACTTCTCAAGGTTTTAATCTTAAGTTCATTATGGTTTTCTACAGACTTGGAGTATTTAATAAAGTAAGAGAAAGCTTCACTTTTGCGAGCTATAAAATATACCCAAGTATATCTAGAAAAGTCATCTACAAGGAAATAGTTATAGTGCTTCCCATTTAAACTAGAAACTCTGGATGGTCCAAACAAATCCATGTGAACCAGTTCAAGAGGTTGAGAAGTTGAAACTTCTTTCTTTGATTTAAAATAACTTTATGTTTCTTTCCCTTTTGACATGGATTACAAACTTTGTCAGCTGGGAATTCAAGTTTAGGTAGGTCTCTAATTAAGTTCGTCCTAGTCAGTTTTCTAAGTGAATGTATATTGTAGTGTCCTAATCTTCTATTCCAAATCCAAGATTCTTTATGAAAATCTTTTAAACAGGTAATATTTTGCTTAGCTAAATAATTCAAATCTACAGCATAAATATTTTCATTTTTTAATGCAGTAAATACCAAAACATTTTTAGAATAAAAAACATTACATGAATAATTTTCAATCATAATATTAAATCCATCATCACACAACTGAGAAATGCTTAATATATTTTACTTTAGTCCATCAACAAATAAAACTTTAGAAATTAAAACTGAGTCAGTGTTACCAATCTAGCCTAAGCCAATGATTTTTCCTTTTGAGTTATCCCCAAAGGTGACATATCCTCCATCAACTTGGATTAAAATCTTAAATCATGAGTATAATCCTGTCATATGTCTTTAACATCCACTATCCAAGTACCATATCTTCCAACACGAAATTTTCAAGCATGTTTCCTACATAACAGATTTAAACAGAAAATGATTTCAGTACACATATTTTCTTGGATCCAGACAGGTTAGCAATCAGAACTTTTGGTACCCAGATTTGTCTAATGGGTTTCATATAATCAAGAGATTTAAATGATTTTGAAAAATAAACTTTTTTTGATCTATAACTATGTGAGTATTTAGTTGAGATATAAGAATTTACCAAACAAGAACAAGCATTATATTGTCCAAATTTAGGAATAAATCTATTCTTTGTAATCTGTCTCTATCCAGGAAGATAGCCTAAACCAGTAGTATACTTTGGAGCTACTTGTTTTCCTTAAATTTGTGTAAGAGTGTTCTTTTCATTTGTGAAATTATCTAAGTCTTTTCTAAGTTTCTCATTAGACAATTTGAGTTTAGTATTTCCCTTTAGTAGTTGAGTATTCTTTTCCATTTCTATTTCTAGTGCAGATTTGGCAGTGTGAGTTAAAGCATGCTATTTATTTAAGGATTTATACTTCTCTTTCAGCTCATTGTTGGTATCCTCTAGTGTGTTACAGTATTCAAATAATTCTTTAATAGAAATTTTTTCAGAATCAGAATTAGAATCATCTCCAGAATAATAAGAGTTTAAAGAAGGAGTATCCAATGTTACCTCATATGTTTTTTTCGTAAAACACATATTAGCATTTTGAGATTTTCCATCCTGAGTGGAATCAGAATCACTTGAACTGTATTCTAAAGCACTCCAAGTTTCTTTCATAGATTTCTTGTATTTGTTGTCTTTGTACTCATATTTCTTCTTGTACATTAACTTCGGGTAGTCGGTTTCACAAGTCCTTTACTCTTTCATTTGTAGCAGACTATGTCATCACTTTTATCAGTCTTTTTCCAATCCTTCTTCCAATGACCTTTAATGTCATAACTTCCCTTGTAATTGGATTTTATGAAAAACTACTTTTTCCTATAAAACTTCTTAAATCGTCTGGCTGTATGAGCCATTTCAGCATCACTGTCAGATGCATTCTCTTCACTACTTAAACTATCACTTGCAGCTTGAATTTTCTCTTTGTCCTTGATTTTTGAAGCAGAGGTCTTGAAGGCAACTGATTTCTTTCTTGGTTCATCATCTTCTTCTTTTTTTAACTTCAGATCATCTTCATACATCCTCAACTTACAAATCATCTCCTTGATAGGAAGCTTTTCAATGTCATATGATTCTTATATAGAGACATAGGTTCCTCTCCATCTATCTGGTAGGCATCTTAGTATCCTCAGGATTTTCTCCTTTCATGGAACAACTTTTCCCAGTGAGGTCATTGTATTGACTATCACATTAAACCTAAGATACATATCATAAATAGATTCATCAAATTTCATTTTGAAATTATCATACTTAATAGTGTATGTTTTTAGTCTCATTTCTTTTAGTCTCAGCTAGATTATCCCATATTTCATATGAAATATTACAAGTAGATATTCGATTAAATTCTTCATCTCCTAATTCATAATACATGGCATTCATTTCTATGTAATTCTTATTGTAAGAATCTTTAGTAGGTTCATCCCAAGTATTTCTAACAGTTTCTGGAATCTTATACTGAGTCTCTATGGCAGTCCAAATGTCAAATCCCATACTTTCTAAATGAATTTTCATTTTTATTTTCCATTGGGCATAATTAACACCATTAAAAAAGGGTGGCATGTTGGTAGCTATGCCTTATAATCTGTTATCCATAATACCTAAGTTATATAAAGATATAAAAATCTAAAATTAATAGAAATTTTGAGATCTTTATAATACCACTAAAATCACAGTTAAAAAATAGAGTGTGAAAAATGTTTATCCAAACCTCTGATACCAAATGTTGGTCGGAGTGGATACTCGAGAGGGGGTTGAATTGAGTTCTAATTAAAATTTCTATTTAAAATATTTGTATTAAAATCCCCCAATTTGAATAACAAGCTAAAATATAGTGAATTTGTAGTAAAGTAAAGGTTCAGTTAGGTTCTCAAGAGATTGATTAGTTCTCATTTAATCTAATCTGAATATTAGATTTACTTTTGAAACTAACCTATTGGTTTACAATAAATACAAATACTCTCTAGTTTAAATGTTAGACTAACTTTAAAATAGATTTATATTTAATGTACTTAGTAGCAGAATATTCAAAATAGTTTTAACTAAGAGAAAAATGCACAGTAGTTTTTAAAAAATAGGTTCAGTCTCAAGCAGAGACTTAGTCCTCTCAAACAGTTTTAGATAAACTATGATCCACACCCTGGATTGTGGTTTTAAAATAGGGCACAGACTATCTGGGTCCTTACACCTCTACCATAGTTCTATGTGGAAAAACTAAACAACAGCACAAAGGCTTTCTAGGTCTCACTTGACCTCTACCACTATCCACAATGGGATACAAAAGTGTAAGGGAAAAATTGGGTGAAAATTTAGAAATACTCTAGTTCATCCCAGGAGATAGTGTGTTCTTAAAATATAGAGTACACACACTATTCAAAATGTAAATAAATGAAACATAATAGATCTAAACAAATAGAGATGACTTTAGAATTCTCTATGTGTTTTCAGTGAATCTCTTGACTCCTTGGATTGAAGTAGATGAATCTTGAGTCTTTCTTTGGAAGTTGTTTGGAAAACAGAGTATCGATGTTTGTTCCCTTCACTTCTAGTACAGGTTTTCAGTTTGAAATGTGATAGTTTTTCTTACAGCACTTGAATCTCCTCTTTGAACTTCAGTTCTTGAGATTTCTTCGAGTTCTACTTGTGTTCTTCTTGTATGTATCTCTCTTTGCATTCTCTATTTCCTTCTGTATGTCCAGAGACTTGTTTTTTTTATGTGCATTGAAGGACTTATTCTCCAGTAGCTTGGGGTTCCCTGTTTATGTTCCTTGATCTCCGGAAATAGGAATCATTTGTATGAGGTACGGTTTCATGAAATCCAACAAACATCATTTATTAATTTAAGTTACATTAAAAGCACAAAATATAACAATTTAAAATAAGTAAACTAAGATAGATTTTAGAGAAATAGTTATTGGTTTCTATTCGGTAACTTTTTGTATCATTGATCTTGTACTGATGGACTTGTAATGGTAGATCTTGTACCAGTAGCTGTTTGTAGCGGTAACTCCTTCTAGTGATAGCTACAAGTACCAGTGACTATATGTAGTAGTGACTTCCTTTATCGGTAGCTCTAAGTATCGGTAGACTTATGTACCAGTGACCCATACTGATGAGCGTGTAATAGTAGACTTCATAATAGTAGTTGTCACGCTTCATCAGTTGACTTGTGCATATCAGTGACCTTTCTATATTGGTAGCTCAACTGCATACCGGTGACCTTTCTATATCAGTATCTCTTTGTCTGCTTATTCAAAATATCCATAGAATAAGTTAGAATAAAATAGTATAAAGTAAATGAACATTTGATTAACCAAATGTTCTTTAATGAAATATATATCATTTGAACATATAAACAGTATTTATATTTTGAAATTAAGAACATAAACAGTAACTAATGTAATGAAAAATTTAATCAATAAACATCGTGTGGGATTATCAAAAAATAATTATTCATAATTGAGATTATCAAAATTGGTGAGTCCAACAATCAAGAATATGTATATCATAAATGCAAGAGATGGTACAATTTTTCTATAGGGGAAAAGAACAATGGGGAATTTAAACCTTGTTAGTGGGAAAAAAGATATGTGTTTTTTATCTAGAGGGGAAGGAAAAATATTATCACATAAACAACTTGGTCATCTAGGACAACCATCCATAAAATATCTGGTAAAGTGTGATGTATCTAAAGGCCTCCCTAATCTATCATGTGATCATACTCAAATGTGTGATGCATTTTAAAAATTGAATATCATTAGAAAGTCGTACAGGGAAAAGGAGCAAAATTCAACAAGAGTGCTTTAATTGGTGCATGATAATGATCATGTCATAATGGAATGGGTATTTTTCATTGACCATAAGTCTGATGTGTTTAGTTTCGTAAAATAGTATATAGGAGAATGTGAAGGGATGCAGGGATAGAAAATTATGATGTTTCATATTCACAATGGTAAGGAATTCACACACAATAAAGTGTGATATTATCTCAATAAACATGGGATAACACATCAAATTTATTCAGCGAGAACTAATCAATATAATGGAGAGGTTGAGAGGATAAATTAGATCATAAGCAATATGGATAAAAAAATTCTTTTTGAAAAAGAACTACTGGAGAAATTTTTTAAGGAAGTAGTCTTAACATCGGTTTCCATTTCCAACAGGGCTCTGTAGTGTCTGAAGGAAAGACATTCTATGAGATGTGATATAGAAATAATACATTGTTAAAATAAATTCAAATCTTTGTATGTAAGTGTTTTATTCTCAAAAAATAATAACATATGAAATTTGAGTCACATGTAGATTAGGGGATATTTTTTGTCTACTCTGGAAAAAGTAAAACATATAAATCCATTCATAAAAGGATGAGTAATGTATTTGATAGAAATTGTGCCATTTTAGTGGAAAATGAAGAGAATGTTAAACAACATAATGAACAGTTTTCTAATGAAAGTGATGAGGAGGAAAACAATACATGGGTAGAATAAATGGTAGATGTTGATTCATAAGAAGATATTGATGATGAACAAGAGTAAGTCATGTATATGACAACCATGATCTTTTATTACACAATTAAACATAATTTATTACATGAACATCACTTGATAAAAAATAGAATATTGAGAGGTATAGTGTCTTCGGGGCTTATTATCATTACATAACAACTTAAAACATGAAACATGCAACATCTTTTTTAAAAACTTATTTTACATGACCACTTCATTCCCTTGTACTTAGCATTGCATGGGATAACCAGAGGACATGCATAAGAAAAGGGTGAGCTACAAAGACCAGTAAGGGAATAAACATGGAATAACATGAGTAATACAATAAATGTTATACAATATCCATATCAATAGATCACAGGATAATCATAAACATAAAGGCATGATAAAGCATGATAAACATAACATGGAAATGTGGCAATAACTATTAACATGGAATTAGCATGAGCTGAGGATCATTGCACATAGAGCATGAGTAAACCCTCATTGAACATAAAGCATGAGTAAACCCCAATTTCACTTGAATTAGCATGATTCAACACCCATTTCACAAAACTTATCATGATACTATACTTTCCACAATGCATTCGAGCGCTATCAAGACACACCCTTTTTAAAAAACTCATTTCATGCATAAGTGTGCCACATGGATCATAAAACATTGAATCATACAACATAATCTTTTATTCCATGATAAATTAATGTAGAATAAATACATGAAACTCTTTAAAACAATAAGAAAATGTGCATAACGGTGAATATCCTTGATAGATAAATGGGCATGGTATTCACTACAAAATGACTTTGGCTTGCAAAATCAAGGTGCAATTTCGACAACATAACGGCGTGACATAAGTACTCATAAAAATGGTTGATGAGAGAGAAAGGGGTGTCAAATCATATTTAAATGACATGTATAGTAAGGGTGTCATATAGATACATGTTCCAAAAAATGTAATGGAATTTAGATTCATGATACAAATGAATTTCTTGAATGTAAATGAGGTGAGAGGAATTCCTTTTGAAATTTTGGCATAGTAACAGGTGTACACGGGATGCATTTAATGAGAGAGAGGGGTCTCCCATAATTCAAACATAAATATTTCAGTATGGGGGAGGTGAGAAACCATATCCAAACATTTATAATTTAAATTAAAAGGGCATAACAACTTAAAGAATATTGGACAGAAATGAGAAAAGAAGAAAAAATACTTACTTGGAAGTGTGCTTCTAAAGGCTTGAGAGAGGCTTGAGAGAGGCTTCTTGGGAGCTTGGGGCACCTTGGGAGGATTACAGAGAGAGGAGGGAAGAGGTTGGACGAACACCAAAGGCTTTTAGTGAGGAGGAAGTGGTAGATTGGTGGGTTTATATAGGAAAGGTGAGGGAATTCTTTATTATTTAGGTTTGGGACACCTCACATTAAACTAATCCAAACCACAAACCAGCCCATGGTTCTTGCCCATGGTTTTTGGAAAAGGAAAGTGGAAAAAAATATTTTATAAGGATAAAGTCTGAACTTCTTAAAATAATAGTGTTGCTTATGTGGAGGTGAGTCACACTCCCAAGGAAAACAATTTAAAAAGACAAGATGTTTAATAAGCCTTGAAGGGGCCATTAATGCTTTGTAAAATAAGACGAACAAACCCAAAATCACATTATTTTAATGTCAAAACTTATATTTTCCAAACATAAGGCTTATAGTATTACATTACATCACAATTGGGTTATTAATATGACATAAAACACATTATATATTTAAACGGTTTTTAATTTTTACCCAAAACTTTGATGGTCTCAGAAAATTATGAAAAATTCACCGTTGGATAATTCAGACATCCTGATTCTAGAAATAATATTTATTGTATCTAAATAATTTTCTAAATATGTTAATTTTCGCTTTTAAAAATAAAAATCGGCATTTATCGAAAATTCATGGGTTTTGACAAAAATGGATTTCAAACCTTAATAAAAATTAAAATTGCATTCATAAAATTATACAGTAATTTATATTTAATAAAAATTAATTTAATAATAATAATAATATTTAATTAAAATATTATTTAATAAAAAATCCATTAATTTATCAGAATAGATTTCTTAGTTGAATATTAACTAAAAACACTATTTGTGCTTTAAAACTGATTTACAAGGTAACAATAATAAAATTAAAGTATAGTCATTATTATATACAAAAAAATAATTTACATAGACATAGTACTAGGGTATTGTTAAATAACCACTTAAAACACCCGCATAAGACCGAAGGGTGACGTGTGCGATGGTGACAGACTGTTGGGGTGGGTCGGATAACATTGCTCGCATGGTGATCTCTATCAACTTCCACCTCTCCCATAGGCGGTTCCATTCGAGCATAACCTGTTGAAGCTCGGACTGGGATTGGTCAAGAGCGAAGCACAATGATTCCACCTCTTCCGATCTCTGAAAAATGGGCTTTGTAATGAGAAATTCTATAGGATGAGGTCATTGCTTCCTTTTTCTAAGTAAATTGGATTTGTTAAAGCCCATATTTATACTAATCATGTGATCACTATTAAACGGCTACAAAATCAACAGTCACAATTCTTAATGGTATTTTAAAATCCAAAAAAAAAAGAAGTGCATATGTTTTATAACCATTTCACATATTAAGAAATTTAATTATATTAAGAGGTATTTTCATTAACGAAGGTTTGGGTCATTACAAGCTGTCCCCCTTAAGAAATTTTTCCCTCGAAATTCTGGTTTACATTCTAGACCATAAATAGATGTGGGTACTTTTCCTTCATTTCTTCCTCCAGTTCCCATGTTTCCTCTTTGTACTTATGGTTTCTCCATAGCACATTGATTAGATGAGTAGTCTTGTTGCGTAGACCATTGTCTCTACAATCTGAGATATTCACTGGCTGCTCCTCATAGGAAAGATCTTCCTCTAACTGTACCACCTTGGAAGATAGTACATGTGAAGGGTCTAGTATATACTTCCTTAAGAGGGATACATGAAATACATCATGTACATTGGCCATGGTAGGTGGATGTTCTAGTCGATAGGCTACAGCCCCAACATGATCAAGAATCTCGAAGGGGCCGATGTACCTAGGACTTAACTACCCTTTCTTTGCAAACCTCATGACCTTATTCCTCGGAGATATGCATAGAAATACCATGTCCCCTACATTAAACTCGAGGTCTCGTCAATGGTTATCTACATAACTCTTTCATCAACTCCGGGCTGCCTTGATATGTTGTTGAATGGTTTTCACCTTCTCCACCATTTCTTTGATCATTTTAGGTCCTAGCAGCTTACTCTCACTGACTTTATCCCAACATGCTGGTGTTTTGCACCTCTTCCCATACAGGGCTTCATAAGGTGCCATTTGGATGCCCGAGTGGAAACTGTTATTATAAGAGAACTCAACCATGGGAATATGTTGATCCCACCCTCCTTTTAATTCCATTGACCACGCTCTCAACATGTCCTCAATTGTTTGGATAGTCCGCTCATATTGGCCATCAATTTGAGGATGATAAGTCGTACTGAAGTTCTGCTCAGTATCCAGAGCATATTGAAGTCTCTTCCAAAACATAGAGGTGGATCTAGGATCATGGTTGGATACAATAGATAGTGGTACTTAATGTAGCCTTACAACTTCCTTAACGTAAATCTGGGAAAGTGGATCCTATGAGAAGTCCTCTCGAATCATGATAAAGTGAGCTGTCTTTGTAAGACAATCCACAACGACCCATATAGAATTATTTCCTCTGGATGTCATTGGAAATCTAGTGACATAGTCCATGGTAATGTTCTCCCACTTCCATGCTGGTATGGGTAGTGGTTGCATCATCCCCTTATACTTTTTTCTCTCATCCTTCACTTGTTGACATACCATACACTTTGATGTATATTTGGAAATCTCCCTTTTCATATTGTCCCACAAAACTTTTTCTCGGAGATCTTGATACATCTTTGTGCTCCCTGGGTGGATATAGAAGGTCGAGCTATGTGCATCATTAAATATCTCCTTCTTTATCTCTGGATCCAATGGTACACATATTCGCATCCAAAATCTTACAACTCCTTCCTTATCAACATTGAAATTAGAGGATTTCCCATTTCTAACAGCTTCCACCCTTTTTTGAATTTCTACATCTTTTCTTTGAGAATCCTTTATTCTCTCCAAGAGGGATGGTTGAGAAATTATTTGAGAAAGTATTGATTATGTTTCTCCCTTAATTATTTCCATGACATCCTTTTAAAATCTAAGAATATCAGATCTTTTTCAATTCTCATCATTGATAAAGATGCAGGATCCTTTCTACTTAAAGCATGTGCCACCTTGTTTTCCTTACAGGGATGGAAGTGGATTGAGCAGTCATAATCCTTGATGAGCTCTATCCCTCTTTGTTGGCACATATTAAGCTCTTTCTGTGTGAATATATAATTGAGACTCTTGTGTTCAGTATATATCTCACATTTCTCCCCATAGAGATAATGATGCCAGATTTTCAAGGCAAAGATCACAGCTGCCAACTCCAGATCAGGCGTTGGATAGTTTTGCTCATGTATTTTCAACTGCCTTGAGGCATAGGAAATCACTTTATCATTTTGCATCAGCACGTAGCCTAATCCCTTCTTAGAAGCATCACTATACACCACAAATAGTTCTCCACTTGTAGGGAGTGTGAGTACTGGTGTAGTGATAAGCCTCTTTTTCAACTCCTTCAAACTGTCTTCACATTCTTGTGTCCAGACAAACTTTATTCCCTTTCATGTATACATGGTCATTGGGCTTCACAATCATGAAAAGTTCTTCCAAAATCATTTATAATACCCAGATAGACCCAAAACGTTGCAGATCTCCATTACAGAAGTTGGCTTGGTCCACTCTGCAATTGCCTTCGTCTTGGTAGGGTCCACGGATATCCCTTTGTTGGTGATAACATGCCCCAGGAATGATACTTCCTGTATCCAGAACTCACATTTACTATAAATTGCATACAACTTCTCCCTTTTCAAAGTTCTTAACACAATTTTCAAGTGCTCATCATGTTCCTTCTTACTCTAACAGTATATCAGAATAACATCGATAAAGACTACCACAAATTTGTCAAGGTAATCTCTAAATACTCTATTCATTAAATCAATTAAAATTATCGAAGCATTAGTGAGTCCTAAGGGAATCACTATGAACTCATAGTGTCCATACCTCGTTCAAAAGTCATTCTCGGGAATATCTTCCTTCCTCACCTTTAATTGGTGATATCCCAACCGAAGGTCTACCTTAGAGAAATAACTGTCCCCACGAAGGTGATCAAACAAGTCATCAATCTGTGAAAGGGGGTACTTGCTCTTTATCATTATTTTATTGAGCTCATGATAATCAATGAAGAGCCACATTGATCCATCCTTCTTCTTGACGAAGAGGACCATCACACCCCATGGTGAAGCACTCGGGCGTATAAAACCCTTCTCTATATATTTCTGTAACTGCTTCATCAACTCCTCCAGCTCTATGGTGGCCATTAAATAAGGTGTCTTTGAGATTGGAAAAGATCCAGGGATAAGTTCAATTGAGAACTCAACCCCTTTTCCAGAGGAATACCAGGAAACTCTTCAAGGAATACATCAGTGTAATCCCTCACGATGGGCATGTATTCACGCATTATTCTCTCCTTTGTTTCAATCATTTGAGATAGATATTCTTGATCATAAGGCAGCAATATCCACACTTGAGATGATTATTCGAATGGAGATTAATCTCCCTCCTTGAACTTGTAAAGAATTGGAGGATGATTTGGGATGTGAAGAGTGATCTCCCTTTCCCGACAGTTGATAGTTTATTTTTATAAAGATGGCCAATCCATTCCCGTGATTGCATCAAACTCTACTAAAGGATGTATGACAAGATTTTCTGCAAGGTTCAGTCTAAAAACATTAACCATGCAGTTGTTATAAACCATGGACGCAGCGATTTCCACATTCGTTGTTCTCACAGATATCTTTTCCTCCAAATTTTGAGGTGGGGTTTGAATTTTTCTACTAATCTTGTAAGATAAGAATGAATGCGTAGAACCAGAATCAAATAGTAAATTTGCTATTCTTTAATGAATAACTAGTGTACCTTTCACCACATTATCGTTAGGCTCCACCTCAGTGGTAGTGATAGCATAGGCCCTTCCTTGTACCCTCGAAGGTTATTGTTGGTTGCCTCTGATAACCCTTGGATTAGGGCAATGGTTTGCATAATTCCCGAGCTCCTTGCAGTTGTAACACTACACTGTTGGCTGAGTGTTGATCAGAACCTTCCTTTATTCTTCAAAATTAGTGGGATTTTTCATGTCCCTTCTGCAGTTCTTGGCTAGATGACCAAACTTTCTGCTTTTGATGAAATTCCTGGTTCCCTTGAGACAGTTACCAGGATGTTTCTTCCCGCAATTTTTTCAAGGGGAAAATTCAGGCTTCTTTCCATCAAGGGATTTTTTTTGATGTACCACCCATGTTTTTCTCTATCTTCCGCTTCATTTCACTAGGACCAAGAGACCACTGAGAGTCCCCAATCTCCATTTCAACCTTGAGGGCACAACGAACAATATCTTCATAACTGTCGAATTCCTGAATAGCCAATTCTTTTCGTAGACTCGACTTTAGTTCACTAAAGGAGCTATCCACCTTGCTTTCAGTGTTCATGAAAAAGCCAGAGGCGTACCATGAAAGCCTTGTAACGTTTTTTATATACTCCCTGATGGACTCATCTTACTTCTGCTTGAGTCTGAGGAACTCTCTTTCCATCTTGAGATGGACGATTCAAGGAAAATAGTTGTTAAAAAACATCCTCTTGAATTACTCACAATTTATGGAATAAATTTCCTCTTGGGAATTTGTATTCTTGATCAGTGTCCACCACTGATCAGCTTCTCCATCAAAACGATTGGCTGCCAGTGCAATTTTCTCCTCTTCCAAGCACTGTAGGATGGAGAATATCTTTTCAATAGAGTTAATCCATTGTTCCGCAAGGAGGGGATCAGAAGATCCGTTAAACATGGGAGGCCTTTTCCGCATGAAGGATTCTACAACAACTAGCTATTTTCATGGAGGAGGATGGAATTATGCCTGATTCAAATTATTATTCATAACTCGAGCCATGTGAGCAAGTACTGTCATGAAGTTTTGAGCACCCACTCCTGTCATATTGGGAATATCATTAGGGCAATATTCACATTGCCAATCACATTGTTTTTTGGAATGATTTCTTTCTATTTCCCTCACTTAACTAAGAAAAACAATGTATAATTATAGGTCTTAAATACTTATCCATGTATCTTGAAAAGGAAACTTTTAACATTAAATTATAAACTTATAAATAAGAAGTATATCCTAACTTGTAATTTCTTAGGATTAAATCTAGGTTATCTTCAATCTATTTCTTAACTTATATTCTTATGGGCTTTTTTCCCTTAATAACAGTTTGTACTAAGTTCATGAATCTACCAAAGCATATCCCCTATGAGTTTCATAACAAATAGTGCAACAAGGCCCATTGTCATGCACCAGTTCCCAATCATGTCTAGCTCAAAGCGGTGTTTTCGGGTTTTACCCCTAGGATACATCTGTGCTAGAGCTGCCTCTACATGCTCGTATCCATACAGGGATGTAATTTCTCGATAAACCACTTACACAATACTCACTAAAACATAGGGATGTTTTTATTATACTTAGTGTTGTCTCTAAGGATTTACTAGGGTTTTATAATCCTAGACCCAATAATAACTAAACCTATCCTCTGATACCAACTATGACAACCCTGAACTTTTATTACACAATTAAACATAATTTATTACATGAACTTCCCTTGATACAACCTAGTAGATTGAGAGGTATAGTGTCTTTGGGGCTTAGGATCATTACATAGAAACTTAAAACATGAAACATTCTACATCGTTATTGAAAACTTCCTTTACAGGACCACTACATTCCCTTGTACTTAGTATTTCATGGGATAACCTGAGGACATACATAAGAAAAGGGTGAGCTAAAAAGCTCAGTAAAGGAATTAACATGGAATAACATGAGGAATACAATACATTTTAGATAATAGGAATATCAATAGAGCACAATATAAGCATAAACATAAAGGCATGATAAAGCATGATAATCATAACATGGAAATGTGGCAACAACTCTTGACATGGAATTATCATGAGCCGAGGCTCACTGCACATAGAGCATGAGTAAACCCTCATTGCACATGAAACACGAGTAAAACCTCATTAAACATGAATTATAATGAGTCAAAACCAATTTCAAATAACGTATCATGATACTATACTTTACCCAATGCATTGGAGTGCTATCAGGGTGCACCCTTTTTAAACATTTCATTTAATACATAAGTGTGCCACATGGATCATAAAACATTGAATAATTCAACATAATCATTTATTCCATGATAAACGAATGTGGAATACATACATGAAACTCTTTAAAATAGTAAGTAAATGTGCATAATAGTGAATACCCTTGATAGAGAAATGGGCATGGTATTCACTACACAATGACTTGGTCTTGGAAAAGCACGGTGCAATTTCGGCAGCATAACGTCATGACATAAGAACTCATAAAAATGGTTGATGAGAGAGAAATGGGTGTCTCATTATATTTACATGACATGGATAGTAAGGGGGTCATATAGATACTTGTACCAACAAACCTAATGGAAATTAGATTCATGATACAAAAGAATTTCTTGAATGTAAATGAGGTGAGAGGAATTCCTTCCTAAATTTTGGCATAGTAACGGGTGTACATGGGCGGAATTTAATGAGAGAGAGATAGGGGTCACCCATAATTCAAACATTAATAGTGAAGTATGGGGGAGGTTCAAAACCATACCCCAACATTTATAATTGTAATTAAAAGGGCATAACAACTTAAATAATATTGGACAAAAATGAGAAAGGAAGAAAAAACCGTTACTTGGAAGTGTGCTTCAAAAGGCTTGAGAGAGACTTAAGAGAGGCTTCCTGGGAGATTGGGGAACCTTGATAGGATTCTAAAGATAAGAGGGTAGAGGTTGGACGAACTCCAAAGGATTTTAGTGAGGAGGATGTGGGATATCGGGTGGGTTTATATAGTAAAGGTGAGGGAATTCTATATTATTTAGGTTTGGGACACCTCACATTAAACCAATCCAAACCACAAACCATCCCATGGTTTTTGCCCATCGGTTTTGTAAAAGGGAAGAGAAAAATAATATATTATAATTTTAAAGTCATAACTTCTTAAAATAATGGGGTTTCTTATGTGGAGGTGAGTCACACTCCCAATGAAAACAATTTAAAAAGACAAGTTGGTTAATAAGCCTTCAAGGGTCCATTAATGATTTGTAAAATAAGTTACACAATCCCAAAATCAAATTATTTTAATGTTAAAACATATATTGGTAGAACATAAGTCTTATTTTATTTTATTACATCACTATTGGGTCAATATGATGTCATAAAACACATTATATATTTAAACGGTATTTAATGTTTACCCAAAAATTTGAATTTCTCAAAAAATGATAAAAAATTCACTATTGGATAATTTTGACTTACAGATTACAGAAATAATATTTATTTTATCTAAATAATTTTATAAATATGTTAATTTTCACTTTTAAAAATAAAAATTGACATTTATCGAAAATTCACGGGTTTTGACAAAAATGGCTTTCGAACCTTAATAAAAATTACAATTGCATTCATAAAATTATACAATCATTTATATTTAATAAAAATTAATTTAATAATAATAATATCTTATTATAATATTATTTAATACAAAAGTCCATTAATTTATCAAAATAGATTTCTTAGTTGAATATTAACTAAAAACACTATTTGTGCTTTAAAAACTATTTACAATGTAACAATAATAAAATGATTGTTTATTTGTTATTATATACAAAAATAATAATGTTCATAGACCTAGAACTAGGGTCTTGTTAAATAACCCCTTAAAACACCCGCATAAGACCGAAGGGTGAGGTGTGCGATGGTGACAAGCTCTTGGGTGGCTCGGATAACATTGCTCGCGTGGTGATCTCTATCAACTTCCACATATCCTGTAGGCGGTTTCGTTCGAGCTTAACCTATTGAAGCTCGGACTGGGATTGGTCAAGAGCGAAGCCCAGTGATGCCACCTCTTTTCCGAGCTCTAAAAAATTGGCTTCGTATGGAGAAATTATACTAGATGAGGCTATTGCATCCTTTTTCTGAGTAAATTCGATTTGTTAAAACTCATATTTATACTAATCATTTGATCATTGTTCAATGGCTACAAAAGAAACGGTCAAAATTGTTAATGGTATTTTAAAATCCAAAAACAAAATAATTGCATATGTTGTATAACCATTTCACATATTAAGACATTTAATTAGATCAAGAGGTATTTTCATTAACAATGTTTTAAGTCATAACAATGTATATATTTGTGAAGAATCCAATGAGTAGATATTAAATGGATAGGAAAAATATCAATGGTGATCATACTTCAATAGTTCAAACAAGAAAAATGAAGTCATTATGGCATTCATCGTTCCTATCTTAGGTAGATCCTAGATTTTTTGTTGATGCATCTAAAGATGAAAATTGGGTTCTGACTATGAATGAAAAGCTATATCGGATTGAGAAAAATTAGATGTCAGAGATTGTTTTGAGGCCAAAAGATAAGAATGTCATCAGGACTAAATAGGACTTTCTCAAAAAGATGAATGAAGATGGAATAGTGATTCAAAACAAAGCATGACTTGTGTGTAAATGGAACTCCCAGATAGAGGGTATTGATGTTGATGGGACATTTTCACATGTGGCAAGGTTGGAGAAAATCAGATTATTCTTGGCCATTACAGTGAAAAAAAAGTTCAAAGTGTTCTATATGGACTTCATGTATGTATTTTTTAATGGAGTTCTAGAAGAAGAAGTGTATATCAAGCATCTAGATGGATTTTTCATTCATGAAGATGAAAAAAAGGTTATCAGATGAAGAAGGTGCTATATGCGTTTAAGAAAGAACCAAGAGCATGGTATTCGGGACGAGTGCAGTATTTGAAGAAGCTCAGTTTTTAGTGTGGTGGAGTCTATTATAGTCTATATGTATATAATTACAGTAATCAAAGGATGATGGTGCTAGTTTATGTCAATGACATAATATTTTGTGGATCAGATGAAGAAAAATGTATACAATTATCTGAATTCATGAGAAGTAAGTTCTGAAATGTCAATAATTGATGATCTGATATTTTTCCTTGGTTTATAGGTGACACAAGGAATTAATGGAACTTTTATTTCTCAATCCATATATGAAAATGAGGTTTTTAGAATATTTGGAATGTAAAATTACAGGGAAATGAATACTTTAGTTGCTACCCAAATGAAACTATCAAAATATGATGATGTCAAGGTCATTAAAATCAAAAAATATAGGAAAATAATTGGAAATTTATTATACATGATAGCAAAAAGACATGATATTAATTTTTCTACATTCTAAGAAGTGAGATATTGAAGCAATACCAAAAAAAGTCACATGATTATAGTGAAAGGAATACTTTGCTATATTAAGGGAACTATGGATTTTAGTTTACTGTACAATAAAAAATCTCATCTAGAGTTATTGGAATATAAAAATACATATTGGACAGGATTAGTAGATGACAAACAATAAATGTTAGGTGGTTTATTCTATATTGATGGATTTTATATTTCTTGGTTACGAAATAAACAAAATTTCATTTCATTGAGCTTCGAAGAAGCTGAATATATTAAGGTTACTCGAGAGTGAATGCAGTTATTGCGTATGATGTATCAACTTGAGGATATGGGAGTTGAAGTGTAGTCTCCAATCAGAATGCCTTTTGATAATTCAAGTGATATAAATATTAGAAAAAATTCATTCCATCACTCCAAGAAAAAACACATTGAAATCAAATATAATTTTTTCAATGAGAATGTGTAACACGGGCTTGTGAAGTTGATGTATGTGCCTATAGAACTACAAGTTGTAGACATTAGGATGAAGGCCTTACCCAAAGTAGTGTTTGAGAGGCCTCGACCGGCTATGGTTGTCCATTCGACTCCCTGCACATGAAAATGTGTGAATGTGGGACCCCCCCAATCCCCTCCCCAAGGTATGGTGTGTTTTTTCTTAATATACCGGTCTGTTTTGTTTACTAGGTTGAAGACCAAAAGGGAGTGACCTTTGGGTTCATTGAGAAATGGGGTGAAATTATGGATTTAAAAGGGGAATAAAATGTCATAGTCAAGACACATGGAGATGCTGATAGGTAGATCAGCATGATAGGGGTGTATTAAATATAACGATGCTAGAAGAGATTGATCAAAGATTACATATCACAAGAGCTGAGGTTCATGATGAATGAAAAAGAATGGTTTTGAAATGGAATGAACTGTCTCATCGATGAAATTTTCATATTACTCTTGTTTTTCACACCGATCATGGATAATGTGGTATTAGAGTATGAGTTGATTACATCTTTTATTTCTACCTGAATCGCATAAACGGAATGCTGGTAGAAGATGGATGAAACTATAGAGAGGAATTATTTTTTTAAATAGTCGTCAACAAACCCAAAGGGCGATATTTTTGGGAAAAAATTTCTCAAGGTAACATTGAATTGTTTTTGGGTTCATTGTGTTTGTTGGTAAAGAGGGTTTCCCCGGTCAGTTATGGTTTTCCAAAGATATTTTTGACAATATTTATTGAAAAAGAACCATGAAAAAGGAATGGATGATCTGGATGTGGTACAAAAAGAAAAAATACAAGGTTTTATTGTTTTCCAGTGTTTTCCAAATTTTTTGGCCTCAAAATCAAAAAAAAATAGAGGAATGTGTTTTTGGAAACGGATGTTGCACGAAAAATTAAATTTAGTTTGGAATGTTGCATGCAATACATGATTCACAATTAAAATATAGAAATATAGAATACTCATGATGTGCATGAAAGATTTGGAAATGTGAATAAAAGATGAGTTTGCATGAAAGAGGTTTTCATACCCAATGTGACGTCAAATTGGGTTTTTCATGCTCAAAGAGGATTCTACGTGACCCATTAGGAACTTTCGCGTTTGGGTTGGTGATGCCCATAAATAAGAGGTTCCCCCATCATTCAATGAATATCAACACTTAGAGAAAATCAGATATCTAAATCACATAAGAAATATACAAAAAGGGAGTTGAGAAAAATAATTAGAGTTTCGTACAAGCTAAGAAAGTTTCGTGTAATATTTGAGTTGTGTGTAAGATTGAAGATGCATACAAGAGGTGTTTCGTTGAAAAAGTGGTATCTTGTGGACAAGGTATTAATGTTTCATGTAATACATAGTAAGGGTTTCATGAAATATTTGGATTTTTTGAGTGAATCTATAGTAAAGCTGTATTCATCAGTGGATGAAAGTGCACTATTAGAAAAATAGCTATTTGCGACGGGGGCCCGTCGCAAATAGCCCGTTGCTGAAAACGCCGTCGCAACTACACTTATTTGCGACGGGCCCGTCGCTAAAGCCTTTTTTTGCGACGGTCATTCTCCCCGTCGCAAATAGTATTCCGTATTTTTGTAAAAAACTTTTAAAATAGTTTTTGCGACGGGTCCCGTCGCAAATACCTTTTGCGACGGTACCATCGCCAAAACGATTTTTAAAAAAAATAAAAAACTATTAATAATACTAGTATTTGCGACGGGCATCGTATCCCGTCGCAAATACTATTTTTTTAAAAAAATAAAAAAAATATTAATAATACTATTATTTTCGACGAGTATAGAATCCCGTCGCAAATACTATAAAAAAATAAAAAAAATAAATTATTAATAAATTATTTTAATTAATATAATAATAGAATTATAATTTACAAATGAAAATAATAAATTATTTTAATTACTATAATAATAGTAGAATTATAATTCAAAAATAAAAAAAAATATTAATAAGTTATTTTAATTAATATAAAAATAATAGAATTATTTTACATTCAAATATTAAAATAATTCAAGTATTACAAAAAATATAATTAAATTATAATATTATAAAATTTTAATATATATATAAAATTTTAATATATATATATATAATTTAATATTATAAAATATAAATAATATTATTATTCATATTAATATTGTTATTTAAAAATATAATATTATTAATATTTTATAATGAGACAGAAACTACGAATAGAAAAAAAAAATTTGATTTCACAAATTTTATAACAGAAATACAAACTCTAATCTGAAGGAGGGGGGGAGGGGGGAGGTGTGGGATCTGCAGATGGTGGTGGACGAAACTCCATCCCTAAAGCATGAGTGAGTCGGCGCATGTACTACATCTGCTCCTGATGCTGCTGCTGCCACCGACTCGCCTGCTCCTCGTACAGCTGCTGCTGGCGTCGACGCTCCTCCTCATGCTGCTGACGCATCTGCTCCTGCTCCTGTCGGAGACTCTCTATCTGTGCAGTCTGAGATCGCAACTGATCCTCATACTGTGTAGAAGAAGATGCACGAGCTCCTCTCGAGCGGGATGCCGACATCGCAGCACTGCCATAATAATCTCCGGGAGTCTGTCGAGAGCCGATACCAACTACCCGGCCCTTCTCGAAGGCATACTGGGTGGCCTGCATCCATGCCGCCTCATCAAACTGACAGGAAGTGGTCTGATCTGATGACTCGGCCTGACTCTCAGGCCGGGCCTGTGCCGCTGTGGCCTCATATGACTCCTATAGTTGCAATTTAAAATTAAAATTGTGAATATATTATATACAGTTAATTTTTAAACTTGAAAACAAATAATACTGACCACGATGTGATGCTGACGATCACCTCTGAGCTCCCCAGTAGCAGGATCACTATACATCCTCCGATATACGTCGTACTCTGTAATATCGGGGTGCTCGACAGCCTATAAGAATAAAAAATAAACTGTTAATATTTATAGTTATATAAAATATTTATAAATAATGTACGTACCAGATGCTGTCTATGAGTACTGAAAGAACGACTCCCAGCTCGATGAGTCACCTCCTGTCTCCCCCGATTCTGCCTCCCCACCGATGATCTCCTCTGAAAGGCACCACTCAACCAGTGCGCACATAATCCATCCCATACATGGGATGAAATATACTCTGGTCGGTGTGCTCTACATGACTCCTCAAAATCTGACACTCCTGCTTTCTTCATCGCAGCTTTTCTTAAATTGTGCAAAAACTGACGAAGGTGATCATGCATGGCCACCTCCCATGCCTCGTGGATGGCGTCACGCATGGTATCCTCGATCGGATACCATAAACCCTACAAATAAATCAAAATATCAAGTTAGAAATGAAATAATTTTCAAAATAAAAATTATTTATTTACGTATGTACCAACCAATGGCCGAACATGGCCTGCTGCACATCAATGGGAATCTGCTCCCATGTGGTCCACGGCTGAGAGAAATAGTTGTGCAAAATAGCGCTTCCCTGTCCGACTGCTATATGCGGAAAACTGAAAAAATAATAAACATTTATTATTTGAATAGATTAATGAAATCTTATTCAAATCCACAGGTTATCACACAGGTTATCACACCTCCGTGTGCGTGGATCAAACCCAAGACGTGGACGTCGCTCGGGGACGGGTTCAGGAATCATCAATCGTGCAAGACCGCGCCCCCTCCGCGTACTCCCTGGAGCGCCTGCAGGCTGAGGGTCATCTGTCATCAACTCATCCGCATCAAAAGTCAGGTCAGCATCTGCCAACGCACGAAATGTGGCGTCGTCCATCTGAAACAGAAAATGTTAATGTTAGCAAATAATTGATAATTACTATTATATATACATATATACATATTATGATTGTATATAAATACCATGGAATGCTATCAGTGTTCATCTTCATCATCATCTTCATATATGTCAATGTCATCTTCATATTCCTCCTCAACATCATCGATATCCATTCGAGTTACAGTTGCTTCATCTCTTACCATTTCAAATTCATATTTGACATCATTAACATCATCGTCATCACCGACTCTTAAATGTGGGGTGTCATCATCGATACTCATGTCTCTTTGTAAAAAAGATTGATTTTGAGTACTCTCTTGAAAAACTTCAATTCTTTGCACATCAGTGAAAGCACATTCACTTTGACTAAACTGATTGTCTCGAATTTTGATTTTTATTACACTCCACCAATCAGTCAAGTCTCTTGATGTTTCACAGTACTTTGCATAATAAACTTGATATGCCTGTTGAGCCAATAAGAATGGTTCATTTACTGCGAGAACACTTTTACATTTAATATCGATGATTCCATGAGTCGGATGAACACGCATGCCTCTCTCTGTATCCAACCACCGACATTTGAACTTGGTTATGTAATGTTGTCCAAGATAACAGAGTTCAATGATTTCATCAAGTATGCCATAAAAGTCAACTTCATTTTCTTGATTATGAGATCCTCTCAAGCTAACTCCACTATTCATTGTTTTTTTCGATTCCCCATATGCATGTGTGTGGAATCGAAATCCATTCACCACATATGCATTATAAGTTTTAACAAGTTTGGAAGGTGGGTTACTCAATACACACAGTCGTTTGTCAATTTTATCAGCATGTCGAGACACCTGAAAATTTGTGAAATAATTATCAATATAGTAAACTATACATTGAATGAGTTGCTAAAAGATAAAGAATTTATGTTACCAGTTTTTGAAACCACTGAGAGAAATTTTTCAGTCGACGTTCTTCGAGAGCAGCTGCTGTAATTTTTGGAATTTGTTTCTTGATATGATTATCATACAACCTATAAAAACCAAAGTTATTTACTGTAACATAAATTATAGAATAAGTGATATAAACACTTACAGTACATCTGATGTCATCTCTTCACAGTTGAGCAGAACATACGTATGAGCTCTATAATGTTCATCATCTGAAAGCCAGCGTTCAGAAACTCCACTAAAACCAAGCTCTGACTGGTTGAAAATAGATAATTGATTGTCGATTTCATCAATATTCCTCTCATTCTGTCCCATTCGGTTGTGTTTTGAAGGATACTCAGATTCAAAATAATGGGAGCATAAAAAAGATATTTCCTCTTTCAAATAAGCTTCTGCAATAGATCCTTCAACAGATGCTTTGTTGCGTACTTTTCTTTTCAATTTTTGCATGCATCTTTCAAATGGGTACATCCATCGAAACTGTACCGGACCTCCACATTTGGCTTCATATGGCAAATGTAACATCAAATGTTCCATTAAGTCGAAGAAAGACGGCGGAAATATTTTTTCCAGTTTACATATAATTACAACAACATCTTTTTCAAGTTTGCCTAGAGCATCATAATCTGTCGTAGCCGCACAAATTTCCCGAAAAAAATGATACATGTCTGTTATGGAATCCCAAATCAGAGAATTCAACAGACCTCTTAATCCAATGGGTAGAAGTCTCTCCATTATAACATGACAATCATGACTTTTTAATCCAGTAATATGACCGTTCTTTACACATCTACCCAAATTGGAAGCACAGCCATCTGGAAGTCTCAAATCTGCAATCCACTAACAAAATAATAAACGGTTTTCTTTAGACAGTGTATAAGCTGCTTTTGGTTTCAGTAACCTTTCTGTTCTGACATTCTCAAATAGTTCCAATTCTGGATGCCTGTAAATTTGGGCAAGATCTAAACGTGCATTTACATTGTCTTTGCTCTTTCCTGGCGTATCCAAAACTGTATGAAACAAATTATCAAAACAGTTCTTCTCAATATGCATGACATCTAACATGTGTCGGACCAACAAATCAGACCAATATGGCAAATCCCAAAATATGCTACATTTAATCCAATTGTGTTCTTTCCCAAAACCAGAAATTTTCTGTTGGTTTATTGTGGGACCAAAAGTGATGGGAGGTAATGAAAATACATCCGATTTTAACTCCGAACCTGATAGAATTTTTGGAGGTCCATCCCTTTCAGCTGTTCCTTTTCTGAAATGAGATCTGTTTCTGCGAAAAGGATGATCAGCTGGAAGAAATCTGCGATGACAGTCAAAATAACAAGGTTTATTTCCATGAATGAGCATAAATGCTTTGTTCTCTCCCATATAGTAAGTACATGATTGCTGACCATGTGTACTCCAGCCAGATAACATCCCATAAGCCGGGAAGTCACTTATTGTCCACATCAATGCTGCTCTCAGTATGAAATTCTGTTTCGTTGCAACATCATATGTACTAACACCAGTACTCCACAATAAATTTAATTCATCAATCAATGGCTTCAAATAAACATCAATATTTTTCTTCGGATGTCCTGGAATTAGTAAATTCAAAATGATATATGGCTCCTTCATCAACATCCATGGAGGTAAATTGTACGGAGTTAAAAAAACAGGCCAACATGAATATTGACTACCATAAGATCCAAACGGACAAAAACCATCAGTGGAAAGGCCCAGTCGAACATTTCTAGCTTCTAAAGCAAAGGATGGATGCACTCTATCAAAATGTTTCCATGAATCACCATCGGCTGGATGATTCAAGCTTTTATCGGTTGAAATATTCTCTTTATGCCATGACATCATTGTCGTTGTATTCTTAGACATGAATAAACGCTGAAGTCTGGATGTAAGCGGAAAATATCTCAACTGTTTTACAGGAATCAAACCAGACTTCTCGTGTTGTCCTTCTTTATATCTCAGTTGCCCACATGTGGGACAACTATCCAACGACTCATTTTCCCCAGAATATAAAATGCAGTCATTTGAACATGCATGAATCTTCTGACAAGTAAGTCCCAAATTTCGAACCAACCTCTTACTTTCATAGTAATTTGCAGGTAAAACATTTCCTTCGTGTAACAGTGTTTTCAGCAAAGAAAATATCTGGTCAAAACAGGTGTTTGACATTCCGTTATCTGATTTGATAGCCATAAATTTTGCAACTGCTTCTAATTTTCTCATCTTGCAGCCAGGATATAATGCATCCTCAGCAGACTTCAACAACTCATAAAATTCAGACGGTCCCAACTCAGGATTTGAAGCTATATCAGCCGGAGTTTTTGTATGTTGAACAGATGAACCTGCAACATCATGTACTAAATCTTGAAACTGGGATGGATCCGGAATCAAGTTGGTATCACCTGCTCTGGAACTTCGTTCACCGTGTTGATACCAAAAAACATAATCTGCTTGAAAACCAAAACGCAAGAGATGTTCCCCCACTTTGTCAAACGTGTCAAACGTTCTCAATGCACATTTTCTACAGGGGCATTTTATCTTTCCTTCTGAAACAAATTCTAGATTTGATGCCGCAAATGATAAAAAAATCTCCACACCCTCTATATATACTGGATTTAAACCAGAACCATTTGGATTTCTACGTTGATTTATCCATATGCGGTCATCTAATAATGACTGTTGACGACCTCGTTGTTCCATATTTTTCTATAAAATATAAAAGCATTATTGGTTTTGAATAATTTGTTAGAAAAAACACAAGCAAGGATTGAATATATTGAGAATAAAGCAAAACCTGTTACAAATATTGATAATTTTAATATTATATTGATTTCTTATTTTTTTTAATAATACTAATATAATTTTTTTCATAAATATTAATTATATAATAATAACATCATTAAATTATTAGTATATTTTATTATTAATATTAAAATAATATAATTTTCTATATTATATACAATTCTCCTTTCATCTGTATGTTTCACATTCTGTCTCCACATGTAATATTGGCATTCACTTTCACCTCTCTATTGGCGAGTAGGTTGATAATTTTGAAAAAGAATGCCAATATTACATGTGGAGACAGAAAAAACACAGAAGAAAAGAGAATTTTATATAATATAGAAAATTATATTATTTTAATATTAATAATAAAATATACAAATAATGTAATAAGGTAATTATTCCTAATTATTGGTAATTATTTCAAATTATTGGTAATTATTCCAAATTATTGGTAATTATTCCAAATTATTGGTTATTATTCCAAATTATTGGTAGTTATTCCTAATTATTGGTAATTATTCCTAATTATTGTTAAATATTGGTAATTATTGGGAAATATTGGTAATTATTGGAAAATATTGGTAATTATTGGTAATTATTGGAAAATATTGGTAATTATTGGTAATTATTGGAAAATATTGGAAAATATTGGTAATTATGGATAATTATTGGTGATTATTGGTAATTATTGGTAATTATTGGTAATTAATACTAATTATTGGTAATTAATACTAATTATTGGTAATTAATACTAATTATTGGTAATTAATACTAATTATTGGTAATTAATACTAATTATTGGTAATTAATAATAATTATTACTAATTATTGGTAATTATTACTAATTATTCCTAATTATTACTAATTATTGGTAATTATTACTAATTATTCCTAATTAATACTAATTATTCCTAATTAATACTAATTATTCCTAATTATTACTAATTATTCCTAATTATTACTAATTATTACTAATTATTACTAATTATTACTAATTATTCTTAATTATTACTAATTATTACTAATTATTACTAATTATTACTAATTATTACTAATTATTAGTAATTATTGCTAATTATTACTAATTATTGCTAATTATTACTAATTATTACTAATTATTACTAATTATTGATAATTATTAGTAATTATTGATAATTATTAGTAATTATTGATAATTATTAGTAATTATTACTAATTATTAGTAATTATTACTAATTATTCGTAATTATTACTAATTATTCGTAATTATTACTAATTATTCGTAATTATTACTAATTATTCGTAATTATTACTAATTATTCTTAATTATTACTAATTATTCGTAATTATTACTAATTATTCATAATTATTACTAATTATTGGTAATTATTGGCAATTATTGATAATTATTGGCAATTATTGGTAATTATTGGCAATTATTGTTAATTATTACTAAATATTGGTAATTATTGGTAATTATTAATAATTATTGTTAATTATTACTAATTATTGTTAATTATTGGTAATTATTACTAATTATTGTTAATTATTCCTAATTATTACTAATTATTGGTAATTAATACTAATTAATGGTAATTAATACTAATTATTGGTAATTAATACTAATTATAGGTAATTATTACTAATTATAGGTAATTATTACTAATTATTGAGAATTTTTCCTAATTTTTCCTAATTATTCTTAATTTTTTCGAATTTTTCCTAATTGTAGGTATTTATTACTAATTATTACTAATTATTGCAAATTATTAGTAATTATTGGTAATTATTGTTAATTATTGCTAATTATTGCTAATTATTGCTAATTATTGGTAATTATTGGTAATTATTGGTAATTATTGGTAATTATTGGTAATTATTGGTAATTATTGGCAATTATTGGTAATTATTACTAATTATAAATAATTATAAATAATTATAAATAATTATAAATAATTATTACTAATTATTCCTAATTATTCCTAATTATTACTAATTGTTACTAATTATTAATAATTATTACTAATTATTCCTAATTATTTCTAATTATTCCTAATTATTCCTAATTATTCCTAATTATTCCTAATTATTCCTAATTATTCCTAATTATTTGTAATTATTGGTAATTATTGGCAATTATTGGTAATTATTACTAATTATTACTAATTATTGGTAATTATTGGTAATTATTACAAATTATTCTTAATTATTGATAATTATTGATAATTGTTCCTAATTATTACTAATTATTCTTAATTATTGATAATTATTGATAATTGTTCCTAATTATTCCTAATTATTACTAATTATTACTAATTATTGATAATTATTGATAATTATTCCTAATTATTCCTAATTATTCCTAATTATTCCTAATTATTCTTAATTATTGATAATTATTGATAATTGTTCCTAATTATTCCTAATTATTACTAATTATTACTAATTATTGATAATTATTGATAATTATTCCTAATTATTCCTAATTATTCCTAATTCTTCCTAATTATTCCTAATTATTCCTAATTATTCCTAATTATTCCTAATTATTCCTAATTACTCCTAATTATTCCTAATTATTCCTAATTATTGGTAATTATTGACAATTATTGGTAATTATTACTAATTATTACTAATTATTGGTAATTATTGGTAATTATTACTAATTATTACTAATTATTGTTAATTATTGATATTTATTCCAAATTATACATAATTATTACTACTTATTGGTAATTATTACTACTTATTGGTAATTATTACTAATTATTACTACTTATTGGTAATTATTACTAATTATTACTAATTATTGATAATTATTACTAATTATTACTAATTATTGGTAATTATTACTAATTATTACTAAATATTCTTAATTATTGATAATTATTGATAATTGTTCCTAATTATTAGTAATTAAATGAATAATTACCAATAATTAGGAATAATTACCAATAATTACAAATAATAACATTATTAGTATATTTTATTATTAATATTAAAATAATATAATTTTCTGATTTATATACAATTCTCCTTTCATCTGTGCGTTTTCTATCTCCACATACAAATAATACATGTGAAGACAGTAAACACACAGATGAAAAAAGAATTGTATATATATAAAAAATTATATTATTTTAATATTAATAATAAAATATACTAACAATGTAATAATGTTGTTATTCCTAATTATTGGTATTTATTACTAATTATTAATATTTATTCTTAATTATTACTAATTATTACTAATTATTCCTAATTACCATTAACTATGAACAATACTAATAATTTAAATTTATTAAGTAAGAAAACAATATAAACATAATTAAATTACAACTAATTAAGAATAATTGAAACTAATAAAAAATTAAAAATAAATATTAAATTAAAATGAACATAAATACCTTGAAAATTGATCTGCTCTGATCGTTCTTCAAAACTTTAATATCAGCTCCGAAGAAAAAAATTAAACTGAAGAAAAACTCAACTTTAGAAACACAAGTTTGAGAGCAGGGGAAGATAGAGAATGAGAATGATTTGAAAAAAATGGATGGGGGTATTTATAGGTTAGATTAGTTGCGACGGGCCCATTTGCGACAGGTACTGTCGCAAATACCTTAGCCCGCATTTATTACGATCAACGGGTAAATAGTTATTTGCGACGGGTCCTGTCGCAAATAACATACTATTAGCGACGGGAAAATATTCCCGTCGCAAATACCTTTTACCGCCGCCGGTTATTTGCGACGGGAATATTTTCCCGTCGCTAATAGTTTTCCCGCGATTTGGCGCGCATCGCGGGAAAACTATTTGCGACGGGGAAAGCAATCCCGTCGCAAAAGCCTATTTATTTGCGACGGGTAACTACCCCCGTCGCAAATAAGTTTTTAACGGGACTATTTGCGACGGGATTTATTCCCGTCGCAAATAACCCGTCGCAAATACCCATTTTTCCCGTAGTGGTGGGACATCAATTGAGCAACTTTATAAAGTGAAGGTTGCATTCATTATTGATAATTGGGGGATATAAAAGTCTTTAAACTATGAATGGATCTTCTGGGGAAGAAGTGAGAATGATTTAGTTGGGAGAGTAGTGAGCTTTCAAATTGTGATTGGTTGTAAACGAGGAGGGAAAGTGAATCTACTCCAAAAATTGTAACCAATAGTTCATTTTATGGGAATTGGTACATTGGCACATTTCCATTATATACTCCTTGGATGTATCCCAATGAGGGAGAACAAAGTAAAAATAGATTTTTCTCATGAATTCTTTAATTTTTTTCATACTTTTCTACAGGAAAGAGTTAGAAGATAGTTTTTTTAACAATAAAACAAGATCAAAACGGGATTTTTTTTAATATTTCATACCCTAATTCACCCCCCTTATAGTATTTTACATAGTTTACTTAACAGAAGGTAATTACATCACACGAAGTTTTCAATGACTACCGTATTACTCAAGGAAATGTCAATGTAAACACCTTATCATTCATGGGGAATCCAAACTAGTCTCAAGTCACGCCTTCTCATTCAAGGATTTAATGAAATTCATACCCAATAAGGTCATTATCTCTCTCATGGTTGTCAATCTAGCCCAATATCACCTATTGTGGGGCCAAGACTCATGATCCACATCCCCCACATTGGAAATATTAATGTATAAGATGCACAACAATGAAAAAAACAGTGAATGAATGTTATCACACAAACTCACCAGATCATCACTAGGTTTATATCCACTAAAAACCTATCCCCTAGGCTCCTATAACGTGCACGAATTTTCATATTTCAACATATAGTTACATCATAGTATGAAGTCCCATCACAAAACTGAATTCAATATATGAAGTCCATATCCCATCCAAATTTCACATAGATTCCTAATGACACAGCATTAAGCACACCCCATTACATGTACAGGGTTTGCATATCACATATCTAAAGCGATATCTCACAACCAATCACTATGAGGAAACCCTCTCTGTCACACATTCTATATCCTGGAGGAGTTGTACCACTTTTTATTCTTTCCGAGGAACTACTATGGTCAAAAGAGTGAGTTCTTACCCACTCCAAAGATGTATTACCATATATCCTATCATTACTTGGATCCATACCTCTCATTATTTCCTAGTAATCCTAGGAATAAAACATAGGCTATCCTACATCACCACTCATAAACTAAGACCTACTCAAGGAATCACGTCATCCTAACTAACACTTTTTTCCATTGGTGACATACTCATCATGTGATCCCAATTAACATAAGTGTTGAAGAGTTATTATTCCAAGTATAGGTGGCTCAATTCCATACTATATCATTAACTCATGGAATTCATAGTCCTTATTCAACATACTCAAACCCATAAAATTGTGCAAGAATGCATGATCATGCATAAAAACCATAGGAAGTTGTATCATAGGGGGCCACCAATATACATAAAAGAGTTTCCAAATAATAAAATCTCAACTCTCTCTTAAACAAGATCATCCATGCTTTCTCAAACATCTGAGCTCCTATCTCATGCAACAAAAAAATAATTAATTATAAAAATTTATAATTAACTATTCTATTTAATCAAAAGAGAAAAATTCATTAAAAACTAAAACAGAATAACTTCATTTTGGAAATTGTATTGAACAACATGTGTTCATCCTTTAATAACCTCTTCCCGCAACTATAAATGAAATACACATATTTCTCACCTAACTGAACCATGCTCCTATGTAATCATCATTGAAACCCATGCCGAAATCACACAAAGTCGTAAGAAAAATTGGATACAATATATAGTGAAAGTTATCAAATAAATCACCCAGAACATCCATGAAAAATATCTCAAAACAATCTTTGACCATGGGGTATCAAATAATTGAATAAAAGGGGAGGGTTTTGCTGAAATGGCCCTCCCTGAGTGGCTCCTCCCTCTAAAAATTGAAGGGTAGATTAAAAAAATTATCATCCTTCCCCCAATAGAAAATCTTTTTAGGCCCCCCTATGGAATATCCATAGGGCCCATGACACATTTAACTATCTTGGGTAGAATTTCGGTCTAACCCCACGGATTGAAGAAAAAAATTTCCATCCATGGAAAACTGTTGTAGCATAGAGAGGGTCTCCAATTTATAGACTTCCTTAAGAGGGAAGCTTGAGGGCCTTTCATCCCAATGAATCTCCACAACACAACTCATAGGTTTTAGTGTAGTTATCTTACACATAAAAAACCTTGGAATGTCCCATCACCACTGTATCATAATGTCCTTTCCCATAGATAAATAAAGTATAATTACATTTACTATGTCATGGTGCCCTAACTACGCCTAAAATTTAGTCAACAACGCCACCATGATACTTCTCTAGTGATCAACAAAGAACCCAGACCACTAAACCAAACTAGTTTAATGTATATAAACACCTTAATAATATGATCCAATTATAATATACCATATCTAAGTCCCATGTTTTTAAAATAATCATGTTCTAAAATAAAAAACATTTTTTCTCTTAAATGAACAACCCATAAAATTTATAGATCATTTAAAACTCCCCACCATATAATTTCTCTCCCTTGATAAGACATGTAATATATAATTGGGTTTCCATTTCACAACTATCAAGCCATGTTATACCCTCAAACAAAGACCCCACTTCTGCTATGAAACACTAACATTGAAGCATGTTATTCCTTGAATTCAAGGTCACTCTCTCTGTTATCACCAACACTAAGATAGTGCACAACCACCCTTTTCTATTCTAATACACCAAAGTTTAATTACCTAGTACATCTCAAAGATTATAATACTCCCACAAAAATTATTTACTTAAAATAGGTGGATTTTAAACCATGATCACCTACCAAAAATTCTCTTACAGAAGTCCAATGACATGATAAATGAAGTTTAATTATCACATAATATTGTACTTGTATCATGGGGTGTGGAAAAACTATTTTTTGTTACCTAATATAGTATATTATTTAAACTAGGTACTCTCCTAAATAAGAGTTCACAAAAAATATCTTCTTTCTTTTTTTTATATTTTTAGGAAAAATGGTTTATGATTTTGATTGTGATTTTGAGAAACTAGAAAGAAGTTTAAATTATACGGTTTAAAAACAATTGATAAAAGGTGATTATCAGAATGGGTACAGATAAACTAAATTATATTCTATCATTGTTTCTAATTTTGAATATTTCTAATTATACTAGATGGTAATAGAGATATTCCTCTATTGATCCATCACTCACCCTTAGTCAAGTGTTGATGGTAATGATATCCCTAATAATGTCCTAAATGTTATACAATCTTTACTATGTTTGTGTTCTATTAATGGGTACTTTTGGTAAATTATTCTAATTACTACTTGGGAATTGTAATTCCCAAATTAAAATTAGTCTCAATCACAATTTCCCAAGTGTGTTGGTGATCATCAAACCCTTACCTCTTAACCCTAATGACATCTCTATTTCTCATCAATATATTGATGGATTTTTATATATGAATTCATTGAATATTATTTCATTAAATATAAGATCTGTTCATGATATTAATATTTTATGTATTCCTATAAAGGACCATATTTTTTATAATATTATGGAAAACATTGATATTGAGGAATAAAAAGTCACTTCTTGCTAAGATGAAAAGTGGTGTAGCCGGACAAAAGAAAATGAAATATAATATGAGTTTAATGTTTAAAGGAAAGAGAAAAGGAGTTGTTCCAGAGGCACAAAACTAAATATACATGGACAAAATAGATCACATTATAGATAAATATTACATTACATGTTGTATAATCATTACCTATGGAGAACTGGGGCAATTCATCAAAGAAGTACAGATCTAGAATGGGAGAAAATCAACTATAAGTGAATATTACATGTGTCATTCCATGACAAATATGTTTCCTTCCATGAAATAAGTGGATTATTACCAAAAAGTCCATAGGTTATGAAAATGATACACTTGGTGTAAAATTAAATTTCATGTAAACCTTACATGTAATGTAAATTCCCAATACAGTATAAAAATGGGGATTTTTACCAATATTTGATGGGAATAATTTATTTTTACACCTGAAAGCCCATTGAAAGCTATATTCAGAACATGTAATACAATTTCTAATAGAAGGGATTATAAAATATGGTTTATGATCAATTCACTAAAACATTCCATTCCAAGAATGAGGTGCGACCACCAAGAGGCTTCCGTAGAGTTCTGACCTGCTGTAGAAAGGTTTTTCTTTCTGTTTTGTTTTTCTTTTCATTACTCTACTTTTGTGTAACCTCAAATGGTGTTTAGTTTAATTAAATTATTTCACATTAATTTATTAGTATTTTATTCCCTTTATTTCTTAATCTGTCTCTAATGGTTTTGGGTATAATCATAATTAGTGATCACTCAACAATGGTTGCATAAAACCCAGAAGAGAGATAAAAATCATTTAAAGGGGTGGGTACCATTATTTTTTGATTTTATTTCTCCTGTAAAAAAGATTGTATTCAAAAGTATCATTTTTTATGTATGGCTATTTTATTCATCATTGATCCAATGATCATATTCCATCAGTAATGAATGAATGAAAACATGATTGAGATGATTTATTAATGACCAATGAATGGAATTACTCTTTGGTTTTTGGAAATATGAACGTAATATTTTCATTCATACAACTATGATGAAATGGGATGCTAGGGTACTTTGATAGAGAATGACCATTAGTTCTTTCAATAGATTTTTTGGTTGTGCATCTATTTGATATAATTGTTTTGAATGAAAAGCTGAACTAATTTATTTACCAAAAATATCTCTACAAATGGGTTCCCATCTCTTTTAATTTTTCTATTTTAATTCATTTATTTAAATTTCATCATTTGTTTAATAAAATCAATCAGTAATTGGCATGACCTAACATTTAGTTAAGAGTTTTCATCATTGTGTTCTACGGTCTTTGTGGTATTGACCGCACACTTCTATTATACTATTCCATTTTAGTTAATAGATTTCGTGAACAAATAAATTTATAATTTGATATAATCCTATGGGATTTAATGAACTCTTATAGGAGCATAAAATTTTGGAACTATTTCCAGCGATATGTGACTATTCTTAGGCATATGAACTATCAGCATGAACCTAGTGTTACCTCACCCATTCCCCCTTTTTTTGATTCATTATTATTTATTTTGAATGCCACAATGTCCTTCTTCCTTCTATCATAGTGCATGCATCAGGACCCTTAGACTCATTCAACAAGCCTCGATTCCCAAGAACCAGATACCTTCATTCTTGAAACCAAAACGTACCATTCTGCATGCCATCATTCAAGTATGGAAGATCAGAGAAATTTTGAAATTTCTAACCCACCAAACATATAATATGTGCCATGAGAAATTCATATATATCAACCCCTATAACTGGAGAACAACATTATGGATTGCGGATTACCACCAATAAATAGTGATTCACCTAGTATTGCGCTCCCTCCTTTCTAGGATCATAAATTTGAAATCACAATTGGGCTCATCAATATGATCCATAATATGGGTTAGTTAAACTAACATTATAGCGAGGATCCTCATGATCACATCTCCAGCTTCCTGGAAGACTATGATACCTTTCGAAACAATGTATTATACTCTAATGTAATCTGATTATGCATATCCCCATTCTCCTTTCATGACAGATCCATGTATTGGCTGAAAAGTTAGGCTCGCAAGTCAATCACAGAGTGGTATGATCTATCCAAAACATTATTAGAGAAATACTTTCCCCTAGGATGATATTAAAAACTACATAATGAAATTCAGAATTTAAATCAGGTATATAGAGATTCATCCTATGATATCTGAGATGGACTTAAGGAACCCGCATGGAAATTCCCACATTATGGATTGGATGTGTGTATCCATCTTTAAACCTCCTACCAAGTTCTCTAACCCACTTCCCTCATTGTTGTAGATGATACAACCAACAGCATCTTAATTTTGAAAAAACAAGAAGTAGGCTAAGCATATCTAGATAACTTGTTGCCTAATTCCATTCTATGGAAATGAGATCATGGACTTCCTTAGTGTGTAATCAAACATGTTGAAGAAAACACTCATCTAGATGCACTTGTATAAGCCCTGACTAAGAAACTAAAACCCTTTCAGCTACCTAATACACCACATACGCCTATATCTCAGGTAATGGAGTTTAAATACTTTGAAATGTGCAGTGGCCCACACTTATATCCATCCTCCATGGTAAGAATAGATGAAAAAAATCAAGGAATGTAATTGCATTAATTATAATCAGAAAAACCAACAGTACCAACCCCCACAACAGTACTACCAATAGAGGTCGGCTCAACATCTACTGAAAAACAATCAAGGGTACTACTAGTGTAGAAGTGTCCAATCACCATGTGATAACCAAGGACTAACATGCTATCCACCATTGAATCATATTCTTATTCAACCTCAACAACTACCACACCGAACTTTTCCTTCTAGAGTCCAGCAATAATTTCCACTGGCTCAACAAAGAAAACTACAACTAGTAGCTTCCCTGACATCAAATTTACGTAATCTAGTCACAGACTTCTTTCAAAAGGAAAATTATGGGATGACCACCTAAGAAAAGAAAATGAAAAATCAAACAACAGCCCTCAGAAATCTCAAACAAAAAATCTGTCAAATATGAAATTCCTCATCCGATATATTTCCAGGTGTGTTTCATTGTAATACTAAGATATATTCAAAGGAAGAGTAAAATGTACTTGTACCAAGGAGAATAAAAGGGTTTTATTTTATAAACTATATATAAGATAAGATAAAAAGTCTGAGGAACCCAATAATCCTATAGAATTTTTTGAATAAGATAACAATAAGGTACTGAATATAACTGATCATCATAAACCTTTTGAATTAATACCTATTACAAAAGCTTTGACACTAGAGAAACCTAAATCGTATATATACATTACATAAACATCTTAAAAACCATATATCCCCTTCCTAGAAATAATGGGACAAGGAATGAATGAAGGAAAATATAAGATAATTTATTATATGTTCATGAAATTTAAAATCCACATCCCATTGGTTGATTCTCTTTTCACAATGTCTTCTTATGTAAAAATTATTAAGGCACTACTCTCCAAGAGAAGGAATAAAAAGTCCTGGGAGTTATTTCCCTAAATCAATCATTCTATACTATTTTTCTATAGAAAATTCCACCAAATATGATATATCCCAGGAGTTTATCAATTCCATAAACTATAAGAGAATTTGACATCATAAGATCCCTATGTGACAATGGATCCCTCATTAACCTCATGTAATTTATTGTATTTAAAAATATGGGACTCGATGAAGTAAATCTTACTAGAGTAGAACTACAATTGGATAACTGACTACTTAAGTATCCATGAGATCTTCCCAGGTTTTTTCTAGTCAAAATAGGTAAATTCATTTTCTGGACATACTGCCTCATTTTGGAAATGAAAGAGTAAGAAAAAGTTCCCATTATCCTAGTTCAACCATTTCTAGACATTGGTAAGGAACTAATTTATGTGAATTAAGAGAAATTTATATTCATTGTAGGTAATGAACAAATTTTTTGTGACCTAGTGAAAGCATCAAAACAAAAATATGATTCTTTTGAGTATCAAGCTATATTTCTCACTGAATAGAAGAATGAATACATAGCCATTGAGATTGATAGTTATGAAATTCCACCAACTGAAAAGGATAAGTAAAACCTTGAGGAAACAAACTACATAGAACCTATTATAAGGGACATTGTCTCTCCTTCTATGCCATAGATCATTCATCCAAAAACACTAGAGAAGACACCTCTCCCATGAAAACTCAATTATTCTTTTCCAGAGACTACAACTACACTTACATTCATTATTAACTCATAACTGACACAACCATAAGAGGAAATTTTTATTGAAGTCCAATTAATACATAAAAGTTCAATTTCTTTGCGGATGGATGAAATCAAAGGGATCATGCCCACATTATTGACTCATAATATTTTATTAAAAGAAAATGTGAAACGCAAATTCCATCCCAAGATAAGACTCACCTCACCAATCAAAGAGGTAGTTAATAAAAAATTATGAAAAATTTTGGATGCTGGAAAATTTATTCAATCTATGATAGAGAGTAGTTAAGTCTACTACACGTAGTTACAAAAGAAAGGATGTCTCACAGTTGTAATGAATGATAATGATGAATTGATCTCTACACACATTGTCACTAGATGGAGCATATAAGTGGACTACAACAACATAAATTCAGCAACTCAAAAAATAACATTTCCCATTTCAATTCATGGATCAAATGATGGAAATACTCACAGGGAATGAATTATACTATTTCTTGGATGGATATTCAATAAACAATCAGATTATAGTTAACCCATTTGAGTATGTCAAAACAAAATTCACATGTATATTTGGTAACTTATCATGTATAGTCTAGTCATTCAGTATGTGTAATGCACTGGTGACCTTCCAAAAGTGTTTGACACATATATTACATGATATTGTGTAGGAATTGTTAAAAATATTTGTGGATTTTTTTTTATATATGGGATATTCTTTACTAATTTCTTAAAGAATCTTCAACTAGTCATGCGACACTCTGAAGATAATTGTCTAGTTTTAAAATTTAAAAAAATGAGACTTTATAATTCATGGAGGAATAGTCCTTGGACAAAAAAATCAGCAAGTATGGAAATGAAATTTATCCCACAAAAAAGAATGTGATCAATGATTTATGTAATCCCTATAATGTCAAATGCATAAGGAGTTTTCTAGGATATGTAGGATTCAACTATCACATCATGAAGGATTTTGTGAAAGTTTCCCACTCTCTAACAAAACTATTTGTAATGAATCCCACTTTCTAGTTCAAATAAGATTGTTTGTGGGAATTAAAAATTTTAAATAAAATACTGGTGGCTACTCTTAATATCATTCTTATTGACTGGGAAAAATACTTTGAGTTTATGTATGATGGAAGTGACTCTGTTTTAGTTGTTGTCTTAGGAAAGTGAGTCGGCCTCATTTTTTTCCCATCTATTATTTGAGTCACACCATGAATGATGATTCGGTAAAATAAAAAACTACCAAAAAGGGGATCCAATAGTTATCTTTCATTTAGAAAAGTGTTGCTCCTACTTATTATTGCCAAATGTGATTGTTGACGGTGATCATGATTCCATGAAATATTTGATGAGTAAAAAGGATTCCAAACCAATACTAATACGATGGATCATATTACTGAATGAATTTTACATCATCATAAAAAACACTAAAGGGATGGTGAATAGTATCTCTAATCTTCAATATACATTCCCACTACCCCTCATTAAGGACAATAATAATATGGAAATCAAGGTTGATTTATCTAATAAAAAAATTTTCAACCTAAACACAAAGGCACACCCAGGGATTTTTATATTACAGATTATCTCACCACAGGATACCACAACCTAGAAATCTCTTAAAATTAAAGGGTGATATTTTTAATCGATGATTCACACTCCTACTGAGATGAGATTCTACTTCTTAAGCGTTTTTTTGACGGATTAATGTGGTGATGCAACCCATAATATGATATCTAAAATGTGTTACTCATGTTTCACACATATCTAACTAGAGGGAATCATGAACAAGAACACATTGTTTAAAAAAATCTTACAAAATGGAATCTTTTGGCCCACACTCTATCAAGATGCAAGAATTTTTTGTTAGTGTAGTGATCAGTGCCAAAAAATGGAACCATCAGGTGAAGAATTGAAATTCTAGAAAACCCAATACTAGAAGTGGTAATATTTAACATGTGGGGAATATATTTTATGGGGGGATTCCTTAAATCACATGGAAAGTTCTATATCCTTATAGGCATTTACTATGTATTGAAATCTGTATAATTTGAAGCTACCATTCATGAAATGGAAAATGTGATCATGAATTTGTTAAATAAAAATGTGTATTCTAGATTCGAATTTCCTAGGCTACTCATTAGTGACCAGGGAACAAATTTTACCCATAATTTGGTTAAAGGGGTACTAGGGAAGTACAAAATGAAATATGACATAAGAACTCCATATCAACCACCAACAAGTGGGAATGTCGAATTATGAAATAGAGAAATAAAAAAATTATGTAAAATTACCTGAAAAAAAAATAAAAAACACTAGATCCAAAAGTGAGATGATGCACTCTAGTCATACTTGACTATTTAAAAAACACCCCCCAGCACCACCTACTTCTGATTCGTGTAAGGTATTCTTTTCTATTTTCCATTAAAACTAGAGCATTGCTCGTTTTTTCAATCAAGAATATGACTCTTGATTATCAAAAAAAATTCGAAGATATGATTCTATAGTTGGAGGAACTAGAAGATATATTAAACAATGCCTATGATAATTTTAGGATTAATAATGAGAAAACCAAGAAGTGGCACAATAATTCCATCGCAAGATTAATTATTTTACTTGGAAATAAAGTTATGTTATTCAATACGTGATTGAAGATATTCCCTAGAAATAGAAAATACAGATGGTCATGACCCTTCATTGTCATAAATTTATTCCCCTCAGGACCATAAAATTTTTGAAGGGAAGTAAGACACCCTTCAAACTCAATGGTCAACAATTAACTAGTTATTAGGAAACATTCCATGAGGGGTGTGTCATCACATTGAAATTAATCAAAGAACCACTAAGTCAATCTATTAATGTTAAAAAAAGAGCTGACTATGAGAAAAAACCTGATAGGTCAACATATAATATAGTATGATATAATAGAGTATTTGATATATTTGGGCATGCTAAATGAAAAAAATAAAATCCTAAGGCCACAAGGGGACAAAAATATCAAATGAAATTTTATTCATTCCAATACATGAAGTGTACAGTTATTGTCAAACAAAATTTTTAATTCCTGAATTACATGTCATGTACTCCAATACACATCATGTAATAATCCCCATCTCCCACCCATCCTCTTATATCTTTTTCACCTACAATGGATCTCATGATGATCGTACATACCCCTATTAAAAATATTACACCAGAACATGATAATCTACCACCAGTAAAATTGTGAAGGGTTTATGTCCCATCATCACATCCCCCATTAACTTTTTTTTATCTCCTCTTAATATTCTATAATACCATTGTCCACCGACAAATCCCACTCGACGTCCAGTGGGTCGCAAGATGCAACTCACCCACATCTAAACTCTATATATCACCTTTACAACCTAAAGAACTAGGTTGAACTAGTCCATTTGTAGAAGAATCTCATGGTAACCAAAAAAATAGATGTGGTCATCCTCCACCGTATCTACAACATTCTGAAGGTCCCCCATCTCCTTGACCACCTGCATAACACTACCATTTTATATGATCATGATGAGACCAATAAAGATATATTCATAGAGTTTTTTAGTACCCTCAAGATGAACATAGATATTATCCACTTTAGACTAGGATAACCTCCCTTCAGTTTTCCCTCACTATTTTTGGCATTGCCCTTAGAATCTACTCCACTGAATTCATCACCTCCTTGGTATTCCTGACTCTTAACCTTTAGTCGAGCAAGTAGGATGCCACTCATCTCTATAAGAGAATTTCTTAAGACCCTAAGAGCATACATGATACTCAAATTAAAAAATCTACACTGATCATAGGTTTTGTGCTCCAAATCCTTCAATAGGCATTGAAACATGCATGGTTAGCTTGTGCAGAGTTTCATTGTTGTATTATCTAGTTGTATGTACTCATCCTCACTGCTTCCATGGGTGTACCTTCCTTCAACATGTAATCAAATACCACATCATACCTTATGTTGAATTCATAACGGACATGATTTGTGTTGTTGGATGGGTCCTTCATCGCTCATTTGACTTGAAATCTTAGTGTTTTTTATTCCACCCTTCTTCTCACCTCTCTTGTACAAATGGAGTTGATCAAATTATTTCTGATTCCCAATATTAAGTTATGGAAGATGGATAAATACATCTATCTTTAGTTGAAGGATGCATTGTGGGTGATGAATAGGAAACTAAAGACCATGATTTTGACCCAGCAATGGATCTTTCCACTTCTGATCCTTCCCCTAATGCTACTAGCTCTATCTCATCCCATCCCTCTGCTACCACCATTATATCTCCCATGACTACCCCTACTAACACCCATTTCACTTCCCATACACCACTGCAATAACAGCCCCACCCATCCTTTCTGACCTCTAGCTTTCTGACCATTATCTTATCTGGAACCTTCATCATATATGTCATCATCAAGGCATCCCATTCATTGCCCTGCCCTCATTTACCATCCCTTCATCGCCATCATCTCCTACGGCTACTCAGCCTCCACCTCCCATAGGAACATCATTCTCTACCATTATTTCACCATCCAACACCTCTACTGACCTACCCTCCAAGATGACAGACCCAACTTCCCAAAAAGAGTTTATGGTAGAGCAGGCGTAGTGAGGTAATGGAACTATGTAGTCATAATCTTCTAAGGTTACATTGATCAATGTTATTTCTAGATCCATGACCACACTCTGGATCGGTACCTCACCACCAACAACCACTAAGATATATGTTAGCACCTCATAACCCTAAATAATAGTTTATTCACCAATTCCTTCCTCCATTTCTAATATTGATCATGTGGGGCCTGTTGTAGGCACCCTCTATTCAAGAGACTACTTTAAATGAGTTTTGCAATGATTTTGACTACTCTTGGTATCTCCCAGTCCCCTCCCCCTTTTTTGTACTCTATTTGGGTGATCATATTTTGTATTATTTGTATTCCATCACACCGTTATATCATTACATATATTATATACATGGGATATTAATTTCTCGTCACTATTTATTAGCTTATTTTTAATTTCATTAATGTATTACATTCGTCATGTATAGATATTCTACCTCTTCTATGGTTACTGATTCACTTACTATTTCACCATATTCCTTCATACTAAAAATTACTCTGTATATGGAAGATTTAGAGTGCCTTATTAAGGTTCTTTCCCTGGAGATCCAAGTTATGTCACGGTCTCCACCACGAAGAGAACTGATGTTATTCCTACCACACTAGATTTATGCTCAGTACGCTTCTGAATTTGGATAATCCCACCAAGCTTCCATGTGACTTAAACGACACAGTATCCATTTTTTGTTGGAGGTAGGGAACTTCTGATCCCATGGAAATCACATTATTGATTCTTTTTTCCATTTGTATAGCTAATGGCATCTTTATTAGTTATTTATGGGAGGTAACCCATATTTCTTTTATTTTATTTGTTTTTGATATTCTACTTTAGATTTCTTTTTTTTCCTTATTATTTTTTATAGAACATTATTGATCATTGTTTTACCCCCACATCTACACAAATTTGATCTATTTTATAATATAATCCCCTGTGTGAACCATCCCATTACACTTTTCTTATCATATTTCAAACCTATGCACTAATATTTTATCTAGCGCTTGAATCTTCTTTCTAACACATTATGCTGGTATCCTAATTTGAAAGCAATATTAACCATATTTTCCCTATAATGACACTCATATATGTATCTATCTATTCCAAAAAATCATATTCAAATTTTCTATTTCATTTTGTCTATTCTATATCTATCACATCTCTCCCATGATACTTTTTAGTACATCGTAGACACTGTCTCATTTTAGGTATGTGGAAATTATTCCAAATACCATCCATCAATACACTTGAATTATTTAATGTTTTCATTTATTAGGGAGACATTTCTAATTAGAACCATGCTTTAAACCTGAAAAATCATTGAACCCATTTAAATAATAAGAAAATGTAAGTTGGAAACTATTGAAATCCATCTTTTACTAATATTTATTTATTTAGAGTGATTGATGATTTTAGAAATTAAATTCAAATTCAAAAATCATTTGATTAACTTGTTACTTTATTTTTATACACTAAGTTATTTTTAGTTACTTTTTATACTAAAATTCTCATGATATTCTAAGCCTATGATTTAGTTTTCTCTTATAAGAATATTTCTTGAGTGAAACCTAGGATGTGTAAACCTATCATAACATGCATTGAGATCTTACTGATTCTATGACAGAAAAAAATAAAATTTTAATATGATTGACGAAATATTTCTTGAGACACTTTTTTTCTGATACCCACCATTTATTTTTCATTCCTTATCCCATAGTTTCCATGAATGGTCTTGTATGGATACAACCATTTCAAGATGATTATTCCTTCCTACCCATCTTTTGGTATTATGCATGATTATTCTTTGAACAAGTGTGGGGGAATATTCATCCAATGGTCATGGGATGTATTAGTTGAGAAGGTGTACTACTATACTTTACAAGATCATTTTTTTTGTGACCCATGTTTTATCTTTATTTATTATATTCTTACATTGTTCCTTTGAAAAAAAAATAAATTTATATATATTTTGGGTTGTGTATTATGATGTTAAAAAAATACCATTTTCAAACTGATAAACCCCTGAAGGGTTATATGTGGTTAGATTATATATGTGAGATATATCCTAAATATGAATTTATAAAAATAAATAAATAAAATTGAAAAAGAAAGGAACATGGTATATTTTATATATATATTTGATACACTCATTGAACCATTTTGAGCCACTTGGACCATGGAAATTATTGGATTTGGAGGAGACACACCACTACACTATTCACATTTATTATGCATTAAACATTAGAGATTTTAGTCATTTTTTAGCCTGATTTTAACTTTTTACCCACCTACCCTCAGCCTCATATTTGGTTGCACCATTTTTTTAAATCCCACATGATTAATTGTGTATTTATCTTTACGAAGTGGATATAATAGAACCAATTAAAGCATGTGGTTCAGAGCTAGTATTTAGGTTATGATTAGAACATCAGTTACATTTTACCTTGAGTGATAAGAGAAAATTCACATTGAGGTGAACTGAAACATAGGTATATAATTTAATAAACAATTTTGAAATTTTAATTAAAAGATTATTAATTTTAATAAAGAACAAAAAAAATCGGCAAGATTGATTTTTTCTATAGGATTGGTTCTGGAGGACTAACTTTTTCTTTCTTAAACATAGTTTTGTGTACCTAGATTTTAATCATGTTTATTCTATAAAACAATTGTCTTTTTGAAATCCCCATTGAGATGATTTATTTCTTGGGGAAAAGGAATCATTCAGGTTTGTAAAAATTGTATAATCCAAATTTTTATATAACTCGAATGGCCTGAAGGCCTTATTTTTTATTGATTTTTGATAACCCCCTTTCAAGGGATGAGGGGGAACCCTTACAAGGCCCGTAGGCTCAGAGATTACAAGGCCCGTAGGCTTAGAACATTACATGACCCGAAGGTCCTAGGGAATTCAACCAGACTATCATCAAAAACCACCCCTCCCTAGTATCTGCATCGTGATTGTAGCTCTCCACCTTCGCATGGCCATCTGGATAGGCTTCCTGTACAAGCACAGGCTGGTCCTAATTGCATAGCCATACCCTCTCATTATAAAAATCCATTTGGCTCTACTCTGGTGAGTGCACCTTCTTTGAATCCTCTTCTAGGGCTGCTCCTTTTTTATAGAGTCTATCTGGGGAAACTGTATGTGGCCCGAAGGCCTTGAGGTGGCCTGAAGGCCTTAAAGGTGGCCTGAAATCCCTACTGACCTAAAGGCCTTGGTGGACCGAAAGCCTTAAGGAATCCAAGCACAAACTGATGGCCCAAGGTGAATAGTTCTAGCTACTACAGTACCGAACAATACCTACTACAGTAACTGCTATAGTAGCCACACAATGCACAGTTCTGCTATAGTACCTGCATAGTGTACAGTTCTGCTACAGTACCCGCAAACTGTACAATTCTGCTACAGTAGCCGCACAATGTACAGTACTGCTATAGTGTTCGCTACAATGCTTCTATAGTACCTGCTATAGTACTAGAAATATAACTCTAACTGCTTTTGAACATGGGTCTTGTGGATCCACTAAAGGATACCTCACCAACTGGGATGAGGTTCATGTGTGTGTATATATTTTATACTAATTTAATTTATGATTATTAATTTTTTATTTTATAATAGAATTGGTATATGTTGATTTTTTTAATGAATAGGTTACCAATATTATAAAGGAAAGGATGTCAAAACTATCCATTTGTGGACAATACACATCATGAATCAGTTAACAAATGTGTAAAAATCATTCATAGAATTCCTGAAGTACTGAAGAAAACTTTAGTGAAATTAAATGTTAGGAAAATATTACATGACGTGAACCTCTAATACATTTTTTGTAATATTTAGAGGCCACTTCCCACTTAATGTTCAATATGTGAGAAGAACCGTGTCATGAGTACCCATTACAAGTTGTGAGATTAGTCGCATCTCTGAGTCATGAAGATAAAGGATGATATTTTTTCTAGATCCAAAATGCATGGAGAAAACCATGGATCAATATTACAAAATGTGATAATTTTACATGTCATATAATTTCATGACTATTTATTTTCTAGAGTGCGCAGAGCAACGCATAGCATTCCAAAACATTATTTTTTTTCTCTCTTCTTCTCCCATTTTTCTCTCAACTCTATAAATTTTTTTATAACATTTTAATTGATTCCAAATTCATTTTTTTATCTTCAGGGATTCTTTATATTTTTCATCACATTTTACCGTTCTGAAATCTGTCTTCCATTATCATTTCTATTTGACAGCGGCTTTGCCCTATGTTCATGATTTTTTACTAATTCATGTAAGTGTTTAATTGGATTATTACATGTTCTAATTGAAAATTTCTTGATTCTTGAACCCTCAATTGAAAACTGTCACATTTCATCTTTTTTATTAATATATCGAGCATGTTTTCAATTATTTATTTGATCTTGATTATTACCATCATGAGAGGCTAAACCACTTAGGGTAATATTTAAGTGTAGGGGTGTTTTGAAATTAATAAATTTCAAAATCATAACATGGCACCCTAAGTCTAGTCATCAGGTTACATAAAAATTATTTATTCAATTCATTTAGGAAACCCAAGCCATGGGATGTTTAAATGAATGAACCTAAATTCATTGGAGTAGATCGGGCTATAACCAATAGCATGTGACACTTTCTATCATAGAAGCTAGTCATAATGCATTTAGTTTGTTACCTATAATCAGACTAATGAAAAGATAAATATTAGGTAGATTTAGTTATTTTGACCATAATCAACTATTTCTCTACATACAAATTCGCATTCTAATCCCTAGGACTACTCCATGTTAGGACCAAGAATTATCTTTCTACCTAAACATTAAAATTGACCATGATCCCTATCTTATTTATAAAAAATAATCCAAACTCTATAGCATTAGTTAAATCACAAACTCAACCCAAATTATGAGTACTCCCACATAAAGGGTTCAAATTTAATTGTTCCTTTTTTTCAATATATCCTCATGGGTTCAACTCTACACTACCACTCTACTACATTATTGTAGGAAGTGTAGTTTGAAAAAAAAATCTAATCTAACTGAAACCCACATGATGTGTAAAATAATCCCTGGTGGTTCTTTTGGTTTTAAGGCGTTTTCTTAAAATGATTTAGGTTGTTGATGAAGGATGATTGTCAAAGAAGCCATGAAGAGTTTTCATGAATGTTTAATCTCTAAGCATAGAGAAATTTCTGATCTCGAGGAAGAGAGAAATGCCAAATCTCATAGAACTATGAAATTTATAATATCATAGAAGATTAAAATGTTTGATCTCAGGGAATATAAAAATGTCTGATCTCATAGTAGATAGAAATATTTGATCTCACAGAATAACAATGTGTCTGATCTCGCAAAAGAGTGAAATGTATAAACTCATAGGGTGATGATTGTTTTCAAAAAATAAAACTAATATTAGTGAATGCTCTAGTCTTGGCCCTTCTTTCTCAAAATTGTGACATTACTATCTACAGTGATACTTCATTGAAAGGAATTGGTTGTGTACAAATGTAGGATGATAAAGTAATTTCTTATGCTTCATGTTAGTTGAAACTTCATGAGTTAAATTACCCTACACATTTTTTGGAATTAGTTGTTTTCTTTTTTTTATTAAAAATTTGGAAGAGTCATTTGATTGGAGTAAAGTGTTAAATATATAATGGTCATAAAATTTTTAAGTATATATTCACTCAGAAATATTTGAACATGATATAAAGGTGCTGGCAGGAACTGTTCAAAGATTATGATATCATAATTCATTATAATCTAGGAAAATAAAAAAAGCGGATTATGATTTTAGGAAAAAAAAATTAATTACATATTAACCATGTTAGAATTGGAACATGTCACTTTCGTTAATGACTAGAAAAAAATTGTTTAGATGTTTTGGATATAGGGAAATCCTCTATTTTGTTTTACGTTTTAGTATAGTAGACTTTATTATAATTAATTAAGAAATATTTGGAGGATAAATCCTTTTAGGAAAAGGTATAATCCATTAGGAAGTGTAAGTTTCTAGATTTTACTATTAATGAAGAAGGTATTTTGTGATTTGGAAAAAGATTATATGTACCTTGTAATTCCCAATTGAAGAAATATTTCTTGGGTGAAGCTCATATTTATTTGTTTTCCATTCATTCAAGAAGCACTAATATGTATTGAGGCCTTTGGGATTATGACATGTTGTATGGAATAAAAATGGATATTGATAACCTTACCATGAAGGGATTTACATGAAAATAAATTAAAGAATAATAAAAATTATTAAATGGGATTCTTTAACCCTTTCTATTGATAGATTGGAAATGGGAGAATACATCCATGGATTTCATGATGGGATTTCCAAGGACATGAGGATGTAACAATACGATTTAGGATATTTTTCATTGATTAACTGAATTTACACATTTCCTTCCCATTAAATATCTACTATATTTAGATTATATTTCTTGAATATACCTACATGATATATTCATGTTACATAGAGTCACTCTCTCCATTACATCAAACCATGATCCCAAGATTACAATTAATTTTTTAAATGACATTAAAAGTCATTAAGGGCTGAATTAAATTTCAATACATATTTTCATCCTCAATATGATGGGAACTCTGAGAGGACGATTTAGACCCTGAAATATATTCTCTGTTATTATTCAATGTATTACCAAGTAATTTGGGATCATTATATTTCTACAGTTTAGTTTTCTTATTGAAATAGTTTTCATTCCAGTATACAGATGACATTATTTTAATAATTATATGAAAAGTGCTTTCGAGGCCAAGTTTTTTGGGATGAGGTAGGAGAAAGGAATTTTATGGGGGCCCATGTTGGTAGAGGAAATGGTGGAGAAGGTGAATTTGATTCCGTGACATATGAGTATAGCACATAGCATTCAGAAATGTTATGAAGATAACTAGAGTAAATATCATTATTTCAATGTAGGTGATCATGTATTCCTCAAAATTTATCCATGAATTAGTGTTATAGATTTTGATAATAAATGTAAGATAATTACATAGTTCATTAAACCATTTTAAATCCTAGATAATGTCAGATCAATTTCCAACCAAGGGTATTTTTCCTCCAGTTTATCTTTGGTACAAAACTTATTTCAAGTCTCAATGTTAATGAAATATATATCGGACTCATCTCATATTTTAATCCCTAAAGTAGTTTAGTTGGAATAGAATATTTCTTATTAGGAACATAAAATTCAGATTATTTACTATATATGGAATGTTTTGAGAAATAAGGTGATTCACCGTGTTAAGGTTTTATGAAAAATTAATATGGCTGAAGAGGCAGCATGGGAATCAGAAAATGCTAGGAGTGAAAGATATACCCACTTGTTTAGTAAGTGGATAAAATTTTGAGGACCTAATTTCTAAAAGGGGGAATAATATAAAAACTCTTGTAATTATAGAATAAATCATTTTCATTTTTATTAATATTAATTATATAGTTATATTAGCTATAAAAATATTAAGTAATTTTTAATCAAAAGGGTAATAGTTTTAACTAAACAATTTTTATAAATTTTTATATAAAACTTTATTTTTAAAATTTTATAATTTTAATTTAATAAAATTAATATCATTTTTTATATAATAATATTAAAATTTTCATTGGATGAAATTTTTGGATATTTTAGAAAACATTGATTTTTCAGTGAATAGTGAAAAATATCGATTTTGTAAAAAAAATACTATTAATAAATTAAGTAATTTTAAATTTTAAATATGTTTTGAATATGATTTAAATTTACCTACGTATTATTTAGTTATAATTAATCAACTTAATTACTTTTCAATCAAATTTATATTGGTTTTTTGTATAAGTTTGTTTTTGGGATTAGAAGAGGCTTTTTCAAAGAACATTATATTGGATTTTTCAAATGAAATGTATATATTATATATTATTAAATATTAATTTAGTTTTGTATAATGATTATTCTTATTTAATATAGTTAATATAGAAATATCTTTGTCTTAAAAAACAACATCTTAAAAACTCGTTGTCTCACTACGTCTATAAGATTAATATTTAATTAAAATTTCCCACTTCTGTGGGAGGAATTTCTGAAAAATGATTCCATATTTTGTATCATAATAGTTTTTAATTTAAAATAATTTACTATTAATTATTGATCAAAATTAATTGTGAAAATAGTAAAAATAAATTATAACGGTTAAGGTAAAATGGGTTTATTGGAGAGTAAACTGAAACGATAAAGGTAACAATAATGTATAAACTTTTATAAAAGATATTATATGGACATATATCAACCATTCCTAGTATTATATTTGATAATAATCCCATTTTGACCATTTTGACACATGAAAAACATGGGATCACTCATTTATTTTCAAAAATACCATGTGTGTCCTCTCCCCCACTTATAAAAGGACACCCCCTCTCCTCCACTCTTCACACTTTAAAAAATATTTGGTTTTAAAATTTCCCACCAATATTACTTCCCAAAATCCCTAAACATATCCTAGATTATTTATTTTAGTCATAAAACCCAAATATTAAGGATTTCGGTGAAAACCTAAGGAGGATACTCGAAGAGGATGTAATGTTCACCAATGAGGGTCTTTTTTATTTTCATTCTCCACCCCCCTTATTCTTGAAACATTATTATATAATAATATTAGTATCTTCCATATACTGATATGTTTTTATGTAAATATAAAAACATAAATCATTTCCCGCTTCCCAGAAATGGGTTATGAAATCGTCATTCATGTGTAAGGAAAACTACTGCCCCGCGAAACGATGTCTTTCATTTTCCCTTTACTACCTCTCAAGGTTGGGTATGATGATTGATATAAATTTTATATATGAAATTTATAACATATTTATTCCTATAGATTCATTATATTATATATTTATGAATATTCTTCTTTACTTTCTATTCTGTATGGGATACGATAAGGTCCCTCATGTGTATGGCAGACTATCACCTCATGAAGTGATGTGATTTGTTTTCCACTAACATGTTTCATAGAAGTAATTAAGTGTAAATATAATGAATATATGTGATATAAATGAAATTTTATGATATTAATGAAATATATATCATTTTTTAAATATAAAATATCATTTTATTTTTTAACAATTCACTCACTGAAAAAAATGATAACGTCATTCGTGGACATGTGGACTACCACCTCCTCAAACAATGTGATTATTTTTTTTCATCACCAAATCACAATAATGATATATATAACAATAAATAATTAAATTATATTTTATTTATGATATAATTATCAATATATAAATATAACATATTACATACTTCTTTTAATAATTATTATTGAAAAGTGGAAATGTTACTCATGCTTACGTACGACCTACCATCATCAAGATCGTAAAGTTAGTTTATTCTTCATAAAAATATTTCATTATTGATTTTAAAAGTATAATTTATGTATTAATATTATAATTTTTCATTTTAATTATCCTTGATATTTTTAAATAGTGATATCATTGACCATAGTCCTCCTAACTAATCCATTTTTGACACATAAGCCAAATATCATAAAAACATTTGATGTAAACTTAAGTGATTAAGTAATTGTATATAAAATAATAATACAAGAAATAAATCTAATAATAATCATGAATAGTTTTCTTATGAAAGTAAATAATCAGCATAAGTTTATTATTATAGAAGATAAATTCACAGGTGAAAATGCATACTAAAGGTAAGGATCTTTATCTCAATTTCATTTTATTGCTACATATCTTGATGTTATGAAACATTATGATTTTATAAGGTGTATATGCGTCCCCTTTGAAATTTTATATCATAAATTTATCTATTCATAGGTAATTTAACTTTTTTTTAATGTTATTTTTTAATGGGTATTATGATTAAAATATATTCAAAGTGAATGGGGACTTTTTTTTATAAATAATTCTTCTTTTAAAGTTTTCCTTCAAAATCCCTTTCTCTTCAATTCTCATGTTATTAAAATGCTATTTTAAATGTTTTTATATGGGTATAAAAGATATATAAGGTTTATTTTATTTCAATTTTACTTTATTTCAAATGTTTTCAAAATGAATTATTTTTACATGTTTTAAATGGAACATTTAGTATATAGTGCAAAGACTTTTCTTAATAGTGTGACTGCTATTTTATCTATAACTTCTTTTACAAGAATTCGTGTTTTCTTAAATGAAAAACAATCATTCCATTTTTTGGGTGTTTTGGTATTGAAGATGTTTTATAAAAATTTTGATTTCTTTTGAAAATATCCTTTTGAAATAAAATGGTATTTTAATATTTGAAACTGATTTTCATATGAGTATAAAATAATTTCTCAAATGAGAAACTATTATTTTTATGTTTTTTTATTCGACATTATATATGATGGGTGTTCTTATAGAGCATTGGATGAGCCCTTTACATATTAAACGAAGGGTTCACCGAGATAGTGCTCCAATGCATTGGGTAATAATTCTATTCTTTATAGAATTATATTAGAATTTAGTAATATGGTTATTCCAATTTTTATGGGTTTTTTAAGGGTTCTGTAATGGTTCTATTATATGAGATCCCAAGGCACCTACATGGAGATTCTACTATTTATAATAATTTTTCAAGGAAATAATTTTTTCAAAAGAAAACATAAATGATCTTTTTAATGGAATTATAATTCCATTTCTAGGTAAAATATTGTTTTTTTAATAAAATTATTTTCATGGGATTTCATGTTTTCACTAGACTAATGATTTTATTTTTTTTATCCCTTTTGAATCTTTTTGTTATTATTCCGCAATATTAAAATGTTTTTCATAGGATTTAAGGATATATAATAAAATTTAAGAGGTTAGATTGAAATTTGGGATGATTAATCATAAAAATAAATCATATTTTGTTTTAAAAGTTTTATATGGTGGGAAAAATGGATGCTGATCAGAGGTGTCAACATTGTACTATAAGTTTTAATTATGAATGTGTTATGACATAATTCTCTAAAACTATAAACATTAATAAATCCTGAAATTTAAGGAAAGTAAAATTATTTATATAAAATAAATATTATTTAATTTTTAAAGTTGGTTTATTTACTCTAACCTATGTGTAAACCATAAGGTTTGCATATCCACAATGGGAAAATACAAGGATTGAGAAAAGGACTCAATATTCCACCACTAATAGTGTTTCTAATAATAACCAAATTTATGTGAATGAATTTACTAAATGTAATTAATCTCATAAACGTAACATATATACATTGTTAAAATTTTTGGGTACTAAAGAATCCAACCTTATAGTTTCTTCATTCTTCCCTTATCTTGCGCTAGAATTGGGCGAGCTTCCTATGGCCAGATCATAAAACAAAGTGGTGAATATGTAATCACCAATATACTAATCATATATGGTTCCAAAGGGTCTCAATCTAAATATAATCCCAATATGGTTTCAACATATCTACTAGACATCCCATCTTGATATGAATCATAATATATCATTCATAAATATAGCCATAGAAAATAGTTCCCCTAATAATCTGTATAGTATTAATGGGGGATGGTCCTAGAAGAACCCCTTTAGATTGGAGGATCACACACTAATCATGTACAATCCCAAAACCTTCCATATTAATATGACACTCACTTTGATTAAAAAATAACTATAAAATATCAAATCCTGATTGTTTGATCAATATATCCATAATAAATCTAGCTACATGAATACAACCCTTGATAGTCGGTATAACACTAATAGTGTTTAGCCTTAGAATACCCTATCTTGATAGAAGACTTATAAAATTATCATGTAGAGTCCAGTAATATCCCCTCATGATAGTAGGCTCAACATGAATGAAACATTACCTCATAATATCTCCACTGAGTAGTATCTATAATTTATCCATAATTAATATAGTCAAAGTAAATATCACCCATAATATCCTATATAATAATAATGTTTTGTATCACTAGAATATAACCTCATGAAATCATGTTCAAACACTCATCATGAACATCCCCAAAATATCCCATCCTCATAAAATGATAAATAAGTATCTGATGTAAAATACACCCTTGGAATTCATTTTGGGTAGTGTTTGCTTAAAATATAATTTAAGGAACATCCAAAATATATTACATTGTCTTTTAGAAATCATATCATTAAGGATAGAGGTATTTTGGTGTTATTTTAGAAGAACCTAGTTTGGACATAATACTCTAAATTTGACTAAGAATACTTTATATGAGTCACTCTTATTTACATAAGAGTCATCTAGTGACAAAAATAGAGAAGGGGAAAATATTTCCTAAGATTCATTATCTTCGAGATTTAATAAACTATCCAAGTGTTAAGACCATAATATTTATTCATGGGATTCTATAAGATTCATTAAGAATACATAATATCCTTTATGTGGTAAAGGTAAAATATTATAACAATCATTAAATACTTCATAAGTTTCATTAATAACTCCATAGGATTGATTTTTGAATTCTATAAGAGTCATTTTTATGGTAAGTGGGAACTATATTAGATTAATTTCTTAACTCCATAAGTTTCATTTATGGAATCCATAGGATTCATTTCTAGAAACCATAGGGTTCCTTTTAGGTACTCAATAAAATTCATCTCCGAGAAGAGGATCATTCTATTAAAGTTATTTCCTTAGCTGAATTTTGTAAATTTGGACCTAATGTGTTTTGAAGTATATTCTGTTAATCATTAAATTTACATTAATGGTTTAACTACTAAATTGGGTGAAAATTATTCCAAAATTGAAGGTGGATTATTTCATCATTTTTTATTGATTTATGTTCATTATTGGTTTTAATTTGGTTGATTTATATGTTGATTAAACTATACAGCATGAAGTGGAAATCCATGACATACAGATAGTAGTAGTAGGATATGATGTATATTTAAATACATGATTTTTTCAAATATTGTGGAGTTTACTATTTACATAATTTCCAGTTATTTTTTTATCAATATTTCCAATTATATTTTAATAATATTATAAATAAGAAGAAACCATGAAGAAATCATTTAAGGGTGAGAAAAGAAAAAAGAAGACCACAGCAAATATTCTTCAAAAAGGATAAATTAATTTCCCTTTATGATTTCAAAATGGATAAAATAGAAGTTGAATAAGTTAAGGACTATAAAGACCTTAATTGGTAAATTATCCGTACTATAAATAAGAAACCAAAAGTGGCAGAGAGTGATGATGAATGTCTTAAAGTTGATGCAATATTAGACCATAAGGATGTATTTGAATCACCTCTTGAAGAAATTGATATTTGTAAGGATAGTATAACGAAATAAAAAATAGTGGTATGTGACTCAAAAATCTATATATAGTATCAACGAAGAAGAGAATTCTAAGTTGGATTCTAATATGTGCCTACTAAAATTAGGAATTCAAAAAACTAGAAAATAAAAGTTGAGATTAAGATGAAAATTATAATGTTGGTCTAGATAATTGATGGGTTGATTGAATTAATAAAATTATCAAGTAAAACTAATTGAAGAACTAAAAGGGTAATTAATTAATATTTGATGAAATATTAATGATCAATAAATTCTTCTTATCTTGATAATCACAATGGGAAGTTCCAGTGCACCAACCATCAAACAATATAAGGAAGTGTGCAAGGATTCAATAGAAATATTAGTCACTTTACCACATTTATAACGATTCAAGGGTAAAGTAAAATATATTTATTGGATCGAAAATGAATCAAAATAAATATTAATTATTGATAAACCATAATCACCCACTCCTCAGATGAATATTAAGTGTCACGAATCAAAACAAATATAGAAATCCGCACTTGAAGTGTCCAGGACATACAATGATGTATCACCTATTCAATGTTCTTATTGTAGAAATATGGGGATACATAATATGTGTTCTTCATAAAAAAAGGAATTATAGAGCTAAATAGAAAATAAGGTGAGTTTAATTTCTTATACTAACTATTTTTTTAATGGATATTGCTTTTATTGTGAAGGTTTAGGGAAAAAACTAAAAATTCCTCCCAACAGGTATAATGTGGTCTACCAAAGGGAACTAAAAAATTGAAATATGAATATCTATTAACTTTAACAAGTTGGATAAAATACATAATATATTTAAAACCTTGAAATAAAAATATTTTTTAATGGATTAAAAGGTGGAACAATCTCATTCACCACAAAATGATGGATAATAGAGAACATGAATCAAGAAAACAAAATATGATAAGGCCTAAATTATTTAAATATCATCTAAAGTAAGGGATCGACATGGATTATAGATCCTAGATAGTGGGTGTACTTCCTAAAAGACTATAAATAAATATCTTTTCACATACATAAAACATGAATAAAGGTATTTTTCACTTTGGAAATAATGAAATATTAACGATTATTGGATCCAAGAACTCTAAGGAGGGTGGAAAATATTTAAGGTGCATGGATTCATTATTAGTTTAAGGCCTTGGTCAAAAAAAATTATGTGTTTGTTAATTGTGTGAGTTTGATCATGTAGTTAATTTTTTAAAAAAATCATGAATTATCAAAGGAAGATATAGAACCATTATAATTCTAGGGAATCATATGATGGGGAACCTATAACTCATTGGTTGATAAGAAGAAAAATAAATCAATCCATGGAAGAATAAAATCAATTGTGGTAAAAATAACATGGTAGTCTGATCCAAAAATCATTATGGTTCTATGTAAAAAATGATGGAGATTGAGATATCACTAAAATATTACATGATCACCCTCACAGTTGTGATGCATGTCAAAAAGCTAAAATTATTCAAAAGACATACAATCCAACTGAGAATAAATTACCTAGGTTGGTGTATGTTAATGTATGTTGGCCTATGAATCTCGTTTCCATGGATAGAAAAAGGTATTATGACTTTTTTATGAATGATTATATAAATATGGCTATGTTGATGGTAATTTCTCACAAATCTAAAGCTGTTTTATTCATTATATGTTATTATAGGTTACAGTAGAATATTCTTGGGATAAAAATAGAGTTGTTTTCAACTAATAATGTCATATAATTGACTAATCATTAGGAGGAAGATTATATCGACAAGAACAAGATATTTCATCAAGAGTTAGCAGTATGGAATCCTTAACAAAAATATAGTCATTGAGTGGGGAATCAAATTGTCAATAATATAGCACAGATGATGGTGACTAAAAATATTCTCCCAATTTTTCATTTTAATTGATTATTTATTACATCACTATACTTCTCCAAAAATCATTTCAATGTCTGAATGAATAAAATATACCCTATGAGATGTCTTGTGGGATGAAACCTACATTTAAATATTTTCATGTATCTGTATGTAAATTCTTCATCATCAATAAATATAAGAACCTAATACTTTAATATCTTGGAGATGAAGGTATTTTCCATATATATTCATCAAAAAAAGGCCCAAAATTGATAAAATAAAATACATATGAAAATTATAGAAAGATAGCATGCCATTGTTTTTTAAAGTGAAAATATTTTGAAAAAAAATTGTACACATTTTGCAAAAATAATGTTAAAGAAATTTATAAAGAATGTGATATTGAAGTGAGTGTCCTAGGGGCGAACATGGGGAAGTATAGTAATTATATGAGGACACTGATTATGAGGAAAATATAGAGGGTACAATATCTATAAGGAGGTGATAGAGCAAGGATGATATTATGGAACAAAATACTAATGGTGACTGCAAATATCCGGTGAAAACAAAAAAATGAAAACTCTTAAAAACCTTATTTACTCTATGTATAGGAGCCTAAAAGTCTTAAATAATCTAAGAAATATACTATTTAGGTCAATTATATGAATAAATAACTTTAAACATTTAATAATATTTAGAATTGGGAAATTATTCCAAGGCTGGAAAATAAAATCATCATAGAAACTATGTAGGTGTTCTAGAATAAACTAAAAGTACACATAAAGGTGATTTTGAATACAGCATGGTTGGTGCATGGTTGGTATCCCCAAATTGTAGTAATTGATGTGTATAATATGTCTGTTAATGTCTCGAACTTTTCTTGCCCATTAATGTTTGAGTTTTTGGTTATCTTATGCACTAGTAAGAGGTTTGAAGAATTAAGGTGGAGTTGGAGCTAAGATATCAACAAAGAAGAAGTTAATTTCAATATACCCCAAGTAACTACACTATGAGTTGTTTGTTATAAGAAGGAATTTATACTAACTGGTGTGTCACAGCATGCTTGTGGGATTTTCTATTGATTTTAGGGATTAGGATGCACTAGTTCTTCCTTCTTTGGGGTGATGTAATGTAAAGTTAGGAACTACACTATAGTTTTTAGGTTTGGTTGATCAATATAAAAATAAATTCATGGATTACATCATGATTATCACTAATTTAGTTCGGATCCTGGAGAGGTGGGCTCTTTGGATCTATATTTTGAAGGGTAATTACACTATGGTACCTCATATACAAAAACAAATTGTGGTAAATATCTATGTATCTTCCTATTGATTCAAAATATCTACTTATAATATTATGTTTGAAAATAAAAATTTACACTTACAATGATTCTATTTATAATAATTATTTCTTCCCAATAATATTTTTTTGTAGGAAGGTATTTAGTTATGAATTTTTATGTTTTATTAGATAGAGTAAATCTATTTTATGAAATGGTGTTTAAATTCAGTCAACGTATAGAGATAGATCAAGTTTACCGGATGGAGACATAAAAGGTACACCAGACAAATACTTGAAAATTATACCAGATGAATACTTATAACGTATACCAGGTGAAGATATAAAAATTTTAATGAACATTGATATAAAAAGTATAATCTATATAGATATAAAAATTATACTGAAAGAAGATATGAAAGTTATACTGGATATATATATACAATTTATAATGGATGGAAATTTACTAAAACTGCCAGATAGAACTTTATTCAAAGAACTATGATTGTGAAAAACCTAAACAAAATCTGAAAAAAAGTTCAATTTTATTGAACCTGTATAATGATAATGATGTTGTTTATGATTTTGTCGCAACTAATCCTAAGATGTGTAGAATTCTACCATTGTGAGTTTGTCATGAAAATGTCTATGTAATATCATAACATCATAGAGAAGAATCAATATAAATATATGGAATATAAATATTATAGTTGATGGTTTAAAGAATCTCATTTCTAAGAGAACTTCATGTTGAAATCATTAAAGGTTTTTTCAAAGAGAATATTATTGTGATGATGTTTTTATAAATTCCCTAATTTTCTCTATTTTAATCTATTTTTATGATCATGTTTATTGAGGGATATCAGGGATACAAAAATAGACGTTTTTATGGTCAAGTTGATCGATGAAACCAAAAAATATAGAGATAAATATTTTTTTGTTTCAACTAATCTAATGATTGGGATGTTTGGAAGATAGGCCTTCTGATAGTTTCATAATTAGGGGTGCCTAGATTTTGTTCTACCTGCTTCCTTAACACTTTAGGTGAATGTGAAGACCTCAATTAGTGGATGTTATATTAGTTTTGTTATATCAATTTTTTATAAAATTTTATTTATATTCTCTTTAGAAATTTTGTATAATGTTTGTACTATATAGTTTTTACATATTTATTACTTTAAAATTATAAAGAATATCATAATTATTTTTCATCATATTTACATTTTTATAATCAAGGTGTTGGTAAGTTATAATTTTAATTTTGGTAATGTAAAATTCTATCCCCCCCCCTCTTGTATTATTTTTACCTCTAACTCATAGAAAACATTTTTTATCTAAGGAGGGAATCACCCTATATTTCCTTAGAAATAACATGTTGGTAGAAAAAATAATTTTTTTATGGATGGTATACCTACTGGAACTTTATAGAATCAAAATCCCAAAATATGACCAATCATTGATGGTGTGGATTATGATTATTGGACAGTTTTTTTTGAATATTTTTTTTAATACTTGAGTTGATCATTTTATTAGGATAATTAGTTTTATAAGATTTTTGAAAAGCAGGTGAAAACCTTTACTCTGAAAGATGGTACTAAATATCAGTTGATTTATATAATTTGAAATAATTTGATATGTTCAATGAAATGGAATATCTACACATATATATCTTTAGGTGTGGTGGCCAAAAATATCTAAAGAAAGTGTAAGTTAACTCATTCGGGAACATATAATGTTTTGTAAACCATAAGTGTTGTGCTCTATGCATATTATCAAGCTTTTGATTTCTTACCTGGTGAACCATTTTTACAGACATGTTAAAATTTAATGAAAATTTTAAATAGATTAAAATATTTGAGAGATAAGAAGATATAGGATTAATAGATTATTGAAAATATTATTGATATAATGCCAAAAGAATGGTAATCTGAGATATTGTATATAGATGATTCAAAATATCTAAAAATTTTAAGTTTGGATGATATTATTGGAACTATTATTTACTATGAGGGTATATTGAAAAGACATTCCAAAAAGGAAAAGATAAATGGCGTATATTTTTCTTTAATATTTGGAGAAGTTACAAATAAGAGGATAATATTAATAATAAGTTTTCAAAATCATTAACATCTAAGAGGAAAGTAAAAATGATTTAGATAGTAGTTATTTAATTTAATGTGAAAGTGAACATGATCAAATAGTGAAAAGGATGAATAATATATTAGGTAATAAATATATTCCTTATAAGTATAGAAATATTCAAAAATACATAAGTGATAAGAATGATACTTATAATTTGATCTACTATGAATGAAAAAACAAGGGAATATCTTACCTAATTTTTCAATGGCTTCAAATAAATGAAATAAATTAAAATTTATTATAAAAAAAGACAATAAAATTTTTAAGGCCTTAGATACTTAGAGATCTTGTGGCAGAGACACATCTTCAAAATATTATTCTATTCAGATTAATCATAGTAAAAAAATGAAAAATAAGTTTCTTTGTCTTTTAAAAAGGAAAAAAATAAAGTAAGTTATTGATTCAATTAAAAAGGATAAATGAAAATATTTTTTTAAGTTTTTTGAAAAATAAAAACTAAATATTTCTATTTATATTTATGAAAAAAATCTTATACCTTGAGCGAGAAATCTGAAGGAGTTTCTAAAACAGAAAATAAACCATTATAACAAAAGGGTCCTTCTATAAAATAATCATCAATAAATACATATATATCTCTAACATGTCAATATTTATAAGGTTAAGAACTATAAATCCTGATAGAAGAAGAATCATATTATACTAAAAAGTAATATTCCACTCTAAAACTATCAGAAGTTATAGAGATTCAAGAAATATCTTAAACAATGTTTGTTGGAAGAGAGGATAGTTCACCTCTACTAGTGAGGGAATTTTTTCTTCCTAATATTTAAGATGGTTCTAAAATTCTTCTCCATGGACAATATAAAAAAGGACCGAGATGAATATGAATTAAATTAACAAAGTAATCAAAATTATTTAAGGAATTATGGATAACTTTTATGACATTAATTCATGTTGATAATACATTCAAGGTAATCTTGATGATATACAAGGTTCAAATTCTCATATACAACTATTTGAGTCATTTTTTTAGATAGAAAAGAGTATAATAATTTTTAAAGGAAAATACATAGTTGAGTTTAGAAATTAGGAAAATATTCTAAAGTGGGTGAATGAAACTGATGAAGATGTGAAGTTTTTAAACACAAATTTTTAGAATAAAATCCATTATAATTTCAGTATGTAAACTTAAATACATTATAAAAATTGATGTAGAAAAATAATTTAGGGGCATTGATGATTTAAAATTATTTTTACAAAAAATATTCTATGTTTACTCAAAAAATAAAAATTTGGGGTTTGAAGATTAATTGATTGAAATGTTAGAGTTAAAAGATGAAAATATCAAAAGGATGGTAAGAAACCTCATAAAAATTAATCATATCATCAATAAACATTCCTAGAAAGATTAAAAAAATTGAAATTTTGGTTATTATAATATCACAATTTCTCTAGTTATTTCAATATTACGAATACTTATATAATTTCATAATGATGTTTATATAATTGAGGCTTATCAGATTAAATTTTCTACTTTTATATGACTCTATGAATTATTAATTATTTTTATTTCTTATATATTTATCAAAATATTTGTATAGTGTTTTTTACATTTTTGGATACCATTCTACCAGAATTTATTTACATTAAATTACTTTTCATAAATCACAAAGGAGAAGAAAGTTATAGAAATCAAGATTTGTGTAAGTTAAAGGGTTTAAGTTGAGAAAAAATTTATTTTTTTTATTTTTTTTTTATTTTTAAAAAGGTGTATATTTTTCAGCCAAAATATCTCTCTCAAAAAATAATTTTGAAAATCAAAATTATCACATAAAATTTTTATGTTTCTAGTCATTATTTCTTCCTTAGTAAAAGTTTGTGAAGGAATATTTTAATTTATGGAGTTTTTAGTTTTATCGAATAGAGGGATTCCATTTTACTAAATGGAGTTTTTATTCAATCAATGGATGGAGAATTACCAATTTTACTACAAGGGTACTTACAAAGTATGTTAGTCAAATAATTACAAAGTATAACTAATAAAAACTTATAAATTATATTAGATGTAGATACAAAAAGTATACCAGAAGGATATATACATATTATACCAGATGAAGATATATAATGTATAATATGTAGAAATATACAAAGTATAATGGATATAGGCATAAAAAATATAAATGATTTATATTTACCAATCCCATTGGATGAAAATTTATATAAATCATTGAGATTGTGTTGAACCAAACGACCATAAGATAAATTAATGTTGTGCTAAACTGATTAAAAGTTGAACATATTGTGTTTGATTCTAGTACAACTAATCCCTACGATTATGTAATTTAACTATTATAAGCATATTAAACTAATTTAAATAATTATATCCATAAAGATGAGGAGGAGAAAAAACTGACCTATATGAAATATGAATCTTGCTATTGAACTTTTTCAATGTATCATTACTAAGATCACTTTATATTGTAATATTTAGAGAACTTGCCTTAGATCATATTATTTTAAGGATATTTTTTAAAATTATCTATGAGTTTTTATTATAATTGTTGTTTTTATGTCACGCCCGGACTTTTTGAGGTATGCGTTCAATTTTAAATTTTTATTCCATAAATTAATTGTATGTTTGTTTAAATTTTTGGGTTATAGAACGGGCTGAACCCGATGCGGGTCGCCCATTGTGGCAGCGATGTGTGCGCGCGAGCCCTACATCGCTCGGCGCATGGGCAGGGCACGGGCGAAGCCGTGCAACTTCGCCGGTTGATACGCGTTCCCGATGCGCGTACGTTAAATAACCGGATAAATTTTTATTAGGTCTTTATTTTTTTTTATTGTATTATTAATTATTATTATTATTGTTATTATTATATTATTATTATTGTTATTATTATCTTATAATTATTATGATATTATAATTATTGCTAATGTATTATTATTATTATTATTTTATTATTATGCGTTTATTATTAATAAGATTTTGATTATTATTATTACTATTAATATTATTATTTCTAATATTATTATGATAATAATATTATTGTTATTAAAATGTTGTTGTGTTTTTTTTTCCGGTCTTCCTCCTCCCCGAAACCCTAGCCGCCCCCTTTTTCTCTATTTTTTATTTTATTTTTCTTTTTCCTTCCTTCTATTTTTATTCTCCTCTTCTTCTTCCCACGCCGTCTCTCCTCCATCCGCGGCGCACCCTTTCCCCGGCTCATCCGCGCTCCCCTTTCTCCTCCTTCTCTCTCTCTTTTTTTTTCTTTTCTTCTTCTCCTCTCCTTCTTCTTCTCTTCTCACCCGCCGCACCTCCTGCATCCGCGCTCCCCTCTCCCCACTCTTCTTCTTCCAGCCGCTCACCTCCCTGCTCGGCGACACCAGCAGCCGCAACCGCTGCCTCCTGCGTGGGACTAGCAGTCGCACCCTCCTCTCGCCGGATCTTCGAAGCCGCATCGGACCCCTGCTGCTACTTCCGATCGGCCACTCTTCTGCTGCACCGCTCCAGCACCCCCTCGCCGGACCAGTCGCCTGCCTCCTCCCCTCTCTGCCGTGCCGCACCCCCCCTGCTACTCCTCTCTTCTTCTTCTTTCTTCTTCTTTTCTTCTTTTTTCTTCTCTTCTTCTTCTTACTTCTTTCCTCCTCCTCTCCTTCCTCTTTTCTTCTTCTTCCCCCTGTCTTCTTTCCTCCTCCGCCAGCCGGCGCAACCCCCCCCCCCCTCCCTGCTGCGTCGTTCCGGCACCCGCAGGTTTGTTTTTATTTTCTTTTTTTTATTTATTTATTTTATCTTATTATTTTAACTCATCTAATAAGATTTTTGGTTTCCTTTTGTTAATATTATTAATATGTTAATTAATATATCATTACTATAAATATTAATATGTTATTATTATAATTATGTAAATAATAATATTACCATTATTATCATAATATTATTATTATTATTATGTTAGTAATACTATTATTATTATACTACTATTGTTATTATTATTATTTATAATTATTATTATTACTACTATTATTATTTTTATTTTTATTATTATTATTATTATCATATTATTATTATTATTATTGTTATTATTATTATATCATTATTATTATTAATACGAATATTATTGCTATTATTATTATCTATAATTATTATTATTATTACTATTATTATTGCTATTGTTATTATATTATTATTATTAATCTATTATGTTATTACTATTATTATTATTATTATTACTATTATACTATATTATTACTGCTACTATTATTATTATTATATTTTTATCATTTTATTATGTTATTATTATTATTATTATGTTATTGCTTTTATTTTTATCATCATTATTATTACGTTAACAATTTTTTTCTGAACCGTTGAGCGTTCTGCTGTTTTTAGGACCTGGTTGACGGCTCAAGACGGTGCGACCGCGGCGCAACTGGAGTCTTGCGCCGTGTCCTTTTCTGCGCCCGTTTGAGGTAGGTGGTTCCGCACTCAGTTATCTTTTGGTGTTCCTTTGCATGCTAGTTTAATTTTTCATCACCCTTCTAGTTCGTTTTCATATTGACAAATTAGTTTTAATTACTTTTTAAATGCGTTTTTATTTTCCAGTGGTATTTATGTGCTGCAAGTCCTTTCTTTTATTGCGGAAACTCACTTTGGCTGTTTATTATTAATTGCAAACTGTGTAGTGTGGTTTAAGTTTTTTTTTTAAGAGGAAAAAGAAAAAAGGAGGTTTTGGTGTGTGTGCGTGGCTTTTCAAAAAGGATATCAGTGTACAGGTGACACGTTTGGCTCTAAGTGATAATGTGACATATTATATATGAACTTTTATCTTTAGGTGAGCACAAGGAGAGAAGCCGGGGTATTAGGTGGGGAGACTGGGACTAGTGGGCTAGTGTTCCGGAGATGACCCGACCCGGTTTCACTGGCAGGTTTGACGACTGCAACACTAACTAAACTTATGATATCTGAGGGTCGTGGCCTTCTAAGCCACATGTTCTGAGGGTCGTGGCCTTCTAAGCCACGTTATCTGAGGGTCGTGGCCGCCTAATCCACGTTTCACCGAGACACGACGTTCTAGAATCCCGCTAGTCTAGTACCCATAGGGCCTTTCCCATCCCTTAGTGCCACGAGTTACCTTGCGTGCATGCTGATACGTGATATGTCACTTGAACTGCTATCCTAATGTGTTTATCTTGAACTGCCTTTCTTTTAAATCATTTTATGAAAACCATTTTTTTTTGCACTTCTTTCTATCTTTATTTTAGCATTGCATTTGGTTGTCTTTTGATAGTTTTGCGTGGAATCTTTTATTGGTGATATCCTGCTGGGCGATTGCTCACACCCTACTTACACCCTTGGGTGTAAGTAGACTTGTTTACTTCTGATACAGGTAGGGGTCCAGCTTTTGGGAGCAGTGGTTCCGGTTGTTAGCAGGACTATCTGCGTGGCGTTTTGGTGGAGGCCTAGAGGCGGCGTCCTTACACCGGGCGACAGTCCTTAGGTTGGTCTTTGGTTATCTTGTTTTGGTGTTATCAGGGTTTTGAGTACTTGTGAACCAAAAACCTGTTTGGTTGTCTACATGTTGGACTATAACCTCTACCTCTGTTTGGTTTACTTTGGTTGACTGCTTTACATTTGTTCACTCGGTTAAATCGTTCCCACGGTTTATTTTGATACCCGGGCACTTGTGCCAGCCCGTGGGGATCGGGAACGCCCTTCGGGCCTTGCCGCGGGCCGAGTCGGGCGTCGGTTCGGATGGAGACCCGATTCGGTTCGTGACAAAATGGTATCAGAGGGAGGTTGGTTTGTTGGTGGTTTATGTTATTTGGGGTGAGTTGGGTTGTACATGAGTTGGGTCTGTCGGGGCTCAGAATTCATGTTGCGAGTAGGGTGCCTAGCTAGCACGCCTCGTGACAGATACTGAGTCACCATGGGATGTCAGGGTGCTTGTTTCACTTTCTTTCTGGGTGGGACGTGCAGGCTGCAGACTGTGCGCGGACACCAGATAAGGAAAGTAAAGTTTTTATATGGATTTGTTTTTGCATGATTGGTTTATTGATGAATAATTATCTTGTTGGAAAAATTTATTCCCTTTTTATTGATGGTTTCTTTTCTTGATTGCTGCTCTTTTTCAGTAAGATGCCTCACCGGAGAGTTCCCATGCATCCACGGGAGGAATCCGGAGAGAGTTCTCCTGCACCGCTTGATCAGAGATTTGTTGAGGCGATGGTCCGAGCCGTTCAGGCTTTAGGACAAGGGGCAACTCCTGCCCCCGCCCCGGTTCCAGCTAGAGGGGAAGATTTTGGCTCCAGAAAGGATAGAGCTCAGGAGTTTCTGAGGAGCAAACCACCTTCTTTCCGAGGTGGTTCAGAACCTGAGGAGGCAGAGGAGTGGCTTGAGAAGATAGAATGCGTGTTCGATTTCCTTGACACGCCTGAGGAAGTCAGGGTGAAGTGTGCCTCGTTCCAGCTGGAGGGTTCCAGTCGCAAATGGTGGGAATCAGTGGTCCAGGCTGGGAAGCACGAGCACATGAGCTGGAAGGATTTCAAGGGTCTCTTCAACGAGCAGTATTGTCCAGAGTTTGTAGCCTATGCCAGATCTCGGGAGTTCATGGAGCTATCACAGTGGAATCAGACAGTGATGGAGTATGCCAATCACTTTGCTGAACTAGTACGGTACGCACCTGAGATAGTTTCGAGCGAATTCTTGAAAGCTCGGAAGTTTGAGAAGGGCCTTCGACCAGAAATTCACTCCCAGGTTTTCTTGTTCAAGCTGAAGACTTATGCTGAGGTGGTCGATCGTGCTTGTATGGCCGAGATTGACCAGAAGGGGAAGTCAGGGTTTTCTGGATCAGTGTCAGGGCTTGGCAGTGGCAGTTCATCTGAGAAGAAAAGGAAGCGTGATGAGCAATGGAAGAAGGGTGATGGCAGCTCAGGTCATCCTCCCAGGCAGTTTTCATCTGGGGCTTCTGGTGCAGGGTCTGTTGTGTGCCATCAGTGCGGAAGGGCAGGGCACATCCGACCTGTTTGTCCATACCCTCCCAGACCATGCCATGGATGTGGAGTGGTGGGACATCTACAGCGCTTCTGCAGGAATTCACGCCCTTATCAGAGTGGGGCTGGATCAGTGGCTTCTAGAGGGGTATCAGTTCAGTCAGAGCCGACCAGGACGACAGGATCTCGGTTTGGTGGGCATGGTGGTAGGACCGGATCGTCTTCAGGGCAGAGCCATATCAGGGCAGAGCCTCAGGCGAGCGGTCGCTCTCAGGCAGGGACCAGGAAACTGCATGCTGTGGATCAGGCACCAGCGGGATCTGATGCAGGGCCTTCGACGGTTCGAGGTACTATTCTGGTTGCATCTTCTATAGCTGCAGTTTTATTTGATATTGGTGCTTCAGTTTCTTTTATATCTGCTCGTTTTGTGAATCTGCTGAACCTACCATCCGAGCTTTTATCGTTTGCTGTGGAGTTGGTAACGCCGTTGGGGAAAAAGAGGGAGCAAGGCCTTAAGTGCCGATCGTGCGCACTCTCTGTGTCGGGAGTCGAGATGGAATGGGACTTCTTGGTCCTTGACATGGACCTATTTGATGTGATCCTCGGTATGGACTGGCTGGTGCGCTTCCAGGCGCACACTGATTGCTATCAACGCCGAGTCAGCTTTACAGCACCAGATGGAACTCCTCAGCTATTTCACGGAGAATGGGATCCTCGGTCGGGACGTGCGGGACCTCCACTCCCTGAGCTTGGAAATATTGCTTATCAGTTTTCATCGCTCGCGATGGAGGACGATGGTGGTATTTCACAGGGCGGGTTACCTCGTGTAGTGGATGAGTTCCCAGAGGTTTTTCCCGATGATTTTTCTAGCTTACCCCCAGAGCGAGACGTGGAGTTCTCGATTGAGTTGGCGCCGGGAACACAGCCTATATCTCTTCCCTCATATCGCATGGCCCCCACCGAATTGAGGGAATTAAAGATACAGCTGGACGATTTGGAATCCAAAGGATTCATTCGCCCGAGCGTCTCTCCTTGGGCCGCACCGGTTTTATTCGCGAAGAAGGCCGATGGAACCCTTCGGTTGTGCATTGATTACCAGAAGCTGAACAAGGTAACCATCAAGAATAAATACCCTTTGCCTCGGATTGACGATCTGTTTGACTAGCTGAAGGGGGCAAAGTGGTTCTCCAAGATTGATTTGCGTTCGGGATACCACCAGCTCAGGGTGAGAGAAGCAGATATCCCGAAGACGGCTTTCCGAAGCAGGTACGGTCATTTCGAGTACTTGGTCATGCCTTTCGGACTGACGAATGCTCCTGCAGTTTTTATGGCACTCATGAATAGGGTGTTCCACCAATATCTCGACTCATTTGTCGTGGTATTCGTGGATGACATCCTGGTCTACTCTGGATCTGAGGAGGAGCATGAGCACCACTTGCGCGTCGTTTTGGGCACCTTGCGAGATCACCGCCTGTATGCCAAACTCTCGAAGTGCACTTTCTGGATCAGGGAAGTGAAGTTTCTGGGGCACGTCGTCTCAGAACAAGGGGTTTCAGTGGATCCCGAAAAGATCAGAGCAGTTATGTCTTGGGAGCAGCCGAGAAATGTGTTTGAGATCAGGAGTTTTCTGGGCTTGGCTGGTTATTACAGGCACTTTGTCCGGGACTTCTCGCGGCTTGCCGCCCCCATGACCGCACTCACCCGGAAAGGGGTGAAGTTTGAGTGGAGCCCACAGTGCCAGAAATATTTTGAGGAGCTGAAGCGGCGGTTGACCACTGCACCTGTGTTGACCTTGCCGGAGTCAGGAAAGGGCTATGTGGTGAACTGTGATGCGTCAGGTACGGGCCTTGGATGTGTGCTCATGCAGGACGACCATGTTGTGGCTTATGGTTCTCGCCAACTCCGGCCGCATGAGAAGAACTATCCGACTCACGACTTAGAATTGGCGGCAGTGATGCATGCTTTGAAGACGTGGTGCCACTATCTTTTTGGGGAGAAGTTTGTGGTCTATTCTGACCACAAGAGCCTGGCCTATATTTTCTCTCAGAGGGATCTCAATTTGAGGCAGCGCCGTTGGGTCGAGTACCTGCAGTGTTTTGATTTTGATATTGTCTATACCCCTGGCAAGGGTAATGTGGTAGCTGACGCATTGAGCAGAAAAGTACCAGTGCAGGCGTTGAAGAAGTCCAGCGATGAGTGGGCTTTGATGGGGATTTTCACCCAGTTGCATTTGGAGAGCAGGGAGCACAGTGGAGGTACTTTCTTGGCTAGAATCCAGTTGACTCCTGCCCTTCTAGAGTTGATTCAGCAGGAGCAGCCTGGTGATGAGTTTTGTCAGCAATCTATGCAGTTTCTCCATGGTGGGGAGACTTCTTCTGATTGGTCTTTGTCTTCCCAGAGGGTCTTATGCTTCAAGGGCCGTGCTGTAGTGCCGTTGTCTCTGCGAAAGGTGGTGATGCAGGATAACCACCAGTCTCAGTGGGTCGTCCATCCTGGTACCACTAAGATGTACTACGATGTTCGCCGGCAGTTCTGGTGGCCAGGTATGAGACGGGACATAGCCGACTTCGTATCCCGATGTTACACTTTCCAGCAAGTGAAAGCAGAACATCAGAGACCATCTGGCCTACTCCAGCCATTACCCATTCCTACCTGGAAGTGGGACGAGGTCTCCATGGACTTCATCATTGTCCTGCCTCGTACACCTCGAGGGAGGAATGCTACTTGGGTGGTAATTGACCGTTTGACTAAGTCTTCCCACTTTATTCCGATCAGAGACACATCGAAGGTAGAGGAACTGGGCCGCTTGTACGTTCAGGAGGTGGTCAGACTTCATGGTGTGCCGTCGGCAGTTGTTTCTGACAGGGACCCCCGCTTTACATCACGGTTTTGGGGAGGCCTCCAGAAGGCTTTGGGGTCGCAGATTAAGATGAGCACGACATACCATCCACAGACCGATGGCCAGACGGAGCGGGCGAATCAGATTCTGGAAGACATGCTCCGGGCCTGTGTGTTAGATTTTGGAGGCTCATGGGATAGCCATTTGGGACTGGTCGAGTTTGCTTACAATAAAAGTTACCAGTCTTCCATCAGAATGGCACCCTTTGAGGTGCTCTATGGCCGGCCATGTCGGTCTCCTCTGTGTTGGGCTGAGGTAGGAGAAGCCTCGCTCTTGGGACCGAGTCTTGTTCAGGAGACGTCTGAGAAGGTCAAGCTGATTAGGCAGCGGTTGTTGACAGCTCAGAGTCGCCACAAGTCTTATGCAGATCAGAGGCGGCGGGACCTTGAGTTTTCAGTGGGGGACAGAGTGTTCCTGAAAGTGGCCCCTCGCTTGGGTCACCGTCGTCTGGGGAAATAGGGGAAGCTGACACCGAGATATGTCGGACCTTTCGAGGTTCTTGAGCGGATTGGCAAGGTGGCATACAGGCTAGCTTTGCCCTCGCAGTTGACGTCGATTAACGACATATTTCATGTCTCCCAACTAAAGAAGTACAACCCTGACCCGTCGCATGTGCTGAATTGGGAGGAGCTGGAGATAGAGTCTGACTTGTCTGTGATCGAGCGAGCAGTGCGTATAGTGGATTCTCGGGAAAAGGTGCTGCGTGGAAAGTCCATTCCTCTGGTGCGTGTTCTTTGGCAGCACGGGAACGATGAACACGAGACTTGGGAGCGGAAGTCATGGGTTGAGCAGGAGTACCCATTTCTATTCTCTGATCAGGCTCTGAGCTGACTTTCTGAGGGCGGAAAGTTTTCATGGTGGGGAGAATTGTCACGCCCGGACTTTTTGAGGTATGCGTTCAATTTTAAATTTTTATTTCATAAATTAATTGTATGTTTATTTAAATTTTTGGGTTATAGAACGGGCTGAACCCGATGCGGGTCGCCCGTTGTGGCAGCGATGTGTGCGCGCGAGCCCTACATCGCTCGGCGCATGGGCAGGGCACGGGCGAAGCCGTGCAACTTCGCCGGTTGATACGCGTTCCCGATGCGCGTACGTTAAATAACCGGATAAATTTTTATTATGTCTTTATTGTTTATTATTGTATTATTAATTATTATTATTATTGTTATTATTATATTATTATTATTGTTATTATTATCTTATAATTATTATGATATTATTATTATTGCTAATGTATTATTATTATTATTATTTTATTGTTATGCGTTTATTATTAATAAGATTTTGATTATTATTATTACTATTAATATTATTATTTCTAATATTATTATGATAATAATATTATTGTTATTAAAATGTTGTTGTGTTTTTTTTTCCGGTCTTCCTCCTCCCCGAAACCCTAGCCGCCCCCTTTTTCTCTATTTTTTATTTTATTTTTCTTTTTCCTTCCTTCTCTTTTTATTCTCCTCTTCTTCTTCCCACGCCGTCTCTCCTCCATCCGCGGCGCACCCTTTCCCCGGCTCATCCGCGCTCCCCTTTCTCCTCCTTCTCTCTCTCTTTTTTTTTCTTTTCTTCTTCTCCTCTCCTTCTTCTTCTCTTCTCACCCGCCGCACCTCCTGCATCCACGCTCCCCTCTCCCCACTCTTCTTCTTCCAGCCGCTCACCTCCCTGCTCGGCGACACCAGTAGCCGCAACCGCTGCCTCCTGCGTCGGACCAGCAGCCGCACCCTCCTCTCGCCGGATCTTCGAAGCTGCATCAGACCCCTGCTGCTACTTCCGCTCGGCCACTCTTCTGCTGCACCTCTCCAGCACCCCCTCGCCGGAACAGTCGCCTTCCTCCTCCCCTCTCTGCCGTGCCGCACCCCCCTGCTACTCCTCTCTTCTTCTTCTTTCTTCTTCTTTTCTTCTTCTTTCTTCTCTTCTTCTTCTTCCTTCTTTCCTCCTCCTCTCCTTCCTCTTTTCTTCTTCTTCCCCCTGTCTTCTTTCCTCCTCCGCCAGCCGGCGCAACCCCCCCTCCCTACTGCGTCGTTCCGGCACCCGCAGGTTTGTTTTTCTTTTCTTTTTTTTTATTTATTTATTTTATCTTATTATTTTAACTCATCTAATAAGATTTTTGGTTTTCTTTTGTTAATATTATTAATATGTTAATTAATATATCATTACTATAAATATTAATATGTTATTATTATAATTATGTAAATAATAATATTACCATTATTATCATAATATTATTATTATTATTATTATGTTAGTAATACTATTATTATTATACTACTATTGTTATTATTATTATTTATAATTATTATTATTACTACTATTATTATTTTTATTATTATTATTATTATTATTATTATTATCATATTATTATTATTATTATTGTTATTATTATTATATCATTATTATTATTAATACGAATATTATTGCTATTATTATTATCTATAATTATTATTATTATTACTATTATTATTGCTATTGTTATTATATTATTATTATTAATCTATTATGTTATTACTATTATTATTATTATTATTACTATTATACTATATTATTACTGCTACTATTATTATTATTATATTTTTATCATATTATTATGTTATTATTATTATTATTATTATGTTATTTCTTTTATTATTATCATCATTATTATTACGTTAACAATTTTTTTTCTGAACCGTTGAGCGTTCTGCTGTTTTTAGGACCTGGTTGACGGCTCAAGACGGTGCGACCGCGGCGCAACTGGAGTCTTGCGTCGTGTCTTTTTCTGCACCCGTTTGAGGTAGGTGGTTCCGCACTCAGTTATCTTTTGGCGTTCCTTTGCATGCTGGTTTAATTTTTCATCACCCTGCTAGTTCGTTTTCATATTGACAAATTAGTTTTAATTACTTTTTAAATGCGTTTTTATTTTCCAGTGGTATTTATGTGTTGCAAGTCCTTTCTTTTATCGCGGAAACTCACTTTGGCTGTTTATTATTAATTGCAAACTGTGTAGTGTGGTTTAAGTTTTTTTTTAAGAGGAAAAAGAAAAAAGGAGGTTTTGGTGTGTGTGTGTGTGGCTTTTCAAAAAGGATATCAGTGTGCAGGTGACACGTTTGGCTCTAAGTGATAATGTGACATATTATATATGAACTTTGATCTTTAGGTGAGCACAAGGAGGGAAGCCAGGGTATTAGGTGGGGAGACTGGGACTAGTGGGCTAGTGTTCCGGAGATGACCCGACCCGGTTTCACTGGCAGGTTTGACGACTGCAACACTAACTAAACTTATGATATCTGAGGGTCGTGGCCTTCTAAGCCACGTGTTCTGAGGGTCGTGGCCTTCTAAGCCACGTTATCTGAGGGTCGTGGCCGCCTAAGCCATGTTTCACCGAGACACGACGTTCTAGAATCCCGCTAGTCTAGTACCCATAGGGCCTTTCCCATCCCTTGGTGCCACCAGTTACCTTGCGTGCATGCTGATACGTGATATGTCACTTGAACTGCTTTCCTAATGTTTTTATCTTGAACTGCCTTTCTTTTAAATCATTTTTTGAAAACCATTTTCTTTTGCACTTCTTTCTATCTTTATTTCAGCATTGCATTTGGTTGTCTTTTGATAGTTGTGTGTGGAATCTTTTATTAGTGATATCCTGTTGGGCGATTGCTCACACCCTACTTACACCCTTGGGTGTAAGTAGACTTGTTTACTTCTGATACAGGTAGGGGTCCAGCTTTTGGGAGCAGTGGTTCCGGTTGTTAGCAGGACTATCTGCGTGGCGTTTTGGTGGTGGCCTAGAGGCGGCGTCCTTACACCGGGCGACAGTCCTTAGGTTGGTCTTTGGTTATCTTGTTTTGGTGTTATCTGGGTTTTGAGTACTTGTGAACCAAAAACCTGTTTGGTTGTCTACATGTTTGACTGTAACCTCTACCTCTGTTTGGTTTACTTTGGTTGACTGCTTTACATTTGTTCACTCGGGTAAATCGTTCCCACGGTTTATTTTGATACCCGGGCACTTGTGCCAGCCCGTGGGGATCGGGAACGCCCTTCGGGCCTTGCCGCGGGCAGAGTCGGGCGTCGGTTCGGATGGCGACCCGATTCGGTTCGTGACATTTTATAATCATGTTGATCTATGGGTACTAGGGCTTAGGATATATGGATTTAATTTATCAGGAAGATTAAGGGCTCTGAGGGATATGGGGAAAGAGTTTTTCCCAATCTTGATGATTAAGGGATTCCACGATTTGGAAGAAAATCCATACAATAAGTTTATAATTTGGGATACACTATGTTTTTTTAGGATAACATTTATATCCCTTTTTGTATGATTTGATCCTCAGATCGATAGATAATTTATTCACAGTCTAAGGTGAGATTTCATCCTATTCTCCTACATTTCTCCAATTTTTATATCTCATTTTTTTAAATATTGATGATGATTGGTTTTAGATATGTTTGGTTATGGATTTTTATGATATTTTTTATCAAGTTTCCCCTTTTTCATTTTTTCTCTTTTGTTCATCAATTTTAATTTTTAATGTATGGAATCTTATGAAACAGCAGTTGAGGTAGAGGGTTCAAGAAATCTCATTATCTTTGTGAATTTTTTATGTTTCACGATCTTACATTCATTGGAGGGATTGTAAATATCGATTTAAAAAAGATAATGAATTTAAAAAATTAAAATAAGGGGTGTCACACATTTGTTTACTTATTTCCATGACATTTCTCATTTGATTAAGCATCGTTGTTGTTGTTAATAAAAAAAATTATGGAATGATTTGTGTAATATTTCTTGGATTTTACAACTAAAATCACCTTCCATAAAATTTTAATAACTCAAATGTCATAAATTAACTACTAATGTGGAATTTGGTATTGAAGTGATGTTACTTTTGAAAAGAAACGGAAGTGTGGATGTTTTTGATTCTCAACATGTGTGATGATTTTCATTTCATTACTTGTTTTTATATTGTGACTTCTATGGATATTATAGGGGTTGTTTTGAAGTAATTTTAATGGATAGTTTTGGAATTAGGGTGTATTGGTTAATGGGGATGTGGTTGGTTGAAATTGAAAGAGAATAAATCATGGTTTTTTTGGATAATTTTTGACATATGATAGTGTGGTGGTTTTACAGTTGGTTTTCATGGTATGTATGGGATATTTTGTGAGCTGGCTCTATAGTGGTTGGTGGATGGTTGTGGGTATGTTTTGTATCTTATCAGTAGTAATGGCATGTCATCGTTATTGGTGAACTTGGTAATTGGTGTTGGATGGAAAATTATAAAACACGGTTTTAAATAAATAAATTATACATTAAATAAATGTGGTTGATGGATGAGAATGATTTTTCATTAAATATGAAATTTAATGAAATATTTAAGGTATATGGTTGGTAACTATAAATATGGAATTAGTTGATCATGTAATTAAAAGGGATAACTTATGGTTTTTGTTGTGGATATTTTGTGGGGGAAATTGGGTTGTATGTGGAAGTATAAGTGTATTTAGTCATTAATAGAAGGTGGTAGAGATGTGGTGATGACTATGGCCTATAATAGTGATATTTTGGTGTGAAATTTCTAGGTTGTTCTTGTTTGTGGATTTATTATAATTTAATTTTCTTTTTATTTCACACTCACCCCACCCAAGTTCTATAACAATTATGACAACCAAATTATTTGGGTTCCGAGTGTTTTCCCCAAACATAATGATTGGTGAAAGAATAGATAGTTAAAAAATCCCTCTACCTCACTCACTCGTCTGGACATAGTATAACTATAATGGATAGAGGATGAATATTTTATTAATTAAATGATGGTGGATAATGATGTTTCATATATAGTGGGGGTCTTTCATGGTAGTTGGAGGGTACAATGTCAATATCCTTCATTATCATAATACCATACTATGATTGAAATATTATGTATGGATGGCATGTGGATGTGTGGTAAATGGATGATGTTCTATATATTATTTTTTATTACTATTATTTATGAGTAAATTGGACCTTATATGGGTTAGGGTAGGTAGGGCTATGGTCCGACCCCAATCGGGTGTGGTATGGTTAGTATGATTAAGTGGATATGAAAGTGATGGGATTTCCAGGAAATTTACCATTAGGGAATGATAGTGATAACTATTGGGGATGTGGTGCAGGATATCCTCTTTCTATATTCCTTGATATTATTTTATTATACTTGTATGTGACATTTAGTGAGAGTGCCTTAGTGAGGTTTGGATGTATTTGAACAAATAATTTCTTGTTGGGTCTTCTATGTATTCACTGAAGCATGTATATTCTTCTTCCATAATTGTATTAGTGTTCTTAGAGAGGATATTACTGATTACACATATATCATCATGCCTACATGTACTATTTTTTGATTTTTCCATTGTATGTTCAGAGACAGATTTAATCGTTACTAGTTTAGATCTGGGAGTTATGGTTGGAGCTTCTACTTAAGATTTTATTTTAGTACTTTCACTTTAAAGACTTTTATTTTTATGAGATTTTATATATTATCGTTGTTTTGGATGATGGTTTTATTTTATATTATTTCATTTAGTGGTGGTTTTTTCACAATATTTCAAGGTTATTTCAGGGTAATATATCCCATTTACATATCTTATACCATCAGTGTTATTCTCCAACCTAGGAACTATTATAAGCAAAACTCATGGGTCACTCTCATCTTCAATATAGGCCCAATATGGGTTTTAGGGAGTGTAGGTCATAAAAAAGTAGTATAAAAGATTTTAATCGGAGTTAGGATAGAGATTGAAATGAGGAACTAGTGAGGATTGCATGGGTTTGGCATGGAGGAAGTGTTAGTTGAACCTAGTGTGTGATGTAACAAGGGAGATTAGCTTGGACACAACTGATTGCAGCCCCCCAATGATCCAAAAAATAAATTAATGCTACTAAAATCCATAGAAAATATGTTATTGATCATGGAGTATATGCATGGAGAAGTTACATGATTCATGATTCTTTTCACTTTTATTTGAATTGGGGTAATGATAGAATAAATTAAATGAATTTAATTTAATTAATCTTACATAAATTCCATGTACTAATCTTCAAAGTTTACTTTTTTCATATATAGATTACTACTAGATATTATTCATGTGTGGTTTAGGTTTGTGAGGTTCAAGAATTTGGCAGTTTGACCATTAGAGGAATGATCTGGTTGGGGAGGGTGTGATTTAGAGGAAGAATTTATGTGAATTTTAGTATCAAGGATTATCTGAGTATGAGGGGAGAATCTATGATTTATAGATTGGGTAATGGTTAAAAGAGATTAATATTTCCTTCAATTTTATCCAAGATAGAGTAGAGTATTAGGTTCTTCTAGCTAGTAGTTAGAGGAACAGGGTCAAGATCTAGTGGTCGATTTTTTATCATGGGGAGAGGAAGGAGGAAGATGTTTCATAAAATTATTTATAAAGGTTGTTTCATAATGATTTTAAATCATTGAATATTATGTAGTTGAATGTGTAGGATTTTATCTCCCTTTAGAAGGTCTACATGAGTGTGTGGGAATATGGGAGGGCCTCCTTCTCTTTATCCCTAATATTTTTCCTGATGACGATTCTAGAAAATAGATGTTTCAGGAGGAGTTACACAATGTTATTATATATTAATTCAGTCAATTTATATTACCTATGTATATAGAAGTTCAAAATACAGTTTAAGTGATTCATATGATGCATGAAAAACCCAAATCATCTTGAGCAGTGACCCATTGAGGCTCCTTGAGGAGAAGTGTTGTTGGTGGAGGATATCAGGTGTATAGTTTTTTTAGGTGTCAGCCTGAGGGGTGTCAGCCCCCATTGTTTTATCCCAATTATGTGGAGTTATTAGTTCTCATTCATCCAATGAGATCTTTATTCTTACATAATTCATTTTCAGAGGTCACTTCCATCATTGATATCAGATCCTAACAATTATTGAGGCTTAGGAAGGTATAGTATGTAATATTCCTTATCAGAACCAGTAGCAGAACTTGAATCATTTGACATAAAATTAGCTAGATTTAAGTTTTATACTATACTAATTGGATATAGTGATATTGGGTGATATTCCCATGATGTACCGCACCCTCGAGGATATAAGTTTGTTTGTGGTCATTGAGGTTGTTTTCCAAATCATGGTAGAGGAGATGAACAGGGATAGTTGCATGTTATGAAGATGATGAACCCAAACAGGCTGCGGGAACATTCGATGTAACTTTTTTTTATAATATACCATGTATTTTTCTTTATGTTATTTTATGTTGTTAGATTATTTTACTTCTCTCATTATGGTAAGAGCCTTAAGACTCAGGGTGGAGATTCTTATCGTGCCCCTAATTTGGATTATGTCATTTGGAGGAAAACCATGATTGTTTTAGGTGTGTGGGATTTTTTAGCTAAGGATGCGGTAGCATCAGTTGTCTAGAGATTAAATATTTCATGAGATATAACCCTATAATGTCATCATTTTCATTGAATTTTTCTATTATTCTTGTATAGTAATTTATTTCTTTTAAATGATAGTTATTCATGTGATTATGAGGGCCAGTGTGCGGGGTTTATTGGGAGACATATATTGTCAAATGGTTTATAGGTTCACATAGTCATGATTGTCTCATCTTGAGACATTTTCCTTGTATTAGGTAGGAGAATTACTCTCATAGTTTCCTAGATTCCATGAATAGTTTTTGGATGTGTTTCTAGAGGAACTTATGATGCTTCCCCCATGAAATAATATTGATATTGGGTTAGAGTTTCATCAACATGAATCATTGATTAAGATATCCCCTTATCAGATGGATCCTACTAAGCTACAAGAGTTTATGATTCATATTGAAGTCCTATTGTGTAAGGGTCCCATCCAAAAAAGTGTGTCTTCATGGGGTACTCCAGCATTATTCTTGAAGAGGTCAGAAAGTGTTAGTAGGTGTGGTATATACTACCATATGTTTAATCCTGTGATTATTAATAACTATTATTCTCTTCCAAGGATTTATTATTTTTTCCAAGATGAGGGGATCCAGCTGGTTTTCAAAGGGGTTTGTGTGTCATCAACTATAGGTGAAAGAAGAAGAAATTCTAAAAAAGTGTTCATAATCATTATAGGAACATTGAATTTTTTGTTATGTTCTTTACTGTCATGAACACACCAAATATTCTCATATGACTTTGGAAATATTTGTTCCATTAGTTTATTTATTAGTTTGTATTGGTGTCTGTTAATGAAAATCTTATATACTGAAGTTCAGATGAGGAGATTATCGTGCCTCTTCAGGTGATTTTACAAGTCCTTCAACACTATAATCTCAATGGTATGTTTTTTAAGTATATGTTTTTTATTCCAAAGGTGGAATTACATAATAAAATGGTTTCTTAGAAGGGGGTATCAGCTGATCCTTTGAATATTGAGGTAGTTATTTCTTGGTAAGTACCCAAGAATGTTTCTTAGGACTATATATCCCTTAATCATTCAAACTATTTTTATATTTTTGTGTCTAAATTATCTTTGATTATTGCCTCCTTGAAATCTTTGAACAGGAATGACCAAGAATTCATACCGATTGATCAATTTCATATGGCTTTCAACTACCTAAATGATAGATTTATCAATTCTCCTATTCTCTTTCTTCCAAAGGATTGAGTGATTTTTGAGGTTTTTAGTGACTCGTATTGTATTGGTCTGGGAATTTTCTTGATAAAGTAAATTGTAGTGATCTCATATGGGTCTAAGAAGTAACATCCTCTTAAGAATATCTTGTACACCCATGATCTCATGTTGTAATTTGTGGTATTTTCTCTAACGATAGGGTGACATTACCTCATTGGTGAGAGTTTTTTGGTCTTAAAATATTATAATACCCTATGGTATATTTTCTCTTAGCAGTTGAATTTCTTGTTGGATTATAAAATCAAGATCTATTAAACCATAAGTAAATAGAATTTTTAAAAAAATTAATTCAGTATAAAGTCTTGGGGAGATTGATTTTCGTTATCTAGAGATATATATAGAGTGATAAAGGAGATTATGATGATGAATATTGATGTGGAGGAATCTAGATGTTGAGTTTTACCATTTTAAATGATAGTGAAATTGTATTTGTTGTAGTTATTGGAGGATTCTCGCTGGAAAAACAAAAGCTATATGCTATATGGGATTGAATCATTATTAATTATGCTCAAGATGTGTGGTCAAAGGATGATTTGCATCATATATTGTTCTAGGGAAGGTTTTTTTTCATTGTTGGTGCATGAGAAGGTCATATTTGAGTTCAATATATTGGAAGTGGTAGTATATAATTGTATATTCAATATGTATCATGCCTTGAGGTTTCAAATTTTCTAGCCTAGGATGAATTGATTTTTGGTTAAGTTCATATCACAATGATTAGTCTGGTGATGGCTGAAGGTAGAGTATCATGTTCTTTTGGATTTTTTATAGTCATTGGATATTATTGAGTTGAAGTGGGATGATATATTAAGTAATTTAATCATAATTCTTCCATGATCCTAGGGAGGGTGTGATTTAATCTTTGTTATAATGGTTAGGTGGATGAATTCAACAAATTTCCTAGTGTTTGGGTAGTCAAGTCCCATGGTTTTTATGGAAATGTTGTGTGTGGATTAGGTTTTCTAGATTCATTGGGTGTTGAGTACCATCATCTCTAATCAATATTTTTATTTTAAATTGCAATTATGAAGAGGTATTTAGGGTAATTTTGGATTTGAACTACACTAGGGAATTCATTTCCTTCCTCAAAAAATAGGTATGTAGAGAGGCCCATTTAGACAATTGAGAATATATTGTGTGCATATTTTCTTGATTTTAGCGTACCATGGATAAAGACCCAACAATTAGTTGAATTCTATTATAATAACAGTTACCACTCTTCCATTTTCGTGGCTCTATTCAATAAATTATATGGGAAGCCTTGTAGATCTTGGTTTTTCTGGACTGAGGTTGGGGAGGCTATTGTCCTTGGACTATATTTTTTATAATTCATAAAAGATAATGTTCTAATGATTTGGAAGTGGGTTATGATGGTATAGGACCGTTAGAAATCATATTTTAATTAGTGGGGGAATCCTATGGAGTTCAAGTTTAGATATCATGTGTTTTTTCGGATTTCTCCATGTCATGGGTAGCAATGTTTTGGACATGTTATAGGGTTTCTCCATGGTTCATTAGTCTTTTCAAGGTGTACGGGCATGTCGATGAGGTGGTGTATCAGTTTACAATTCCCCTATAGATATACCATATTCATGACATCTTCCATGTGTCACAAATTCATCAATATATTCATGGTGACTCACATATAATTGATTAGGTAGAGTTAAATATGGAGAATGATGTGAAATTTGTAGAGAGTTTAATTGAGGTCCAAGATCATTTGGAGGTGTTTCATAAGAAATTTATTACTTTAGTTATAATTTTTTGCGAGTCATGGTGGTTTAGAAAAGAGTACATGGGAACATCGGTTGCATATTCATGATCATTATCATTTGATATTTTTTATATATGTTTTTATAATATTTTTTATACTTGATTTAGTTCAGGATTGATTGATATGGTTTTTTATGCATATTTATTTTAAGTATGATTAATCTAAAGTTGATTAAGGTCAATTTATATCATCACATAGTTTGAGAGGTATCTCCCAGGGGTATTTGGGTTGTTATTTTTTTCTCTAGGTTGGGTTTTGATTCTTTGTTTTGAAAATCATTTTAGTGGCATTAGATTTAATGTAATGGGCCTTTTAGGACTATTTATTTGTTCTTTTTGGGTGTCGGAGGTGTCGTGTGGAGGTTCAAGGAAGGAAAGTGATGTTTTAATTGATATCTCAACTTAGAATAAGTGTATTATGGTCTGGACATGAATGTTGTGTCATGGATAGTTGGTTAGAAGATGTTAGTAATACTTTTTGGTGCACTATAGTGTTCTCATGGGAGTTATGATGTAAAGTAAGCAGGTTGGGATTTCTTAGTTCTACCTTTATAAGGGTGTTATGTCATATAGTTATGAGTTTAATCATTAATTTATTCTATGTTTGATTATTATTATCGAAATAGAATGTATTGTGGAATAGTTATCACTAATTCCACATGGATATTGTATTGTTGTATTCTATTTATATTTCATTTAATGGTTATTTGTGTTGTCACTCCTAATTTGTTCCATGGAAATTAGTGGTAGGATTACATGGCTCTCTCCTTTGAAATTATGATTCAATATAAAACTTGTGATACACTATTGATGGGGATCAAGGTTTTATTTGTTATTTCACAAGATAGGATGTTATGGTGAGTTGAAATCCCTATTCAGTTTCCCTTTCCTTGATTATATCGTATTAAAGGGTTAACTTAATTTAAGAGGGGAGATGTTAGGGGTAAAAATGGTGTGGTTTCCAAGATTCAATAAATTTAACCCTAATCTATAATGAACCCTAACCATTTCATAATTTTCTTATAATTTTCCAAACCATGTAAAAAATAAAAACCCCCTATAAAATCCCTTTAATTCCACAATTTCACTAAAACGTGGGAACCCTAGGTGTTTTTTTGGGATAACTTTTGGAAATATTTTTTTGTGCCTTAATCCTCAGCTTACAAGATACCTTGTTCAAGATATGAGTTTATATTCCCTCATATTATCCTTTTTCCCTCACTCTATTATATTGGGAGTTTGGAGCTGTGATAAGTGTTTTTTGGGAGATTTTGGTTCATGTTTTTAATCAATTTTTTATGATTTAGATTTATTTTTGTGCCTCTTGTGTGGGATTGTTCTTTTGGTTTTATTTTTACCTCATTTTTTTATAGTAGCTTATGAAGTTTTGGTTTACGTATGGGATTCAAGAAATATCTTTCCATGTGTGAATAGTGTATGTTTTATTCTCTACATTTTGTTGGGTGAATGTTAAGGATTTATTTAAAGAATATAATGAATTTAAGAAAATAAAATTGGGGGGAAGGGGTTTATCTCATATTTTCACCAATTACCACAATATTTCTATTGTAATTGATTCATGTTATTGTTATTGCTAAAAATTATTATTTCTACTGAGATTTGTGTACTCTTGATTTGGTTTTACTATTGGAATCATCTTTCATAAAAATATAATAACTTAAAGAGGTTAAATTATCTGGTTGTGTAGAATTTGATATTGAAGTGATATTTCATGTTAAAATATAGGAGAGTATGGATGTTTTTAGATGTTGGAATTGGGTAAAGATTTTTTTTCATACATTTTTATTATGTTGCGACTTGTGTGGATATTAGGGGACTTATTGTGAAATAATTTTATTATTGTTTTTTGATATGGGTGTGTTAGGTAGTGTGTCTTTCATTATTTATCATGGAAAATAGATTCTTTGGGGAATTAGTGGGGAGTTGTTGACATATAATAGTGTGGTGGTTTGTGTGGTTGGGATCCATATTTGGTATGGGATGTCTTTTATATTTTTTTTGGTTAGTGGACATTTTTGGGTTTATTTTGTAGTTTCATGGTAGGGTTGGACTAGTGTGAAACATGACTGTAAATTAATTTCCTATATATGAAATTAATTTGGGTGGTGTATGAGATGTTTTTTCATTAAATATGGAATTCAATGACATAAAAGTTTTCTATGGCTCGTAAACAATAAATCATGAATTTTTTGATTTTTTTACTAAAAGGGGGAACTTCTGGGTTTTGATGTGGCTATTTTGTGTGGGAATTTGGGCTGGTAGATGAGGTATAAGTGCTAGCAGTTATTAGTGGAAATTGGTAGAGATGTGGTGATGTTGGTGATAATGTTCACCACTATGGAGTAAGTGGACTTTAGAGTGAGGATCCACATGATAATATATCCAACTTCATTGATGTTTGTGATAATGTTCACAACTATGGAGTATATTCAGACGCAATAAGACTATGCATCTTCCCATTTTCCTTGTGAGATTGAGATAAAGACTAGCTTAAATGTAAAGCTCCTGATTCAATCATGACATGGGATGATATTTCTAATAAATTATTAGACACATACGTTCCACTTATCTGAACATGGAAGCTACGGAACAACATTCATAACTTCGTTCAAACTGATGGAGAATCTGCATGGGAAGCATGGGATTGATTTAAGGAGACAATGAAGAAATTACCACAATAAAGACTAGACATGTGGATCCAGCTTCAAACCTTCTACCAAGGCCTCTAGCAAGCCACATGAAGAGTCATCGATGCTTCCACTAATGGATGACTAATTTTCAAAACACTAGAAGTCATAAGAGTCATCTTAGATGAAGTCCCACATGATGCCAGTTTGTGGAATAGTGATCATAGACCACCTTGATGTGGTATCAAACAAGTGAAATATAATTCAAGACTAGAAGTATATGTTTAAGAAATCACAAAAAATCAAAAATCATTTCAGTTTTTTTATACACAACCCCCTCCCACACATTTGATGGAAATAAAATCATGTGAAATGGGTGGTGGACCACATTTATATCAAGACAACAAGGTAGGAGTCGAAGAACCAAAAGATCAAGGTTTTAATTACATCAATTACAGTAAGAAAAACTCTCCATTCCAACAACAGAAGAAATATTATCAGAAAAGGTTCGCTCAGTAGCCACCTCCGAACATTCATGGCTATTATCCATAGAAAATTGGTCAAGAAACATTTCAAAATCAAGGACTGCCAGGGTATCCACCCATGAACCCTATTCCAAGATCAAAATAACAAGTGTGGCAACAAATTGTCCCCCAAAGAGAAAAGTCTCAATTTCAACCACCTCATACAAGGCCTCAGCAACAACCTACTCCTCTCCAAAGTAACATAGAGAACCTTATGGATACCTTTGTTCAAAAGGTAGACCAGTGAATGATTACTCATGAGATAGAGATACAGAACCAATGATCTGCCTTGCAGAATCTCTACTTTTAAATGGGACAGATCTCAAAGACCTTGTCTGACAGATTACCAGGTACTCTACCTGGTAACACAGAGACATACCAAAGGGAACAAGATAAATATATATTTCTGAGGAGTAGAATGATTTTTTACTTTAAACAACCTAGTGGAAGACATTAAAGGTAACCATAAGATTCTAAGAAGCATCCACCAATATAAGAAGAAGTTGATAAAACCACACAAGTGACACATAAAGATGTATCACTAGCTGTAGAAAACTATACTCCTAGTTAACCAAAGGAACTTGTTTATATTTTCACACCACCATACATGACACCTCTTCTTTTTACAGAGAGAGAGAGACAAGGAGAATAGTAGGCACAATACAAGATGTTCCTAGAGATATTCAAGTAGCTGCACATCAATATACCATTTGCAAAAGCAATTTCTCAAATGTCAAAGTATGAAAAATTATTTAATGATCTATTGTCCAAAAAAATAAAAATAAAAGAAATTGGTGTCATTTAATTAAAAGAAGAATATTATGATGTGGTTTAGTAGATGATCCCACCAAAAATTAGAGACCCCTGATGTTTCTCAATTCTATTTTCTACTAGAGAGTGCATGTTTGGAATAGCTCTATGTTATCTTGGGGAAAGCATTAACTTATTTTCAATTAGTGTATTTCAAAATTTGGGACTCTAATATCTCAAAACAACTTTAGTAGCACTGCAACGTGTAGATAGATCAGTGAAGTATCCTAGAGTAATTTTTTAAGATGTTCTAGTCAGAGTAGGAAAATCCATATTTCCAGCAGACTTCCTAGTTTTAGACATGGAAGAAGAATTTTACGTCCAATAATTCTATGAAGACCATTCCTAGCCCTAGTAAATGCTCTGATAGATGTGAGTCAAGGATGTATGACCTTTTGAGTCAGAAAATACCAAGTAATCTTCAACCTCATCAAATCTTCCCAAAAATAAGAAAATATTGTTGATTTCAATGCTATATCTCTTACCCAAGAATGAAATTAATACATGGAAACAGAAGAAGACAGTTATGATCCACCCTTAGAGGCAGAAGAAGAATATGATTTTGAGGGAATAAGATTTAATGAACGTCTCACATGATATATATTCCTACCCTTCTCCCCCTCAGTTATTAAACCACCAACACGGGATTTTAAACATCTACCTGGTACCCTTATATATTCATAATTAGGAGCTTCAACCTCCCATCCAATGATCATAAACTGTAAACTATCTCAAGCACAAGAATAAAAATTGTTTGAATCATTGAAGTGACACAAACAGTCAATTTCTTGGGGAGTGGCATACATCAAAGGAATCATACAAACTGTATGCACCCATAAGATTCTATGTGAGGAGGATTTGAAACCCAAACGTTAACCTTAAAGGAGGATCACACCACCCTTGAATAATGTTTTCAAAAAGGAATTATTGAATCTTCTTGATGCAGTAATAATCTTTTCCATATCTAATTGAGAATGGGTGATCCTTCTATAAGTAGTGCCTAAAAATGTGGACTTATAGTTGATAAGACTGATGAGAATGAATTGATCTCAACACACAATATCCCTAGATGGAGAGTTTGCAAGGATTATAGAAACATGAATACAGAAACATGAAAATGTCATTTTCTCTTACCCTTAATAGAAAAAATGTTGGAAAAACATAAAGGACAGGAACTCTACTATTTCCTAGACTGATATTCAAGATACAACCAAATTGCAGTCAACCCAGATGATTATTCAAGGATCATGTTCACATTCCCATTTGGAACCTTCTCATACAGGTGCATGTCATTCATAATGTTTAATTCACCAACAACATTTCAGAGATGCATGATAAAAAATTTTCATGATATGGAATAATAATTCTTAGAAATATTTATGGATGACTTATCAGTATACAGAAAATCATTTAAAGTTTTCCTAAGAAATATGGATCTTGGTTTAAAATGCTGTAATGAAAAATAACTAGAATTAAATTGGGAGAAGTTTCATTTTATGGTTCTATGAGGCATAGTACTAAGACATAAAATCACCAAGGAATGGATGTCGATCCAAAAAAGATCGAATTCATCAAGGATATACTCGTAACTTCTATAGTTAAGGGTAAAAGAAGCTTCCTGGGCCTTACTAGATTCTACAGAAGATTTGTTATGGGATTTGAAAAAGTATCTTGTCCATTGATGCATATTTTGTAAAAATATGTTTCTATTGAATTCATTGAGTAATTTACGAAGGCATTCAATAATTTGAAGATAAGATTTACAGTAACACTAATAATCATTACACCCAACTAGGATAATGAATTTGAACTAATATGTGATGCCAGTGATTTTACTGTTGGCACTGTGTTAGGACAATGAGTTGGTCACATCTTTTTTTCTATCTACTATGAAACCCATACACTAAATTAAGCCCAAGTAAACTACATGACTACAAATAAATAAATCTTAGTTTTTGTGTATGACTTTGAAAAATTATGTTCCGATCTTATCTTATCTAAGGTGATTATGCACATAGATCATGCTTCCTTAAGGTACATAATGAATAAGAAGGATGCCAAGCCAAGGATGATAAGGTGGATCCTCCAACTACAATAATTTGATATTGTTATCAATGATACCAAAGGCAAAAAGAATTTAATTTCTGATCATTTATTCTGACTTCCTCTACCAATCATCAAAGATGATGATGATATTGATATCAATGTTTCATTCCTAGATGAAATCATGTTCATCATTAAGGTGCAACTGTGGTTCTCTGATATTTCCAATTATCTTTCCATGGAATTTTTACATCAGTACCTCCAATATAAATAGAGGTCACAATTTTTTTCAAAAATACAACATTACTACTAGGATGAACCACTCATGTTCAAGCATTGTGTTGATGTATTATTATGATGATGAATTCCTAAAGATAAAACCCTATATGTAATATAAGTGTTTCATATGTCACCAACAAGAAAACATCATGGACCTGAGCACACTGTAGAAATTTTTTTGTAAAGTGGGATCTTTTGGATCATGCTACTCTAAGATGTAAGCGAATTCTATAAAATCTATTATAGGTGCCAACGAACTGGGAATATTAGAAAATGGAATGAAATACCTCAAAAACCTATCATGAAAGTAGAAATATTAGACATATGGGGAAGAGAATTTATGGGACCATTTCCCGCTTTATAAGGAAAATCTAATTTTTGGTTGGCATTTTCTACATACCAAAGTGGGTAGAAGCTGGAGCAACCTCGCATGACACGGTGAAAGTGGCGATGGAATTTCTGAAAAAGGTAGAATATTCAATATTTGAAATTACAAGATTACTCATTAGTGATCTAGGAATACATTTTACCAACCAATATGTGAATGTATTTATTGCAAAGTATGAATTTAGGAACAATTTAAGAACTCTATACCACCTGAAAACAAGTGGGAAAGATGAATTTTCAAATAGGGAGATCAAGAAAATTCTAGAGAAAACTATGAACACCAGCTGAGGATATTTGAGTCTAAAACATAATGATACACTATGGTCATACTTTACTACATAAAAACACTCATACGAACAACACTTTTTATACTAGTTTATGTTAAACCATTTCATTTACCATTTTAACTGTATCATCCCTCACACTGAGCAATCAAGAAGCTGAATTTGGATTCTAATAAAGAAGGAGAAGCTCAAATGCTATAGTTGACAGAAATCGAAGAAATTAGGAAGTTTTCCTATGAATATTCGAGGATATACAAGGAAAAAACTATTAAATGGAATGATCAATGCATTTCAAGGTGTATCTTTGTCCAAAGGAATAAGGTCCTCTTGATCAACTCAATATTGAAACTATTCCCTGGTAAGCTGAAATTTTGATGGTCTGGCCCTTTTGATGTTGTTTGAGTATTCCATTATGGGACCATAAATATTCCGAGAGAGGTTGAACCCACTTTTAATGTTAATGGAGAAAAATATAAAATATTTAACAGAAAACCTCCATGATGGTTGTTTCATTATCCTCTAGTTCATTTGAGGCCTAATTGAGTCAATCTATTGATGTTAATGGGAGATTTGACTGGGAGGAATCCTAGTGTAGTTTATCTTAGCCTATATTAGATTAGAATATCCTTATGGATTTTAGATAAGTTAAGAGATATATTTTAGGGGTTAAAACCAAATTTCACTAAAAATTCCAAGTACATGTCGCGTAACCCCATTACACCATGTGTGACCTTTCAGTCAAAAATCCGTTAAAACCCATTACATGACGCAATCCACTATTACACATTGTGTACCTCACTAGATTTTTTTTTAAATTAGGTCCTGAACCCTAGGTTCATGGCCTGAAACCACCCTCCTACTCCCAACTATCTTTCCTCCCTCCCGAACACTTGAACCCCTCATCCTTCCTCACCCGCTCACTTCCTCCCTCTCCTACCTCACCGACCACCCCTTCCTCTCACTCAACAGCCCAAAACTGATCCAAATCTCCTCCTAATATCTTCAAACCCATCCCCTCCCTCCTCTCATATACACACACCAAAAACCCCAAAAAATGAACTCCCTCCTCCTCATTCGGTCCCCATCGAACCCCACCTCCCATCCTCAACCTAACAACCCTAATCCTCCAAACTCGATGGAACGAACCAAGATGTTATGCCCGAAACCATTTGACTCCTAGTCCAACCATGATGAGTTGCCTCCTTAAAGGCACCCACATGGTAACATGCCTCTAAATTTTATGCACCTCCTATGGCAACTCGTGTTGCGCTAACCGCTCAGATCGACTCCTCCTCCACCTCCAAGGAATCCTCTAGTGACGAAAATACCCACTTACACCATTTCCAATAATTTTCCAACCCAAGGATCCATGTCAATGTAACAAAGCTATAGGAAAATCCCATGTAGACAAACAAGACCTTGGAAATTCCCATCCTATCCTGAATGAACTACAATGATGTCGTCATCGACCTCCCGGAGACACTGCATATGGAAAGAATCATTGAGGTGTGAGAGGAGACCTATAGGGAGCTATTTCTAGAGTTCATGTCCACATCCTATGTGGCCCTTAATAGCAACATCTTCCACATGGGTGGTCGGACATAATATCTTTCCTTCATCGAGTATAATATTGGCCTCGAAATTTATACAAATGAGTTTGTCACAACATAGGTTTTTCGAATCATTGGCATGAGCCACCCTGAGAAGATTTGTAGTGTCTAAGGGAGTTGATTTCATGGGACCCATAGATACCCCATGACCCATGGTTAATAAATTATAACTAATTTCAGAGCCCATATCAATGGATTCTTCATAGTTCCAGGACACATGGGTGGTTTTCTAGGGCTGAGTCACATTGGAGTGTCATCCATGTCGATGTGCTTATTCCTGTAGCATCCATGAGAAGTCCACCCATAAACATGGTTGTATAGTTATAACACTATTACAAGGCCCATTACCAACGGACTATGGGTACTTTGATTTGAGGGTCATTTATTAATCACCTAGCCTGATACCTCATTGTTTTCGATACATCTCTTCGTCTTACCTCCCTAGGACCCATTGAGCTTATTGATTTCATGATGCATCACAAGATGAAGATTTTAGTGGAGGGTGATATATAACACTAAGAAATTCCATCTTTGAAAGGGGATGGAAATATTTAAATCCACATTGGTACCCTTCACCAATCCAACTTTCATACCAGTGACCTCCCTTCAATTGGTACCCCTCCACCACCCACCCCAGACCATATATACAGCTCCACAACTCCACTATCTATCACTTCCCCGCTAGCCTCTATTGCAGCTACTACCACTAATAGTATCGAACATATGCTTCCACCACCACATGATAGGGAGTTGATGAGGGAGGAGATTTTTGGCTCTGACTACTAATCTCAATCGGCCATTTTTCTCATTTTTTTTGTTATAGGCTTTTTGTTATATGGATGGTTATTTTCAATTTTTCATCTGTGAAGACCCATTTTTTGTATTAATAATTTATATATATATGAGAATTGATTTTTTGTCACTTATAATTGGATTTCATTACATATCATTCAAATTTTAAATATCCATGTCTAGATACTCTGTGTCATTCATGGTTATTGAGGGACTGGTACCACCAGCTATTATGGTCCAAAGGGTTACCCAACACATCGTAGAAATAGAATGTTAAATTAAGTAATTTTCCATAGAGATTCATGCCCATCATCAACCACCTCGATCTATGATTCCATTCCTTTCACAACTAATTTATGATCACACTTCCCCTAAAATTATCAATCAGGTTAAGAGATCCCTCGAGTTAGAGACCAGTATCTATAAATTCATGAGAAGAAAATGATCCAATGGACGTCATTGCAATATATTTTTGTTCCATATGTCTGGATGAGAACATCCTATTACTGCTTTATGGGAGGAACCCATATTTTATCACTTTTCTCTAATGAGTCATCATGTTGAGTCTTTTTATTTTTTACATTGAGTTCCATGGAAATTTGTTGTAAAATTCATAGAATTTTAAAAAAAATGTTTATTCTTGTTCATCTTACTATGCACCTACCTATTATTATTATTCTCAAATGTGTAATACATGTGTACTAATTTTTCATCTAGTGTAGGAATTGTTTTCTAACTCATTTTTATGGTGACCCAAATTTATCCAAAGACATTCCAAGTTCCCCCATGGCATGCCACTTATTATAGGGAAATCTTGATTCCCTAAATTTTAAAATTAACAAATTCCATTTCATTTTTTCTAATCATTATTTTATATATCACTCCCACAAATCCTTCCATGGTTAGTGCGGACACTGGCACCTTCTACGTGTGGATGAGTTCCTCATGATTTTCATTTTTGTTACACTTGTATTTATCCTTTTCTCAATTTCCTAGGAGACTTTTTTCAAAATTGTATGAATACCTTAAACCATAAAAACTTTTATCCCATTTAAATAAAAGAAAATTTTAATTTATAAATTTTTAGAATCCATGTTTTGTCTATAGTTATAATTTTAGAATTATTTCTGATCTTATAAATTTATTTCAAACTAAATATTATTGAAATTATGGTAAATTGACTTATTACATGATTTTATACCAGTTGTGATTTCTAGTTTCTACTATTGTTATCATTACCCGAGAGGATTCAAAGCTTACAATTGCGTATTCTTTTATGAGCATATTTATTGAGTGACAAATGGGGTATGTAAACCTATCATAACATGCATTTAGATCTTAGTGAGGCTATGAATGAATAAGTAAAATTTTAAAATGATTGAGAAAATTTTTGTTGAGACACTTTTTTATGATACCCACCTTTCATATTTTCTTCATTAAACCCATAGTTTCCATGAATAGCCTTTTATGAAGAATTTATTCCATGAAACTTTTCCCTTCCTACCCTTATCTTAGTGTAATTCTTGACTTTACTATTGAAAAGTGTGGGGAGGTGTTCAGAAATAATATGATGATTCTATGATAGATATATATTGTGTACTCATTAGACTATTTTTTTATGATCCATGTTTACTTCTTATCATTTCACTTTTATTTTTTTCCTTTTCAAAATAAAAAAGAAAAGAAAAATTGACATGGGTTGTGTATTTGGAAGGTTGACAATCACCATTTCCAAAATGATGAATCCCTTAAAGCATCATATATGGATAAGGGATGGAAGTGAGATCTGTAACACCCCGACCCAAGTTACCCAGAGTCGGTGCATTATTACGTATCATTGGCATGATCACAAAAGATCAAGTCTCAAAAGACCGATTAGTTTAGTATCCTTGGAAGTACTAGATACACTCATAAGGTCTACATTACATCATAAAATGGGAAACTACAACAAAATTGTTTCCACAGACAACACTGAGATCCCATAGACTATCCCTACAGGTTAGTCATGATATACTTCTTTGTATCCTGGGAAAAATAAAACATAGAAAGGGGTGATCTCAGATGCTTGGTAAGGATAACAATAAAGCAGAAACTTTCATAAATAGGCCTAAATATTTATGGAAATGTATTAGACTAAAACAAAAGCCTTTTAAACTTGAACATCAGTATAATATGGCAAACATAAAATCAAATAATTCCATTTACTTATTCACATGGATATTCTACGAGTCGAATAATCACATGCAATATCAATATCAACTTTCATAATGATGGAATGCATAATTCCAGACATCATAACCACATAGAAAAGGCCTTGTGCCAAGAAAACAAATAAGATTTTTTCAATGCCTTGTTACAAGACACAAGTTTGTCTCTAGAGACCTACCGATGCATCGAGGAGCTATAGTGGTCTCCACCCATCACTTACTAAGTCCAATGCATTCCTCGCATAAAAATGTTTAAACATAACATAAACATTCGTATTAAAATTGGCATACGAAATGTCAATACTTTATCCAGAAACCATCAATGGTATGAAATAACACATCCACATTCAAACATATCACAAAACCTTCAATAAAATATGGAATCTTTGTATCATAATAAATCAACTTCAAATAATCTTAAAATCCATCAAAGGATGTTGACATAGATGAAATCAAAACCTTGTTAGAGAAATATCTCTTACTATTTTGAAATCATTTAAAATTCATTTAATTATAAAAGAAAACATTTATTTTTTAAATATTCTTACAATCTTGTAAGGGAGGCGTTGATGATGTTATAATGGAGGAAAATAGCCGCACCCTCTGTATAAGTTAAAAAAACGTTCTTGCCTTATTTTTTTCTAAAAGGTCATAAAGTACCTTGTTTGGAAAATGACGGAAAGATTAATCTCAAAACATATAAGGTCAAATAAGGGAATAAATGAATTTACCCCATTGTATAGTAAATAGTTAAAATGTTTGGAAACACATTTTTAAGAAACATCGATGTGGATAATATAGAGGTCCTAGTAGATACTTACGTAAAAACAACCTCGGATAATAAAGAGATTGTGAAATTAACACTTACCTTGTACTTTCCTTGGTCGAGGGTAGTTTATCCTCCTATATAATGGTGAAATAATTTTTATTAAATTATAAAATAATCATATACATTAATATGATATCATATATGATCTTTTCACATTTCTTTGTTAATAATATCTTAGTATTATCGTCGTTTCGGGTGTTAACTGATTCGTTTTCATTTATATGACTTGTTACATAAGAAATGTGTGTTATGGATGGGATGTATCTTATTAATATTCAGAATTATATTAAGTCTTTAAACATTATTTTTAATGCTCTAATGAAAATTAGTATTGAATGGATACGATGGGGAATGAATCTCATCGCGTTCGTTGAGACGGTAATCTGTACGTACGCATTAGCGACAATATCATTCTTTTGATATTAAATTAATATTTAATTGGATGGTATATCATATATACAGAATCATTATCATGTAATATTTATTATTTAAATCAATTAAAAATCATTATTAAACCCATACAAATAATAATGTATTGAATAACAATTACACCACGACGTGGAGACGGTAAGCCGTACGTACGCGCATATGGTGACATGCCATTAAAAGGATGGATAGAATAATGAATATGGTTGTACCATATTTATAATAACATAACAGTATATAGAAGATACTGGATTTATTATTTTATAATGGAAACAAAAAAGAAAGAGGATGTGGAAAAAGAAAGGAACTTGAAAGAGGTGATGAAATATTTACCTCTTATTCGGGTTATTCCTTTTGATTTGATCAAAAGGGATCCTTATGTTGTATTTATGAATAAAGGAGGGCATATAGGATAAATTTAGGATATTTGAGAGGGTATTTGAGTAGGTTTTGGTTGATCCAAATGGCTTTGAAGGTGTGGATTTGAGGGAAGGGGGAGAACCCTTTTATAAGAGGGGTGAGGGGCACCTTAGGAAAAGCTATAAATACTATTTTATAATAAGATCATTTTCTGTTTATAATGAATAAATAATGAATTACTTAAAGTCTAAGGTGGGGATGGGTCATAATACTCTCAACCAATAGGTTTTATATAGTTTTGTGTCACTATATTAGCTTTATCTTTTAGATTTAACTCTTAGTTAAATAGTTTTACATTTACCATGTCTCTTTGTATTTTTACATTATATGGTTAATAAACTTACTATAAACATACAATAGAATCCCAAGTGGTTCATTAATGATACAAATATCATTATATAAGTCTTTTGGATGAACCTCATATTTTTAGGAATAGAATATCAGTTAATAATATAATATTCGTTTTAAAAACTCTTTTATATCAATTTTGACACAATTTGGTATTTTGTTTTATCTAAATTCATAAAAGCATTATTAATTCACAAAAAATTCATCTAACAAACCCTAACATGTCATATTAACCTATAAAATTAGTTTAATATATAAAAAGTTTAAAATTACATTTATTTGGATATTTATAATATCATTTATTTTAATATTTTATTAATTAGGTAATTACCGCATCATCATTGTGTCATAAAAACATTTAATTATTTAATGTCTAAAAATTATAAATAAAATACCATTATGTAGGAAATATTTTTAGCATTATAATGAATATTTATAGTCAAATTTATCTTATTTGTAACTTTATATTAAAAATGGTTTAGTTATTAAACATTGAATTTAACACTTTTAACTTTCCTTTGAATTAAATAGAAATAAATGTCCTAATCTCATAAAAGTGGACCAAAGAGGTTCATATTTTATTCCTAACATTTTTTTGAGTCGAATTATACTTATCCAATAGAATTAAGACATGTTTTAGGGTAATAATAATATCATTTTTACCATTAATTGACCTATTTACTTTTAACTGTGGTAAATAAAAGTAAAAAGTTATTATTCATCAAAAATTATTTTCATCTTATTGAAACCACATTTTGCTTACTGATATCAACCATGTCTCTCAGATTTTTGATATTCAACTCACAGAAGCAGTAAAATTAATTTTTATGTAAATTTTCAAATGCTCCTAGGAGGTGGGTAAAAGACGGTAAAAAGTTAAATAAAATATTTATACATCTGAAATTATTATAAACAGAATCTAATGAATTAAATTGAACCTATATAGGTATTATGTATCTATTTTGAACTAAAATAAATTTAAATAAATTAAATAATTTTTTAAATAAAAATTCTGTTTTAAACTATAACTCAGTGTTTTTCACTATTCATCAAAAATTGAAATTTTTTAGAAAAATAACAAAAATTAACCCTACACTAATTTCGATATTCTGAATCCAAAAAATGAAGACCATTTTGAAAGATAAATTTTTTAAAATTTCAAAAAGTAGGTATTACTATTTATAACGGCTAGTTTGATTGGTTGTGGTGTGTTAGAACTCGAAGTTGCATACAACACACGCTATTGTATTATTCAAAGAGAAGCGTACCGTGGAAGCTTGTGGTGTTACATTTTCCCCTCCTTCAAATAATTTCATCCTCGAAATTTATAGAATATTAATGCATAAAAAGACGTGGGTGGTTCTTCATCACAAGTTCCTTGGGCCCACACGTTGCCTCTTCCATCTTATGGTTTTTGCATAGAACTTTTATCAGACAAGTCGTTTGGTTTCTCAACACTTGTCCTCTTGTATAAAGAACCTTGACAGGATCTTCTCTATAAGACAGATGAAGTTCCAGTTCTAATTCCTCATTGGTGAGTACATGCGTTGGGTCAGGCATGTATTTTCTCAATAGTGATACGTGGAACACATCATGAAGTTTGGAGAGACTTGGTGGCATTTCCAAATGGTAAGATATAGCCCCAATTTGTTCTAGAATTTAAAAAGCTCTGATGTACCTGGGACTCAATTTTCCCTTCTTACCGAAATGTATAACACCCTTCCATGGAAATACCTTCAAGAAAACATGATCTCCTACCTGACATTACAAATCCTTCTTTCAGTTATCATAATAGCTCTTCTACCTGCTTTGATCTGCTTTGATGTGTTTTTGGATTACCTTCACCTTTTCCATCATTTCCTTGACAAGTTCTTGGCCTACGAGTTTTCTTTTGCCAACATCATCCCAACAGGTTGGTGTGCGACATCTCTTTCTGTATAACACTTCATATGGTGCCAATTGAATACATGAATGGAAGCTATTGTTATTAGAAAATTATACCAGAGGTAAATATTGATCCCACATACCTTGAAAGTCAAGTATTCATGATCGCAACATGTCTTTGAAGGTTTTAATAGTCTGTTATAATTGTCCATCAGTTTAGGGGTGGTAGGGAGTGCTCAAATGAAGTTCAGTATCTAGGGATTTCTTAAGACTTTTCTAGAATCTTGATGTAAAACAGGGATCACGATTAGAAACAATCGATAGTGGTACTCCATGAAGTCTTACAACGTCATTAATATAAAGTCTTTCTAAACATTCAAGTGTTAAATCTTCTCTTATAGCAAGAAAATGTGCTGACTAGGAAAGACAATCAACAATGACACATATTTCATCGTTCCTTCTAGGAGTCTTTGGTAGTCCCATGACAAAGTCCATCATAATATTATCCCATTTCCACTCAGGTATGGGAAGAGGTTTCATGACTCTTCCAGTATGATGCCTTTTAGCATTCACTTGTTGACAAACCATACTTCTTGACAGAAAATCAGTAATCTCCCTCTTCATGTAGTCCCACCAAAAATGTTCCTTCAAATCTTTATACATCTTAGTGCTTCCAGGGTGTATAGAGAAATTGAAACTATGAGCATCATCCAAAAATTACCTTTTTAGATCAGATATATCGAGAACACAAAGTATCTTCCCATATTTTAAAATTACATCTTCATACACAAATTCACTCAATCTCCCATCATTCATAGCATTAATCTTCTTTTGAAACTCTTCATCACCAGTCTAAGAACTCTTCATCCTTTCTAGTAAAGATGGTTTGGCAACCATTTGAAAATGTATTGATGTTTCACCTTCAATGGTTATTCTCATATCAATATTTACTAGATCCATGAAAATAGGGTCCCTTTTAACTCTCATCTTGTTCAAAACTCCATGATCTTTTCTTCTCAAAGCATCTGCCACCTTACATGCCTTCCCCGATAGGTAGTGTATAGTGAAATCATAATATTTGAGTAGTTCAAGCCATCTTCTTTGCCTCATGTCATGTTCTTTCTGTGAGAAAATATCCTTCAAACTCTTGTGGTCAGTATATATCTCACATTTTTCACCATAGAGATAATGTCTCCATATCTTCAAAGAAAATATTACAACTACTAACTCAAGATCATGAATAGGATAGTTTGGCTCATGAATTTTTATCGGTCGTGATGCATAGGTAATAACCCTATCATTCTGCATAATGACACAAGAAATTCCTTTCTTTGATTCATCACTATAAATAACAAACCCATCATTCTCCGATAGTAGAGTCAATATAGAAGTATTGACTAAACTTATCTTCAGTACTTCAAAAAATTCTTCATACTCTTTTTTCCATACAAATTTAACCCCTTTTCATGTGAGCTTGGTTAATGGGTTATCCAACCGGGAAAAATTCTGGGCAAAACGTTGATAATAACATGCTAAAACAATAATACTTTGTACCTCAGTTATACTCATTGGTGTTGGACATTCTTTGATTTCTCTTTTATTAGAAGGATCAACAGAGATTCAATCCTTAGAGACAATATGGACAAGAAAATAAATCTCTTGATGCCAGAATTCACACTTGCTAAACTTCCCATATAATTCATGTCTTCTAAGAGTCTTCAGGATAATGCACAAGTTATTTTCATGATCTTCGTAGATTTTGGAGTATACCAAGATATCATCAATAAATACCACTACAAATTCATCATGATATTCCTTGGGAAGTATATTCATTAGATCCATGAATACAGAGGGTGCATTGGTCCATCCAAAAGGCATTACTGTAAAATTTTAATGCCCGTACCTAGTTTGAAATGTTGTTTTCGGAATGTCTAACTTATTCACACACAACTGATGATATCCAGATCGAATGTCAGTCATTGAAAAGTATTGAGCTCCATGAATTTGTTCAAATAAATCAGTAATGCGAGGTAGGGTATACTTGTTCTTTATTGTTATAGCATTGATCTCCCGGTAGTCAATGCACAACCTCATAGATTCATCTTTATTATTAACAAAAAGGATTGGGGATCCCCGTGGAGAAACACTAGGGAAAATAAATCCCTTATTACTAAATTCTTCTAGTTGTTTATTTAGTTCCAATAACTCCACAATGGGCATTCTATAAGGGGTCTTCGATATGGGCCTTGATCTAGGAATTAAATCGATGGAAAACTCAATTTCTCATTCTAGAGGATGTCCAGGTAAATCTTCTAGAAACACATCAACATATTCTTTCACAATAGGTACATCCACTATTTGAAAATTATTTTCCTCACCCACAATTATTTCATTCTCTTCCGCCCCAATAATTGAATTTAGTTGACCTACTGGGGGTGGATCTACATAAGAATTAGGTGGTGATGTTTCTACTCTAAAGATAAGGTGTTCTTTATCATCGTCATCGAAAATAGTAACCTCCTTCTTCATACAATAAATTTTTGCATCATGGTCCGAAATCCAATCCATACTAAGGATTATATCAAATTCAATCATGGGTATAACAATGAGATCAATAGATAAAGAACATTTATATGCCCCAATGGGGACTGATTCACAAAACATTGTTGCAATGATACTTCCCTTAGGAGTGTTGACTGAAAACTCCCTTGTTAAATCGAATTAGAAAAATATAATATTCCTAGAAAAATGGGAAGATATGAAACAATGCAGTGGTATAGAATCAAATAATGCATTTGCTAAACATGAGGAAACCGTTAAATTACCTGCCACTATGCCTTTCAGAACTTCAACCTCAGTAGTAGTGATAGGATAAGCTTGGCCTTGATCCCTTGGCATTTTTTGAAGTAATTTCCCCAAACATCCATTTGTAAAATTCCCCCTTTCTCTAAAATTGTAGAATTCAACATTAACAGCCTCTTTCTTCCCCTTCCTATCGTGAGCTTGGTGGCCTTTTTCACCACACTTGTAACAGACTCCCATTCCTTTCAGAAAAGTACTAGGGTGGTTCTTCCCACATTTACTGCATGATGGATATTCAACTTTTCCCATCATCCCCTTATATCTATTTCTAGAGTGTTCAGCAGATATCTTCTTCTCTTTCTTTCCTTTAAAGTTGTAAGAGTTAGAGAATTCTTTTTCTTCCCAGATAGCACATGAGAAAATAACTTCGTACGATGAGAAGGATTTTGATACTAATTCTCAATGGAGAAATGGTTTTAACCCATAAAAGAAATGACCAATCTTATATATTAGGTTAAATATATAATCTGCAACATGCCTCACTAACCTTCTAAATTTAGCTTCATACATTGTGACATTTTCATCCTCCTTTTGCCTCAGACTCAAAAATTGCCTTTCTAAATTTGTTCGATGGTCACGAGGAGAGTATTTTTCTAAGAAAATTTCATTAAAATCCCTCCATTAAATATTTGATACTTCATCATCTTCCTTTGTGTTTTGAATCAATGACCACCATTGATCAGCATCTCCAGTGAGGCGGGAAACTGCCATGAAAACTTTTTCCCTTTTTCTACTCCCTAACACGTGGAATGTTTTCTCTAAATAATTTATCCATTTCTCAGCTACTAGTGGATTTTTACCCCTATTGAATGTTGGTGGTTTTTTTCTCATGATTAGATCTAACATTCATCCTCCACACTGTGAATCAGGGTGCTCCATATGGGTAAAGTTATTATTCATAACCTGTGTGAGTTTTCCTAGTATGGTGATTAGCTGATCAGCACCAGTTTCATCACCAGCTCCACTATAATTTTCTTGAGTAGGAGGGAAATACCTACATGGAGTGCGTCCATTGATATGGTTTTCATTCCTTCCAATAGGCATCATTTATAAACAATGTCATAAACTAGATTAGTTTATGAATCGCAATACATAAATCCAAACTTGTAAAACACTTAACATAAATTTAATAGTTTATGGATATAATCCATAATAATAATAAAAAATTCTTTTAGAATGTATATTCTCATAAACCCTTCAAAATGGTTTTTAAAGAAAATTAGAATTATCCTTATCATATCCCCTAGGAGTTTCGTAACCAAGAGTGCATCAAGTCCCGTTGTTGTGCACCAGTTCCCATTCGAGTCTAGCTCAAAGTGATGTTTTTGGGTTTTACCCCTAGGTACATCTATTCCAGAGCCACCTCTACCTTCTCATATCCAAAAAGGGATGTATTGCTTAGAAAACTCACAAAATCTCAACAATACCAAAATTCTAGGAAGTTCTTCTTTACTAATCCTCAAAGTCTATCTTAGGGCAATGTGCTCTAATCGGAGTTTATATAAATCTAGTTTTCAAGGTTTGTACTAAACTTCCTCAGATACAAACTGTAACACCCCAACCCTAGTTACCCAGAGTCAGTGAATTATTATGTATCATTGGAATGATCACAAAAGATGAAGTCTAGAAAAACAGATTAGTTTAGTAGCCTTGGCAGTACTAGATACATTAATAAGGTTTACATTACATCATAAAATAGAAAACTACAAAAATAGTGTTTCCATTGATGACACTGAGATCCCATAGACTATCCTTGTAGGTCAGTCATAATATACTTCTTCGTATCCTGGGAAAAATAAAACATAGAAAGGGGTGAGCTCAGATGATCAGTAAGGATAACAATAAAGCAGAAACTTTCATAAATAAGCAAAAACATTTAAGGAAATGTATGAGACTAAAAAAATCCTTTTAAACAAGAACTTCAGCATAATATGGAAAAGATAAAATCAAATAATTCCATTTAATTATTCACATGTATATTCTACCAGTCTAATAATCACATGCAATATCAATATCCACTTTCATAATGGTGGAATGCATAATGCCAGACATCATAACCACATGGTCAAGGCTTCATTCCAAGACTACAAATAAGATTTTTTCAAGGCCATGTGCCAAGACACTAGTTTGTCTCATGAGACCTACCGATGCATAGGGAAGATATAGCGGGCTCCACCCGTCACTTACTAAGTCCAATGCATTCCTCATATGAAAAAGTTTAAACATAACATAAACATTCATATTAAAAATATCATACGAAATGTCAATACTTTATCCATAAACCATGAATGGTATGGAATAACACGTCCCAAGTCAAACATATCACAAAACATTCAATACTATATGGAATCTTTGTATCATAATAAATCAACTTCAAATAAGCTTAAAATCCATCAAAGGATGTTGACAAAATGAAATCAAAACCTTTTTAGAGAAATATCACTTTCTATTTTGAAATAAATTAAAATTAATTTAATTATAAAAGAAAAAAAAAATTCGGAAATATTCTGATAATCTTTTAAGGTAATCTTTGATGATTTTATAATGGAAAATAATAGTTTCACCCGCCGTATAAGTTAAAAATACATTCTTACCTTATTTTTTGTTGAAAAGATCATAAAGTACCTTGTTTAAAAAATGATGGAAAGATTCCTCTAAAAACATATAAGGTCACATAAGGGTATAAATTACTTTACCCCATTTTCTATTAAATAGTAAAAATGTTTGGAAATATATTTTTAAGAAACATGGATGTGGATGATAAAGAGGTCTCAGGAGATACCTACGTAAAAACAACCTCGGATAATAAAGAGATTTTGAAATTAACCCTTACCTTGTACATTTCCTTGGTCGAGGGTAGGTTCACCTCATGTATAATGGTGTAATAATTGTTATTAAATTATAAAAGAATCATATACATTAATATGATATCATATATGATCTTTTAACATTTCTTTGTTAATAATATCTTAGTATTATCGTCGTTTCGGGTGTTAAATGATTTATTTTACTTTATATGCTTTGATATGTAAGTAATGTTTGTTATGGATAGGATGTATCTTATTCATATTCAGAATTATATTAAGTCTTTAAACATTATTTTTAATCATCTAATAAAAATTAGTCTTGAATGGATACGATTGGGAATGAATCTCATCGTGTTCGTGGAGACGGTAATCCGTACGTACACATGAGCGACAATATCATTCTTTTAATATTAAAAAAAATATTATTTGATGGTATATCATATATAAAGAACCATTATAATGTTATATTTATTATTTACATCAATTACATGTCATTATTATACCCATCCAAATAATAATGTATTGAATAACAATTACACCACGACGTGGAGACGGTAAGCCGTACGTACGCACGTATGGTGACATGTCATTCAAAGGATATATAGAATAATGAAAATTGTTGTACAATATTTATAATAACATCACAGTATATATAAGATACTGGAGTTATTATTTTATAATGGAAACATCAAAGAAAAAGGAAGTGCATGAAGAAAAGAACTTGAAAGAGGTGATGAAATATTTACCTCTTCTTCGGGTTCTTCCTTTTGATTTGATCAAAAGGGATATTTATGTTGTCTTTCTGTCTAAAGGAAGGCCTCTAAGATGAAGGGAATGTATTTTTTAGGGTATTTGGGCAGGGTTTAGCCGAGACAAATGGATTTGAAGGTGTGAATTTGAGGAAGGGGGAGTTCTCTTTTATAAGAGGGGTGAGGGGCACCTTAGGAAAACCTTGAAATATTATTTTATAATAAAATCATTTTCGGTTTCTAATGGATCCAAAATGAAATATTTAAAGGCTAAGGTTGGTATTGGTCAAAACCCACTCAACCAATAGGTTTTAGACAGGTTTGGGTCACTATATTAACTTTATATTTTATATTTAACTCTTAGTAAAATAGTTTCACATTTACCAAGTCTCTTTGTATTTTATGTTATATGGTTAATAAACTTACTATAAACTTCCAAAATAACCCCAAGTGGTTCCTTAATGATACCCCTATTATTATATAAGTATTTTGGCCAAACCTTATATTTTTATGAATAGAATAGCAATTACTAATATAAATTATTTTTTAAAAACTCTTTTATGTCAATTTTGACACTATTTGGTATTTTATTTTTTCTAAATTCATAACAGCATTATTACATCGAAAAAGATTCATCTAACCAACCCTAACATGTCATATTAACCTATAAAATTAGTGTAATTCATAAAAAGTCTCAAATTACCTTTATTTGGATATTTATAATATCAATTATTTTAATATTTCATTAATTAGGTCATTATTGCATCACCATTATGTCATAAATAAATTTAATTATTTAATGTATAAAAATTATAAATAAACTACCATAATTTATTCAATCTGTTTATAATTATAATTAATATTTATAGTCGAATTTATCTTATGTTTAACTCTATATTAAAAATGTTTTAGTTATTAAACTTTGAATTTAACACTTTTAACTCTTCTTTGAATTAAATAATAATAAATGTCTTAATCTAATCGAAGTGGATCAAAGAGGTTCATATTTTATTCCTAAGGTTGTTTTTGGTCGAATTATACTTCTTCAATAGAATTATGACATGTGTTTGTGTAATAATAATATCAGTTTTACCCTTAATTACCTTATTTACTTTTAACTGTGGTAAATAAACATAAAAATGTACTATTCACCAAAGATTATTTTCATCTTATTGAACCATATTTTATTTACTAATATCAACAGTGTCTCTTTTATTTTTGAAATTCAACTCACAGAAGCAGTAAAATTATGTTTTATGTAAATTTTCAAATGCTCCTAAGAGGTGGGTAAAAGACGGTAAAAAGTTCAATAAAATTTTTATATATATAAAATTATTATAAACTGACTCCAATTAATTACATTAAACTTATATAGGTATTATTTATCTATTTTGACCTAAAATAAATTTAAATAAAATAAATAATTATTTAAATAAAAATTTTGTTTTAAACTATAACTCAGTGTTTTCACTATTCCTCAAAAATTGAATGTTTTCAGAAAAATACCAAAAATTCACCCTAATCTAATTTATATATTCAGAATCCAAAAATTAAGTGAATTTTGAAAGATAACATTTATAAAATTTCAAAAAGTGGGCATTACTCTTCATAACGGCTAGTTTGACTGGTAGTGGTTTGTTAAAACTCAAAGTTGCGTACAACACACGCTATTGTATTATTCAAAGAGAAGCATACCGTTGAAGATTGAGGTGTTACAAGATCTATCATAGACCTAATTTCCAAAAAATAAAAATTCAAAAGAAAAAGGAAATCAGTAGGATGCCCCTTTTTTTGCACGTATGTGGAATATTTTGTATATAACTAGGGATGATGGGAGAGTGGACTTGATTATCTTGGAGGAGTCAATTTGATTACACTTTTCATGACATCCATGCATTATAATTCAGAGATTACCGTCATTTTCTATATTTATTTTCACTTTTCACCCACCTACCCATGGCCTTGTAGTCATTCGAACACAAATTGTTGAAGCCATCATGATTAATTTGGTACTTATCATTACAGAGTGGAGATGATAGAACCAATGAAATCATATGGTTAGGATAATGTACTCATGGTATGAGCATAACTCCAATTTCATTTTAACCTGAGTGGTGAGAGAAAATCCATTGTGAGGTAGATTGCAAATAGGTATAGCACTTATGGAACAATTAAGATATGGTAATTAAAAAATTAGATTTTGTTTAAAATAATTGATCAATGAGGAACGATTGATTTTCTATATAGGGTTTATTCTGTAGAATAACCCTTTTCTATTTACACTTAGTTTTATTTTCCTGAATATAATGAATGTTTCCTATTTTAAAAATTACTTATCTTTTTTAAATCACTGTTGAGACCTTTTTTCTTGAAGACAAGAAAATGTTCAAGTGTGGTGAAATATGAAAATTTAAAATCATATATACATTTTTTTATTTAATTAAGTTTTTTAAATGATATATTTGATAATACACATGGTATATAATAAATTTTTTAGTAAATAGGTTCCCAAGGATTCAAATTAGAAAATGAAGAAAAGAAGAAGAATTTAACTATTACACGTCATGAAAACTCAGTTCATGCCATGTAATAGAGTCTCACGGGATGTTGAATTTCATGAACCAAGTCCTTACTCAAGTCATGAAGTCTACATGTGAAGCATCAATTACCCATAATTAGTTGGGGATACATGTTGTGAACCACTTGAATGGGAAATCTGCACTAAATATTTAGCTGGAAAGAGGATACATGTCGTGGGACCAGGATTGATGTCGTGAAAGTAGTCAAACATTCAAATCTTGGACAAGATATGCATGAGATAAGAAAATATACAAAAACTGTCTAGATTTACCCAAATTCAGAATTACATGACATGAATCTCATTACACATCAGGTAATTTTTCACCTATAAATAACGAATCCCAATAGAGGTTTTAGAGAGCTATCAGAGTAGAATTCTTATATGTTTTTCATTCCTTTGAGTTCTCTTTTGTTACCTTCCCTCTAAACTCAAATTTCTTCACCTTATTCATTATTTGGTTTGAATACAAGTGTCATGGAATGTTTTTATCATCACATTCATTTCCCTTTCACATCCCCACCATCTTTCATCGCCAATCATCAACGAGTTCGTGTTGAATACATTTCAGTTATCATTATAAGTATGTACGTGATTACATTGTGATTTACATATTTTTAATCTCAATTTCATGCTCATTCCAATTTGTGAATCTAAACCAATTCAAGTGTATTAAAAAATTAAATTCAATCATTCTTATCATGTCAATCATGGTTTCAATTATTCAATTATTTACACCCATTCTTATTATGATTGGATAAAAAACCCAGGGTAAGGATAGAGAGTAGGGGAATCTGAGTTCTTAAAATATTTAATTATAAACATCGTAACCTTAAGGGATTACTAATCAAGATAAATAATCAATGTCTATCCAATTCAATTAAACATCCTTGATCATGATATATTTAAGTGAAGGACCCCATCCTAGTTGGAGTAGATTAGCCTACAACCAATAGCCTAAAATAGTTTCTTCCTTAGAAGCCAAGCTTAATGAATCTAGGTTATTACTTTCTCCTGATCAAAAAATAGTCTCCCCATAGGTATAAATAAACTATTTGATAAAAATAAACTAGAAAAATCCTCTTGATTTTAAGCCTAAACATTATTCTCCTACCAAGTTAGAGTTAAGATCATCCTTTCTATAGATACCCGAACATGATCATGACCCCACTCTCATTAAAGCAGCCATCAACCACCATAGATACAGTATTTCCCAAACTGAAACAAACTAGAAAGTAATCCTACCCCAAAGGGTCACTACCACAAAACTGGGCAAGGCATGCGCCTGCCTTTATCAGCGCTAACAGAAAAGCGCTGATAAAGGGGCGGACCTTTATCAGCACTTTTGTTAGCGCTGATAAAGGTTGTATTTATCAGCGCTTTTCATTTTAGCACTGATAAATACATCCTTTATCAGCGCTTTTTACTAGCGCTGATAAAGGCTCACACGGATTTGTTAAAAACCCGCGGGTCCTCTTCCTCCTCCCTGCACCCGGTCAAGCTCTCGCGGAATCCCTCCTCTGCACCGCTGCCGCCGCCTCCTCCTCCTACGCCGCGGCCGCCGCCTCCTCCTGCTCCTCCTCCTCCGGCCGCCGCCTCCTCCTCCGGCCGCCGCCTCCTCCTTCTCCTCCTCCTCCGTCCGCCGCCTCCTCCTCCGGCCACCGCCTCCTCCTTCTTCTCCTCCTCCGGCCGCCTCCTCCTCCTCCTCCTCCTCTGCTCCTCCTCCTCCTCCTCCTTCTCCTCCACCGCAGCCTCGTCCTCCTCCTCCTCCACCGGCGCTTCCTCCTCCTCCTCCTAGTCCGCTGCCTCATCCTCCTCCTCCACTGGCGCCTCCTCCTCCTCCTCTGCCTACTCTGCTGTCTCCTCCTCCACCGCGGTTTGAGAGGCGCCTCAAGTACTCAGGTGAGTCTCACAAGCTTTATTTTAGTTTTATATGATGTTTTTTGGAGATTTTTCAAATGAAACATGGTTTTCTGTTCATATTTTTTGAGAAACAATGTAGAACCTTGAGCATGAGGAGGTTTTCAGTCCTCTTTCTAAATCACATAGTTGACTTTGATGGTTAGTGAAGGTTAACCATGGGATATCTTAGAGGAAACCATGTGAGGTGGATTTTAGTTAGGGATTAACATACCATTTTTTCATGATTTCATACAAAACATGTGAAATTTTGTAGACTGAGGTAGTTCCAATTTACATAATTAATGCATAGTTTGGTAAACTATGTTGACCAAATATTTGAAGGGGTTTTATTGTACAGTTCCACCATATTATTAATATATGGTTTGGAAAATTGTGTAGAACATTAAAATTATATTTTCATCTTTTTTCCTCTGAAATTCCAATAGGGGAAGCCCCCATTTCTCATCCTCCCTCTTATATAATGCCCAATCGACCCACCCTCTTATTCCTCTTTGATTCCCCTTTCCATGGGGAGTTTTTTAGTGGATTCATTCCACAATTCTAAGTGATTTCACCATCTTCCTTACCATTTTATTCTTTATATTTAGTTTCTATTGATTTTTTATTTATCTAGATTAGGTTTTATGGGTGATTCAACTGGAGCACGGTGGTATCATATTGATTTGATGGGGGTGTTTTCCTACCTCATGTATAAGAGGCATAATGATGGTATCTGCAAGTCACCAATCATTATTAAGGATTTGTGTTTCCTTTTATAGTTTTCATGGATATTGGATCAAATTATATAATGTTGTCTATGGATTTTGTTCCGATGGTTGGGTATTTTTCCTAATATGGAACTAAGATCCCACTTCAGATCTTATATGGATTTTTGGTCTTGGTTCTAACATGAAAAGTCCACAAGATGAGTTTCTAGTGAATATAACTAGTTTAAATTGATTTGGATAATTAATTATAAATGTTATAATTTAATAATTTTGGTTTTTTGGAGAGAGGAAGGAGCTATATTGATGAGTTGATCTTGGGGTAGACATTGGACGAGGCTTAGCGAGCCTAGGAAAAGTTTTCAACTTTGAATTAAAATAGTAGAAACATATAAAATAGGTGTGTGGTCCTGGTAATTTCTTTATGGATTTATAAATTCATTAATGGGTGTTATTAGAGTGAGTGTGACTTAGAGGACCTTGTTAGGGGGAACCCGGAGACCTCTTGGAATACATTCTGTGACTTTTATGTATTTGTTCCCATATGCCACACATGGAACTAGTGATACATCAGAGCCCTTGGCCTTATTTAATTGAACCTAAAGTGTGTGAACATCCCCCTTGGGGATGTGAATACTTGGGTGGGTATAACTTTGTAAGGTTGTTGATAGGCTAGATGTGTAGACTGACCCAGAACAAACCTATATATTGAAATGGGACATGAGACATCTCTTGAGACTATTTATAGTATGGAATATTACCATGTAAATATTATGAGGCTATACCATGTAAGACACTGATAAATAATATGATGCTCTCATGCGATGAGTGTTTCACTACATCATGTGATTCTGTTGGATGGTGAAGTTGCAATGATGGTCTTCATTCTTAACAGCTTATTGATCCAAACCTTTAATGGTTTTCCTTTCTAAACATTGGTTTTAATGTATTAAGGTCTTTCTCAGGTTTCATTTCAGCCCTTCATTTTAAAATAACAACTATATAACAGCATGAATAACATAACTCAAGTTGATAGAGAAGAAAATTTTTGAAGGAATTGGATTCCCTTCGAGCCAGATGGATTAGTGATGTCCCCATGGATAGTAAAACCCCTTTTGGAGATCATGGAATAGTTGATAATAGGTTGTTTGGATCATTCATTGCTTCTAGATATTTTTCCAGATTTTCCTTGGTGTTTTTGGTTTATACTTCTCTCAATACCTACTGGTGTAAGTTCTTTTCACCTTGTGTATGTACTTATACTCTTTTTTTTAATTGAGTCCTTTGGGGCATGAATTAGGTGACCAATTCATGTCACCACTTTTATTTAAAAAATGACCTTGAGGTGGTATTTTATTGAAATGGAAAAAATTACATAGTAGTGAGGTCTATGATACTACTAATAGGGATGCCATTGATTTTGAGTAGTGATTATATTTGTTATGAAAAGGGGATAGGTGAGAGATTTCAGCCCTTATTGTGTATTTGGCCTGTTTGGTTGAGTTTCCTGCACTACTGGGGTTAAGTTGTTGGGAAAAATTTTATACTAGTATGGATACTACTCAAGTTGAGATAATGGGATGGAGGTTTTCCAGGTTATTATCATATTCACCAGGGTGAGTTTATATCTAGGGTAATTATCAATGTATACTAGGGTGAAAGACCTCATGATTATTGTTATGGTTGGTATAATCATCATAATGTTCTCAAATACACTTTGGCACTAGCCAAAGTTGGTATGGATGATTGAGGCTACGAACTTGAGGATCAATGATGATTTCTTTATTTATTTTTTAGATATTATTTATTTATTCAGAGCATGAAACATGCACATATAACTAAAAATTAGAATATATGAAACTACATTGGTGGTTCCCTACTGAGTACCCAAGAAATCCTCATGTATTGAAGGTCAGGTAGAATTGGGTCCCAGTGTTTCCAGATCGAGTTGGAGTAACTTTGATGGGTTTTAGAGATCTAGATGATGTGAGGCTTGGGGATTGTAGTGGTTCCCAATATATTTTTTATTTTGGTTTTTATTTATTCCATTATTTCCTTGAAGTATCTTGTTTTTTATCTAAATTATACTCATATTCCTTCTCCTTTAACCTATATATATATCCTATGGATTTTAAATAGGATGAATATAAATAAAGAATGGATGAATGCCAATCGGTTGACAAAAGAGTATGAAGAAGGCGTGAAAGAATTTATCAAGTTTGAAAAATATCATGCATGTGACTCTTCTTAAATCCTTTGTCCATGTTTTCGATGTTGTTATTCAAAACAAATTAGTCCAGATGAGTTGGAAGAACACTTGATCTTTCACGGAATAGATCAAAGTTATACATGTTGGAATAAACACAGGGAAACAACGAATGTAGGTAGTGACTGGGGTGACACTACGTTTTATGGATCATCTGATATGATTACAAACATGAACAATGAAGATGACCGTATGGAGGATGTGATTACAGATGTGAATGATGACGAAGATCATATTGAGAAAATGACAAGGACCTTCGAAGATGAACTTCGTGATTGACCAAAATTGTTTGAGAAGTTAAAAAGTTGTGCAAAGACGCCATTGTATGCTGGTTGCACTAAAGATACAACATTGTCAGCCATACTGAAGCTGTATAATTTGAAAGTAGATAACGGGTGGAGTGACAACAGTTTTACGAAACTACTTGCCCTCTTGAATGACATGCTCCCAGAAGACAATGAGCTCCCGAGCCGAACATACGATGCCAAATGAATGCTACGCTCTATGGGTATGATATCTGAAAGAATACATGTCTGCCCGAATGACTGTATACTGTTTCGAAAGGACCACAAATCCCTTAAATAATTCCCAAAGTGTGGTGCTTCTCGATACAAGAAAGATGAATCCAGTCCTACTAAAGTTGTATGGTACTTTCCAATCATTCCAAGGTTTAGACGCCTATATTGAAGTGAGGAGACTGCAGAACAATTAACATGGCATGCAGATACAAGAATTAAAGATGGGATACTACGTCACCCGGCAGACTCTCCTCAGTGGAAGAGAATTGGTCATAAGTATCCTGAATTTGGAAACGAGTCGAGAAACCTTTGTCTTGCATTATCTACAGATGGAGTGAATCCATTTGGTTTTCAAAGCATCAGTCACAGTACATGGCCGGTTATGTTAATAAATTATAACTTACCACCGTGGTAATGCATGAAATGAAAATATATCATGTTATCTATGCTTATATCAGGACCAAAACAACCGGGTAATGATATTGATGTTTATTTAGCTCCATTGATCGAAGATTTGAAATTATTGTGGGATTCAGGTGTTACATTTTATAATGCTTACAGAAAGGAAGATTTCACTTTGAGAGTCATGTTGTATGGGATGATAAATGACTTCCTATCTTATGGGAATTTTTTAGGATATAGAATTAAAGGAACTCAAGGCTGTCCCGTTTTCGAAGAAGGTACACAATCAATTAGGATGAAACATTCATCGAAAACCGTGTTTTTAGGAAATCGCAGATATCTACCACGACGACATAAGTACCATTCTTGGAAGACATCATTCGATGGAAGTTCAGAAGAATGTACAGCACCATCTCCACTAATAGGCGATCAATTGTTTGAGAAAGTTAAAAATTTGGACACTACTTTTGGTAACCCGGCTTCGAAAAACCTTAAGAAAATCGGTTGGAAAAAGAGATCAATTTTTTTTTGAATTAGAATACTGGAATTGTCTGTATGTAAGACATTTTATTGATATTATGCATGTAGAAAAAAATGTATTTGATAGTGTTATATGCACTTTGCTAAATACATCTAGCAAAACAAAAGATCGAATTAAGGCTAGGTTGGACATGGTTGAGATGGGAATACGAGAAGATTTTTCACCAGTAAAGGGTGAAAAATGAACATTTCTTCCTCTTACTTCTTACACTCTTTCCAGGAAGGAGAGATATCAGTTTTGCAACTTCTTGAATGACATAAAGTTTTCATAGGGGTATTCGTCAAATATCAGTAACCTTGTGTCAATGAGATACTTGAAGTTAAAAGGTCTGAAATCACATGACTGTCATGTTTTGATGCAAAATCTCATTCCAATTGCTTTACGTTGCATTTTGCCCAAGAATGTCCGCCATACATTAACAAAACTGTGTTTCTTATTCAAAGCTATATGCAGCAAAGTTATATCCCTTTACACTTATTGAGAATCTATGATGTCCCTTTCTTATGTTTCATATCCTTAGATTAGTGAATTCCTACTACTTAGTTTGAAAATGACATAAACTTTGGAAAACAACACCAATGACATACGGCAAAATGAGAAAACGCATTTGGATTGTTTTGATACTTTAGGAAAATGATCCACGAGTCATTTGTGACGTGTACGAATCAACCGCACCTCAATCCGACGCACGGTGTGACCGGTATGGCTAAAAGTGTCTGATATCAGTTTCAAATTAAGATAAACTTTGGAAAAAAACACCAATGACATACGCCAAACTGAGTAAACGCATTTGAATTGTCTTGATAATTTAGGACAACGATCCAAGAGTCATTTGTGATGTGTACGAATTGACCGCACCTCAATCTGACGCACGGTGTGACCGGTATGGCTAAAATTGTCTGATATCAGTTTGAAAATGACATAAACTTTGGAAAACAACACCAATGACACACAGAAAACCGATAAAACGCCTTCGTATTGTTTTTATACTTTAGGAAAACGATCCACGAGTCATTTGTGACGTGTACGAATCAACTGAACCTCAATCAGACGCACAGTGTGACCGGTATGGCTAAAATTGTCTGATATCAGTTTGAAAATGACAAAAACTTTGGAAAACAACACAATGACACACGTCAAACCGAGCAAACACGTTCGGATTGTTTTGATACTTTAGGACAATGATCCACGAGTCATTTGTAACATGTAAGAATCAACCTCACCTCAATCCGACGCACGGTGTGACCAATATGTCTAAAAGTGTCTGATATCAGTTTCAAATTGAGATAAAATTTGGAAAACAAAACCAATGACATACGCCAAACCGAGAAAACGCATTCGGATTGTTTTGATACTTTAGGAAAATGATCCACGAGTCATTTGTGACATGTACGAATCGACTGCACCTCAATCTGACACACGGTGTGACCGGTATGGCTAAAATTGTCTGATATCAGTTTGAAAATGACATAAACTTTGGAAAACAACACCAATGACATACGCCAAACTGAGAAAACACGTTCGGATTGTTTTGATACTTTAGGAAAATGATCCACGAGTCATTTGTGACATTTAAGAATTGACCGCACCTCAATCCGACGCACGGTGTGACCGGTATGGCTAAAAGTGTCTGATATCAGTTTCAAATTGAGATAAACTTTGGAAAACAACACCAATGACATACGCCAAACCGAGCAAAAGCGTTCGGATTGTTTTGATACATTAGGACAACGATCCACGAGTCATTTGTGACGTGTACAAATTGACCACACCTCAATCTGATGCACGGTGTGACCGTTATGGCTAAAATTGTCTGTTATCAGTTTGAAAATGACATAAACTTTGGAAAACAACACCAATGACACACGGAAAACCGAGCAAATGCGTTCGGATTGTTTTGATACTTTAGGAAAACGATCCACGAGTCATTTGTGACGTGTACAAATCGAACGTACCTCAATCCGACCCACGGTGTGACCGGTATGGCTAAAAGTGTCTGATATCAGTTTCAAATTGGGATAAACTTTGGAAAACAACACCAATAACATACGCCAAACTGAGAAAATGCTTTCGGATTGTTTTGATACTTTAGGACAACGATCCACGAGTCATTTGTGACGTGTACGAATCGACTGCACCTCAATCCGACGCACGGTGTGACCGGTATTGCTAAAATTATCTGATATCAGTTTGAAAATGACATAAACTTTGGAAAACAACACCAATGACATATTCCAAACCGAGCAAACGCATTCGGATTGTTTTGATACTTTAGGAAAACAATCCACGAGTCATTTTTGACGTGTACGAATTGACCGCACCTCAATCCGACGCATGGTGTGACCGGTATGGCTAAAAGTGTCTGATATCAGTTTCAAATAGAGATAAACTTTGGAAAACAACATCAATGACATACGCCAAACTGAGAAAACGCGTTCAGATTGTTTTGATAGTTTAGGACAATGATCCACGAGTCATTTGTGACGTGTAAGAATTGACCACACCTCAATCCGACTCATGGTGTGACCGGTATGGCTAAAATTGTCTGATATCAGTTTGAAAATGACATAAACTTTGGAAAACAACACCAATGACAAACGGAAAACCGAGCAAACACCTTCGGATTGTTTTGATAATTTAGGACAATGATACATGAGTCATTTTTGACGTGTACGAATTGACCGCACCTCAATCTGACGCATGGTGTGACCGGTATGGCTAAAATTGTTTGATATCAGTTTGAAAATGAAATAAACTTTGGAAAACAACACCAATGACATACGGAAAACCGAGAAAACGCATTCGGATTGTTTTGATACTTTAGGAAAACGATCCACGAGTCATTTGTGACATGTACGAATTGACCGCACCTCAATCTGATGCACGGTGTGACCGGTATGGCTAAAAGTGTCTGATATCAGTTTCAAATTGAGATAAACTTTGGAAAACAACACCAATGACATACGCCAAACCGAGAAAACGCATTAGGATTGTTTTGATACTTTATGACAACGATACACGAGTCATTTGTGACGTGTACGAATTGACCGCACCTCAATCCGACGCACGGTGTGATCGGTATGGCTAAAATTGTCTGATATCAGTTTGAAAATGACATAAACTTTGGAAAAAAACACCAATGACACACGACAAACTGAGAAAACGCATTCGGATTGTTTTGATGCTTTAGTAAAATGATCCACGAGTCATTTTTGACGTATACGAATTGACCGCACCTCAATCCGACGCACGGTGTGACCGGTATGGCTAAAATTGTCTGATATCAGTTTGAAAATGACATAAACTTTGGAAAACAACACCAATGACACACGGAAAACTGAGCAAACGCCTCCGGGTTGTTTTGATACTTTAGGAAAACCATCCAAGAGTAATTTTTGACGTGTATGAATCAACCGCACCTCAATCCGACGCACGGTGTGACCGGTATGGCTAAAATTGTCTGATATCAGATTGAAAATGACATAAACTTTGGAAAACAACACCAATGACATACGCCAAACTGAGAAAACGCATTCGTATTGTTTTGATACTTTAGGACAACGATCCAAGATTCATTTTTGACATTGATGAATCGACCGAACCTCAATCCGACTCACGGTGTGACCGGTATGGATAAAAGTGTCTAATATCAGTTTCAAATTGAGATAAACTTTGGAAAACAACACCAATGACATACGACAAACTGAGAAAACGCGTTCAGATTATTTTGATACTTTAGGAAAACGATCCACGAGTCATTTGTGACGTGTACAAATCGACCGCACCTCAATCCGACGCACGGTGTGACCGGTATGGCTAAAATTGTCTGATATCAGTTTGAAAATGACATAAACTTTGGAAAACAACACCAATGACACACGGCAAACCGAGAAAACGCGTTCTTATTGTTTTGATACTTTAGGAAAACGATCCATGAGTCATTTGTGATGTGTACGAATCAAACGCACCTCAATATGACGCACAGTGTGACCGGTATGGATAAAAGTGTATGATATCAGTTTCAAATTGTGATAAACTTTGGAAAACTACACCAATGACATACTCCAAACCGAGAAAACGCGTTCGGACTATTTTGATACTTTAGGAAAACGATCCAAGAGTCATTTGTGACGTGTACGAATTGACTGCACCTCAATCCGACGCACGGTGTGACCGATATGGCTAAAATTGTCTGTTATCAGTTTGAAAATGACATAAACTTTGGAAAACAACACCAATGACATATTCCAAACCGATAAAATGCATTTGGATTGTTTTCATACATTAGGACAACGATCCACGAGTCATTTGTGACGTGTACTAATCGACCGCACCTTAATCTGACGCACGATGTGACCGGTATGGCTAAAAGTGTCTGATATCAGTTTCAAATTGAGATAAACTTTGGAAAACAACACCAATGACATACGCCAAACCGAGAAAACGCATTCGGATTGTTTTGATACTTTAGGAAAACGATCCACGAGTCATTTTTAACGTGTACAACTCGACCGCACCTCAATCCGACGCACGGTGTGACCGGTATGACTAAAAGTGTATGATATCAGTTTCAAATTGAGATAAACTTTGGAAAACAACACCAATGACATACGCCAAACTGATCAAATGCATTCGGATTGTTTTTATACTTTAGGACAACGATCCACGAGTCATTTTTGACGTGTACGAATCGACCGCACCTCAATCCGACGCATGGTGTGACCGGTATGGCTAAAAGTGTCTGATATCAGTTTCAAATTGAGATAAACATTGGAAAACAACACCAATGGCATACAGAAAACCGAGCAAACGCGTTCGGATTGTTTTTATACTTTAGGACAACGATCCACGAGTCATTTGTGACGTGTAAGAATCGACCGCACCTCAATCCGACGCACGGTGTGACCGGTATGGATAAAACTGTCTGATATCAGTTTGAAAATGACATAAACTTTGGAAAACAACACCAATGACATATGGAAAACCAAGCAAACGCGTTCGGATTGTTTTGATACTTTAGGAAAACGATCCACGAGTCATTTTTGACGTGTACGAATCGACCGCACCTCAATCCGACGCACAGTGTGACCGGTGTGGCTAAAAGTGTCTGATATTAGTTTGAAAATGACATAAACTTTGGAAAACAACACCAATGACATACGGAAAACCGAGAAAACGCCTTTGGATAGTTTTGATACTTTAAGAAAATTATCCACGAGTCATTTGTGACATGTAAGAATAGACCGCACCTTAATCCGACGCACGGTGTGACCGGTATGGCTAAAATTGTCTGATATCAGTTTGAAAATGACATAAACTTTGGAAAACAACACCAATGACATGCGCCAAACTGAGAAAACGCGTTCAGATTGTTTTGATACTTTAGGACAACAATCCACGAATAATTTGTGTCGTGTACGAATCGACCACACCTCAATCCAATGCACGGTGTGACCAATAAATCTTTTCATTAGATAAAGAATCAATATTTATTAAATGAGATAAATCAATCAAAAACATATTGATTTTACATTATTCCCTTTCATTGTTATGAAAATGAAAACTTTTGAGTTTAAAATTTAATATTTTAGTTTCACATTTCCATATTAATTTATTCTTTCATATTACTCTTTTAATTTCTTTCATTATTGAATTACTAACATAATATTTGTTTTCTTATGTAGGTGAATTTTTTTCCTTGAGTTCGGATGCTTTGTTCGGCAACAAATACCGTCGAGAGCGGATCACGGATATCAAAGGATGAAACATGAATGTTTATAACTGTTGTTGAATAATTGTAAATGTAACCATTTAAAACAATGTTTTAAATGTATATAGAAATGCGTTTTTTTGTATTCATGATGTTAAGTAAATGTATATACCATTGTCAGTCAAAATATTGGGTGCGGGTGTTATGGTGTGCAGGTGTGCATGTGCTACTTTGTGCAAGTATTCTGGTGTGCAGGTGTGTAGGTACTGTTTTTTAGGTGCAGGCGTTGGGGCTTTTATCAGCGCTTTTTTAGCACTGATAAAGGACACCTTTAACAGCGCTAGAGGAGCGCTGATAAAGGGGACCCCCCCCCCCCTTTATCTACGCCAGAATTAACATCGCTTTTCTAGCGCTGTTAATGCTAGTTTTTAGCACTGATAAAGGGGAAGGTTGTAGTAGTGGGTCTTCATCCATTAATTTTTAGTGCCATCTTATGCTCCCAATGGGATTGATTTTGGACTGTCATTATACTGCGCCTAAGTAGTAAGTGAAGTTTAGTAAATCAATAATTCTAATATGACCGCAGACTGTGCGAATTCAACAATGCATGTGGGTGTATCAAGGTTCATTCATGGTAGAAGGATGGTACGAGTTTGATTTCATTCATGTTCATAATACCAAACAATGAGGGAAATATAATGTGTGGATGAGATGTGAATGAGTGTTACATTGACATGATTATGGTTATGATTATGATTAGTCATTACTGTTTCTAACGAGTACATTGGACCCTATATGGGTTAGAGTATGTGTGGTTGTGGTTCAAACCATATCAAGTGTTTCATGATTAATAAGATTGTAAGGATATGAATGGAATTAGAATTCCATAATATTTTTATTTGGGGTGGGAGTGTGAAAAACTAGTGGATAAGTAGTTTGAGGTACCCTATTTCTATATTCTTTGATATTATTTTATTATAAGAAGATGTGATATTTATTGATTGGGTCTTGGTGAGGTTGGAAGGTAGTTTAACTAGTAGGTTTCTATCGATTTTGTTGTTTATTCACTGAAGGATTAGTATGATTTTCTATATTTTAACAAGTGGTCTTAAAAAGGATCATATTGAGTTTACATGTACACTCACCCCTATATATATAATATTTTTTAATGTTTCTAGGATGATTTTAAAGACCAATCTGGTAATTAATTGGTTAGATATTTGAGTTGGGTTGGAGATACTTCTTTATAGTCTATTTTGGTATATTTATTTTGTAGACTTGTATTTGTATGACATTTAATGTATTGTGGGTTATTATAAATCTCATTTTTGTTTTATATTATGGAACTGATCAATATATTTTCATTATGTTACTAATTTATATGAGATTAATGCTTCCCTTTTTCATGATTTATTCCCTTGGTGCTAGTCACCAACTTTGCGCCTATTTCAGGTATGACTCGGTGATAAATATTATCTTCACTATTGTCATATGAGGGATTCTTTATGGGGGTGGATCATGACACATTTTCCCCTATTACCTGGTTGGAAACTATTCATCTTTACATGTAAATTTTAGTTTAAAGGGGATTCAAAATATACCAAATGAATGTCAAATAGGAATTTCATAATAGTGTTCTTTAGGAGGAGGTATAAATTTAGAAACTAAGTATCATTCTTGTAGATGGAGATAATAACAAAGTGTACAGGTTGAAGAATTAATTGTATGAAAAAAGTAACCACCAAGATCTTGGTATTCTGGGATTGATCAATACTTCATAAATCATGTATTCTAATGAGAATTAAATGATAAAAACCATTAAATATAGAAGTAAAAAAGATCAAATGATGTCAATTATCACTTATGTGGATGACATAATATTTGGAGGCTTAGATGTTGTATGATACGGGATTCTTGTGGATTATATGAGGAGTGAATTTAAGATGTCTATTATTAGGAAGTTAACATTTTTCATTGTTTAATGGTAGAAGAATGAAGGTGTGGTGCATTTATTTCTCAACAAAAATATATAAAATAGGTCCTCAAGTGATTTGGGATATAATATTCCAAGAAGATCATACCTCTAGTGGCTATCTAGAAGAAATTTTCAAGAGATGATAATGGAAAAGAGGAAAATATCATTGAGTATAGAAAAATAATTGTAAGCCTATTATATTTGATATTAAAATGACCTAATATATTTATTTTCACATTCCAATATTCATGGTACCCAAGTAATACAAAAAAATAATATGAATTAAATGTAGATATTAATTCTTTATATCAATAATATTGTGTGTTTTGGGCTATATTATCATAGAACACCATAATAAGAGTTTCTGAGATACACTGATGTGGATTGGAAAGGTTATTTGGATGATCACAAGTGGATATAAGGTGGTTCTTTCAATCTAGGAAGCTCATGAATTTCTAGGTTGAGTAATAATAAATACTACATTTATCATATTACATCAAGGGATGAATACATTATAGCTACTCAATTGTTCACTATATTAATATTGATGAAACATAATCATGGGAATATTGGAGTTGATGTTAATTATATTATTATTATCATTTCTGATAACTCAAGTAGTGTTGATCTTAGAAACAATTCCCTCCATCATTTAGGGAAAAATAATACTAAGATAAATATTCACTTTATTAAGAGGGTCAAGAAAGGGATTGTGAAGTTAGAGTACGTGTCCAAAAAAAATAAAGTTATATATATAAGATAAAGGCACTACCCTAACATGACCCGACCCATGCCGGGGATCAAGCCACAACAACCCAAGCCTTCCTCTATGAGATAGGGGTGGTGAAAAGTGTCAAAGGCACAAAAATATTGGGGAGTCCTTTTTTAAGTACTTGTACACATGCATATAGCCACTCAATGAAAATGTGCATAGGGAAATGAGTAAAAGATGATGCACTATTATAAATAAACCAAACATGATTGGACTACTAAATAACATGATTATAGTAAATTAAATGGAAAGGGGAAAAGGGGGGAAACAAAAAACCAACCTGAAAAGTGTCCCAACCTGATAGAAACTGAAAAAAGTAAAATAGATGAGAGAGTCCCACTCTTGGATCCCAAGATATGACCACCGTATGTGGTCCAAGCACCTATGTCATGAACCGTCCCTTGGGGACCATGTCGTAACTACCCCAATCCCACCTTCCATAGTCCTGGGGATGACGACTAGCACCAAAGGCGTAAATCCCTATAACTGGGAAGGCATTGCCTTTATAAAAAGTAAACTCACACACAACCAGAGTTCAAGTGGAAGCAAACACTAAGTAAAGTAGAAACAACTGTGTTGAAAAGTATAGAGGGGTCGGAAATACAAGCCCAATAGAAAGGTACAACCACAACTGAAATAAAGTACAACTGAAAGACAAGCAGCTGGAATATGGAAGCAGCTCCTGGATCATTCTCCGGGTTTCTACCTGAAGGGTAGGTACAGATGTCCTCCTCAGCACTCCGCGTTAATTGTTCCGCTCCATGTTCCATCACTCTAAGTGTCCTCCTTCGGGTACTGTCTAGTCCTCGTACACCCTACCTCAGACAGTGTTGTCCGTCGTCTGCATCCAACACAACGAGGTGCGGGAAAAACCCTTGGAGGGGTGAGTATAACGATACTCAGTAGGGACCTCGAGACCCTCAAGGTCTCACAAAATCCAACAAGGATAAACCACAAAGAAAGATCTCAACAGATAACATTTACTTAGGTATATGCACATACATTTACCTAAGTTATCAAGTAACCCATCTCAATCATTGTCACGGCCCGTCCCCCGAGGCCCGTGTCGTAACTTCCCCAAGCCCGCCTTCCAAATGCCAGGGGCTGGCGACTAGCACCAAAGGCGTAAATCCCTATAACTGGGAAGGAATTTCCTTTATAAAACATAAACTCACACACAACTAGAGTACAAGCAGAAGAAAACACTAAGTAAAGTAGAAAAAAGTGTGTTGAAAATAATAAAGGGGACGGAAATATAATCCCAATAGAAAGGTACAGCTACAACTGAAAAAAAAAGTACAACTGAAAGACAAGCAGCTGAAAGATAGAAGCAGCTCCTGGATCGTTATTCGGGTTCCTACCTGAAGGGTAGGTACAGATGTCCTCCTCATCACTCTGTGTCAATCGGTCCGCTCTTTGTGCCGTCACGCTGAGTGTCCTCCTCCGGGTACCGTCCAGTGCTCGTACACTCTGCCTCGGTCAGTGTTGTCTGTCTTCTGCATCCAACACAATGAGGTGCGGGAATAGCCCGTTTAGGGGTGAGTATAACGATACTCAGTGGGGACCCCGAGACCCTCAAGGTCTCACAAAATCCAACAAGGATAAACCACAAAGAAATATCTCAACAGATAACCTTTACTTAGGTATATGCCCATATATATACCTAAGTTATCAAGTAACTCATCACAATCATGAGGAAAAACACAAAGGTCATTGACTCAATTCAAACCAGGATTTTTTATTCACGATATCAAAACCATGGCTACTAGATAGATCATCCTCTGTCGAGTACAGTGATCATGTCGTGACTCCGAGGTGTTACTCACTAACCTTATACTACTGAAGTACTCCTCCTGTCGAGTACCGCGGGTTGGCCACCTCACAACATAGTGCTCCCCCACCATGGGTCTGCCACCTCACATAGTAGTGCTCCCCCTCATAGCCTACAGAGGTACTCCTCCTGTTGAGTACCATGGGTCAGCCACCTCACAAATTAGTGCTCCTCTTCCATGGTTCTACCACCCCAACATAGTAGTGCTCCCCACTGGGCTATTCAAGTCACTTCGAAACGAATCGGACAAGCAGTCATCAGGTTTCAGACAGCTACTAGGTCTCTGCCCTCCGAATGCTCCTCTCCGGGAGGATCTGCTCCACAAGTTACTGGTTGAAACTCCAAGTATCTCAAAGTCCCATGAAGAAATATCACAAAGGACCACCTCGTCATAGGGGTCACAACACAATAGACGGTGCGTCAATCAGACATCCGGTCTGTGAATTATTAGCATTTCTGTTCCAAGGGCCCGGTTGGATTTCGGGTACAATCCACCCCGGCCATACTTCAACTACGTCCAAACATCACATGAAGTATGCCAAAAGAACCATCTCATTAAGAGGAATCAAACATAGTCGACGACACGTCAATCAGATGTCCGGCCCTTATGTTATAAGAATTTTATTACTGAGGGCCTGGTTGGATTCATGTTTGATCAAACCCGGTCATACATCAAATGACATTGGTTAACCAAACCGGTAACACAATTGTGATCCATATGGAAACACACACAAGATGGACTACCCATTGGTCCAAAACGGATAGCCGGTGAAAATGTTGCATTTCACCGCAACATGCGCGAACCGAGCCTCATGGGGCCCACGCCTCGACCTCGACTTAAATATCCAAAATTGGGCTTGAAAAATCAGTCTTAATTCCAAGGTCGCAACGTCGCAGATGGTTCATCATTCCGACACCGTATTAGATAGATATGTCAGATACAAGATCTCGTAATAATAATATTATTATTATCATTGGGTGTTTCGTGGACCCGATCCATGAACCCGAATTTAGTATCGAACATTAGACTTGAATCGACCATCCTAAAGACAATATTACATCACCACTGACGGAAATCCAATCAGACGTCCCACGCATGAGTTATAGCAGGTCGAAGATTTAATAATAATATTAAATCTATTAATGTACGAGCGTTTCAGGAACCCGATATGAAAACCCAGGAAAGATATCCAATATTGGACTCATAAATTCTTTCTCAAAGTCAGGGTCGCACTACCGCTGACGGTTCGTGAAACCGAGATCGCACGAAGAAGATACCGTCAAAATACGGTTTTCCTAACGAAAATAATAATAAAATTATTATATTATTATTATTAATAATTTAATTTAACCTTTTATTTTCACTCACGCTCAATTCATTCCAGCGCACAACCCTCCCACGATTTCATCCACGTTTATCATTTATTTCCCTATTTTAACATCATTAATCTTAATTTCCTCTCTCCAATCTAATTCTTCCTTCCACGGTTTTGCACCCCTCTACACGAACCAAGAACCCGCTGCACCTTTGCCTCGCACAGGGCTCTATCGCGCTACCAACTCGTGTCGCCGCCTGATCTGACTCATCATCGGCCAAAGCCACCTTGCCCCTTCTTGCTACACGCACATGCACCAGCCGCGCTAGACTGCCCTGCTCTGCCATGTCGCCCCTTCCGCGGGCTACCTCATCTCCGTTCTAAGTTCCGAAATTGTGATGACCGCATATTTGCATTCCTTGGGTTGAGATATCTGCGTCCGTATGCTGCGCTCAACATGACATTGAGCGTTTAATACGCTTAATTAATTTGTGATGAAGAACATCCAATGAACGCGCAGAGAATGAAATTGAAAAGGGCATGGTTTGTGTGTGGATAGATGGCTGTGTTTGGTTTGTCTATCGTTTTTTAGAATCAATAACATGTGGAATTGACAAAAAGATATTCATAATACTTCGATATTTTCAAAAAAACAATAAGAAATTGATTCCACCCATGGTTTTTTGATCCGCGAATCAATTCATTTAATTCGCGTTCTTCATGAAAATTCAATTGGGGTAAGGAATCCACAAAGATAAATCCTACATATAAATATACAAATATCCCCCTACCTGAAATATGGTTTGTTCGTCGTAGACGTGGAAATCGTTGTCGCTCCGTCAACGACGGGAAAGAATCGTCATTGTTGGCGAGTTCCCTGTGGTTGTATTTCCTCCCTTGATGCCGAGGAAGAAGAAGAGAAGGCACGTCATCGGTGACTTCACGTTCTTCATTGGAGGAAGAACACCTCTCTTTCTAATCCTCCAGAGGTTCCCAGCAAAATATTTTCTATTGCAATTATTACAAAAGACTTCTCCCATTTGAAGAAGTTCCATGCAACACAAAATAATTCAAATTGTGATGCACCAATTTAATTAATGAAACCATTAATTTAATTATGTTGAAAAACGTAGTTAGAGGAAGGCGGAGAGATCTCATAAATAGGGGAGTTGAGGAGTTAAAAAATTAATTAAAGGGGGGTTTAAGGGGGGTTTAAGAGAGGTTATGGGGAGATGAAAGGTTGGGGCTCATGTGGGCCCCACCTCTCATTTAGCCACACATGGGTAGTTGGTGGTCATGGGTCTCACCCTTAACTCCCCTTTGTAGGGTATAACTACCATAGATATAAATAAAATTGTGTTCCACCAATTTTATTTATTGAATTCTAAATCCCCATTTATTAATTCTCTACCCTCTTAAAACGCAACTACGGTAAATGTTCCCATAAGAAATTACCAGCGCTGCGATTTCATCGATGCCCTCATATTTCAATTTCGAGCACCGGTTCAAATGATATAAAAACCTGCACCTACGTTTACTGAACGTACCCGAAAAAAAGTTCAGAAAATTATTATTATTCACTCTCGAACCATGCCGGTTGAGGTTAGGCTCTTCCTAAGTAAAACACACCCCAAAAAACCCATTGATACTCTCGGATTTTCAATCCAAGTTACCGTTTAGATGTTATGAATTTTACAATAAAATAATTGTCACTTAATAATTTTATTTGCGGCCAAAAACTAACTTTTTCTCGTGGCATGCGCCGGCCAAAGTTAGTATCTGCTAAAATAAATCATGCCCTCACGAGTTCATCAGTGGTCTCGTATTATTAATCTGAGCTACCGTTTGTGTGTTATAAGCATTTTAAAGATAAAATAGTTTATTTAATTATTTTATTTACGGTTATATCGTTTTTGGAATTTCTCACAGGAGGCCCACGCCGACTAAACATAAGTCGTACCTACGGTAAACCCACCATCATGAGCGCAACGGTGCCCTTGGATTTCTGATCCGAGTAACCATTTAAGAGTTATTCCACATTTTCAGTAAAACTACTTATGCGCGTTAATTTAAGCTTATGAAAACTTCAAAAAATTATTCCGGGCACACCGGGCCTCAGAATCAGGTGCCGTTAGAAACTACAGACTCATAAAATTCCAAATAATTTAAGAAAAAAAAATTCTTGAAATTTACGGGTCTTTAATTTACCCTCGCCTCGGGGATTTACATCCCCGTAAAGCTACAACACACGCTAGGGAAACAAATGAGGGTACTGAGCATGCATTTGAGCCTCCCACTCCCATGTTCTCTCCTGGAGGTTCCCGTGCTGTTAGCGAATGCACACAAGAAGAATCGACTGTCCACGTAGGACCCACACTTGTCGATCCTCGATCTCCACTGGAACCTTTAAGAATGTCACCCTATCATTGATGTCCAGCTTCCCGTGGTCGATGATGACAGATAGGTCATGCACGCATCTCCTCATCTGAGATACGTGGATGACGTCGTGTACCCGGTGCAACTGAGGTGGAAGGGACAAATGGTAAGCCACCTTTCCTACTCTGCTGATGAAGAAGGAGGAGTGACTGTAAGAGACTGAAATTAGGTTTCACCATCTCTATCCATAAAGGATATATTTAAGGCAGCCATGTAAATACCCGTAAAATTCAAGGAATTTTTTTTCTTAATTTGCTTTGGGATTTTACAAGAACGCCGTTTCTGACGGAACTTGATTCTGAGGCCCGGTGTGCCCAGAATTACTATCCGAAGTTTAGCTCGGGTAGGTTCAGTGAACAAACGAGTGGGAATTTCTAACTTTGGAACAGGTGATCGGAATCGAATTCTGAGGGCACCGATGGAACCGCAACGCTGGTATTTTCTTAGAAACACCTTTTCCGGAGTTGCGTTTTCACGAGAGAGGTTGATAAAAATTGTGGAAGTTAAAATAAAAATTTTAACTACAATTTTTATTTTATCTAAGTGGATTTAAGAATTTGGTGGAAGTTGGGTAACTACCCAACATCCCATGGAAGGTTGTGAGGGTGGTGGGGCCCACATCAACCCCACCCCTTCACATTCCTTAACTCCCTCAACTCACAATTAATTTTGATAACTTAAGTTTTAATAACTTATGATATTAATGAAGTGAGTTTAATGTGAGTGTTTTAATTTCAAACTAATGTCAAGTTAATAAAATAAGTGTGGGCTTATTTTATTAAGGGTTGGATTCTTGTTGTGGAGTCTTTGGGAGAAAAGGGCTAAGTAACTTGAGGAACTTCTTCGTCTTCGACGAAGAATGCGAAGAACACATCGATCTCCGACGAAGAACGTCGAGTCCTCGGAAACCGACTACGCGACGCTGTATACCGCGATGCCGACGACGTCCTCTTCCGCGACGTCTGTTTCCGCGACGGATATTCCGCGACGGATCCTCGTTCGACGAACCTCCGTTCAAGCTACGCTCGAGGTAGGGGTTTATGTGATTTTGTTTTCGTGATTTACTCTGTTCTTTATCCATGTATATTTGCACCGCATGCTATCGATTTACAGGAGGAGGCCGGACCGCACAAACATGGACGACCCCCCCCCCTCCCTTATTATTTTCTTGTTGTTGCGGTACGAAGGGAAGTGACGCGGTGTCGTCACACCGCGCGGGATCTTGCGGCAAGGAATGTACGGCGTCGTCGCGCCGCACCGTGAAATTGAACCAAGTCGCGGCGTCGTCGCGCTGCACCGGAGAACTGAAAAAGCACCACGGCCGGAGCGGGGCCACGGTGGAGGGGTGTGGCGTCGTTACGCCGCACCGTATGAATGAAGGTCGCGGCTGGTACCGGGCTGCGGCAGAGCGTGGCTACCGGCGGCTAGAAACCGGGCCGCCGGTGTCGGAGCAGGGAGGGGACCGGCCGTCGCCGGTCCCGTGGCGGTAGAAACCGGCCGACCGGGGTGGGCCATCCGGACATGGAAAAGTAGGGGGGTTCAAACCCCCAGCCGGCCAGCTGATCGGACCCCATTAAGGGGGGCAGCGGTTACAAACCGCGGGGGGAAGCGCCCCCCCCCCCCCCCCCCCCCCCCGCTTTCTGAACGGCTCGGCCGTTCGGCGGAGCCACCTGGCACTGCGCGCCGGGCCAGGCCGCGCCCAGTCCAGGCTGTGCCTAGCCGGGCCAACCCGGTTCAGGCCAACCCAGGGGGTCTCGGGTCGGGTCGGTCCGAGCCCAAAACCCCGTTTTCGGACCCTCTTTGGTCTTTTGACCATATCTTGGGCTACAGACCTCCGATAGACGCATCGTCAGCGGCGATGCGATCCTTGGAATAAGACGGTCTTTTCGACATATCACAGTCTAGTTTTCGGAATACTTTGGGTTTGACCGAGTTGGTTCGTATACAAAACCAACCGGGCCCTCGGAGCGGAAACGCTCATAACTTGAGCTCCGGACGTCCGATTGACATGCCATCGACTTTTTTTGATTCCTCTTTGTGATATGGTTCTTTTGGCTTACTCCGCATGAGTTTTGGACGCAGGCGGAGTATGTTTGGGTTGGTTTTGACTTAAAAACCAACCGGGCCCCTGGGACAAAAAGGCCAATAACTCTCAAACCGGGCATCCGATTGACGCGCCGTCTGCGACGTTGAGTTCCTGTTGACGATACAGAACTTTTGGATACATAAACTCTCAATTATGTGTCAGTTGATGTATCAGCCTCTCGGCTCGTGGAGCGGACCCTCTCGAACGAGCTTGCTGTGTGCGGGAACCCTAGAGCTGGCTACATTGCAACTGCGACGACGACGACGACTGTACAGAGATCCTCAGTGGATTAAACGGTGACGACTACAGCACTCAGCGATCCTATGTGGATCAGTGCTACCAATCTTGTGTGGGTCTGATCCTATGTGGGTCAGCGCTCAGCGGTCCTGTGTGGGTCTGCGCCTATAGATCCTATGTGGGGCTGATCCTGTGTGGGTCTTTGCGGGGGTTAGTTACCTATCGATCTTGTGTGGGTCAGATCCTTCGTGGGTCATTGCGGGGGTTCGTTACCTATCGTTCATGTGTGGGTCAGATCCTTTGTGGGTCATTGCGGGGGATAGTTACCTATCGATCCTTTGTGGGTCCGACGGCTTAGATGAATCAGTGGCTATATCTGATCATCTCTATCGTCATATGAAGAAGTATACATGTGTGAGGTGAATCCTGTTTTTCTTTCCTATGTGGATTGTGTTGTGCTATCCTGTGTGGATTTAAGTTTTTCTTTCCTGTGTGGATTGGTTTGTACTTGCGCTCGGAGGTTGGAGCGAGCTGGAATTGATGACTTAGGTATATGTATGGGCATATACCTAAGCAGTGTCGGATGTTACTTCGTGATTGCATATTTCCTTTGTGGATTATCTTTTGTCGATTCTGGGAGACCTTCAGGGGTCCTGGGGTCCCTACTGAGTAGCTTATACTCATCCCTACATGGGCTATGCCCGCACTAAGTTATTTTGGTTGCAGACGACGGACAGTGCTGATCGTGGTTGAGGCATGAGGAGCAGGTCGGTACCTGGAGGTGGACCATTGGACGGGGCGCACACGGAGCAGACGACTGGATCCGAGGATCTATGGAGGATATCTGTACCCACCCTTCAGGTGAAACTTCCAGTAGATGTCTCAACATTGCGGCTTTACTTTCAGTTGTTGTTTTCCCTTTCCAGTTGTACTTTACTTTCAGTTTGGGTTTGTATTCTGGCCCACTTACTTTTCTTCACTTACTGTCATACCCAGTTTTTACATAGTGTTTACTTCTTCTGCTTGCTTTCTCTGTGGTGTTTTCTTACTTTACAAAGGAAATGCCTTCCCTTTTTACCGGGAAATACGCATTGGTGCTAGTCGCCAGCCCCTGGCCTATGGAAGGCGGGCTTGGGGTAGTCACGGCACGGGCCCCGAGGATGGGTCGTGACAAATTACTATCAGAGGAGTTCGGTTCTACCACAGAACTTGGGACTCTGATCTTTTTCTATGGGAAGCAATAGTGTTAAGCGTATTGGGTGTGGTTATCAGTCCAGTGAGTCCAGTGTTGGTGCGGCGGCCGATGTATCTGTACACTAGGACCATGACTTCTGATTTCCGACTTAATTCACAAAAACATTGATTGCATGTGTGATTCAAGTTTTCTTTGTGATTACTTTGTGTCATCTCACCAGGTATACTGTTCTGGCCGTGGCGCACCTGTTTCCTTTTCAGGATGGCCCCACGACGGCAGCCAGCTAGGGTTCCGAGATTTGAGCGTGAAGACAACCCACCGAGCGACGAGGCCTCGGTACAGGGCCCTTTGACAGCTGAGGCACTGGTGGTACCTCTACCCACCGAGCCACCGATGCTTCCATCCCTAGCCGCTAACGATGCACGTCGCCTTAGTGCACTGCACAAGTTCCAGTGCTAGCGACCGCCCAGGTTCCATGGGGAGACGGACCCCTAGGCAGCCAAGGACTGGTTGGAGGCAGTGGTGAGAGTTTTCAGGTTAGTGAGGACACCAGCATACCTCATGGTGATCCTCGTAGCGAGCCTACTGCACGCAGCAGTAGGCAGATGGTGGAGCTTGATGCTCTAGGTGCATGACGAGGCATCTCTCCTATGGACGGACTTTGAGAGCCTTTTCCGCTCGGAGTTCGTCCCAGCCACCCTCCATGCGGTACGCATCCAGGAGCTTCTACAGCTACGGCAGGGCAGCTTGACGGTCGCCCAGTACTCGGTGAGATTTACCGATCTCTCGCGCTACTCAACAGACATGGTACGAGACCCATTCTTCCAGGCCCAGACCTTTGAGCAGGGATTGAGGAATGAGATCAGGGAATCACTGATCTCCCTCATCTTTCCGACTGAGGCAGGAGTACTGGAGCGAGCTCTTCTCATCGAGAGCTTTCTTGATGAGTCTACACCAGCGGCGAGACCTACCGCAGGGCGACACGTGGCAGAGTCTTCTGCAGCCAGAAGTAGACAGATGTCGCAGAGGTCCAAGCGGGCCAGTCCATCGGGCGGACGACCACAGGATACTGGCTCGGAGGTGCGGGGCACACACAGTAGAACCGGTCTTACGAGTGGAAGACAGTGCTATGCATGTGGCGGGCAGGGCCACATGGCTCGTGACTGCCCGACCCGCCATTCGGAGGAGCAGCAGACGGTTGAGGAACCATCTAGGCAGAGACAGAGGTTCGGTCGTGGCGGTCCGCAGGGAGCAGGCGGATGAGGCAAAGGAGCTGGCCGAGCAGCAGGTGGTGGGAGATGCTATGAGGCTCTACCACCACCACCACCAGGAGGTCCACCCCGACCTCAGGGGAGAGCACAACTTCAGGCAGCTGAAGCTTACGATCATGGAGCTCCGGAAGCAGGTGGACAAGTGCGAGTCTAGATCCAGGCATAGAGGCCTTTGCCCATTGTGCCTCTATCTTCGTTGTTTGTGTTGCCTTGTGTCTGTGTACTTTGAGTTGAAGAAATAAAAGACGCTTGCAATAGTGACATTTGCATTCTTGTCTTTTGTTTGTTAATACTAAGAGGCGCCGGTTAAAAACTATTGACTTGACCCTCACTTGTGAGATTCTTACTGGAGGAGACCCAGTGACCACACACTGATTCCGACAGTGTGACTCAACCCTTGGAGGCGAGAGTAACGGGAGGATCTCTTGGTAGCAGCGTCTAGGCCTTACGACGTCATCCATACCATGAATTAACTAATCATGACGGGATTGACTGTATTAGGCAAGGAACGTGGTACATCCAGGGGATGAGACCAGATTTCCATTTTCGGAAAAGGAGAAATATTTGCAGCTTTGCAGAACGTTAAGGAGGAAGGGGAAACCCTTCGTGTGGTCAGACAGATGTCAGCAGAGCTTCCAGAAGTTGAGACAGAGATTGACCAGCGCGTCTATCTTGAGGTTGCTGGAGGAGGGAGTAGGGTACGTAGTTTACTGCAATGCATCAGGGACTAGACTCGGATGTGTCCTGATGCAGGAGTGGACCGTGATCGCCTATGGATCACATTAGTTCAGGCCTCATGAGCAGAACTACGCTACCGATGACCTGGAGTTAGCAGAAGTTGTCTTCTCTCTGAAGACATGGCGACACTATCTGATGGGAGAGCGTTTTACAGTCTTTTCTGACCATCATAGTCTCAGGTACATCTTCTCTAAGAAGGACCTGAACCTGAGACCGCGGCGATGGCTCGAGTTCCTCCAGGACAATGACTTTGAGATAGTCTATACTCCTGGAAAGGGGAACGTAGTAGCCGATGCTCTCAGCAGGAGGACGGGCATTCAGCTACTTGAGGAGGAGACGGTGCAGCTAGCCGCCTTGTAGATATCCTTCATGGAAAGAGATGGAGCAGCCTTCCTTCAGTCTCTCACAGTCACCCCTCCACTATTGCAGCGGCTCAGAGAGGCACAGCGTGGGGATGCTGACTGTGAGACGCGACGTGCACAGATATCCTCAAGACAGGCACCTGATGGTTTCTCCTTTGGAGTAGAGCACGACGTCCTTTTGATAGGACGTACCTTGGTACCAGTTTCATTACGGGAGGAGGTGATGAGAGAGTTTCACACTTCTCCCTTGGCGGTACATCATGGAGTGGTGAAGATGTACTAGGATCTCAGACGACAGCACTGGTAGCCTGGCATGAAGAAGGTTGTGGCAGAGTTCGTTTCTCGATGCCTCACCTACCAGCAGGTGAAGGCAGAGCACCAGGTACCAGCTGGCTTGGTATATCCCTTGGAGGTCCCAAAGTGGAAGTGGGATGGGATATCTATGGACTTCGTGACTGGACTTCCACGCACTTCCAAAGGTCAGGACTCCATTTGGGTGATTGTCGACCGACTCACCAAGTCGGCTCACTTCTTACCCATCAGAGAGCAGGGCTCAGTGGAGAGCTTGGGCATCTCTACATTCATGAGATTGTATGGCTTCACGGTGTGCCATAATCTATCATCTCCGATTGAGATGCTCGCTTTACTTACCGGCTTTGGAAGGGGTTGAAGGAGGCGTTCGGGACGCATCTACGTCTGAGCACTACCTTTCACCCTCAGACGGATGGTCAGATGGAGAGGACGATTCGGACTCTCAAGGACATTATCTGCGCATGTGTTCTCGACTTTGGTCTCAGCTGGGAGGACCACTTACCCTTGGTGTAGTTTTCGTACAACGACAGTTACCAATCCACCATCGGGATGGCACCATACGAGGCGTTGTACGGACGACCTTGCAGATCTCCTTTGTGCTGGACAGACCCTGGGGAGTCAGCACTTGTGGGACCAGAGATGGTCCAGGCCACGACAGAGAAGGTACAGGTCATCCAAGAGTGGATGAGGATAGCTCAGAGCCAACAGAAGTCCTATGCTGACAGGAGGCGGAGACCACTAGAATTTGAGGATGGCGACCACGTATTCTTGCGTGTCTCACCTCAATGTGGATTATGGAGATTTGGACGAGGCGGAAAGTTGTCTCCATGCTTCATCGGACTGTTCCAGGTCCTCAGAAGGATTGGCGAGGTAGCTTATCGCTTGGCTCTACCACCTCAGTTGCACCGGGTGCACGGCGTCTTCCACATATCACAGCTGAGGAGATATGTGCATGACCCAATGCATATCATTGACCATGGGGAGATGTATGTTGATGATGGGGTGACTTTTGTGGAGGTTCCAGTGGAGATCGAGGATCGACAGGAGCGGGTCCTACGTGGACGATCGATTCCTCTAGTGCGCATCAGATGGCAGCACGGGAACCGCCAGGAGAGCACTTGGGAACGGGAAGCTCAGATGCGTGGTCAGTACCCACATTTGTTTCCCTAGCTTATGATGTATCTTTACGGGGACGTAAAGCCCTAAGGTGGGAGTAATGTAAAGACCCGTAAAATTCAAGGAAAATTTTTTCTTAATTTTCTTTGGGATTTTACAAGAACGCAGTTTTTGAGGGCACTTGATTCTGAGGCCCGGTGTGCCCGGAATTACTATCTGATGTTTAGCTTGGGTACATTCAGTGAACGAATGAGCGGAAATTTCTAACTTTTGAATCGGTTATTGGAATCGAATTCTGAGGGAACCGATGGAACCACAGCGCTGGTATTTTCTTAGAAACACCTTTTCCGGAGTTGCGTTTTCACGAGAGAGGTTGATAAAAATTATGGAAGTTAAAATAAAATTTAACTACAATTTTTATTTTATCTAAGTGGATATAAGCTTTTGGTGGAAGTTGGGTAACTACACAACTTCCCATGGAAGGTTATGAGGGTGGTGGGGCCCAAACAAACCCCACCCCTTCACAATCCTTAACTCCCTCAACTCACAATTAAATTTGATAACTTAAGTTTTAATAACTTATGATATTAATTAAGTGAGTTTAATGTGAGTGTTTGAATTTCAAAATAATTTCAAGTTAATAAAATAAGTGTGGGATTATTTTATTAAGGGTTGGATTTTTGTTGTGGAGTCTTTGGGAGAAAAGGGCTAAGGAACTTGGGGAACTTCTTCGTCTTCGACGAAGAACACGAATAACACATCGATCTCCGACGAAGAACGTCGAGTCCTCGGAAACCGACTACGCGACGTCGTATACCGCGATGCCGACGACGTCTTCTTCCGCGACGTATCTTTCTGCAACGGATATTCCGCGATGAATCCTCATTAGACAAACCTCCGTTCAAGCTACGCTCGAGGTAGGGGTTTATGTGATTTTCTTTTCGTGATTTACTCCGGTCTTTATCCGCGTATATTTGGACAGCATGCTATCGATTTACAGGAGGAGGTCGGACCGCACAAACATGGTCGACCCCCCCCTACCTTATTATTTTCTTGTTGTTGCGCTACGAAGGGAAGTGACGCAGTGCCGTCACACCGCGTGGGATCTTGCGACAAGGAATGCGTGGCGCCGTCGCGCGACGCCGTGAAATTGAACCAAGTCGCGGCGCCGTCGCGCCGCGCCGGAGAACCACCAAAGAATCACGGCCGGAGCAGGGCCGTGGAGGAGGGGTGTAGCGTCGTCGTGCCGCACCATATGAATGAAGGACATGGCCGGTACCAGGCCGCGGCAGAGCGTGGGAACTAGCGGTTGGAAACCGGGTCGCCGGTGTCGGAGCAGGGAGGGGACGGGCTGTCACCGGTCCCGTGGCGGCAGAAACCGGCCGGCTGGGGTGGGCGGGCCGGACATGGAAAAGTCGGGGGTTCAAACCCACGGCCGGCCAGCTGAGCGGCCCCCATTAAGGGGGGCCGCGGTTACAAACCGCGAAGGGTAGCGCCCCCCCCCCCCCCTGACCCCGCTATCCGAACGGCTCAGCCGTTCGGCCGAGCCACCTGGCGCCGCGAGCCAGCACGCCGGGCCACTGGGCCATGCTGCGACAGCCGGGCCGACCCCGGGGGTCTCAGGCCGGGTCGGTCCGGGCCCGAAACCCCATTTTCGGACCCTCTTCGGTCTTTTGCCCATATCTTGGGCTATGGACCTCCGATCGACGCACCGTCAGCGGAGATGCGATCCTTGGAACGAGATGGTCTTTTCGACTTATTGCACTCAAGGTTTCGGAATACTTTGGGTTCGGCCGAGTTGGTTCGTACACAAAACCAATCGGGCCCGCGTAGCGGAAACGCTCATAACTTGATCTCCGGACGTCCGATTGTCGTGTCGTCGACTTTATTGGATTCCTCTTAGTGAGACAGATCTTTTGGATTACTCCAACCGAGGTTTGGACGCAGGAGGAGTATGGTTGGGTTAGTTTTGACTTAAAAACCAGCCGGGCCTCTGGGACGTAAAGGCCAATAACTCTCAGACCGGGCGTCCGATTGACGTGTCGTCTACGACGTTGAGTTCCTATTGACGATACGGAACATTTTGATACATCAACTCTAGACTATGCGTCAGTTGATGTATCAGCCTCTCGACTCATGGAGCAGACCCTCCCAAACGAGCTTGCTGTGTGCGGGAGCCCTAGAGCTAGCTGCGTTGCGACTGCGACGACAACGACGACTGTACATAGATCCTCAGTGGATTCGACGACAATGACTAAAACACTCAGCGATCCTTTGTGGATCAGTGCTACCAATCCTGTGTGGGTCCGATCCTATGTGGGTCAGCACTCAGTGGTCCTGTGTGGGCCAGCGCCTACAGATCCTATGTGGGTCTGATCCTGTGTGGGTCTTTGCGGGGGTTAGTTACCTATCGATCCTGTGTGGGTCAGATCCTTTGTGGGTCATTACGGGGGTTAGTTACCTATCGATACATTGTGGGTCCGACAGCTTAGATGAATAAGTGGCTATATCTGATCATCTCTATCGTCATACGAAGAAGTATACCTGTGTGAGCTGAATCCTGTTTTGCTTTCCTATGTGGATTGTGTTGTGCTATCCTGTGTGGATTTACGTTTTGCTTTCCTGTGTGGACTGGGTTGTACTTGGGCTCGTAGGTTGGAGCGAGCTGGAATTGATGACTTAGGTATATGTATGGGCATATACCTAAGCAGTGTTGGATGTTACTTTGTGATTGCATCTTTCCTTTGTGGATTATCTTTTGTGGATTCTGGGAGACCTTCGGGGGTCTCAGGGTCCCTACTGAGTAGCTTATACTCACCCCTGCACGGGCTATGCCCACACTACATTGTGTTGGTTGTAGACGACGGACAACGTTGATCGTGGTTGATGCACTAGGAGCAGGTCGGTACCTGGAGGTGGACCATTGGACGGGACGCACACGGAGCGGACGGCTGGATCCGAGGAGCTGTGGAGGCTATCTGTACCCACCCTTCAGGTGGGACTTCTAGTGGACGGCTCGACGTTGTGGCTTTACTTTCAGTTGTTGTTTTCCCTTTCCAGTTGTACTTTACTTTCAGTTTGGGTTTGTATTCTGGCCCACTTACTTTTCTGCAATTACTATCGTACCCAGTTATTACTTAGTGTTTACTTCTACTTCTTTCTTGCTCTACGGTGTTTGTTTACTTTACAAAGGCAATGCCTTCACTTTTTACCGGGAAATATTCCTTGGTGCTAGTCGCCAGCCCCTGGCCTATGGAAGGCGGGCTTGGGGTAGTCACGGCACAGGCCCCGAGGACGGGTCGTGACAAGCCAGCTGCTCTGTCTCCTCTCCTAGAAGCTGAATACCAGTCCTCCTGGTCAGCGCATCCGCAACAACATTCCCCTTCCCAGGAGTATAGACTATCTCAAAATCATAGTCCTAGAGGAACTGAATACTCAAAAATCTTACTACCACGAGGGTAAAGCTGGCCAACTCAAGAGTGATCGGTCGCACCCTCCTAAGCATGAGTTTATCTTGTGCTGCCTGTGTTTCCCTTTTCACCGACCAAGGAAAAACCCCCATCCCAACATTGTAGATAAACCAAAACCTTTTTCCTAAGACGGTCAATCTGTGTATGAACTATGGTTGCCCAGTCCATACCCAAACTAACGTTGTAAGGCCTCAACGCTGCCACCAAGAGATTCCAACAGAAACTATCGCCTCAAGGGTCAGATCACACCGTCGGTATAACTATTATTATCGAGTCTCCTCCCTATGGTATTTCCAGACGTGAGGGTCAAGTCAACAGTTTTAACTAAAAAATTTAGGTCTGGGACAAGATTCATGGAAGGAAGGAATGATTAGTACCTATGTTTATTGATACGACAACTCATTGTAGACATAGACCGTACCTCGAATCATTCCTAGAGCCCCTGGGTCACACTTCTTGACCACGTGCAGTTACTCTCTTCCTCTTCCCTCCAGCTCTCTGATCATAGAGGGGAATACAAAGGCGGTTGGTTTTAACATGTCAATATGTACACCACCACATGCTGCTCTCCAAGCTTTGCTTATATGTCTCCTGCTCTGCAGATTCATCTGTCCTTTAAACACACCTCGCTCTGAGGTCTGAGCTCTAATGAACTGATCGTATTTTAGTCATAGAGTACCACGAACAATTGGTATGCCTTGATGACTACTCAGCTACCGATATGTCGTCCTTCTGAAGCTATGTAAGCTCTATAAAATTCTCAGCCACCTCCTCAAGCCATTCCTCAGCCGCTTGTGAGTCGGGCTTGCCTCGGAACCTGAGGGGTATCTGATGCTATAACAAATGTATGACATTAATCCTCCATGTTTCATCTACCAGTACCGCCAGTTGAAACTGATTACCAACAGATAGTGATATAGATTGCACACTAACCAAAGGTACTATCTCAGGCATCGGTCCACGTACCGAAACCTCATCACTATGCAGACCAACCTCATGGTCACTCACAGGGTAACACGAGTAGATAAGCTCACCATCTGCTCCACTAGTGTCTAAACTAGGTGTAGACCTCTATTAATCGCATCCATCCATTCCACTACTACCTAGGAATCTGTCCCGCCTCGTAACCTCGGAGGCCTCTGCTGCTGGAACTCGTGCAACATGCTCTGTTAGCGTGCACCGTCCGCTAGTATGGCTGGTGGCATTTACTACCCAACGAGTGGTGGTGCTGCTGTTACACCACTCGAATGTGCCATCATAGTAAGAGGGCCCTGAACTGGAGCCTCATCGCTCGGTGGGCCGTCATCGGGTACTTTCTCGGAACCCCAACTAACTGTCTGCGTGGAGGCATCCTGAACAAATGTGTCATGGTTAAAAGACTATACCTGGTGAGCTGACCTGGTTTGAGCTGAATTAAAGAAAACTTTTGGATATACACATGCAATCAATGTTTTCATGCACTGTGTCGGAAATCAGTAGTCAGGGTCCTGGTGTATGGATACGTTGGTCGCCGCACCAACACTGGACTCCCTAAACTGAAAACCACAATTGGTACGCATAACACTATTGCTTCATAGAAAGTAAATATCAGAGTCATAATTTCTGCGGTAGAACCGACTCCTCTGATACCAATTTGTCATGACTCGTATCGTAACTACCCCAAGCCCGCCTTCGATAGGCCAGGGGCTGGAGACTAGAAACAAAGGCATAAATCCCTATAACTGGGAAGGCATTGCCTTTATAAAATGTAAACTCACGCACAACCAGAGTACAAGCGGAAGAAAACACTAAGTAAAGCAGAAACAAGTGTGTTGAAAAGTAAAAAGGGGCCGGAAATACAAGCCCAATAGAAAGGTACATCTACAACTAAAAGAAAGTACAGCTGAAAGATAAGAAGCTGGAAGATGGAAGCATCTCCTGGATCGTTCACCGGGTTCCTACCTGAAGGGTAGGTACAAATGTCTTCCTCAGCACTCCGCGTCAATCGGTCCGCTCCGTGTGCCGTCACGCCGAGTGTCCTCCTCTGGGTACCGTCCAATCCTCACACACTCTGCCTCAGTTAGCGCTGTCCTTCGTCTGCATCCAACACAATGAGGTGCGGGCATAGCCCATGTAGGGTTGAGTATAATGATACTCAGTGGGGACCCCGAGACCCTCAAGGTCTCACAAAATCCAACAAGGATAAAACAAAAAAAAAATATCTCAACATATAACCTTTACTTAGGTATATGCCCATACATATACCTAAGTTATCAAGTAACTCATCTCAATCATGAGGGAAAACACAAAGGTCATTGACTCAGCTCAAACCGGGATTTTTTTATTCACGATATCGAAACCATGGCTGTTGGAGAACTCCTCCTCTGTCGAGTACAGTGATTCTGTCGTGACTCCGAGGTGCTACTCACTAACCTTAGACTGCTGAGGTACTCCTCCTGTCGAGTACCATGGGTCGTCCATCTCACAAAGTAGTGCTCCCCCGCCATGGGCCTTCCACCTCACACAGTAGTGATCCCCCTCATAGCCTACAGAGGTACTCCTCCTGTCAAGTACTGAGGGTCTGCCACCTCACAAAGTAGTGCTCCTCAGCATGGGTCTGCCACCCCAACATAGTATTTCTCCCCACTGGGCTATTCAAGTCACTCTGAAATGAATCGGACAAGCAATCATCAGGTTTTAGACAGCTACTAGGTCTCCGCACTCCAAATGCTCATCTTTGGGAGGATCTGCTCCACAAGCTACTGGTTGAAACTCCAAGTATCTCATAATCCCATGAATAAATGTCACAAAAGACCACCTCGTCATAGGGGTATCAACTCAACAGACGGCATGTCAATCGGACGTCCGGTCTGTGAATTATTAACATTTTCGTTCCAGGGTCCCGATTGGATTTCGGGTACAATCCAACCCATCCATACTCCAACTATGTCCAAACCGCATGTGAATTATTCCAAAAGAATCATCTCATCAAGAGGAATCCAACATAGTCGACGACACATCAATCGGACGTCCGGTGCTTAAGTTAAAAGCATTTTATTACCGAGGGCCCGGTTGGATTCATGTTCGACCCAACCCAGTCGTACTTCAAATGACACCAGTTAACCAAACTGGTCACACCATTGCGATCCATATGGAAAAACACACGAGATGGACTACCCATTATTCCAAAATGGATAGCCGGTGAAAATGTTTCATTTCAGCGCAACATGCGCGAATCGGGCCTCGTGGGGCTTGCACCTCGACCTTGACTTAAATATCCAAAATTGTTCTTGAAATATCTGTCTCAATTCTAGTGTCGCAACGTCGTAGACGGTTCGTCGTTCCGACACCGTATGAGAGAGATATGTCAGATAAAAAATCCCATAATAATAATAATATTATTATCATTGTGTTTTCCGTGGAACTGAACCACGAACCATAATTTAGTATCGAACATTAGACTTGAATCTACCGTATTAAATACAGGATTACATCACCACTAACGGAAAGCTGATCAGACGCCGCACTCATGAGTTATAGCAGGTCAAAGATTTAATAATAATATTAAATCTGTTAATGTACAATCATTTTGTGTACCCGATCCGAAAACACGAAAAAGGTATCCAATATTGGACTCATAAATTCTGTCTCGAAGTCAGGGTCTCACTACCGCTGACGGTTCGTGAAACCAAGATCGCACGAAGAAGATACCGTTAAAATATTGTTTTCCAATCAAAAATAATAATAATATTATATTATTATTATTATTTTTAATTTAATTTAAACTTTGATTTTCACTCACGCTCAATTCATTCCTGCTCACAAACCTCCCATGATTTCATCGGACTATATCATTTATTTCCCCTTTTTAAACATCATTATTCTTAATTTCCTCTCTCCAATCTAATTCCTGCTTCCACGGTTTTGCACCCCTGTACATGAACAAAGAACCCGCAGCACGTCCGCCTCGCACAGGGCTCCGCTGCGCTACGTACTCGTGTCGCCGCCTTATCTGACTCATCACCGGACGAAGCCACCTCGCCCCTTCTTGCTACGCACACATGCACCAGCCACGCCAGACTACCCTACTCTACCACGTCACCCCTTCCGCGGGTTGCCGCATCTCCTTTCTAAGTTCATAAATTCTGACGATTGCATATTTTCATTCCTCAGGTCGATATCTCTGCATCCGTATGTCGCGCTCAACATGACATTTAGCATTTAATGCGCTTAACTAATTTGCGATGAAGAAAATGCAATGAACGCGCGGAGAATGGAATTGAAAAGGGCATGGTTTGTGGGCGGATCGATGGCCATGTTTGGTTTGGCCATCATTTTTGAGAATCAATAACATGTGGAATTGACAAAAATATATTCATCATACTTCAATATTTTCAAGAAAAACAATAAGAAATTGATTCAAACCATGGTTTTTGGATCTGTGAATTAGTTCATTTAATTTGCGTTCGTCGTGAAAATTTAATTTGGGTAAGGAATCCACAAAGATAAATCCTACATATAAATAAACAAAAATCCCCTACCTCGAATATGGTTAATTCGTCGTAGACGTGGAAAGAGTTGTCGCTCCATCAACACCAGGAAAGAACCGTCGTTGTTGGCGAGTTCCCTACAGTTTTATTTCCTCCCTTGATGTAGAGGAAGAAGAAGAGAAGGCACGTCATCGGTGACTTCGCGTTCTTCATCGGAGGAAGAACACCTCTCTTTCTAATCCTCCAGAGGTTCCCCACTAAAATATTTTCTTTCGCAAATATTACAAAATACTTCACCCATTTAAAGAAGTTCCATGCAACACAAAATAATTCAAATTGTGATGCACCAATTTAATTAATGAAACCATTAATTTAATTATTTTGACAAACTTAATTAGAGGAAGGTGGACAGATCTCCTAAATAGGGGAGTTGAGGAGTTAAGAAATTAATTAAAATGGTGGTTTAAGAGAGGTTATGGGGAGATGAAAGGTTGGGGCTCGTGTGGGCCCCACGTCTCATTTATCCACACATGGGTAGTTGGCGGTTATGTGTATCACCCTTAACTCCCCTTTGTAGGGTATAACTACCATAGATATAAATAAAATTGTGTACCACCAATTTTATTTATTTAATTCTAAATCCCCAATTATTAATTCTCAACCCGCTTAAAATGAAACTGGGGTAAATGTTCCCTTAAGCAATTACCGGCGCTTTGAGTACATCGGTGCCCTCAGATTTCAATTCCGAGCACCGGTTAAAAATATAGAAAAACCCACACGTACGTTTACTGAACATACCCGAAAAAAAGTTCAGTAAATTATTATCAGTCACCCTCGACCCACGTCGGTCGAGGTTAGGCTCTTACTAAGTAAAAAATGCCCCAACGAACCCATTTATACTCTTGTATTTTCAATCCGAGTTACCGTTTAGAAGTTATGAATTTTACATTAAAATAATGGTCACTTAATTATTTTATTTGCGGCCAAAAACTAACTTCTTCTAGTGGCCCGTGCCGGCCAAAGTTAGTATCTACTTGAATAAATATTGCCCTCACGAGTTCAGCGGTGGTCAATGATTTTTAATCCGAGCTACCATTTGTGAGTTATAAGCATTTGAAAAATAAAATAATTTATTTAATTATTTTATTTACAGTTATGCCATTTTTGGAATTTCTCACAGGAGGCCCGCGCCGACTAAACTTAAGTCGCGCCAAGGGTAAACCCACCATCTTGAGCGCAACGGTACCCTCGGATTTCTGATCTGAGTAACTGTTTAAGAGTTATTGCACTTTTTCAGTAAAACTACTTACGCGAATTAATTTAAGCTTAAAAAAACTTCAGAAAATTATTCTGGGCACACCGAGCCTCATAATCAGGTGTCGTCAAAACTGAGGGGTCGTAAAATTCCAAAGAATTTAAGAACAAAAAATTCCCTTGAAATTTACAGGTTTTTACAACCAATATCCCTAAGCTCCTCCGAATTCATGATCAAACATGTCCATCATCTTCTTAAAGAATGATATGTGTGTACAATTCCCATATAGGGGTGATTATAAACATACATAGTTGGAAACTCCAAAAAGGTGAAGGGGGTTTAGTAAGAGATAAACTGAAGAGGAAAGCAGTAGATAGAACAAAGTACAGTAAAAGAGTGTAACTGAACCCAACAAGAGAGTGAAGAAAACTCATTGAAAATGAAAGGAGATAGAAATGATGAGAACACAAACTTGTGGTTGAATATTCACTACCTATATTAGGATAGTAGAATCATCCAACCATTAGAATATAGACACATAAAGCATGTGACATACCCAGCACGTCTTTTCCCCTCTTGGAAAGAGAGTAACCAAAAACCAAGGAGGGGTACTAAAATGGGATATATATATATATGTGTGTGTGTGTGTGTGTGTGTGTGTGTGTGCACGCGTTTAGTGAAAAGAAACCCAAATATGGGAGTGTAAGGGGATCTTCGTCTCATAAGTCATCCCAAGAACAAGAGTCCCCAACAATTCTAGAAGTATCCAACAATGATGTGTAGCATCCCATACGTCTACCCTGAACACGCAAGTCAAAGGGAATCAATCAACACACCTTAATACTATCCACCTTGGATGGAACTGATTCAGCCACATAGTTATTGGTCATGACATAATGACTCATCTTGGTTGGGAAAGTGTCCCTCTTTATCGTGAGTCCAAAGGTACATCAAACCACGCCTCAACACTGATCTGCACAGTCAGATGGTGAAAACACAAATAAGAGGACCCAAACCCTAGTACATTAGGGGTATTACACTCTAAAAGTATCCATAGAGTACACATGCCCAATTGTGTCAGGGGGATTCCACTCTAGTCTTTGAGGATCCTTTCCCTAGTGCATCAGGGGGATCAACACCTAGGAGTTGATGAGGACTCATTGCCCAACCCCACTGAAGGGTAATACGTTGTAGGGTATGACCCGATAAGTAGCTATAGAGGAATATCTCCATAGTACGTTAGGGGGATTCCACATTTTTCATTGAGGATCCTCTCCATAGTATGTTAGGGGGGATAAACACCCAGAAATATGCCTCTGATAATCTGTCTGAACGATTCCTGATCACTACTTGATCATTGTCATGGATTCTCTTGAAACCCATTAAATGTATCCTTCACTGATATTCCTTTCATGTTTTCACATTTAATGAGATCAAAAATAAGGATCCACACACCAAAATAGATATCATTATTGTGATCCTTCTGAAAAAACACGCAAGATCAACTATTCAATCTCCCAGATCAGACATTAGATGAAAAAGTCTTATGTCAACGCATTATGTTTGAATGGAATCTCATGGGGACCTTACCTTGAACCAAGAATAAATTACCCAAGTCACACCCTAGTTATCCTCATAGAAAAACATAAAGTATCGACTTTTCGTTCATCCAAAATGTTCTCCCGGTGAAAAGGTTGAATTTTACCTCAATACGCCCGAACCGGGCTTTATGGGTCATGTACCTCTATTTCAGATTAATTGCTCAAAATTGTTCTTGATTAATCTACCTAGATTTTAGGGTCATGTCACTATTGGCAGTATGTAAATTGGATGTCGCATGCATTAATTACGTCCGAAATTGTTCTTGAAGAGAATTAGTATTGAATAAGTGTTTTCATAAGGATCAATTCATTTGGATTTTGTTTCTTACATTGAGAATGAATCAAGTGGGATTAGATTTGGTATTAAGTGAATAATTAATAAACTAATTGAATTAAAGGTATTTATATAGTGGTGTTGATTAGATCTAGTTGGTCATGAATTTTTCAAGTGAAGAAGTTAAAAATTAATTTTTCATCTTTTCAATAAACCCAAAGGGTGGTATTTTAGTAAAAAAATCCCTTATAATTTTATTTGGGTTGTGTTTTGATGAAAATATAATTGATGGAACATAAAAAATATCTTAAATATTATTATGTAACTCATATCATAAATTTTGGAGGTATTTTGGAGTTATGATGGAAGAATCGAGTTTGAACAGAATGACATGAATTTAACTAAGTCTAATTCTTAAGAATCAATGTTGTTTATTTAAGTTTCATCTAGCATGAGACAAGAGAAATGGAAAGGGATATTTTTTATAATAGTAATTATATTCAGGATTTAGGGAAATGACCATGTGTTGAGATTGTAGGATTCATTATTAGGATTCTATGAGAGTCATTTGGAATCTATAAATTTCATTTTTTTAGAAATGTTTTTATTTTATAAGACTCATTGGAGACTCTGAAAGATTCATTGATAACTCCATAAGTGTCATTTTTAGACTCTATATGAGTCATTTAAACAAACTATATGGGTCATTTTAGGTACCCTATAGGATTTATATCAGAGAAGAGTTTAATTTCATATGATTAATTTCAATATGATATTATTAAAAGGTCAATCTCAAGCATTTTTTGGTATAATATTTTAATCATTATATTGTTATTTTTTTCATTATAAGTGGATAAAACAATGAATAAATTAAAGGATTATTATACTGTGACTTTTCAAAAAAATTAGTTCAATATTGGTAATGATTTGGGGGATATGGTTATTAGAATAACAATGTATCTTGAACTGGAGAAATTTGATGTAGAGATAGAAATAGTATTAATTGGTGTATTTTTTTTAAAATAAGATTTGGTTGAAGATTGTGGAGTTTATTATTTCCATAATGATGGGTGATTTGGGTGAAATTAAATACAGGATTTAATCATGATACTGAATTTGTAGTTTCCATAATCAAATGTAGAAATATTTCAACACTTGATATTTAGTGAATAATATATTAAACATATAAATAAAATTAGGATAAGGCACCATGGATATTATAAATCACACAAAAAAAAGAGATATATTCTTCTTATTTTACAAGAACGCAGTTTCTGACGGCACCTGATTTCGAGGCCCGGTGTGCCTAGAATCATTTTTCGAAGTTTAGCTCGGGTACATTCAGTGAACGAACGAGCGGGTTTTTCTAACTTTTAAACCAATGCTCGGAATCGAATTATAAGGGCACCAATGGATTTGCAGTGCCGGTAATTGCTTATGAACACCTTTTCCGAAGTTGCGTTTGTTCGGGTGTGGTTTTTAAATTTTTTTCGGGTTAAGTAAATGAATAAAAAAAATGATGCGACCAATTTATTTTATTTTTAGTCACTTAACATATGTTAAGTGGATGATGAGGGACCCACAATATCCTACCCACTTGGTAGGATATTTGTGAGGTGGGGCCCACACGATCCCCACCGTTTCATTTCTTCTTAAGTAACGCACTTGCACCCCCCTTTTTAATGAAGTCAACTCTTGCGTTTAATCTGGATATTGAACGCCTCATTAATTGGGTGGTTTTAAACTCCTCAATTAATTGATAATTTTTTTTTCTTTTTGAATTTCAAGTGTTGGTTTGTGTACAAATAAAATAAGACACCACTTATTTTATTGAGTTAGTCTTGTTGTGTTGAGAGGCTAGGGAGAATTCGCCCAGGTTCTTGAAGTTCTTCGTCCTCAACGAAGAACGCGAAGAACGCGAAGAACGCCGACCTCCGACGAAGGTCGACAAGAAGGACGGATCCTCGGAGATCGATGAAGCGACGCCGATGAATCCTTTCTCCGCGACGCGACGATCCCCCTTCCGTGACGCCATCTTCCGCGACGTGCAATTCCGCGACGAACCCTCGCTCGAAGACGCTTGAGGTAGGGGTTTTGATTCAATTAAATATTTGTGATTTATACCCTCGGCTTATGTTTAATATTTTTCGGAAGCCTTTTTAAACCGCTAACACGGTGGGTGCGGACCAACGAACAAGTCCGAACCCACCGTCTCTTCGTTCTTGGTGTGCGGATCGGCGGGCGATGATGAAGCAGGCCGCACGGGCGTTGTGAGGTCCTTGCAGTGAAGGACCGGTCCCAGGAGGGTCGTTGGTGAAGACGACAAAAAAATCCAACCATCGGAGCTCGTCCGGTGGTCCGCGGAACACTCCGCCGGCGCGCCTCGCCGGCACGGCGGCCGGAGGCGGCGGCACCCAGCGCGCCACCGGGAAGGGCCGCCGAGGCTGAAGCCGCGACAGCAAGCCGCTGGCCCCGTGACCATGCGGGACCGAAGGAGGCGGGATGCGGCGCTCTGCCGCGTCCGTTGACTAGAAGCGCCCCCCCCCCCCATGGGGCCACGGTTACTTGCTGTAGGGGGGCAGCGTGCCACCCCGCACCGCTCGGCTGAAACGGCCGACCCACCCGGCAGGACCACCAGGTCGGGCCAGGCCGCTCCCAAGCGGGCCGAACCCGGACCCGGGTCAGGTAGACACGGTTCGGGCTGACCCCAGGGGTACCGGGCCGGGTCGGACCGGGCCCGAACCCCCTAATACCGAACTGTTACGGTCTTTTTCCCATAACATGGGATTCTAACCTCCGATCGATGCACCATCAACAGAGATGCGATCCTTGGATCGAGACGGTCGTTTCGGTATACTACACTCAAGGTTTCATATTACTTTGGGTTCGACCGGGTTGGTTCATATACGAAACCAATAGGGCCCTCGGAGCAGAAACGTTTATATGTCGAGCTCCGGATGTCCGATTGATGTTCCGTTGACTTTGTTGGATTCCTCTTGATTAGACGGAAATTTTGGAATGCTTCACCTGAGTTTTGGATGCATTTGGTTAATGGATGGGTTGGATTGTACCCGAAATTCAATCGGGCCCCTAGAACGGAAAGGCTGATAACTTTCAGACCGGACGTCCGTTTGACGAACCGTCAGCGGCGTTGGTGATCACGTCGAGAAACGGTCCCTATGAGAATACCCTATAATATTTTAGGGTACAGTCGAGATACGGCCGGGTTGGTTCGCACACGAAACCAACCGGCCCCCTAGGACGAAAAGGCTAATAACTCATAGACCGGGCGTCCGATTGATGTGTCGTCTGTTGTGTTGAGACCCCTATGACGAAGCGGTACTTTGAGATACTTCTTCATGAAACCTTGTGATACTTGGAGTATCGACCAGTAGCTCGTGGAGCGGACCCTCCCTGTAACGAGCTAGCAGAGTGCAGAGACCTAGTAGCTGGCTGAGACTTGACGACTGTTGATCTATCGACTCGATGTGTTTCGGATAGCCCAGTGGGGAGCACTTGGTTGTAGCGGCAGACCCACGGAAGAGGAGCGCTTGGTAGTAGTGGCAGACCCGCGGTACACAACAGAAAGAGTACCTCTGGAGGCTATGAGGGGAAGCGCTTGGTTGTAGCGGCAGACCCGCGGCGGAGGAGCACTTGGTTGTAGCGGCAGACCCACGGCGGAGGAGCCCTTGGTTGTAGCGGAAGACCCACGATGGAGGAGCCGTTGGTTGTAGCAGGAGACCCGCGGTACTCAACAGAAGGAGTACCTCTAGAACCTATGTGGGGGAGCGCTTGGTTTTAGTGGTAGACCCATGGTGGGAAGCGCTTGGTTGTAGTAGTAGGCCCATAGTACTCAACAGGTGGAGTACTACATCAGTCCAAGGAGTCTGGCGCGCTTGGTTGTAGCGGTAGGCCCTCTGTACTCAACAGATGAGGAGTTCGGCGTGCTTGGTTGTAGTGTCAGACCCTTTGTACTCGACAGAGGATGAGTTCGATGTGCTTGGTTGGAGCGGCAGGCCATCTGTACTCGACAGAGGAGGAGTTCGGCGTGCTTGGTTGCAGCGGCAGGCCCTCTGTACTCGACGGAGGAGGAGTTCTCCAGCAGTCGTGGTTTCAACGTCATGAATAAAATCCTGGTTGAGCTGAGTCTATAATCCTTGTGCTTCCTCATGATTGAGATGGGTTACTTGATAACTTAGGTATATGTATGGGCATATACCTGGGTAGAGGTAATCCGTTGATTTCATAATCCTTGTGTTTCCTCGTGATTGAGATGAGTTACGTGATAAATTGGGTATATGTATGGGCATGTACCTAAGTAGAGGTTATCTATTGAGATCTTCTTTGTGGTTATCCTTGTTGGATTTAGTGAGACCTTGAGGGTCTCGGGGTCCCTACTGAGTATCGTTATACTCACCCCTGCACGAGCTATGCCTGCACCTCGTTGTGTTAGTTGCAGATGACGAACATCGCAGACAGAGGCCGAGTGTTCAAGGACTGGATGGTACCCGGAGGTGGACCTCACGATGAGATAGTATCCGGTGGTGGACTTCACGACGAGGCGACGCTTGGAAGAGGTTGACGGGAGAGAGCATTGTAGAGGCTATCGGTACCTACCCTTCAGGTAGGATCTGTGGTGGATGATCCCAGAGCTGCAGTATCTGTACCTACCCTTCAGTTAGGATCCGAGGAGGATGTACCAGGAGATGTTTCCTTTCTTCCAGCTATTGTATTTTTTGTACTTTTTTTCAGTGGTAGTTGTACTTTCGATTGGTTTTGTATTCTGGCCCATTTACTTTTCAGCACTTCCTCTTTGTACATGGTGTTTTACTTCCGCTTGGACTCTGTGGTGTTCTGTTACTTTTATAAAGGCAATGCCTTCCTATTTATCGGGATTTACGCATTTGGTGCTGGTCGCCATCCCATGGCCTATGGAAGTCGGGCTTGGGGTAGTCACGGCACGGGCCCCGAGGACGGGTCGTGACAAATTGGTATCAGAGGAGTTCGGTTCTACCGCAGAACTCAGAACTCTGATCTTTTTCTATGTGAAGCAATAGTATTGAGAGTATTGAGTGCGGTTATCAGTCCAGGGAGTCCAATGTTGGTGCGGCGGCCGACGTATCTGTACACCAGGACCCTGACTTCTGATTTCCGACTTAATGCACGAAAAAATTGATTGCATGTGTGTTTCATGTTTTCTCTATGATTACTCTGTGTCAGCTCACCAGGTATTCTGTTCTGACCGTGGAGCACCTGTCTCTTTCAGGATGGCCCCATGACGGTAACTGGCTAGGGTTCCGATTGTTGTGCGGGACGACAGCCCACCGAGCAACAAGGCCTCGGTACAGGGCCCTTTGATAGCAGAGGCACTGATGGTACCTCTACCCGCTGAGCCACTGATGCTACCAGCCCCAGCCGCTGACGGTGCACGTCGCCTTAGTGCACTGCACAAGTTTCAGCATCAGCGACCGCCCAGGTTCCGTGGGGATATGGACCCTCAGGCAGCTGATGATTGGCTGGAGGCAGTTGTACGAGTTTTTCGTTTGGTAGGGACACCAGCTGATCTTATGGTGGTCCTTGCAGCGAGCCTCCTACACACGGCAGTAGGCAGATGGTGGAGCTTGATGCTCCAGGTTCATGACGAGGCATCTCTCCTTTGGACGGACATTGAGAGCCTTTTTTTCTCAGAGTTCGTCCCAGCCACCCTCCGAGCGGTGTGCATCCAGGAGCTGCTACAAGTGCGGAAGAGCAGCATGACAGTAGCCCAGTACGCGGTGAGGTTTACCGATCTCTCGTGCTATTCCACAGACATGGTATGGGACCCATTCTTCAGTGCCTGAACCTTCGAGAAGGGGCTCAGGCGAGAGATCAAAGCTTCAGTTGTTTCTCACAGCTTTCAAACATAGACAGGGGTGTTGGATCGAGCCCTCTTAGTGGATAGTTTCCTTGCGGAGAAGTCTCCAGGAGCAGGACCCACCATTAGCCGGCATGCGGCAGAGTCTTCTACAGCAGGCTTTAGACAGATGACACAGAGGTCCAAGAGGACTAGACCTACAGGTGGACGACCGCATGCCACAGGATCGTCTGTGCGAGGCACCCAGGGTGGATAATGACTTACCATGCATAGATAGTGTTACTCCTGCGGCGGGGTTGGTCACATGGCTTGTGACTGTCTGACCCACCATACAGATGAATAGAAGATGAACAAAGGACCTCCTGGACAGAGGTAGAGGTTCGATCGAGGCGGACCGCATGGAGCAGGGGACCGTGGAAGGGGAGCTGGCCATGTAGCTGGAGGTGGATGACGCTTCGAGGTGTTTCCACCACCACCACCAGGAGGTCCACCCCGACCGCAGGGAATAGGTGGACGTGGGAGAGCTCAGCTTCAGGAAGCTGAGGCCTACGATCATGGAACACTTGGAGCAGATGGACAGGAGCAGGACTAGCTCCAGACCTAGAGACTTTTGTTCATGTTGATTCTAGCTCTGTTGATGTTTGTTTGTAGATGCTTTGTGTCCTTGTACTTTGAGCTGCTGTAATAAAAGTCACCTTTCTTGTGGCGTTTACCTTCCTGTCCCCTCTTTATGTTGTTACTAAGAGGTTCCAGTTTAAAAACCGTTGACTTGACCCTCACTTTGAGATACCTACTGGAGGAGATCCAGTGACCACACACTGATGCCGACAGTGTGACTCAACCCTTGGAGGCGAGATTAACGGATGGATCTCTTGGTAGTAGCGTCGAGGCCTTACAATGTCATCCATGGTATGGATTAGTATCGTCCATGTCAGTATTGACTGTATTAGGCGAAAAATGTGGTTCATCCAGGGGATGAGACCGGATTTATCTTATCGGAAAAGAGGAAATATTAGCAGCTCTTGTAGGACCAGAAGGGTCCAAGTCATCCAAGAGCGGATGAGGATAGCTCAGAGCCGACAAAAGTCTTGTGCTGACAGGGGGCAGAGACCACTAGAGTTTGAGGTTGGCGACCACGTTTCCGTACAGGTCTCACCTCGACGTGAGTTACGGAGATGTGGTCGAGGCGACAAGTTATCTCCGAGGTTCATCGGACCTTTCTAGGTCCTCAGTAGGGTAGGTGAGGTGGTTTACCAATTGACCCACCCACCTCAGTTGCACCAGGTGCACGACGACTTCCAGGTATCTCAACTGAGGAGATACGAGCTCGACTCTTCGATTTTCATCGACCATGAGGAGCTGGACTTGGGCGATGGGGTGACCCTCATGGAGGTTCCAATGGGGATCGAGGAACGACAGGAGCGGGTCCTATGAGGACGGGTCGATTACTCGGGTGCGCTTTCACTGGTAGTACAGGAACCTCCAGGTGAGCACTTGGGAGCGGAAGGCTCATATGCATGCTCAGTACCGCTTTTGTAACCCGAGTTTATTTTAATGCTTTATGAGGACGTAAAGCCCTGAGGTGGGAGTAATTTAAAGACCCGTAAAAATTCAAGTGAATTTTTTTTTAATTTTCTTTGGAATTTTACAAGAACGCAGTTTCTGACAGAACCTGATTCCGAGGCCCGGTGTTCCCTGAATCATTTTTTGAAGTTTAGCTCGGGTACGTTCAGTGAACGAACGAGCAGGTTTTTCTAACTTTTGAACCGGTGCTCAGAATCGAATTCTGAGGGCACCGATGGATTCACAGCACTGGTAATTTCTTAGAAACACCTTTTTCGGAGCTCCGTTTGCTCGGGTGTGGTTTTTAAATTTTTTTGGGTTAAGAAAATGAATAAAATAAAATTGTGCGACCAATTTATTTTATTTTAAGTCGCTTAACCTATGTTAAGTGGATGATGTGGGACCCAAAATATCCTACCCACTTGGTAGGATATTTGTGAGGTGGGGCCCACATGATCCCCACCGTTTCTTTTCTTCTTAAGTAACGCATTCGCACCCCCCTTTTTAATGAAGTCAACTCTTGCGTTTAATCTAGATATTAAACGTATCATTAGTTGGGCGGTTATAAACTCCTCAATTAATTGATCGTTTCTTTTCTTTTTGAATTTCAAGCTCTGGTTTGTGTATAAATAAAATAAGATACCACTTATTTTATTTAGTTAGTCTTGTTGTGTTGAGAGGCTAGGGAGAATTCACCCAGGTTCTTGAAGTTCTTCCTCCTCAACGAAGAACGCGAAGAATGCGAAAACGCTGACCTCCGACGAATGTTGACAAGAACTCTGGATCCTCGGAGATTGATGACGCGACACTGACGAATCCTTTCTCCACGACGCGACGATCCCCCTTCCGCGACGCCTTCTTCCGCATGGTGCAATTCCGCGACGAACCCTCGCTCAACGACGCTTGAGGTAGGGGTTTTGATTCAATTAAATATTTGTGATTTATACCCTCGGCTTATGTTTAAAATTTGTCAGAAGCCTTTTTAAACCGCTAACGTGGTGGGTGCGGACCAACGAACAAGTCCGAACCCACCATCTCTTTGTTCTTGGTGTGTGGATCGACGAGCAATTATGAAGCCGGCCGCACGGGCGTTGTGTGGTCCTCGCAGTGAAGGACCGGTCCCGGGAGGGCCGTTGGAGAAGACAACAGGCAAATCCGACCACCGGAGCTCGTCCGGTGGTCCACGGAATGCTCCGCCGGCGGCCGGAGGCGGCGCCCGGCGCAGCCGCCACGGCAGGCCACTGGTCCGGCGACCGCGTGGGACCGAAGGAGGCAGGACGCAGCGCTCGGTCACGTCCGTTGACTAGGAGCGGCCTCCCATGGGGCCGCGGTTACTTGCTGGCGGGGGGCAGCGTGCCACCCAGCACCACCCGGCCGGACCGCCAGGCCAGTCCGCGCCCAGGACGAGCCGGATCCAGACCTGGGTCGGGTCGACCTAGTTCGGGCTGACCCATGGGGTACCAGGCCGGGTCGGACCGGGCCCGAACCCCCTAATACCGGACTGTTACGGTCTTTTTCCCATAACATGGGATGCGGACCTCCGATCGTTGCACCATCAGCAGTGATGCGATCCTTGGATCGAGACAGTCGTTTTGGTATACTACACTCAAGGTTTCGTAGTACATTGGATTCGCCTGGGTTGGTTCGTATACGAAACCAACCGGGCCCTCAGAGCAGAAACGCTTATATCTCAAGCTCTGGACTTCGATTTGACGTGCCATCAACTTTGTTGGATTCCTCTTGATGAGACAGAACTTTTGGCATGCTTATCCTGAGTTCTGGATGCATTTGGATAATGGCCGGGTTGGATTATACCCGAAATTCAATCGGGCCCCTAGAACGGAAAGGCTGATAACTTTCAGACCGGACGCCCATTTGATGAACCGTAAGCGGCATTGGTGATCACGTCAAGAAACGGTCCCTATTAGCATACCCTATGAGAGTTAGGGGTACAGTCGAGATACGGTCAGGTTGGTTCACACACGAAACCAACCGGGGCCCTAGGACGAAAAGGCTAATAACTCATAGACCGGGCGTCCGATTGACGCATCGTCTGTTGTGTTGAGACCCCTATGACGAGGCGGTACTTTGAGATACTTCTTCATGGAACCTTGTGATACTTGTAGTATCTACTAGTAGCTCGTGGAGGGGACTCTCCCGGTGACGATCTAGCAGAGTGCAGAGACCTAGTAGCTGGCTGAGACTTGACGACTGCTGATCTATCAACTCGGTGTGTTTCGGGTAGCCCAGTGGGGAGCGCTTGGTTGTAGCGGTAGACCCACGATGGAGGAGCGCTTGGTAGTAGCAGCAGACCCATGGTACTCAACAGAAGGAGTACCTCTGGAGGCTATGAGGGGGAGCGCTTGGTTGTAGCGGCAGACCCACGACGGAGGAGCGCTTTGTTGTAGCGGCAGACCCACGTCGGAGGAGCGCTTGGTTGTAGAGGCAGACCCGCGGTACTCAAAAGAAGGAGTACCTCTGGAACCTATGAGGGGGAGCGTTTGGTTGTAGCGGCAGACCCATGGTGGGAAGTGCTTGGTTGTAGCAGCAGGCCCACAGTACTCGATAGGTGGAGTACTACAGCAGTCCAAGGAGTCCGGCGCAATTGGTTGTAGCGGCAGGCCCTCTGTACTCGACAGAGGAGGAGTTCGGTGCGCTTGGTTGTAGCGGAAGGCCCTCTGTACTCGACAGAGGAGGAGTTCGGCGCGCTTGGTTGAAGCGGCAGGCCCTCTGTACTCTACAGAGGAGGAGTTCAACGCGCTTGGTTGCAGCGTCAGGCCCTCTGTACTCGATGGAGGAGGAGTTCTCCAGCAGTCGTGGTTTCGACGTCATGAATAAAATCCTGGTTGACCTGAGTCTATAATCCTCATGTTTCCTCATGATTGATATGGGTTACTTGATAACTTAGGTATATGTATGGTCATATACCTGGGTAGAGGATATCTGTTGATTTCATAATCCTTGTGTTTCCTAATGATTGATATGGGTTACTTGATAACTTGGGTATATGTATGGGCATGTACCTAAGTAGAGGTTATCTGTTGAGATCTTCTTTGTGGTTATCCTTGTTGGATTTAGTGATACCTTGATGGTCTCAGGGTCCCTACTGAGTATCTTTATACTCACCCCTGTACGGGCTATGCCCGCACCTCGTTGTGTTGGTTGCAGACGACGGACAGCGCAGACAGAGGCCGAGTGTTCGAGGACTAGACGGTACCCGGAGGTGGACCTCACGAAGAGACAGTATCCGGTGGTGGACTTAACGACGAGGCGATACTCAGAGGAGGTTGACGGGCGAGAGCGTTTTAGAGGCTATCTGTACCTACCCTTTAGGTAGGATCCGTGGTGGACAATCCAGGAGCTGCGCTATCTGTACCTACCCTTCAGGTAGGATTCGAGGAGGATGACCCAGGAGCTGCTTCCTTTCTTCCAGCCGTTGTCTTTGTTGTACTTTCTTTCAGTTGTAGCTATACTTTTGATTGGGTTTGTATTCTGGCCCATTTACTTTTCAGCACTTCCTTTTTGTACTGGGTGTTTTACTTCCGCTTGGACTCTGTGGTGTTCTGTTACTTTTATAAAGGCAATGCCTTCCCAATTATCGGGATTTACACATTTAGTGCTAGTCGCCAGCCCCTGGCCGATGGAAGGCGGGCTTGGGGTAGTCACGGCACGGGCCCCGAGGATGGGTCCTGACAATTTTCATGGAACCTATACAGATTGATACATAATTTTTCAAGTAAATTTTAACCTATTATTCATGATGAGAAGGAAAATTATAAGAGTTTAAGTGAGTTCCATTTATAGAAAGAAAACTATGTTCATTACTTCTTTAGTTATTGTTGTAATACTTTTGGTTCAATGTGAACGATACATATTTAAAAGTAAATGTCAATGAGATTAGTTTTTTAGTTGCATTGGCATACTTACACTGCATTCCCCTTGAATTATCCTAATTTGTGAGAACCATGTAAAATCTTATGTGTCTCTTTTTTTCTGTTTTATTTATTTTTATCAACCATGATGAAGAGGGATATATTCCTTTTAAAAGTAGAATAGGAACATTGGAAAGATTAGTTTATAATAATTCATATAACCCAAATTCACCCCTAGTACTCACCTTGTTTGAGACCAACATGATCACAAGTATCCCCCAAAAATCCCCGCCCAATTGTCGTATTAATATAGAAATTTTAAAGATATCTATAAAGAATAGTTTCCCTTATAGTCAAAAATAAATAATGATTTCTATCCAAAAAGGTCCCCTTGTGATACAAATCTTATACACTAATCATATATTTCCCCAAAATATCATCTCCTAATAGTATAATTAATAAATACTATAAATATCCCTATTAATTCCACTCCTTAGAGGATTATAAATATATCCATTATAATTCCAGCTACAGTGAAGATCTCCCCTGATAGTATACATAAAAATAATTGTATCTAGCAGTAGAATATCCCCTTTTGGTAGCATTATTATATGCTAATTTGAGCAATCAATAGAAGATCCCTTACTTATAACAAGTTTAATATGGATCGCGTATAACTAAAATATCCCATTTTAATATCCAGATTATTTAACCATTTTTGGGAACCTATCTATAGGTAAAATATCTTTTGATAGATTGTGTAAAATATATGAAATCATGTAAAGGAACTCAATAATGGACTTGAGGTATCCATTTCTATGAGATAAACCCTTGATAGTGGACCTTTCTTACTCATGTAATAGAACCATGCTTCAATATATGATTATTTGTTAAGAAAACATGGATTTCATTGAGATACAAAGTCAGAAAAATATCCCCACCCCAGGTGAAACATTCCTAATAAATATTTGTTATATTCACCCAACCATAGGAACCATCCCCTAATCACAATACACTAAAATTTCCCTGATCCTTTATTATTACCAAATAAAAGGCTTATCACCATAGATATTTTCCCTAAAAAATATATACCACATTTTATAAAATAAATGTTAGTGTAATAAATATAAAAAAGAGGAAACATATTTCATACAATATACCATGTACATAATCCCTAAAACCACATATGAATAAAACCATAACATAACCTAGTTATTTTTAATATCACTAATAATTTTACATGCATAGATCTAACCCATGAATTAATAACTGATCATCCACCCTAGGTCCAGCTCTTCCCTCTTATGACTCACCTCACTAGTGATATATTCCATCATTCCATAAACAATAACTATCAAGTGTATAAATTTGTACCATCAATCTTTCATCTCTAAATCATGTACTAATTTACCCCCAGTAAGTAATATCTCATAGTTATTGAAACCCACATTGATCTATATCATTATCCCATTCCCAACTCACTAGTCACCCATCACTTAATGAATCAGTTAAAAGGATTCACTAGCCTATACCATCTACAAACCCACAAGGTGAATACACTATATGAATATTGTCTCACTAATCCACCCAATTTAGATTCTAATTCACCATAATACAAGTTTTTTTTAATTATTTATCAAAATATCTTAGTAACATTTCAAAGGATACCTCTATTGGTAACCTAAACCTCAAATATCACTCAAGAAACCAACCACTATACATACCTCAAGAATGTCACTCAAAAAAATGTTATACTTTATCACATTAGACCTCTCTAGGCCACTAGAGTCATAACTCCCAGTTATGAACACCCAGTAGTTCCAAACCAATTTGACCAGAACTCATAGAAGGAAAAAATTTCCATTCGAGTCTACAATAAAAATCACATCACAAATAAGATTAATAAATGTCTAAGAAAAATCACTACCCTCACCTAATATAAAGGAATATCCTATGGTAGTATCTTACATTACTTACTAGCATTATTTTTTGTTTATTTTCAATATTATTTTCTACATATTATTATTAATATTTATTTTTATTTACATAAATATATTATATTATGATATTTTTTATTATTTTTAAATAATAATTAATTTTTTTGATCATTTATGGATTTTATACGTGGAAATTTGGTTATTGTTTGTAATCTATTTTAAGTGGTAATTTGACACAAAAAATGAATATTGGATATTTTAATGCATGAAAATGTAGTAGTGAAGGTTGTGTGTAATTAAACTCCAAACTTTGGTGCTCATGTAAGAATAAATCAAGGAAACAAAATGTTGTGTAAGAATAATTAGTTTTCCTACCATTGTATCAGAGCAGCTAAAATCATAGATTTTTATTAAGATTATCATTGAAAAAATAGCTTCATGTAATATTAAAAAGAGTATAAGTGGGTTCATGAGAGAATAAATATGACTAGGTAGAGTGTACATGTGATTAACTAAGCATCACCCAGTGAAATCCCCAATCCATGTATGAATAAATATTTTTTTTTAAACTATGTGAGATTAAAGATACACTTTATAAGATTAAATAGAGAGGACCTTAAAACATAATAATAAAACTCCCCCACATAAAATCTCTAATGTATCTTTAGCTTTCCCCAATGGAACCTCGGGGGCCAATTATCTCTCAATTTTCATCAATGCTATGTTATGTTCTAGTAAAACCATGCTTTCCTCCAATGCATTCTTAACATACAACACCTCCTCAAGGCTATCCAATTGATGCTCATAGTCCAAAATCTCCTCTACCCTCTCAAAAAAATATCTATAGATCCAAATCCTCTTTGAGGATGGTTAATGTATTCTCATGACAAATTGTTGAGTGTCCAAAATCCTATAAAAACTAATTCGTGTGGGGGTATAAAATAAAAATTAGATCCGTATATTTAATCTTAAATATATGTGTTATTCATGAAATAAATTTTGAATAATTAAAACATTCTTTTATTCCAAAATTGGATAATTTATTATAGATATTCTAGGTTGAAACTTATTATAGTTAGTTAAATTGAAGCTAACTTACATTCTTTCATAGTAAGATATATTATCTTATAATAAATATGAAAGAAAAGGATATCAAAACATATGGTGATACTTCAAGGATTAGGGTAGATTTGTTGGGAAATTATAAATTCACATATGAAAAAGGATCTCAAGTCTAGTTGAGGCTATTCTGTTCATTATATTCTAGAAAACTCTACAAAACTATTCTCCCACATGCATCCTCTTACCCATCTCACTCCATAATTCCACCCATATTCATTTAATAGATTATAATTTTCTATTACTAGTCAATGAAAGGTAGAATCATACCATGGAGATAAGGAGGTTTAGATGTATCAAGAAGCAGGTCATCTTTATCTCTTTGAATTTCATAGTTGTTAATATGCTTGACTAATATTATATTTGGGGGATGAGTGCACTGTGATAATTTTATATATTTTATGTCTTGTGAAACCAATATAACACATAATTGATTCTTGTCTTCCTATTTATTTTAACTAATTAATTTTGGATAAATTATTTGAGGGTGATGGAGATTGAGTGAGAGAGGAATCCTAAAACATGCATTCATGACATGAGCACTAAATCTTGATGGGTTACTCTAGTTTTTTATGTAAACCAAATCAAATAATTTTCACATGGATCACTACTTATTGGAGAAAAGAGAAACCTTATAGGGACTCTTTACTTCATAAATATGTTCTTCTCTACCATGAGAGTGGAGTAGGGATTTTTGATGTTGTTTATGCATGTTTGTTGGTTAGTCCATTATCTATGCATGATGAGGAATTATCACTAACCTTACTCTCCACATACTCTTATCTCATTCAATATAGGATCTAATGATACTTTCTTTTAATATCTTACCACTAAATATATAGCACCCTATAACATTATACATGCACGCATTAAAAATAAAATTTCAAAAATGCTTTTATTTCTTACATGTCAAACACAAAACACCTATATTCATGAAAAAATTATTTCAAAGATTTCACACAAAAAAACACTTTAATTTCTTATATGTCACACATAAAACATCCCTATTAATTATTTTTTCCTTACCACACATAAGTGAATTAGTGAATTATCTAAAACCAATCCCTATGGATATGACTGGGTACTAACTAATATTTGTGCTAAACATTTCTACAATCACAAATTTATGCCATTTTGAAGGTTATTTCTATAATATTCATTGATTTGAATCTATTTAGTTAGATAAAAAATTTCAAAACCCATAAAATAGACTCAAAATTAGAATTCACTAATTTTACGCATTTTCCAACATATTGAATACAATATGAATTCACTATTATAATTTTTCTTTTTTAGGTTTATGTTGAGGAATCTAAATTACTTATTCATTAAAACCAATCCACTATATTGAGATTTTTAAAGACTTGTAAATGTAACTGGGTTTTAGTAATTTATAATCATGGAAAAAGGACCCAAAAAACCTTCTACTTGTCCATAACTAGGTTGAAAGCACCACTATTGTTTCCAATTATATAATTTCCCCCATTTTCATCCAAGAATGAATGATCTAGAAATACCCTAAGTGATAGGGTTATACTAATCATCAATACATCACACAAGGAAAGGTAATAAATTCCTAAGAACTATCAAATGTAGTCCATGAAATATTTTAATGCTACATAAGCTCATGATTTCACAATATGTAATATTGAAATAATTATAATAGTGAAGTTATTCCAAATCAATAGATTAGAAGGGGATGAGATTTATTTAAAGTGTATTCAATTTTTTATGGGTGAAGTATGATTTTTTCTTATAAAATAAGGATCAGATTCATTTGACTCATGGGAAGCTATATATGGTCCTTTCTTAAGGATATATTATCAAATTTACAAAAAAAATCAATAAACAATATTTTTAAATTTACTCATGGAGATAGAGATCCATTTCATAAGGCATTGGAGATGTTTAAGAGATACTACCAAGAGTGTACAACCTAAAAAACTCTGTCCCATTTTCTTATAGAATACCTATATGATGAAATCAACTTTGATGGATAATTTTTATTGAAAAAACATTGATAGGGGAAGTAATGGAAACAATTTTACCACTGATCTCATGCACATTTTCAATAATTTGGAAATAAATTATATGTAGAATGACCAGATATAGTTGAAGAAAAAATGAAATTTAATCCATTTTCAATGAAGAGGTGCATATATGGATTAATAAAATTCAATAACAACATTGTAACATCCCACCACCATTTACCACTAATTAATGCTTGAACCGGTGGAGGATTATAATACCTTATGTGTTCCTCCCCATACACTAAAGATTGTTGAATATTGGTGATGTTCCAATAAGGTTCCATGGGGTGACTATACCCTCATGGTCATAGTGAAAAAATAGTGTAAAATAATGTAAATATCATACCACACATTAAACCACAATCTGATAATCATATAATCATTAATTATAACAGAACCCATGTAGTATCGAAGATTATTCTATAATACAATCATGGAAACATGTTATCAAGAACCAACCCAAGTCGATCCAACCCATCACTCGATATGGTCAAAAAAATACCTAAATCCTTCTCCTATATTCCATAGGAATCCAACTAGTGGTGAGGGAATTAAAGGTTATTGTGGGGATACTATGCCTTCATATTAGAGTGTAATAGTAGTGGAAGTACACAAAACACATGCACATTAGTGAAAATAAAAGTGTACATAAAAAAATAACTAAAACATACTATAATAAATTGAATGTGGAATATAGACTCAAGGATAAGAATATAGTCACTACTCACCCACTAGCTAACCACATATAAATAACAATGTAAAATTAATTAAATATATAAGTATCTACTACTCATTAGAGCCAAACGAATTACCCAGTCTCCACAATTGCTGAATATCTCCAACATGAACCACAAACTCCACATCAGCAATCCCAATCAACCATTAAACACTAAGCCTCCACCTGATATGTTGAATCCTGTGCTCAATGAAAAATCAGACATAATATTTTCATGAGAATTGATATTCTCATATAGTGGGTGAGAAATAAATCTCAGTAGTCTATCCAAATGGTGGTCCAAACATATTCTATCGTAACCTATTCATGAAACACCTGATATTCTCTGCTTAACTGAATGAAGACTTATAGAATAATGATAAAAACAGATAAAAAATATAAACAAAGTATAAAAAATGAAAAATGAGAACAAGGGTTCTATCCTAACAGCTTAGGTAAATCTACCCCCACTCTATCCCCAACCAAATGAATTACAAAATGTGACTTCTATAGTCACAACATCTAGAGAATTTTCCTGAACAAGAAGGTCCTCCAAATTCCAACATAAAGACATGCATGAATTCCATACCCTAGGATCTCATCCTAGGAATCCAAAAAAATAAAACACATCTACCAGGACCTAGGAATAAAATGGATTGATCTGAATGGGTGGGAGATATTACCTTTTGGTCATGGGGGTATACTACCAAGCCCAAAAGTTTTGCAGATTTAAGTGGGTAAAAACCTATCATCACATCTCCAGGATGCCTGACTAGGTTCAAATTAAAAGGTCAATCCCCAGGAGTGTTTTAGACTCCATGGTCCACTAACTTGAGATGAGTGACCAGCTAAACAAGGGAAACTGTACTCATCCAGATCATCCATTAGCTCCCTATCCATACCACACAGTAACTAACCATGAAAACGAGAATATAAAAATATTCAAATATTAGTTCTTATGACCAATATAATAGTATCTCAAACCTCTCCTCTCTCATCCCATCCTGAAAAAGAACATCCTAAAATTTCTAAGACCAAAATCTCAAGAACCTGGATTAGATGCACCCGAACCCACCAACTGGAACTTCTAAATCCCGCACCGACCATCTCACAGGACTAAAATCATAAGAAACCCTCTATAGTCCCCAAAACCACAAGATAAATAGGAAACCCTATAAAGGGATACTCTAAAAATCATGGGTGAATTATACTAAAAGAAACATCATCAAGTCTCACATATCATATCCCAAATATCACTCACCCAGAAGGGTAACCTCACCCAAAAGGGAAACCTCTAACCACACCACACCTATAATGAAAACCCATATAAACACTATGACCTGAAGGGAAACATCGATCCAAACTATCCAGATGGGAATTCTTCAAAATATTCACCTTGTAAATATCTAAAACTCTTTCAATATCACCAATAAATATAGGAAATCCCATGATGTTGTTCCAACTTGTAGGATTATAACAAATTAACCCTTGAAAAAAAACTATCAAAGCTCATAAAAGAAACCCCTGGAACATTCTTTATATATATATATAAAACCTCAAGAAACCACACTTGTAATCCCCAATACAAGGTGATCAATAGGTTAACACCCCCACACAAGCCTCACAACTCACAACGTAACCCCCATAAAGATTCTAAAACAATAACCTCAAAGGAAAATCCTTCTTCCAAAAACTCTCAGTCTATAAATAAATTTATAATAATTTTAAATTATAAAATGATCTCAACATAGTGATATATGTATAAATTGTTTCATAATGTACTAATCACAAGTATAATTTTGACTCCAGTGTAAAAAATAGGCAAAACACACCAAGGTAGAAAAGGTACACAACATGTACATCAGGCATACGGTTTTTACACACAATGTTTTTCCCTTTTCATGTTCCCAGGCCAATAAGAATGTAATTCACTAATGTCCATGGAATTTGTGCTCTGTATATGGTATTTACCACCACATGGGTACCTTCTTGTGCACCTCCTCTCCACTCAGTATCTACCCTTCCTGAGTACAATATGTGTCTCTCTCATACACAATGTGTACTCCAACATGGGGTACCTAGCAATGTACTACACAAGGAATGAACATTTGTTCCACATGGGTGTGTATTCCAACATGGAATGTACCCCATAGGGGTAGTTATCATGTACTCATAAACTGTCATGTATCCCTTCATGGGGTGTCTTGTTGAGTACTTGTTCTCACCGTAGAATCCCAATACAAGATGTGTAACCCCAAGTACAAGTTGTGTAGTACCAAAAAAATCATCTTCCCTAAATATGGAGAATATATAGCATGTTTTCATATAACTTCATGTCTTGTGATTTGGATTTTTGAATGGGAAACCCCCATGAACCTCCCAAAGATCCCAATTCAACTCAAAACCACAAAATCAACCCTCATGGGTTCCCCTACAAACTCAAAAACAATATAAAAACATAAAAACTATTTTATGATGTTTTATAGTGAAAAATATTAAAGGAATGCCTCTAGGTGGAAACCAACTAATCATTGATGTAAATCACATTCGACAGTTGTCGCACTATGATTCAAATCCCCGTGAACTCTGCAATGACACCTCCTTCTCCCTCTCTCACTCTCCTCTCCCTCTCTCTCTTTCCCTCTACCTATCCTACATCTTGGAAAAATACCCCAAAGGGTGAGCCACATACAAAAAAAAATTAAAATTTTAAAAATAATAAAAGATAATAAAACAAAAAAATATATATAAAAGGATAGAAAAGAAAAGGGGGCTTGGCCTGACCCTAACACCCAATGCAAGATTATCTGTTTCCTATGAAAATCCCTCCATCGTAAACTCATACATGAAGATGGAATTCAAATCCAACACTAAGAAAAGAATATGATAACTAAAAACATTCATTAATAAATGATATTTAATTAATTAAATATTAAATATTCCACCAAAATTCATATGAATTGGGATTCCACAAAACTGCAATGATAGGGTTAAAATCCTATTTTTGGACCAAAATAGTGGTCATAAATATTATATGAGATCTCTTAATAAGAAAAATTATCATCTTTTCCATTAAAATTCCCCTAAGAGAAAACATTAAAATTTTCCCAGGTTTTCTTAAACAATCATGGTGTGGTTCATTACAATATCTCCAGCACAAATTCTTATCACCCTAAAGAAACCTTGGTGGCTAACCAGCTAACAACATTAACTTTAAACACCATTTCCCCCAATATAAAGGGAATTCAACTATGATCAATCTGATTCCCCTCACCATAGGAGTATCCTTATCATCTCCCCTCAACCAAAAAACAATCCTCATAATCCAAGTTCTTTCCACTATTGAATGCAATAGCATGATGTGCCCAAACCACTCACACCAGAGCACCAACACTAAAAACTAACTACTGGTCATTCCCGGATCACCTAGATTGACATCCCAAACACTAAACAAACCTATTAAAATAAGGAACACAACATCCACTGTCTTATAGTGAACTTCCTACTATATGGTTTCCCTTACACTCCTCCTCAAGCCCCAACCTCATAACTCAAAGAGTATTGTTCCTTAATAGGATGCACATTACTTCACTCAATAAGGATTTACTCCAAAATCCATACATCCACCACTATCCTCCTCAAGGAAGAGTGAATCTACATAAAACCTCTTACAAACTCCCATTATCAAATAATACAAGACCTAACAAATAAAGGATAACATTCCTAAACTCACTGAATATGCTCTCCACACATGTCATCTCCAACAAACCAACCCACCCTTGGAATTCCTCTTCAAAAAAAGGCATATCCCTCATGAAAAGGTTCACTATATGACCACTCTCTTCTTGGGAATCGATCTGATACTATGAGAACCTAACCATGATCTCACTGTTCTACCCAAATCACAACTAAAACCAATATGAATAGGAATCCATCAAAACATACCACCTCAAAACAGCCACAAAACCTTAAAAACAACAAAAAAACTAAGATATGACTTAGTCATACACTTTACATGCCCATGAAATCATTATCCTCACTTAAAAAATCATCAGGTTTACCATAACCTCTAATAAACTTGATCCCAATCCAATAACCTATCAGCCATCTTTTCCTTCATCAAGGCAACCAGAACATGTGATTAATTCCAAAGCCCACACCAACCCACAAGTTTTTCCATGAATCCCTTGATGAAGGTAATTCAACTCTATCAGCTAAGATCACCACTCCATTTTATCCACAAGATATTTCATTAGGAGGAAAATACCCATGGTTCAGTTGAGTATAATGTCACCAAGAACTTATATGATGAAGCACTGTATGAGATATTGTGGACTCTTAAAAAAACTAAACCTATATTTTCAGTAAAAACACACATAATCAAGAAAATTTCTTGAGTATCGTGCATGCCTATCATGGTTCATGAACACAAGCCTCTTCTCATTAGTCCGAGATCTAAAAACTCAGAAATCATTAAATCCAAAAAAAAAATAAGTGCATCACTCAAGGTGAAAATCACAAAATGATAACATAAAAACCCATGAAAAATAATCCCATGACACTACTAACTTAGGATTACTACTAGAAAATTGTATTTTAATAATTTAGACTAATATACATCAGAGGATTCAACACATTCCTATATCTTCTATATACCAACTCCCTAAATAGTGTGACAAAGAAAAATATGTTCTAATATAATTTTTGTCATGAACTGGATTGGGTCGACCCGACTAATCACCTAATTTATCCCAAAAAGGCCACAATTGTGCCTCCACATATTCCACTGGCCACCAACTATTGGAGGGTTTCAGAAAGGATATAGTTAGGAGACTATTACCTCGTATCAAAGGGCATAATAAATGGAAATAAACCAAACACATAAACATCCATGAACATCAAAGTGTACATAAATAAAAAAAACTAAACTAGACTATAATAAATGGAATGAAATATACACATATAAGGAAAATAATATAGACTCTAGTCACCCACTGGACTAACCACATTTAAAAAAACCTAGTAAATGAAAATAAACATGCAAGTATCTAATAATACTTTGAGCTGAAGCACATACTTGGTCTCTACGACTGTAAAATAGCTCCTATACAATCCTCATACTTTACATGAGTAATCCTAATCAACCACACTACACTAATACTCTTCCAAATCCATTTCATCATATTATCAACCTAAAATTATCATAATTTCAACCTGAGCATCAAGGTGCCCATCCAAGGGTGAAAAATAAATCCCATTAGGCCTCCCCCAATGGTGGTATTAACATCTATTGTCATAACATGTGCATGAAACAAATGATATGATCAACTTATCCAAAAAAAACTAATAATATAATAAATATATAAAAAGATATAAAAAATGGCTAAAAGAGGAAAAAATAGGCAATGGGTTCTATTATGATGCCCAAGGTAAATATACCCCCTCTCTAGATCCAATAACAGAAATTATGAAACATGCCCTCCACAGCCACAATAATAAGTATGTCCACCTAAATAAGAAGGACCTCCAAATCCCACTATAAGTAAACTCATGAATGTTAGACCCTATCATCTCATCACATTTTTATAAATGATAAAATTCATCGACTTGGAAATATGACTCCAATAGAATGATTTGAACTAGTGGTAGGGACTCCCTTTCAATCTCAGGAGTATATTACCACATCTAAAAAAATTTATAACTAATAGGGATAAAAAAACATGTCAATGCATCTATGGGATGCCTAATTAGACCCTAAAAAATATATCAGACCTTGGGATCACAATAACCTCCACAGTCTACTAACCACACCAAGGGTGATCAGTTAATCTAGGGCAGTTTTACTCATCTATATCATCCATTTTCTCCCTAACCACACCTCACTACAACCAACCATCCAATAGAGTATAGAAATATAGTCAATTGTAAGGGACTATTCATAGTCCAATAATATTCCAAATGTATCCCCTATCATCCCTTCATGAACAATAATAGACTCAAACCTCAAAGACCATAAGCTCAAGAACCTGGTTCACCTGTACCTTAACCCATCAACTGGAACTCCTGAGACTGGAACCAACCATCTCTCATTACAACTAGAATGGGTTTCCCTCCATGGTCACTAAAACCATAGTTCAATTAGAACACCCTATAAGGGGCTCCTCCATAAAAACCAAACCACATGCCAAGCCCCCCAAAATAAACCTTATATGGTCTCACATCACACAACAAAATGATCACCCACAAAGAAGGGAAATCTCACGCCACACTCCATAGAAGGAAAAACCAAAGAAACACCATGCTTAGAAGGGAAAACTCAATGCACACCACCCTAAAGGGAATTCCTTAGAACATGTCCCTTTGATCTATCTCAAAATCATGCAATAGAACCCAGTTGTACTTGAAATCCCACAATGTAGTCCCAACCCAAAGGCTCCTAACAAATTACACCTTGAGAAACAGACTAGAATATATCATCCAATAATATCTCAACCACTCATTTTTGAAATGTCCCAAAAAACTCCAGATACCTCACCTAGAATCCTCAATCAATGATGATCTATAGGAGAACCCCCTCACACATACTTCAGAACTAAAAACCCCACCCCTAAAAGTATTCTAAAAATAACAACATCAATGGAAAATCCTTCCTTCAAACTATCTTAGCCCAATAATCTATCAAAAAATACTCTAAATTCTAAAATTATCCCAACATTTTAATTTATATGGAAAAATTATCATAATTCTCTACTCATATGTCTAATTTGGAATCCAAAGTGAAAAATAGGAAAAACACACCAAATGGGAAAAAGTATACAACACATACATTGGGAACACAACATGTACTCAAAAAGGTTCTCACTGGACATGTTCCCTAGGATCCTTAGCATGTACTTATATAAGGTACACATAGTGTTCACCCTATACAAAATGTTTATACCCCCATATGGTTACCTTATCAAGAACCTCATCCCCACTAGGTGTGTACCCCTCCCAAGTACACAATGTGTCACCATGGTATATAGAATGTCCTCCCACATGGGGTACCTAGCCATTTACAATACAGTAATTTACCATGTGTTCTACAAGGGTATGTATGACTAAATGACATATAGAAGATCCTCAATTTTACTTGAGGTATATAACTTTTTTTCAGTTTTAATTGTATGGCCCCATCCTTAAACATTACATAGTCTTGAATTAAGTTAATAATTCACGTTGAGGATATTTTCATGATTGTATCTTTATAGAATTAGGTCAAAAATTATACATAACAACTTGAATATTACAAGTAGACACTTCTACACATTATCTATTTTTTCATAAAAGAAAAACTATTAAAAAACATGTCTAGTTCAATGTTTAAGACAACATGACTTTTCTATGATCCCATCCTTGACCCTATTCATCTTTATGTCTTGTGAAAAGCATTTCAAAACATGTGATGAGCATAAAAAGCTCTGTAATGGATACATAAAGAAGGAAAACTATTATTTTTTCAAAAAAACAATGTAAACCATGAATACATTATCATAAATTAATACTTTTCACCTTAAAGAATTAGCAAAAACACTTCACTGAATATAATCTCATTGCCTACCCTTTTGTAACTAGAATATTACCATACAACCCATAGAAAACAACATATAAAATATAAAGGTAACTTGGGACATAAACATACTTAAATGGAATAACCATACGGTCAACTTCCACACATATCACTAAATGGAATAGTCATACGACTGACATCCAAACCCAATGCATTGGAGGTTATAACATAACCACGAATCCTTGGTTTATCATGGAACCACCCATAATTTGGTTAATCATGTAACCACGTGTAAAATGTCTATGTACCATTATATAATCACATAACATAAAATATTACAAATATCAACATTTCACTAATAAAATTTCATTTTCAATCACATGAAATCATTTCAAGATATTGAAATAATCTATCTATTTCAAAAACCATTTTCAAAATAAAAACACCCAAAAAGTGAATAATGGATTTATTTTCCTTTTAAAAACATTAAGGATTGTAGAGGAAGCAAAATAATGATTACGGCATCCGAGAGGTCATTTTCACTAAAAATATTAAAAATATTCCTTTTTAATTTAGTAAAACACTTCGTAGATGAAATATTCACTTTGAATTAAAGTAAAAGTCAAAGTGGTTTATTATACACCATGTAAAAGAAAGAGGTGTATATTATCAAAATATGCCTCAATTAAAGGAGATTGAGACGAAGTCCCTTACAAAGATAATATTGTAAATAAGATAGATTGATTATGTTTATTCACTATAAGTACACATAAGAAACGTATAAAAACAAGATAGGATATCAAAATTGATTTCTCACATAATATTCGCATGACAAATTCAAGAAGTGGTAGATTAACCCAAATAATGGAAATTGGGTTAAGAAGTTCTCTTACCTCGTGTCTGAATTTACTCATTCATTATTTAATTCCTGGAATTATAAAAATAAGATAATTTCTACTTTCTTAAGTTCATTTTTCAAGTTTATTATTCCTTTTATATCACTTATTACCTTGTTATAAACATTACATAATTATTTAAGTTAATATCTGTCATTTTGTCGATATCGGGTACTTAAGTCGAAAATGATCTTGTTATAATTAAAATTTGTCCATGTGGTCAAAATTACATTATATACTGAATATTATTCACATATATATATCATATATATCCAATATATATGTATTTATAATATTCCATAACATTTGGAGATAAAAAATGAAATGCACCGTTCATTGAGACGGTTTGTCGTACATGCACATGAACACTACTTTCATTTCTATTTCATCTTTAATGGAATGTAAAGTTAATTATAAATAGGTATAATATAATTACAGAATAATATAATTTTTTATATATGTTACATAATTTCATAAATTCCATCCTTTATACATTCCATGTATATCATGAACGAGTCATATCATTTTGAGGGGACGACAATCTGCACATCCTCAAATGATGTTATCGTATTTATACTACATTAAAATCATAAAGGTATATTATAAGTGATAATTACATAAGAATATAGAGACAATAAATTTCATATACATAATATATAATTGTAGTTCAATCATAATGGTCACCATGAGAGGTGGTAGGAGATAATTGAACAATCATCGTTTCGTGAGGCAGTAGTTCGTCATCCAAAGAAATAGTATGTTCTATACCCATTAGACGAAGGTGTGTGTAAGTATAGTTAAAATAATTATCATAAAAACAACCTAGTATATTGAGGATACTGTTTTTTTCATGTAAAAAGAATAATAAGAGCATAGGGAGTAGAGAAGGAAAATAATGGAAAGGAACTTGAGAGAAGACGTTACCTCAAATCGGGTAACTCCTTTGATTTAAGCTAAAAGGCATTCTTGAATTTCCTTCGTCCCAAGGTAAGTCTTTTAGGAGGAATAGAGGGATGTTGAGGTATTATTTGGGAAGCGGTTGGATGAGGCAAGGGGTATTGAGATGTGTGAGTAAGGGTTAGAGGTGATGGCATTTTATAAGATGGTGGTGGGGTACTTTAGGAAATTTTGAAAGAATTTTTTGTTATAAACTAAATTTCAATTCTCAAAAGGTCCAAAACTCATTTAATTTGAAGATAAAATGATTATTTTTCTCAATACTCTCAACCAATAATTTTTAGGCAAGTTTGGGTTTCAAATTTAACCTTATCATTTAGCTTTAACCCTTAGTTAACTAATTTAACTCTTACCATGTCTTCTTATATATTCATACTATATGGTTAATATAGTTACCATAAAATTCCAATAGAACCTATATTTTTTCATGAAGGACATTTGAAATTTTATTTAAGTAATTTGGATGAATATTAGATTTTTAGGACTATTATTTCATTTGATAAAATAGTATTTGTTTTAAAAACTCATTTATGTCAATTTTTTTACTATTTATATCATGACTTTTTAAAAATCCATAACAACTTAATTATTTCAAATAAAATTAATAAATTAAAATATAAAAAGTAATAATAATCCTTAAAATTTGTGTATGGAATAATAAGTTTCAAAATAAATTTATTTTAATATTTACAATCTCATTTATTTAAATATTTCATCAATAAGGTAATCACTACATCGTCATTGTGTCATAAATATATTTATTAATTTAATGTATAAAAATTATAAATAAAATTCCATCATGTAGGAAATACTTTTATATTTATAATGACTATTTATAGTTGAGAAAATAACTTATATAACTCTATATAAAAATTTTTGTTCTAAAAGATAGATGTTTAGATTATATTTTCCTTAACTTTAAATTAAAAGTAATTAAATATCATTTTCACACACAAGTGGCTCTATGGGGGCCTAAAATAGACCCAAGGATTACCATGGTAAGAAATATATTATAAAATAGGGTTAGTACATGTGTTATAGTAATTTAATATTGTTATAATATTATTTGTTTACCCTTATTTAGCAGATTTACCATTTAATCATGGTAAATAAAATATTTACTAAAGTTACTATTCATGATGTATAAAAATAAAAGTTTCCTATTTACATAATTTGGACCTCTTGGTTCCAAATATTGAATCCATTTTTTTAAATTCAAAACATAGAAGTTGCAGATGTTAATTTAAAATTAATTCTCATTGTCAAAACCAAAATTGTGTTTTTAAGAAGTAAAAACTACCAAAAGATTGACATGTGTTTATGTACAATTTCAATGTGAAATTACATCCAATGAACAAAATTGGATTAAATAATAAAAATATAATACAATTAAACTTTAAAACCAATTAACATTAATATCTAAATATATAAATAAATTATATTAAAAGGAAATTTTGAATTAAAATGAAGTATTTTTTACTATTCATTAAAAAATGAACTTTTGCAGAAATATAACAAAATTTCATCCAAAGTAAATTTTTATGTTCTTCTTCTAAATAAGAATTTTATTTTGTCAAATAAAACATATAATGGTGTCAAAAACAAGATTTAAAAGGGGTACTGCAACAAAAGGCTATAAAACTGTATTTTTAGAAAAATACTTCTTTTATCTAAAAAATCAAATTTGTTACATATATCATATATATAAAACATATAAGATGAATTTATAACATTTAAATTAAAATTTATCACATATTTTTCATTAAAAAAATCCATAAAGTGTTATATCAAAACACAGTTATTCTCTTTTAAATATGTTTTCTTAAAAACACATCATTTATATTCAATTGGTTTTTATTTCCACTTCTAATAAATTTGCTAACCAATGAATCATCATTTAAACATGGGTAAACCATATTTCAAAATTTAGTTTATACTATTCATTACCGCCATTCTAACGACTAATCGTTAACTACCATTTAAAATAATAATAATATTATTGTACTATTTTTTAGTATAACTCAATGTTGTGTGCAATGTAAGATTTCAGAGAAGCCTATTGTTGTGTGTCAAGTACGCTATCAAAAAAAGAGTCCCCTTTAACTTAAAACTAATATCTTATTTATAATTATTAATAAAAATAAAAAATTATTATTCTATAAATACCCAGGTCATTACATTCTTCCCCTCTTTTGGAAATTGTGTCCTCCTAATTTTAAAATTGGGCTCAGAATGTTCATTGAAAGTCTCATATTGGAAACAGAGTCAATAAAACTATCACTTTAAAAGAAATAAAGAGAAGTATAAATATCACCTAAGATAACGCATACTTGGATTCCATATTTGAAAACATTGATATGGAAGAGAAACTAAGTGTCAAGTTCTGATGGAGAGTGATAGAAAACATGATCAGGAGAAAGTTAACCACCAAAAAACAACAAAATTTTGATGGGTTCAGCGACCATTGATTCCGTAGTAAGAAAAGTAAACGAACAAAATTTTTGTTTTAGTATCTTTTTCATAAAGTTGAGGAATTTATTTATGTGATTTAATAAGAACATAAGGAAATATACTTAACTTTCAAGTAGAGTATCATCCTTTAATAAATTTCTACCAAAAAATCATATATTCTCCAAATGATGAGTATTCAAGATGACTTGGTCACACCTAAAGCACAAGAATAAACTTCTAGAGAATAAAATGATCCAAAAAATATGAACCATATATTTCCCATATCTTTAGGCATTTAACAAAACCAAAATGGTTGGTACAAGTTTAGATAATCCCCAAAAAGGATAATCTTTTATAAAAAGAAATACTACTCTTAATCTCCAAAATTTAACAAACAAAACCCAAATCTCAAAAAAGTCCATTAAATACAAAATTTTCCTTAAAATTATTCAAAATAATCCAAACTAATTTTTAAAGCCAAAATTTATAAGGATTTGATCACATATCCATCCACAAAAATCATAACATTTATCTCCAAATAACATCAACAACTCTTAAAGTCTCATACTAATAAATAATTAACCAAATCACACAATCTCTAGGATAGGTTAATCATTTCCATAAATAACCCAAATCCATATATGTCCACAAAAAATATAGTTCCTTCCAAAATAAAATTCCATCACTACTCCTCAATTGAAATCCCAAAGTATTCTATTTTCCTTAGGCATATAGTGTTCCCCAAAGAGATAGTGTCTTCCAAAATAACATTTATCACTAAATCACCAAATCATTTTCCTATACTAAGGATATCCATTTAATAAATCATAAGATATAAAATGAACTTATCTTTTATCAATAAAATCATTTAACTAAAAATAATAAGATATACTAACTATGGAATTCATATAGTCCAGTGGTGAGTGATGTGCCCTTGTATCTCTTCGGTTGTGGGTTCTATTCCCATGACCTTGCTGAACTCGATGGGTTGTCACCTGTACAGTGGGTTTTCCTTTTTATAAAACCATTTCATTCTTATAACATTCTCAAAAATAATATAATTTCTTCAAAAATAACCATAACCTATTTTATCTAAAAAGTTTATCTAATACCTTTCATTTTTCATCCCAAAATGTAATAACCATTTATCACCTCAAAAAAAGATTATATGAACCCCTAAGGTTATCCATTATGTACACACAAGAAAAGATAATTCTTTCTTGAATAAAATTTTTCCATATCAAACTTCAGGGTTACAAATACAAGAAAAAGTCTTCCAAATTAATCCCATCATAGAAAAATCCTTAATAATTTTAAGCATTACATAATCCTAAAATCTACTATAACTCTTGAATCCCTTATATATATACTTCTTACTCATTCAAAAAATTTTGTGTTTCATTAACCATTATTTTCCAACTTATTCTGTAATAATTATTTCCTAAAAACAAAATCATGAATCATATCCCAAGATTCAATAATGTCAAAACATCAGCTTGGAAATAATCCATACATTTCACAAGTAATTTTCAGTTTCCTCATCCTCAATTGGAATGGAATTAGGTATTGGTAAACATATATTTGTACAGTACTATTGATCCCATTCCTGAAACTTCTTCATAGGAAATATATTTGTATAATGACCATGCACACCACATTTAAAACATTTAATTGATCCCGTAGAAAGAACTACATTCCCTTTCCTAGAGTCAACTAGATGCTTCCTTTTTTCATGGTTGGTTCTTGCTTTATTACCTTTATTACAACATCTATAGCATCTTCCTGTCCCTTTGAAGCATTTTACTAGGTGTCTTTTTCCACATCCTTGACACATAAATCTTTGAATATACTTACATTTTTTATTATTACCTAAACTTCCATAGGGATTTGTTTCTCATATATATGATTCCTTATAAAATCTCCAAGGTTCAGGTGGTCAATCTTGACTCGAGATAGTTGGTTAAAAATAACCACAAGAGTTCTCATTACTGCTCCCATTTCATTCAGTTTTTTATTCAGAAAACTATCAAAGTTTTCCTCACATCCATTCTTACTTTGGTGCCTGCTAGATCCAGCTATTTACTAAAACCAAAAAGGTCAGTGTTAGTATATCAGTAAAATAATCATATAATATCTTATGAGGAGGGTAAATACTAAGATATAATTATTCATGTTATCTTAAACTCATTCAGTGTATCTAAAATAACTATAACTCATTATAATATTCTAACCGTTATGGTTATGTCACTTATGCTTAAATAAAACCCTAACCTCTAAAGTTTTCTAAACCCACCTCTGTTACCAATTGTAAGGCCTCGTCCTTAAACATTATATAATATTGAATTATGGTAATAATTCGCATTGAGGATCTTTGTAGTTTTATAGATTTATAGAATTAGGTCATAACTTATACATAACAACTTGAATATTATACATAGACACTTTTACTCAATATCCATTTTTTCATAAGACAAAAACTCTTAAAAAACATGTCTAGTTCTATGTTTTAGACAACATAAATTTTCCATGATCCCATCCTTGACTCTATTCATCTTTAAGTCCTATGAAATACATTTCAAAACATAGGATGAGCATAAAAATCTCGGGATACATAAATAAGGAAAACTATTAGTTTTTAAAATAGTATGTAAACCATGAATAAATTTTCATAAAGTAATAAATTTCCCCTTAAAAAGTAGAAAAAACACTTCACGGAATATAATATCATTTATTACTATCTTTGTAACCAAAAGATTACCATAAAGCCCATAGAAGACAACATATAGAATATAATGGTGACTTAGTACATAAACATAATTAAATGGAATAACCATATGGTCGACTTCCACACATAGCACTAAATAGAATAGCCATACAACCGACTTCCATACCCAATTCATTGGAGTTTATCCACCCATCCTTGGTTTATCACAGAAACACTAGTAATTTGGTTTATCATGTAACCACTGGTAAAATTTAAAAGTACAATTATATAATTCAAACACATAAAATATTGTAAATATCAACATTTCACAATTAATATTTCATTTGAAATCACAAGAAATCATTTCAAGATAATGAAATAATATCCTTATTTCAAAAAACATTTTCAATAAGAAAAGGCCTTCTTGAATTTCCTTATGCCCAAGATAAGGATTTGATGAGGAAGAGATGGATTTTGGGAGCTTATTTGGGCACACATTGGACAAGACAAGGGGTCTTGAGAGGCGTTAGTTAGAGTTATAGGTGGTGTCCTTTTATAAGTGGGAGGTGGGGTACTTTTGGAAAGTTTGACATTTTATTTTATTGCAAACTTAATTTAGATTTTAAAAAGGTCCAAAACTCATTTAATTCAAAGATAAGATGAGGACTGTTCTAAATACTTTCAACGAATACTTTTTAGACATTTTTGGGTTTCGAATTGAACCTTATCAATTAGATTTAACCCTTAGTTAACTAATTTAACTCTTACCATGTCTTCTTGTATATTCATACTATATTGTTAATATAGATACCATAAAATGTCAATAGAACCTCAAGTGGTTCCTTAATGACATTTCCAACTTTATTTAAGTTATTTGGCATAATCTTATATTTTTAAGACTTTTATATAATTGAATAAAATAGTATATTCTTCCAAAACACATTTATGAAAATTTGTATATGCTTCATATCATGAATTTTTAAAAATTCATAATATGATTATTTCGAAAAAACTTCATAAATTAAAAGTTAAAGAATCATTATCATCACAAAAATTAGTGTATAGCATAAAAATATTCAAAATAAATTTATTTTATATTTACAATCACATTTATTTAAATCACTCATTAATAAGGTAATCACTACATCATCATTATAACATAAATATATTTATTTATTTGATGTCTAAAAATTATAAATAAAATACTATGATGTAGAAAATATTTTTAGATTTATAATGAGTACTTATAGGCAAAATTATAGCTTATATAAACCCATATAAATATTTCTTTACTAAAAGAAACATGTTTAGGTTATATTTTCTTTAACTTTAAATTAAAAGTAATTAAATGTCATTTTCACACACAAGTGGCTCCATGGGGTCCTAAAGTCGGCCCAAGGATATCAATGGTTGGAAATATCTCATCCAATAGGGTTTGGAAATGTGTTAGGGTAATTGATTATTATTATAAAATTATTATTTACCCTTATTTATTAGATTTACCCTTTAACCTTGGTAAATAAAATATTTACTAAAGTTACTATTCATTAATGTCTAAAAATAAACGTTACCTATTTACACAATTTTATACTAATAATTACAAATATGAAATCCATTTTTCCAAATTTAAAACACATAATTTTTAGAAATTAATTTAAAATTAATTCTTGTTGTCAAATCCAAAAAATGTGTTTTTAAGAAGTTAAAACTACCAAAAGATTGACATATGTTTATTTCCAATTTCAAAGGGAAATTACTTAAAATGACCAAAATTGGAAAAAATAATAAAAAATATAATCCAATTACACTTTAATACCAATTAAAATTACAATATATCTATATAAATAAATTATATTAAAAGGAAGTTTTGAATTAAAATGCAGTATTTTTCACAATTCATTAAAAAATGAACTTTAGCATAAAAATACCAAAATTTCATCCAAAGTAAATTTTTATGTTTCTATTCTAAATAATAAGTTTATTTTGTGAAATAAAACATATAAATGTGTCAAAAATAGATTTAAAAAGGGTTCTCCATCAAAAGGTGGTAAAACTGCATTTTTAGAAAAATACGTCTTTATTTGAAAAAATTGAATTTGTTACTTATACCATATCTAAAAAACATATAAAATGAATTTAAAACATTACATTAAAAATATATTATATATTTTTTATTAAATAAAAATCTATAAAGGGTGCTATGAAAACACAATTATTCTCTTTTAAATAGGTTTTTTTAAAAACACATCCTTTTTATTCAATTGGTTTTTATTTCCATTTATAATAAATTTGGTAACCAATGAATCACCATTTAAAAATTTGTGAAAAATATTTAAAAATTTAGTTTATACTATTCATTCCCTCCATTCTAACTGCAAGGTGTTAACTACCATTGAAAATAATAATAATATTATTATAATATTTTTCAGTATAACTCAATGTTCTGTACAATGAAAGATTTCAGAGATGCCTGTTGTTTCTTGTCGAGTACACTATCCGAAAAGAATCCCCTTTAACTTAAAATTAATATCTTATTCATAAGTATTAATAGAAATAAAAAAGTATTGTTCTATAAATACATGGGTTGTTACATTAATCCTCAATTTTTCCCATATAAACATTGTTAATAACTTAAGGAAGGTTTAGGGAGTTTATAGGGATCATTCATATCTTAGAGATCCAAATTATGAAGAAAATAAGAAAGGTGCATGTCCATAGCATGGTTAGGTCTATCCATTCCCCTTAAACTATGAATCCCTATAAATGTTCCATGTGGTTTTTCTAAACTTTTCAATGGGGATTTGGATATATGAGGATGAGATAAATGGTGTGTTTAGGATTTTCATGATTTTTCTACCATTGAACTATAAGTTGTGTAGGGTCTGATCCTTGGGAAATGGGGTGAACACTATTGGTGCATTTTTTAGAAAAGTGTCTCGTAAAATCATGAAACCTCTTAATGAAAAGAAAAATTACCATTTCCCTTACTAATTTTAAATCCTCAACCCCTATCTTTATTTCCTCTATATGTGTATAGTAGATCTTATCCTCCAATTTGAGAGCCCTCAGGTAAAAAGCTAGGCTTTGAAGTTATTCTTTCATCTAGACATTGATTGAATATTCATCTATCATGTTGGTTAGACATCATAAATCTCTCCATTCCTTTATCTATTTTTTCATTTTTCTTCCCATCGATAGAGTTGTTTTAGTGTAAGCTAATATGCCCTATTCTTTGGGTGTTTGTTTTTTCTTCTATTTTCATCTGATATCGTCCATATAAAATCGAGATACTATATGATTATTCTACCACAAGAATAAGGGATTCGGTTTATACCTTTTCTCTAGGGTTTTGTTGTCTATTTGAATATTGTCTTTGTGACACATGATAAAATTTATGTTCATTGATTAAAAATTAAATATTAATCCTTAAATTAATTATTTCAACTAATTTGGTTAAACCTTATAGCACTTATTTACGGTTTGAGGTTTTCAACTTCGACCTAAACTACCCCTGAGGTGAGTTATTATAACGATATTATTTTAAAACATCCCTTTGTGTGTTTCATCTCACCATATTTTTGTGAGAGCCTTTCATAAAATTAAACGATATGATTAGAGATGTGTGTTCCAAATTTTCCTAGGTGTTATTTGTTATTAAAGATATTAAATGATAATGTATAATGATATGGGTATTATCTTGGCTTTTTTAATTTTATATCAATAATTGTAATTGGGTATAGACACTAACATAGTCCATTTCATTGTATATTACTTTCTTGATGTTGGATATATTAGATGGGAATCGAATTCATATAAAGGTCTGGAACCTACACCATTATGGTATGAAACCAACTATGGGATCGAGTTGTGGCACATAAAACCCCAACATATAATTATTTATGTTATTGAACTAATTAATGGATCAAGGAATGCCACTTATGACCCTTAGGTATGATCACATACACTATGGAATCGATGAAGGAGATCGAGATATAGAACCTAAATATCTCATTTATATTCAAATTTATAAAATTGGTTTCCCGATTTAATGCCTTGGGAACAAGGCCATATATTTTTGATATCATTATAATCTTTTATTAGATGAGTTCCTTGGACTCGATGAGGTCTCTCTAGTTATTGCCTTGGGACCTAGCCCATGTAGTTTTTATATTATTTTCATATGTGGATTATACCAAGATAGATTTTACCTTTTGTTAACACTTTATATATATATATATTGATTATAATTTTTATCACCTTCTAATATTATGTATTTTCCTCATGGACTTTTCATAACAATCGAACACTTTATATATTTACATGATATGTCTACACACAGATATAGTTTCTAGGAACATGCTAGATTTATTATAGATACTATTGGTGGTGACCTAATAAGTATATCTAACACCCTATTCATACCATTGATTGGTTACCAGATAGAATTCGTGGATGTAGATAGGGATAGGGGAAGGCACCTTTTCATCGATCCTTGATGGATTATTCCATGGGAGCAGGGGAGCATAGGATTGAGTTATGGTGAATAATGTTATCTGAAGATAGTATTTGGTATTTTTGGTACTTTTGATGTATTTTTATGTATGAGTGCCTACTTCCATGTTTTCCTATTATTTCTATTTTAGATACATGACATTACATTATTTGTATATGGTGCTATATATTAATTTTGATGAGTGTTTATTATTATGTTTGGGATGATTTACCTTACACTATTAGTTGATATTATGATTCCACCATTTATTAATTTATTACATCAATTTTCTACTCTGATTATAATTTTTTAGCCTCCCCATTATACCATTGTAGACCCTCACTAGTAGTTGGAAGCCTCTAGTATATTATGATGCTCTCTTTTGGTCATGTGGTCAACCATGTTTAGTTACTTATGAGTGAATAGGGTCTGGGACATTACAAAGTGGAAGCTGATGTTTCTTTTATTTTCCTTAATATTTTGGTATCGTATAAAGGATAAAATTATTTGTCATAATTTGGTAATGATCATATTCTGAGGAGTAACTAACCCTTGTATGGTAGAAGATCAAAATTTCATGGGATGGGAGATGATATTCTGATTTATTTCTGTTACAATTTCTTTTATTCCACCGTTGGGTGATTCACATGATATGTGATGTTATTATTGTTATAATATGGGATTACATTTTATCCTTGTCCTAGAACAACAAGTAATCATTAATCATAAATAATTTTAGTAACCTCATTGGATTAATATTCCCTGCATTATATTATTCCATGTAGGTTGAATTGCTTGACTACATGATACTAGTTGTATGTGTCGTGAGTGATGTATCTGATATGCAACTGATGTTTCTACAGGAAAAAGGGATTGAATAATAGGTTATTAAAGCATTTGAATAAACATAAATGGGTTTTTCCCATATATTTTTATGATATACCAATTATCACTTGTTTGAGTTATGTAACTAGGGTTATATAGACTAAAACATTAGTTGATTATGAGTTCATGAATATCATTTTTAATATTAAGAGTGAACCTACCTTAATAGATTTGGAATGATGATTTATTTTTTCAATAATATTATATAACCTTTTACATTTTTATATTGAATGTACAATTTTTTATATAGTTTAATGAACTACCAATTTAAATTTATAAAGCATACACTTTTATAAATTGGGAATGGTACTTCAGTTAATTATTCTATTATGTAAATGTATTAATTAATAAATCTTAAATTCTAATATAGGAATTGTTAAATGGGGATTCCAATTGAAACTTAAAGGGTTTTTTCCTATATAAAATTTAATTTAATGTCTATATACTAGGACCCTTATAGTGATACAAAATTATTGAACCAAACCTAAACTTAGTAGAGGGAAGTTGGCAGTGTATGTTATTTTCTTTAGGATCATTCATATCACCTAGGCTTAGCTTTAGGAATAGGTGGAGGGGTGTGAGTCTTATTTAGTATGGATTGTACCTATCCTATTCTTTTATTTTAAATGTTACCATTATTTAATCCTATTTAAGACATGTGTATTGAATTTATAGAGTTATGATACAATTATATACTCATGTTTTGTGAAAATATGGTGGTGACGAACATGCTTTGAGGTGGTAGGCCCTGAGCCACCAGTGTTACCTCTAGTAGTGCCACCTGGGGTGCCTCCTACTATTCCCGACGTAGTTGATGATTCTTAGTTTTGAGGGTAATTTTTTAAGCTTATGTGGACAATACAAGGATATACATGACCTTCATATTGTATGGAAGAGTTGATGTGAGAGTTTCTATAGCAACATCCACCAACTTTTTTAGGGGATGGAAGCCCTCTGGATGTAGAGTTGTGGATAGAGTCCATTCTAACTATCTTTGAGCACCTTGAGATAGCTTATGAGAGGATATTGAAGCTTTATACGTATACACTTCAAGATTCTTCCTAGAGATGGTGAGATATTATCAACCAGAAGTATATTCATTATGGTTTGGCCTGGGTTATTTTTTAGATAGTCTTTCATGACTGTTTCTTCCCTAAAACCTTAAGGGATGATAATTAGGAAAATTTTATGAACCTAAAGCAGGTTTCTATGTCTGTTATGGACTACTCATCTTGTTTTATAGAGCTTCAGTGCTTTTCACATATCTATACCACTAATGAGCTAGTAAAAGTGAAATGATTTAAGGATTCTCTCAATCATCCTATTCATTCTCAAGAGAATTTTTTTCGATTGAATATCATGTCTGGTATACAAAATAATGCTCTTATTATTTAATATTACCTGAGGGGAGTCGGAGGTCTAGATTAGAGTGTAATAACATCTCATTTTATTAGTGTAGTATTTATTACTAGCTTTGCATCAATAAGGGAGATGGATTGATGTCATCTAGTCAAGCTAAGGAGGTGGTCATGGTCGGGGGATCTAGACACCAGTTGTGCAGAGTTAGTAGAGTAGTCCTACTCAAGGTAGTCATGTTGTATCTCAAGGATGTGGAATGGTAAAAGTTTATATAAGGTAGAATGTGTTGGGGAGTAACGTCTCAGGCCTTCTATAGTTTAAGGTACAATTTTGGTATCTTCTACCATAGTATCTACTTTATTTTACACTAGAACGTCAAATTATTTTATCTCTATGCTTATCGTGGAAAGACTCATGCTTGAAATTATACACATGTTTGGTTTGATGACCCTTGAAACCTTTTTTGGTATAAGTTCTAAGAGTGTATGACAATGTAGGGAGTTCCCCCATGAGATAGCTGGTTATCTCTTTTTTTGAAACCTCTTAATCCTTGAGATTCCTGGATTTGACACTATTCTCAGAATGGACTAGTGAGTTCCTTATCATGCATACATGGACTATTATGGATACAAGGTTTCTTTTAAATCTCTAATGGGAAGTACTTGTGTTCACAAGGTTGAGTTGGATGTCCAAAAAGGTATAGATGAAACATAGAATCATGGTTTGACTAGAGTGATAGTACAAAATGCTGGCATTTATATAGATGATTAGGTGATACATCAGGATGAATTCCCTCTGAAACTAGATAATTTTAGGTATTTATTACTGGAGGAAATTTTTTGTTTATCTCCAAAGATAGAGGTTGATTTATATATTAATATAGCCTAAGGAGATGAACCAGTTTCCATTCCTCCTTACAGGATGGTCGTTATTGAATTGCAGGACCATAAGAGATAGGTGGAGGACTTAGAAGCTAATGTTTTATATGATCCAGTACATCTACCTAGGATTCACAATTCCTTTTCTCCATAATGGTAGATGGAACCCATAGGATTTTTGTGTATAATTAGTAATTGAATTAGATTAGTGTGAAGAACTTATATCCCTTTCCTCAAATATATAACCTCTTTGATCAGTTCCAAGGAGCTCAGGTTTTTTGAAAGATTTATTTGAGGTTAGGATATCATCATGTAATTGTTATACCTTTTTACAAACCTCATATAATGTTCCATAGAAGGTATGGTCTTTATGAGTATCTAGTTATTTCATTCAGTCACATGAATGTTCCAACCATTTTAATTTCTTTAATGAATCAGGATTTCCACCCTTATCTAGATTCGTTTGTGGTAGTCTATGTGGATGATATCTTTTTTCATTATCATACTCGATATAACCATGAAAAAATCTTAATACCATTCTGATTTCATTGTGGGATCACCATTTGTATGCTAATATCACTAAATTCCACTTTTGTATCAATAAAATCCACTTCCTAGGTCACATTATTTAATTGGTTAGAGTGTACGTTGAACCATATAAGGTGAGTTACATGGTTTCCTTAGAGAATCCCAATATATTTTTTTTACTTATTTAGTTTCTTAGGGAGATATGGTTATTACAGGTGTTTCATTCAGGAATTTTCATGCCTATAATCACCTCATAAATGATTCAATAAGAATAGTGTAAATTTTATATGATCAAAATCTTGTGTGATATCCTTTAGGGAATATAAATGAGACTACATTAAACACTGATCCTGATTAATCTAGAGCTAGGAAGAATCTATAAAATCTATTTTGATACACTAGGTATTGATATAAGAGTCGTTCTGATGAAGGAATATTGAGTCTTGGTGTAAAAGTCTTTTGAGTTGATAACATATGAGAGGAATTACCATATTCATGATCTCAAGTTGGAAGCTTTGGTTCATGCCTTTCATTTTTTGAGTCATTACATACTGGGAGAGAATTTTGTGGTGTATAAATACCTCAAAATCCTCAATTTTATTATAACATGGTGGGAATCAAAACATAGGAAAACAAGGTGGGATGAATAACTACAGTCCTTCAGTTATTATATTTTCTATATTCTTGGGAAAGTAAATATTATAAAATACACTCTAAGCAGAAGGACTTAGACATAGTCAATTCGAGAGACTAGTGATGAGTGGTAGCTGATGGCACTATTTTATAAAATGAACTTAGAGGTTCCATGCCATCTTGGATAGTCTATAATTTTATTATTATCAATGACCTCTTGTCTTTAATTGAGAGTAAAGATTATGTAGTTATCATATCCCAATGGATTAGTACTAAGGGAGAGTGTTTCATGTAAGGATCTACTACCAAGGTAGATCATTGAGGTAGATGAGGTATTTTCCATCCATGGATGTGCCTGGGTTCCAACAGATATCAAGATGGAATTGATGCATGACTATCATGATTCTACAAGGGTGGTAAACCCTAGACTTACAAAAAATTATCATGACCTACATCACTAATATTGGTTTCTAGGAAGGAACAATGTGATAGTTGGTTTTGTTACTCGGTGATCCACTAATAAATTGGTGAATATAGAACACCAGTAGCTAGAAAGGATTCTATAGACATTGCCCATTTGTGTGTGGAAATGGGATGATGTTGTTACTTATTTTATGACTATATTATAGATTTCTCACCAAGTAAGTGATTTATTATGTGTGATCATTGATATGATCATGAAGGTATATCATTTATTATCTATTAATGATACCTTATTTGTGGATGATCTTCGTATATTATATGTCCTTGGGATTATACGCCTACATGGGGTCCTTTGTTCTATCATTTCTAATAGGGACAGTGGTTTTACATAATGGTTTTTTTAGGGTTTACTGAGAGCTTTGGGTATGTAGTTGATTTTTAGTACATCATTTCACCCTAAGACTAACAGTTAGAGAGAAAAGATGACACAGGTACTAGAGGACATTCATTGAGCATGCGTTCTTGATTTTTAAGGTTATTGGGAGAAAAAATAACTCTTGTAGAGTTTACCTACAATGAAATCTTCTAAGAAATGATACAAATGGATCTCTGTGAGGCCTTATATGGTAGTCTATTGTGTTCACCTTTTTGTTGGTTTGAGGCAAGTGAGGCAATGCTACACAGATTCATCTTGTTTAGGAGACTTTAGAGTAGGTTCGTTTGATCTAAAAGATAATGTATATAGCTCAGCCTAGGAAGAATTCATACGTATATCATCATTGTTTACCACTAGTGTTCAAGTGGGTGTTGGGTTCTCTTATGTGTTTCACCTAGACTGGAGCATCAACAGTTTAGATATAAGAGGAAGTTTTCACCTTAGTTTATTATACCTGTTTAGGTTCTTGAGAGAGCTAGGATGGATGCATATCTGATTCAATTACCTTAGAGGTATCAGGATACACACAAAGTTTTCCATGTTTCACAACTTTGTTGGTTCTATTTAGATCTATCTCATATAATTCAGTTTGATGAGGTTGAGTTGGAGGTAGATGCATCCTTTGAAGATAATCCTATACATATGTGGGTTAGATCATAAAGTATCTCTAAGAATGGTTGGTTCCTCTGGTATAGGTTCTTTGGAAGAACATCTCCATACATGATGAGACTTGTGAGTGAGAGATCGATGTACATGATCAGTGTATGATGTAATTATCAGATGACTTTTTACAACCCTTATAAGTGAAACATAGTTATGAGTCGGTTTAAAGGGGAAGACTTTATGATACCATATTTTATTTGAGGTATAGAACCATTTTTCACTTTGAATCCTCTTTTTTATCCTTATAAAAAATACTTATCACTTAAGTAATGTTTAAGGAGTGTATAGGGATTTTTCGAATCTCAGAGCTCCAAATTATAGAGAAAACAAAAGAAGTGCATGGTTCATGCTAACTATTCACATAAAACTATTTGTACCTATAAGGGTGCAACATGATTTTTCAAAACTATTTTGGGAGGTGACTTCGCTATGCAGATCTGGGACAGAGGGTGTGCATAGGTTGTACATAGTTTTTTCAAACCTTACACTAAAGGCCATGTTGGGTGTGCAAGATGTGTAGTGGGGTGTGAATGGATATCACATGGTTTGGCCAATCATGCAATCATACCATGAGACCTCTTAAAAATTATTGAAATTGCCTTCTCACCTTACTTATTTTGAATCCCCACCCCTCTCTTTATTTCCTCTCCACATGCACAACATCTCCCCACCTCTAATTTTATCTCTCTCAATCCTAAAGCAATGCATTGAAGTAATTATTCCATCCAGAATCTGATTCAGGATCCATCTATCGCATTGGCTAGCCACTTGTAATCTATCCATTCCTTTATCCCCTTTCATAATTTGTTTCCCCATCGATGGAGTAATTTTTTTAAAAACTAGTATGCCCTATCTTTACGTCATTTTTTTATTTTTTCTATTTTATTTTGATATAGAACAAACCAAATGATGATACTAGATGAGTGTTCTACCAATTTCATAAGTTAGGTGGTATATACCTTTTCCAAAGTGTTTTTTTTATATTTTACTACTCATGTTGTGTCGCATGCTGGACCATCTGATCATTTCTTCGAAATTAAATGATAAGACTTATGTTAATTATTGCACCTAATTTGGGTCACCCTTATTGTACCTAATTGTTGTTAGTGGTTTTCAACCTCAACCTGAAAGACCCTTGAGGTGAGTTATTAAAGCTTCTACGTGTTAAACCACCCTAATGGGTGTTCAATCTTTCCATATTTTAGTACGATACCTTCTTAAAATTAAATGAGATGATTGGAGATGAAAAATCATCCATTACACTGATATTAATTGTTATTAAAGTGATTAAATGATAATTTGGAATGATATGGGTAATCTCTAGGATTTTCAATTTTATAATGATAATTGAAATTGTTTATATACACTAACATAGCCCTTATCATTATATATTACTTTCTTGATGTTGGACATCTCAATATGGAACTATCTTCTTATGAATTTATGACACTTGTTGCATTATGGTATGACACTGACTAGGGGATCAAGGTATGGAACCTACAACCCCTAGGTATGATTATATATGGTTTGGAACTGATTAGGTGATCAAGTTATATCACCCACAACCCCTCAAAAAGATCACTTTCTTTATGGAACTGATGAGGGAGATCAAGGTCTGGAACCTATGACTCTCATATAAATTCATATCTCTCACCTAGGTTTTCTTGGTTAATTCCATGGGACCTGGTCCATGTAGGTCTAATATTATTCTGATCTTCAATTGGACAAGTTCCTTGGACTTGATGAGGTTGCCTTAGTTATACCCTTGAGACCTGGCTCATGTAGGTCTGATACTATTTTCACTTGTGGTGTGTTCCAAACTATTTGTTACCTTCTATTTACACTACATATATATATATATATATATATTAATTCTCCTCTATATCTCCCTCTCTTATTATATCTTATTCTCATTTACTTTTCATATCTTTCATAGGCATTATATATTTAATTGTTATATTTTCACACATTTATAGTTTCTACGCACAAACTACCACAAATTCATAGTTTAGCGGTGGTTTTTAAGAACCCTCTACTGAATTTTACTAATGTAATAAAAAATACACTTTCTCAAGATCCCCCCTTTCTCTCGATCCCCCCCACTCCCCCTGAGCACCCCTATACTCATATCCCTCGATGTTGCAACATTTCCCCCCTCACTAGTTCTCTGGTCGTTTCCCACATCACCAACATTATTGTTTCCCCTGATCCCACCCTCGATCCCTCATTTGTGCTTCAGTTTCCCCCGCATACCCCCTATCCTGATCCTCCATCGGCATTTTGGTTTTCTGAGAGCCCCATACACCCTCTCCCTCTCCCTCTACCTCACCAACTCTCTAGTTTCTCCTTAGCACCATTATCCCTCACTCACACTGTATTTACAGTGTCTCTTTTCCCCCTAAGTCCTCACCCTCTCCATGACCTCCTATAAAATCTTCTCCCATAATCTATCCCCTCCAGGAGGTCATCACGTAACACCTACACTGGGTACGCCCACAAATTCTATGGCATGGGATTTCATTATTCACTTAATTTTGTCTCTCTATTAATACAAGTAAGATATAATATTCTAATCACTTTTATTCCTTCCAATATAGCAGTTTTAAAGGATTTACATATGTGAATATAAGGTAGTAATTTGGGTTTGATTCTTTTATTTAATTTATTAAAGTGTAAATAGTGTTTACCTAAATATAATATCTTGAATTACATTTTAAATAATGTTATAAATTGATTTTATATTCTATAAATCTTTTTTATGAATTTAAAAGCATATTTTGGGCCCATAGTAGTCTCGAAGATGTTTTAAATGGTTATTTCACATTTCATGGGAGTGTCGCATGCTAACTATTTGTGAAAATTTATAAATAGAAATTTTAAATTTCTCCATGTACTTTGAAATGTTTTCTTGTGGAATTATATATTTATGGAGCATTTTTTTGGTTTTTGAATCCATTTCATGTGGTTTCAAAAAAATTCATCGACCTTTTCAACATTCCATGTGTTTTTTAAAATTTATATTTTCATTTCATAAAGAGTTATAAATATTTTGATGTAATATAGAATTCCAATTCATATTAACAACTGTTGTGTGATATTTTAAATGAATTTAAAAAAAATAGAATCTTGGAACTCATTTAAGATATTTAATACCTTTGGGTATTTAAGTTTCCAATAATGTTTTTAAATTTGAAAATAAAATTTTTATAAAAGGGTGTGTGGCACAAATTACTATAAAAAGAAAGGGGTTTATCATTTTAAAAATTGATTTCAAAAAATGGTTCATATTCTAAAGTGGATTTGAAGCGTCATTTGAAAAATGGTTTTTAAAAGTAAATTTGAATTTTGGTTTTCAAATAGTTTGAAAATGGGTTAACCTCTCAAAAACTTTTTTGAAAGCCCTTTTGGAACTTTAAGTAAATTTTTTTATAAATGTGTGACACCCTCAATTAAACCTCATGTGTTTATTATACTTGTTGTGACTAGTAACACCTTAGAAGATATTTGGAAATTTTATACATATTTTGATGATTTTTTATGGATATTAAATAGGTTGGTTCATTTGAGGATGTAGAAAATGAGGTGTGGGATGTTATAAATGCATTATTTTTGTTTATGTGATTCTTATTTATCACCTCCTCTATTGACATTTCATGGGATTCCTCGTAGAATCAAATGGATCCTAATAAGTATAATCCCTATTATATTTTGTTCTTCCTAGGCTAAGGACCATATTAGACCAAGTGTGAAAACAATATGTTTTATGTAAACCAGTGTATAGTGGAATGTATTAGGGATTTATTTTGAGATCCATGATCATGATAGAGCCTTTTTTTTCTAGAGGACTAGTAGGACCTAACAAGTTCACATGTGTCTATCTTGATTAATTTCTTCATGTTAAGGATCTATATTTGTGATTATTTATATATACACATGTTAATAAGGTCCCACTCAAGACATATATAATGGATTTGTGTATTTTCTACTTTTTATTTTCTAGTTCTTTTGATAAATGGAAGCATTGTTGGTAGTATTTTTTTATGGTCCCTTAATATATTAGTGCCTATTTATGATGGTGTCTCACATTATGTTTTTTCACTTTCAAATGGGTTTTTTTAAAGTGTTGAATAAAAAAGAAAAACAAAGAAAAGTGTGGGATGAACAATGATTTGGATTGTTTGTGGATTTAAAGCATGCTAACTGCTTTGTTCTGGATGCTAAAGTTTGAAACGATATATATTCATTATCATTTCATTTGTTCCTCATTTACTAAATTGATATCATATTTTTATTCTATGTCATAATAGATAAGTTTATCGTGAAACATTTCATTTAACTTATTGGCTATGTTGAGCAAGTTGAATACATATATGTTCTTTTATGAAACCAAGACCTCTTGTATTTATATTATTTATACCATTTCTTATAAAATGTTTATCATGCTATTAGTATATATTGGTAATGGCCTCTACCATATTTTATACTTTTTTTGGTCTACTATAAGTATGAATTTCTTTTTCCCTAATCAATGTATTATGATTCATTTGTAATTGTACAAGTATAAATTAGAAATTTCTTATGGTATCTCTTATCCTTTGTTTTTTTGTCTACTAGTATGTTAATTTATTTCAACATACATCTCTTATATCCTTTTTTAATACTACTAGTTTCAATTAGTTTCTTTATATGTCATATCTTATACTTGGTTCATTTTACTATTAATGTGATTCATTTGTTCCCTATTTCACCTCTTTTAATTTTCTTGGATTTCTATTAGTACGACCTAGATTTTGGTAGTTAAATTCCATTTGAATTGTTTATGTTGCAATTAATAAGCCTCAGTAGTCATTTATATCATTCCTTAGGATATTTTTATATTTCTAAAAGTATTCATTTATTCTTATTTATTCCATACCTTATAATTATCATAAAACTAATAAAATGTGGTAATTCACAATTTTTCTTTAAACAGTTTAATGACTTTGAGTATAACTAGTTCACATGCCAAGTGGTTGTAAAAATTCACATTCGATTTTCTAATTGTAATTATCTATTTAAAGGGCGTGTTCAACGCCAGTTTTTTCTTTAAAATGTGTCTATGTTGTTTTATATGAATGGTTTAGGAAATGATGGTAGTTGACCTTTAATCTTTTTTGAAATGGTTTTGAGACCATAAGTATCATGGTGGATTGAAATTTTTAAAAGGTGAAAGTTTGGTCTTAAAAAATGGGTGCATAACACGAGTTGACTTCCATTAAAGAGGGGTCTCTTTCCATCAAAATTGATTTTATAGTAATATTTATATTTCTAAATTTTTTTCAATCTGCATTTTGATAAAAAAAAATTCAAAGAACATTTGAAATATTTTTTTCTTAATTATTGAATGATTTCTCTCTTTAGTCTATTTTAAATAATACCATCCATGGTTGATTTATTTTTTTACTTTTACTTTTTTAGTACTTATATGACTCTTCTTATAACTACTTGGGTTGTGTTTTTTTCACTTCCATTTATCTCTTTTCCTACTTAGTAATACTTATGTGTTTTAACTTTTTTTAAATAAATTTTAGGAAAATTGTGATATATATGGATAAAAGTTGGATCACATTACTGAGGAAAACACCACAGTATGCAAAGGGTTTGGAAAATTTTTTAGGTTTTTGAAATTTCCAATTGATATGTTGATGGGACAATAATTTATCTATATAATAAATATAAATTTAGAATATGGTTGAAGTTATATGAATTTTATGAACACTTGATATTGAAGCAATTCCTACTCAATATTTTTGTTGGATTTGGCATGGATAATCTACCCTTATAGAAAGTTTGAGCACTTATTTAAATCAATAGAATGTGCTCCCAACTTTATGGATGATTGAAAATGAAATGAAAAACCTTATAAATTATTATTTTGGAATTAAAAGACAATAATATCAACATCGAAACATATCACAATAACCAGTTGAGGGTGATAAAAATAGTAACCTGAAATGTGATGTTTTTGGGACTATAGAACAATTAGATAAAGATTGTAACATATCATTGGATCCTCATCTTGATTATATCAATAATAATGTAATATAGAACTTCACTGAGCAGAAAAATGTGTTTCATGATTTTGTTGATGATGGAAATCAAGAGTTGAATAGTGGATGTTTGAAATATACAAAACATTCTTTTTTGGTGAAGTTTTATAATATCAAATGCTTATCTGGGATTAAAAATAAGGTTATGTCCATGAGATTTGAATTTTTTGTGATGCATTTTATGAAGCTAAAATCCCTGAGACCTTTTATGGTATGAAAAAATTTTACAAGATTGGTATGAATTATACAAAAATACATACTTATACCAATGATTTTATTCTTTATTAGGCAGAGAATTCAAGAAGAAATGATTAAAAAAATGTTCAACTTCTATATAGAAGTCAATGGGTGATGTTGGAAGTCTGAATCAACATACAACTATGAAGAAGAGGAAATAGAACACACCTGTAATGTTTTTTCATTACTTCCCTTTAAAGCCTCAAGTGTAATGATTATTCATGTCATTGAAAACTGTCAGACACATGATGGGTAATTCTATTGATAATAACGATGGTGGGTTAATGATGTATCTAATATATTCACAATAATAGAAGACATTAGATCCATGACATTATGATTTCTGCCTAATTTTTTTGAAATAAATGTTTTGATGTTAATTTTATTTGATTAAATGATAGTAATTCCATGGAATAAACATTTCACCAATCTCAATAAATTCCATTTTGATGTTCCCTTGAACACATCAATAGATGATGATCCATTGGTATCCATCCCTAAATCATCTGAGACACCCAATGTATGCCCCCCTTCACCATCTCTCACACCATCCATTCCATCAGTATATGGCACACCCTCCTCCATCCCATCAGCATTTGAGATAGAGCCTCCCCATTCAGCAGGTTCAACAATAAGGGAACATGATAACACTTCATCTTATTTGAAAGGATATTAGAGGGTAACTTTTATAGGTACAAATTTTAATATGAATAATATTACTTCACATTTTTATATTACTAACTTTTTCCTATAAAAGTTGCAAAAAAATTTACTATGGAGAAGAATGTGAACAGTTTAGTTGTATGGAATCTGAACAAAATCAAGATAGTTGTCCCATTTGACTATTATGTGGTCCCCATGGGTGATTACATATTATTATTTATCAAGATTCTAGGAAAGATGGTGGTAGATCCAGATACCCTTCCCATTATCTATGTTGATTGGAGGCATATGCCCCAATCATGGAAAAATAAAGTCTTTGATTCCCATATAAAGTTTATTTTAATACATTATGGTGTTTGAATATCATTATGTTATTAAATTATAATATTTTAAAAATAAATCTCTTTTTATAGATATTATTCCACTTTACCACTACATATCTTATCACATGAATGTGGATAGTGAAAACTTTGGGTAAGAAATGAAAATTTTGGAATGAATTCAATGGTGCTTCATTGACTACTTAGTAGTTGTATGATAAGGTATTTGAAGTGGTACCAAGAGATGAATGGAAGGTTTTTATATCCATATTCATGAGAAGAATGTGGTATTGGAATATATATTATTATATTAATATCATTTTACATATATACAACCATGTGAAAAAGATATGGCATTGCATACATTACTATTAAATTAGATTATATTTATTACAGAATGTTTCGAGGAAAAATGCTTCAATTCAAGCTCAACAAATCATCACCCACACCGCCGGGTCAAAACAAATTTCCATAAATAGGTAGAATCTAGTAATATTTTCATTAGTTTAAATATTTATAAGATAAAATTATCTCTTTCATATATTAAATGGTTGATTAATGTAGTGAAATAATTTTGGAAACCATGTCTCCCAAATATAAATTTGGTTGGATTTTCATACAAAATCTAATGGGAGTTATATTAATGATATCTTCAAAGAAGTTAGGGTATGAATTACTTTTTCATTATAATAGATAATTAATCAGTTGTCACTATGTTAATATGTATTGATTCAAATATGACTGGTATTCAATTTATAGGTAAAAATAATATAACCATGGGATGCTAAATCTCGCATTGTCCTTTTAGGTCTCCTAGGATGGTCTCATTGGTCATGTCATTGGGAAGGTGTGTACCAGTCATGTATGAAAGATGGGTTTGAGGCCATTTCCATCAGAGGTATTTGTTAGGACACTGGGGATTTCGGTTTCATATACCCCTGGTTTTAGTTACTCCCTACCACAAGATTCTCAAAAAGAGTTTGTTACGATGAAAAGCACAATTCAAGAACTGGGTCACATATAAATATGTAATATGCAAAGGTTTTAGCTCTGTAGAAAGTGTTGATTGAATTATATTAGAAGCCAACTGGTTCTATCCCCATTCAAATTTCCTTTATGGATGGTAGTGAGTAGGTAAATCACACAACTTAAAAATCATTTAATACACAAACATTTATTTTATTTAAGTTTAAATTCAAATATAAAAGACTATTTAATTTTCACCATAATTTTCATGCAGGTGCCTATATTGGGGATTGGAAATGGAGACAAAGAAGGTGTCAATAAAAGTTCATTGGGTTGTGAGTAGTGTTCACTTTGGATTTAGGGATTATGTGTAACTAAAATTATAATATGATAAAAATAATATGGTGATTCAGAAACAATGTTGTAGTTTTTGATTAGGATATATGTATTTCACTTACAGTGAATTAAAATCTATATGATCGATTCATTTGATATGTTTTATTTAGAAGCTTAACTTATGAATTTTTCCTTTAATATTCTATAGATCATGAATCATGACACTGCCATTCCACTCTTATATTAAATATGATATAATTACTAGTATTTTAAATTTGTATTAGTTTTTTAATTTAACATTGGTTTTTTAGAGAACATTTTTTAATTAAATGTTTCTATATGGATATGTGTAGTTGTGTATAAGACCTTATGTTTTGGGAAAAAATCAAATAAATCTTATATATGGTCTTTCCCTATGGCACAAGGTTAGTGCATGAAAATTTTATTTTAATTAGTAACCATGCACAAATACGTACACATGATGATTTTAGTTCATTTTTTTGGTTCATGGATTATTTAAAGACCTGAAAATTTCAAGGATTTTTTTTTCTTAATTTTTTTGGAATTTTACGAGTCTGTGGCTTCTGACGACACCTGATTCCGAGGCCCGGTGTGCCAGGAATCAATTTCTGAAGATTAGCTCGGGAACGTTCAGTGAACGAACGAGCGGGTTTTTTTCTATCTTATGAACTGGTGCTCGGAATTGAAATCTAAGGACACCGATGAACTCGAAACGCCAATAATTTCTTAGGGGGACCTTTTTCGTAGTTGCGTTTTGTGCGGGTTGAGGTTTAATAAATGGGGATTTAGAATAAAATAGATAAAATTTGTTGTGTAAAAATTTTATTTAAGGATTGTGGTTTTTAATCCTAAAAAGGGGGAGTTAGAGGTGGGGCCCACACCCACCTAACCTCCAATGGGAGGGTTAGTGTAGTGGGACCCACACGAACCCTTAACTCCTCACCTCCCCATAACTCCCCTTAACCTATTAAATCCTCCCTTGTTAATTTCTTGGAAACTTCCCTTCTTAAAGAGGATCGTCTCCACCTCCCAAACTTAATGATCCAACTAAGGGGATTTAATAACCTTATTAATTATCCTTGTCACACCTTTTGACTTTTTGAATTGCCTGGAGATATTTTAAAGGAAGGAGACTTAATGAAATATTTGTTTGGAAAATATTTTGGGAGAATTTGAGGGGAGATTCCTTTATCGACGAAGAACGATTTCCTCCCTCGATGAAGAATGGACGGCGTGATTCTTTTTCTTTTCTCTGAGACAAGAGGGAGGACACCACACCTTCAGATATACTTCAGTGTCGCCAACGAATCTTTTCCCCATGACGCCCTCAACCGCGACGCTAACTTTTTCCACCGCTATTGAGCTGGGAATAAATTTGAGAATGATATCTTTTCCCATGGATGTTTCCTTTTAAAACAAGGAACGCGGATCAACTCAGTATTAAGTTGATGCACGAACAAATATGTTTGCGGGTTGGGAATATTTGATTGCGGGGAAAAACATAGGGGTTTGGTTTTGTTCGTGAATATTCTTTGTCGTCCAACATCAAATTCTTAGCTGCTTGATATCGAATTAACGGGAGGGGGTCGGACCGCACAAACACGGACGGCCCTCCTCCCCCTTTGTTGATGTACTCGTTGCGGCTCGAATGAAGATGGTGCGGTGCAACGGAACCGCGCGGGAATGAGGAGGAACGCAACGAAGGAGCGCGGCGCAGTCGCATCGCGCCGTTGAGGCCGAAAGAATCCGCTGCCGGAGTCAGGCCGCGGCGGAGGGGCGCGGTGCCATTGCGCCGCGCCGGAGAAGCACGAAGAGACGGCGGCCGGAGTGAGGCCATGGGGGAGGGGCATGGCGCCGTCGCGCCACGCCGGTCGGACAGGGCCGCAGCTTAAGGCCGCGGCGTTGCAGGGAGCGGCGGCCGGAACCGCCGGCCGCAAGCGCATGGAAGGCAGGACCCGCGGGGGGTCCTGCGGCGGCACACCGGCCGACCAACTCGGCCGGCCATATCAGAAATCTGGGGGTCGTAACCCCCGGATGGGAAGGAGGTGGGCCCCCCATGGGGGGGGGGGGGGGAATTTCTTCAATTAAGCCCCCCCCCCCCTTTGCGCGTCCGCTCGGCCGGCGCCGAGCCCCCCAGACCGGACCGACCGCACCGGGCCGGGCCGCCCACACCGGGCCAAGCCGGGCCGCCCGCGCTGGGCCGGGCAGGGCTGGGCCGCGCCTTAGTGGGTCCAACCCGGACCTGGATCGGGTAGACCCTGTTTGGGCCGACCCAGGGGGTCTTGGGCCGGGTCGGTCCGGGCCCAAAACCCCCTAAAAACAGACTGGTTCGTTCAAATGCCTGTAACTTGGGCTAAAGACCTCCGATCGACACACTGTCAGTTGCGATGCAATCCTTGGATCGAGACAGTCGTTTCGATATATTACAGTCAAGGTTTCAGAGAACATTGGGTATGTCTGGGTTGGTTCGAACACGAAACCAACCGGGCCCTCTGAGCGGAAACGCTTATAACTTGAGCTCCGGATGTCCAATTGACATGTCGTCGACTTTGTTGAATTCCTCTTAGTGAGACGGTTATTTTGTCTTACTCCGCTCAAGTTTTGGATGCAGCTAGAGTTTGTTCGGGTTGGTTTTAACTTAAAAACCAACCGGGCCCCTGGGACGAAAAGGCCAATAACTCTCAGACGGGGCGTCCGATTGACGCGCCGTCTGTCGCGTTGTGTTCCTATTGACGTGACGGAACTTTGCGATATATCAACTCTGTTCTACATGACAGTTGATGTATCAGCCTCTTGGCTCGTGGAGTGGACCCTCCCGGAACGAGCGTGCTATGTGCGGAAACCCTAAAGCTGGCTAAGACTTGACGACTGTTGATCGATCGACTCAGAGTGTTTCGATAGCCCAGTGGGGAGCGCTTGGTTATAGCGGCAGACCCACGGCAGAGGAGCACTTGGATGTAGCGGCAGACCCGTGGTACTCAACAGAAGGAGTACCTCTATAAGCTATGGGGGGGAGCTCTTGGTTATAGCGACAGGCCCATGGTGGGAAGCGCTTGGTTGTAGCAGCAGGCCCAGAGTACTCAACAGGTGGAGTACTAAAACAATCCAAGGTTAGTGGGAAGCGCTTGGTTGTAGCGGCAGACCCACTGTACTCGATAGAGGAGGAGTTCCCCAGTAGCTATGCTTTCAACCTCATGAATAAAATTCTGGTTTGAGCTGAGTCTTGACTTTCAATCATTATCTTCGATGTGATTGACTTGATATCCTGTGTGGATTGGATTATGATTTCTTGTGTGGAATGGGTCGTACTTTCCTGTGTGGATTATGTTTTACTTTCCTGAGTGGATTGGATTGTACTTGAGCTCGTGAGTTGGAGCTGAACTGGATTTGATGACGTAGGTATATGTATGGGCATATACCTAAGTAGTGTTGGATGATACTTCATGATTGTATCTTTTCTTTGGGGTTTATCCTTTGTGGATTCAGGGAGACCTTTGGGGGTCTTGGGGTCCCTAGTGAGTATCATATACTCACCCCTGCACGGGCTTCACCCGCACTACGTTGTGTTGGTTGCAGACGACGGACATCACTGATCGAGGTTGAGGCTTGTAGAGCTAGATGGTACCCGGAGGAGGATTTCATGACGAGTCGGTACCCATAAAAGACGGACAGACGTGAAGTGCTGAGAAGGAGATATGTACCTACCCTTCAGGTAGGAAACTGGAGGACGATCCAGGAGCGACTTGTCACCTTTCAGCAGTTGTTCTTTGAGTTGTACTTTACCTTCAGTTGTAGTTGTACTTTTCAGTTGGGTTTGTATTCTGGCCCATTTACCTTTCAACACTTTCTTTTGTACATATTCTTGCTTCGGCTTATACTATGTAGTGTTTGTTACTTTTATAAAGGCAATGCCTTCACTTTTATCAGGATTTATGCCTTGGTGCTGGTCGCTAGCCCCTGGCCTATGGAAGGCGGGCTTGGTATAGTCACGGCATGGGACCTGAGGACGGATCATGACAAATTGGTATCAGAGGAGTTTGGTTCTACCGCATAACTCCGGACTCTGATCTTTCTTCTATGTGAAGCAACAGTGTTAAGGGTATTGAGTGTGGTTATCAGTCCAGGGAGTCCAGTGTTGGTGCAGCGGCTGACGTATCCATACACCAGGACCCTGACTTCTGATTTCCAAATCAATACACGAAAACATTGATTGCATGTGTGTTTCAAAGTTTTCTTTGTGATTTCTTGTTTCATCTCACTAGTTACTGTTTCGACCATGGTGCACCTGTCTCTTTTCAGGATGGACCCACGACGGCAGCCAGCTAGGGTTCAATGCTTTGTGCGAGACGACAGCCCACCGAGCAATGAGGCCTTGGTGCAGGGCCCCATTACAGCGGAGGCACCGGCGGTACCTCTACCCACCGAGCCACCGATGACACCATCCCCAGCTGATGAGAGTGCGCGTTGCCTTAGTGCACTACACGAGTTTTAGCGTCAGAGACCTCCCCGGTTCCACGGGGAGACGGACCCTCAAGAATCCGAGGATTGGTTGGAGGCTGTTGTTCGAGTTTTTAGATTGGTAAGGACGCCAACAGACTTCATGGTGATCCTTGCTATGAGCCTCCTTCAAGCAGCAGCAGGCAGATGGTGGAGCCTGATACTCTATGTGCACGACGAGGCATCCCTTCTATGGGTAGACTTCGAGAACCTGTTCTGGGCAGAGTTTGTACCAGCCACCCTTCGAGCGGTGCGCATACAAGAGCTACTTCATCTTCATCAGGGTATCATAATGGTGGCGCAGTATTCAGCGAGGTTCACGGATCTCTCGCGTTACTCCACATATATGGTATGGGACCCGTTCTTCAGGGCCTGAACCTTCGAGCAGGTGCTCAGGCGAGAGATCAGATCTTCAGTTGTTTCTCACAGCATCCCGACGCAGACAGGGGTGTTGGAGCGAGCCCTTTTAGTGGAGAGTTTCCTTGATGAGCAGTCTCCAACAGCAGGACCCACCACTAGCCGGCATGCGGACGAGTCTTCTACAGCGGGCATTAGACAGATGACGCAGAGGTCCAAGAGGACCAGACCTATAGGTGATCGACCGCATGACACAAGATCGTGTGTGCAAGGCACCTGTGGTAGAGAATGACTTACCAGGAGCGGACAGTGTTACTCCTGTGGCAGGGTTGGTCACATGGCTCATGACTGTCTGACCCTCCATACAGATGACCAGTAGATAAACGAAGGACCTCCCAAGCAGAGGCAGATGTTTGATCGGGGCGGATCTCAAGGAGCAGGAGACCGAGGCAGGGGAGATGGTCATGCAGCTGGAGGTGGACGATGCTTCGAGGTGTTTCCACTACCACCACTAGGAGGTCCACCCCGACCGCAGGGAACAGGTGGACATGGGAGATCTCAACTTTAGGAAGCTAAGGCATTTCACTATGGAGCTTAGGAAGTTGGAGGACAAGAGAGGGACTAGTTCCAGGCATGGGACCTTGATCTTGGTCCTTCTAGTTTCCTTGTTGTCATTGTTGTGTGTCTTTGTACTTTGAGGTGCAGTAATAAAAGACACCTTTATTTGTGGTGTTTAATTTCCTGTCCTCTCTTTATGTTGTTACTAAGAGGTTCCGGTTTAAAAATCGTTGACTTGACCCTCACTTTTGAGATACCTACTGGAGGAGACCCAGTGACCACACACTGATGCCGATAGTGTGACTCAACCCTTGGAGGCGAGAGTAACGGTTGGATCTCTTGGTAGTAGCATCGAGTCCTTATGACGTCATCCTTGGTATGGATTAGTATCATCCATGTCAGGGTTGGCTGTATTAGGCAAATAATGTGGTTCATCCTCGGGATGAGACCGGATTTCTCCTATCGGCAAAGAAGAAATCTTAGTAGCTCTTGTAGGACCAGAGAAGGTCCAGGTCATCCAAGAGCGGATGAGGATAGCTCAGAGCTGACAAAAGTCTTATGATGACAGGAGGCGGAGACCACTAGAGTTTGAGGATGTCGGCCACGTCTTCTTGCGGGTCACACCTCGATGTGGATTACAGAGATTTGGCCAAGGCGACAAGTTATATTCGTGCTTCATCGGACCCTCCCTAAGCTAATATTCGGAAATTGATTTCGGGCACACCGGACCTCGGAATCAGGTGCCATCAGAAGCTACAGACTCATAAAATTCCAAAGAAATTAAGAAAAAAAAATTCCTTGAAATTTCCGGGTCTTTACAGATTATTGAAAATAGTGTGGAAGCTCATAATATTAGGGTTAATTGTGTTGGTGATTCATATAAATTGGGTGTACTCTAGTGGGGTGTGCATGGTTTTGACATGGTTTAAAGAACTGTGTGAGTAAACTATGTGAGGGGTGAAACTGTATTACTCTAATGGTTATATAGTTTGTGCATAGTTTGGAATACTATATGAAAAAACCATCATATTTTCACAAAATTATTTATTATTAATTTCCTTATAAAAAATTTACCATTTTTATCTCATTTTGATTACCTCTCACAAATCACCCGTTCAGCCATCCCTTGGAGAGCTCAATATATATTCCCCCTTCTTACTCCAAGCTTCAAAATCCATTTCTTCTCAAATATATATTCAATTTGGAAGGTAAGATGCTTCCTTCCTATTATTTATGCTTCTTCTTTCCTTATCATTGTTATTTTTTGTTCCCATATAAACTATAATTGTAGTGATGGTATAATTTAGAGTATGGGAGGATATTATTTTAGGTAATTTGTTGAATAAGAATTCTAAAGGTCATTTACTTAAGTGGTTATGTTTAACCATGGATTTTGATTGGTTTTTGGTTGATTAAGGTAGGTTTTCTTTGTAAAAATCATTTCTTAATGAGTTTATAATGATACCTATTCATTTTTTATGATGTAATCTTTTTTATTTCCATTTTTCATTGTGTTTATATCACCTTGAACTCATATTATATTTTTGGAACTACTTATTTATTATTTTATATTTGTATTATTATTTATTAACATGATTTTTCCTATTTTTTTATTTACATTCTTTCTTTTATGTATTGGTTTATATTATTTATTTTTTTGAAATTTTAATTTGTGAATTTTTTTTGAAAGATAAAAATTGGTTTGATTTTTTTTCTTAAACATGGATGTCCACCATTTAAATGTTTTATATTTTCATTTTATAATGTAGTGGATCCACCCTTTATTTAATAAAAATGTGATTTTTATTTGATGGTTTCAACAGAATTATTGATTTATTCACATGGGATTGAAATAATGGGTTTCAAGATGAATAATGATTTTATTATAACAAAAATATTTTTCCTTGGATATTTGAAAAATTAAAATGCATTATGCTTGTTTTATTTATAAATTTCATTTGAAATTACTTATTTTTTAAATGGTGTTCAATTTATATTTTATGAAAGTTTTAATAAAAATAATTTCATGGACTCTTTAGTTAAGTCCTATTGTGCCTATTTAAAACACATCGAAAATACACACTTGTATGTTTAGATGTATCTATTATGTTTTATACTAGTTCTCAGGTTATGAACATAGATTTGGTATCAATTATATAGTCCATGTAAGGACACACGATACAATAGATTGGTGGAATTTAAATGAAGTATTAAATTTGGTCTCAATCATGGATCATTTCATTAATAGAGACTCTTACTGAGAATTTGAGATTTGGAACATCTCACGGAGGTGTTTTTGGGTGTAGATGGAGGATCCAATGATGATTTGGGTTCTAAGGAGAGTGTTGTAAAAGGTTTGGGATGATGTTTAGCTAAATTTTTATTTACAAGGAGGGATAATTCCAAAAACCAAGGTATTTCAGGGTGGAATGGTTCTTTTCCTTTGAAAAATTTCATAATATTTTATTATTAATGTTCTTGTTATTTTAATTTTTATATTTTCATATCTATTTTATTTTTATTTTTTATGTTCTGGGGCTGCCGATTTTTCTGCTATATTTATTTTACAAAGAGGTAAATAGTGTTGGTTTAAACCACTTATATATATTCCAAATTATTATTTAGTAGTGGTTTAAAAAACCACTATATAAGGTCAAAAAAATTTAGTGACGGTTTTTTGGTTTTAGTGATGGTTTCTTAACCAAAAAACAAGGATATAAAATGGGAATGGTTTTAATTACCACCAAATCCTTAGCGGTTTTATAAAGAAGAAATCACCGTTAAATTGAAAAAAAACCACTACTAAAAACATACTACGATGGTTCCCAGAAACATCCACCTAATGGATGGAACCGATGTGAGTTGAATGTCGATGCCAAATTTAGAATTGGTTTTTGGTCCTGCTGTAGAAACATATAGTGGTGGTTTAAACCTCCACCCAAACCAAAAAAAACCACTATTATCAACTGATTTTGTTGTAGTGATATCCTACATTAGTTATAGACATCGTCTCTGATGGCCTACAGAGTATATCCCATAAACTATTCAAGAAATCAATTGGTACCCAAATAGACTTCATGAATGCATGTAGGGATAAGGGAAATCACAAAGTTGTCAATGCTTAATTGATTATAGCATGGGATAGGGTGAGTATAGGATCGAGTTATGGCCTATGATGTTATCTAGAGATAGTCTTTGGTCTTTTGGTTCTTTTGATTTACATGTATGTATGAGGGTCTTCTTCCATGTTTTCATGTTGTTTTTGGATTAAATACATGACATTACAATATTTATATATGGTGTTTGATATTACCTTTGATAGATATTTATTATTATTGTTTGGATGATTTACCTTCCACTGTTAGTTAATATTATGATTCTTTTATTCATTCATATATTAAACCATCATGTTACTCTGATTATTAGGGTATAATTTCCCCCACTATACCACCATGGACCCTTATTTTTAGTCGGTAGCCTCTGGAATATGAGGATCCACTCTTGAGGCCAAGTGACCAACCAAAAACGATTACTTATGATTGAACTGGGTCTGATAGGTTATAGCATGAACCCCACATGGGTAATGACAAGTACTCATACATGGACAAGGACCCCTCATGGGGGTTTTTGGATGAGTATTCAACCACACCCCAGAATCCCACTACATAGTTTATACCCCTAGATACATTGAGTACAGTTTCAAAAACTTTTTCTTCCCAAAAAAAGAGTATAAAATGGAATTTTTTATAGAACTACATACTATGTGATTAGAATTTCTGAACAAAAAACCCCTACAAACCACCATATGGACCCTCAAGGGGTCCCCAAAAACCAATAAACAAGATCCAAACTATAAATTAACTATACGAAGAGGGTTTATGGTGAAAAAATAAAAAATGTCCTACCTTTAAGTGGTAGCTTCCAAAGCTCTGATATGATTTGAAATCTAATATTTTCATACAAAGATCTTACTCTTCTTGATCTCCACAGTGAAACAACCTTCTCCCTATCTCTCCCTTATCTACCTCACACTCCCCCTCGCCTCTTTCTTATTTGAAATCCCTAAAGGGGTAGGGGAATATAAAAAAAATTAAAATGGGGGAAAATAATAAAAGATAAGAAAAAGATAGAATAAACAAAATTGAAAAAATAAAATTGAAAAGGAAGAAAAGGGGGATTGAACATGGTGCCCAACATAAGATTTTGCCTCACCGGGGAAAACCCCACATTCTAGACACAAAATCTTAGTCATAATTATGATATGATGTTCCGAATATTACATATTACAAATTGAATGTATGTGAATAAATAATATTTAATTAATTAAATATTAAATATTCCACCAAAATTATAATGTCTCAAAATTCTACCAAACTCATGTCCTTGGGTAAACACCCAATCCATGGTCCAACTGAGTGGTTGAAAAAAATTATTCAAGATCACCTAATATGATAAATTACTATTTCACATCTCAAAACTACAAAAGATCAAAATTTTAAATTTCTATTTTTTTCTTAAATCATCAAAATGTGATTCAAGACACCTATCATTAGTCATACACAACATGTAAAAAAAGGAAAAAGTATAGAAAAACAAAATAACTCAAAAGTTGAATGATATATATCCCAATACCAATCCATATATCTTTCCCAACATAAAATCAAGAATCATTCATCAGGTGATTTTTCTAGTCCCTATATGCATCCACGAAGTCTACCAAGGAACCAAATGTCAGCCCGAGAAACGTGTGAGTATGTCTTAGTATTCAACAACCAACGAAACCCTTAATTAACCCAATAAGAGAAACTATGTTCATATAATGGTACCATGTATAAGAAAATTAATAAATGGCATATGAAAAAAAAATATCTGAACCTGATCTAACACCTAATGTTGGACCCACCAACTTCATCCAGTGTCAGATGTCTCTAAGCAAGTCATAGAGACTACTTCAACCCAATCCACTCCCCTCAAGAGTAATTTACATGTCCATAGTCTTATCTGGTACCCAGGGGTAATATACCCATCCCTAGGGCCCTTACATCCACTCGGGGGGTCATGTTTTCCACAAAATTTACAGTAATATCCCACATCCACCTGGGGGTTGTGTTTACCCTAGGTTTGGCCATAAAATCCATCATCATACTGGGGGCTGTGTCCACCTTTGGTTTAACAATAAATTTCAAAATTTCTATAATTCAATGTAATAATAAAATATGATAGGTTCAATTAACAATTCCATTTCAAAATTAAACTTCAATTCCCATTTTCAAAACACAAATATAAATAACATCCTTAAATCAAAAGAGAAAATTCAATAAGGGTAAAAATTATTTGTTGAGTTCCTTTCCGAAATCACATAGAAATTTCAAAGGCATATTTCAATTTCTGTTCACTTTATAAAAGAAATAAAATTCCCATTCTAAAACCACATTCAATTTCTAAACTAAGAACTAATTCCAAGATTATCTTTTATTTTCAAGGGGTTATATAGCATGATAAGGTAATGGTTTAAGATGTAGAATGATATTAGATTTCAACCATGGAAACGAGGTTAATAAAAATATCACACCACTTAAGTTGAAATAAAGATAATATAGAAAATGATTAGTGACCACCTACCACAGGTCAAGGAGGGGTCACACACCTGATATAGGCCATTGATTTGGCATAGAATAGAAGATATCAATATAGGAGAGAAATTTCCCTATAAATTGGAAAACTATATAAGACTAACCAAACTCAGTCCATAGAAAAATATAATGAGAAAGACGATGAGAGGATTCATAGACATAACTTAAGACATTAATTTCACCAATCAAAATCAAAAAACACTAAGGATTGAAAAAGATTAGATGTGGAAGAGAGGATGGGAGATGGATTGTTGAATGGGGGAGATGATATTGGATTTGGTGGAGAAAATAATCTAATACGAATTTAAAAAATGCTAAATAACCAAAATAACCCCATTAGAAAAGCATGACCATGCCCCACTAGTTGGTCAGGGAGTCTAACTTGTAAGAAAATACACCTCTATTGGCTATACCTAGAAACTAGGAGGCCACCAGTAAGCTAGTGGCACTGTAACCTATTGGTTACATGCCTCGACCTCCTCTCAAACCTCTTTAATTCCCATGATATTCTCCAATACCATTTGACATAACTTAAAATAAAAATTAAGTGGTTTCAACTTAATTTAAAATTGACATACCTCATCATAAGAGAAGTTTTTTACAACATCCTCACTATATATTAGATCATCCTGAAGATAGGCTCTAGATACCCTTTTTATTCCTTGATAAAAATATCTATCCACTAGGGTCATATATCTACTACCCATTCCCATGTTTTGTTCTGGTTCCACCCATGTTTCTATAACATGCATACTAGAGGAGGGGTCTTCCAATGTACGGTATTTTCACTGTGGTCAATAATAAACATAGAACTCCCCTCAAAATAATTGGTGGCCTCTAGATCAAATTTTTCAACATCGATAACATGATATGGGTCAGAGTGATACTATTGAAGTTGAGAAACATGAATCATATTAGGAATTATTGTGTACATTTATATAATATCTAGTTAATAAGAAATGGTTCATACTCTTTCCAAACCCTTGAATATCTTGATGAACCTTGGTGCCAACTTTTCCTACCTCCAAGTCCAAAATTTCCCCAACATCAATGACAACCATAAGAAGAGTCTTTCTCCAACCCAAAACTCATAGGGACACAATCATTAGTCTACATAAGTCCTCATACTATACAAAGTGGTTTCCCAACACTTTTTGATCCACTGGATCTACTCATAGGTCTCTGTTGCTAGGCTCATCTCAAGCATCATTGACCCACCAACTTTCAAATAACGTATGGGAGATAAAGAAATCCTACCATATAAGGCCTTAAACTAAGCCATTTGAATAGATTCCTTATAGTTCATATTGTAAGCGAATTCTTAGAAAGAAAAATGTCCCTCCCATGAACCTCAAAAATTGTTGGCAGGTGCTCAGTGAATCTTTTAAATTATATATAAGGCACTGTAGAGACCCGTATCTTGACGTACATTGACATTACATTACTTTTGCGGAATACTTAGTACATTACAAAAACACACACATAAGGACCGTAATAGTTTAGTGTCTTTGGAAACTCGGACTATAATCTTCTAATCGTGGTGAAAGATCTTCAAAATCTCCCATAAAGATCTTCCTTTTTTTTACCTAAAACCTTTATTTATATCCTGGGGAAAAGAAAACATAAAAGGGTGAGCTCAAATGCTCAGTAAGGGTAAACAAAATAAATATGAATCACATCATATTCATAAGAACATAACATTTTGGAAATCATAACCTGCAAAAGAGAGCATAATTTCATAATCATGGGATAAATCATGGCAGTGAAAAAGTAATCCCAATAATCATAACTTAAAACATGAAACTTTGTGGCATACACACATAATCATAGAGAATCATTTCTTGTTAGTCAAGACTAATTGCCAAGACTATCTTAGTGGACAAAGTCCCTTTCTGAATCGAGTAACCCTCGTTTCAGTCCTGTTTTACTGAACCGGTATAACCTACCATTTCAGCCATGTCTATCTCATGAGATATAAAATCTTTACCCAATGCATTGGAGGGAGATATAGGTCCCACCCATCTTATAATGAATCCTTTCTTATGTGTGCCACATAATCATACATCATCGCATAACACATGTAACAAAAATGGGATTCTTGAAACATCATGACATCATAAATCAATTCATATAAGATAAAGGAATTCATAAAAAATATTTCCATCACAACATAATCAAACCAATGTAATAATAGGGATAAAAGCAGAACCCTTTTATTATCTTAGATGGAAAATAATTTTGATAAAATACTTGAACTTCATTCTTGAGGAAAATATCCTTTCTGCTTCAAAAATACTTTTCCTTTCTTAACATGTCGTACAATTATAAAATGAAAGAAGTTGATTTAAAATAAACTTAAAAACATGTAAAGGAAACTTCTTGGAAATAATGTTTTAGAAATCCATTCATGCCGTATAAGTTAAAAAAAACATTCTTCTCGTACTTTTTTCGGAAAAGTCAAAAAGTACCTCGTACGAAAAACGACAAAGATTCCTTTCATTTCTTTTACTAAAAACTCACCGAAGGGTAAAAATGGTTTTAAACAATTGTAGGTGGATGGAAATAATATTACATATTGATGAAACATGGATGTGGATGATAAAATACACCCCAGTAATTACTTACGAATAAACAATCTCGGATAAAAATGAGATTGTGATATTTCCCTTACCTTAGGTCCGATTTGCTTTGTACGTGTCCGAAGCTCCTGTATAATGGTTTAAATAATGTCATTGACTTATTACAGAATCATATTCATTGTTATGATATCATATATGGTTCACTTATGACATTTATATTACCCGTTCTTTTGTAAATTCCATGTTAAAGAAGCGTTTTGGGTAAAATCGTTTCTTTTATCGTAGGTGTTTTGACTTGTTGTTCTTGACATTATTATTACTTATATCATGATTTACTTACTTCCAGAATATAAAATATGATTTATATATCATATATATTCAGTATATATATATATATAATAGATAGATAAATGAAATGAAAAACACCATTCATGGAGACGGTAGTCCGTACGTACGCATGAACGCTGTTTTCCTTTCCCTATTGTCTTGAATGGAAGTAAGTAGATGACATACATATATATATATACATAAATACAGTAGCTTTATAATGTCATATATTTCATTATTATTTCTTATATATACTTTATAATCATTCTTAAATGGTTAACATGGAGAATGAATCTCATCGCGTCGTGGAGACGGTAGTCCGTACGTACGCACGAGCGATGATATCATTTCCATAAATATTGAATTGAATTGGAGTGGATTATACAATATATCAGAATCAATATGATGTTTTAATAACTATGTATAGTTATTCTTTACACCATTATACCCATCCATGTAAGGTGGTGGTGGAAAATAGATTACACCACGGCGTGGAGACGGTATTCCGTACGTACGCACGCGCGGTGATTTCTTTTTCCGTAGGATAGATAGATGGTGAAATAGGGTTGTTTCATAATTATAATAACATATCAGTATATGAGTGATACTGATGTTATTACTTCATAATGAAACAACCTAAGAAGAAGAAGTGGAAGAAGAAATAAAGATGAAAGAATTGGTAACGGTAATTACCTCTTCTTTGAAGCGCCTTTTGGAGACCTCCTCTTAGGGAACTAAAATTGGTCTTTGAGGAAGACCAGAACCTCTAGGATGTTGCTAGGGAAGTGGAGAAGAGATTTTGGCAGGGGTTGGCCGAGCTTGAGTGCTCAAATTGGTGTGAGGAGGAGGGGGAGGAGGTGCCCTTTTATAAGGGAGGAGAGGGGCACCTTAGGAATATCTCAAAATATTATTTTATATTAAAGTAAAAATCGGTTTATAATGGTTCCAAAGGGTCTTATTTCGAAGCTAAAGTGGGGATGGGTCGAAATCCTATCAACCAATAGGATTTATACAAGTTTAGGTTCTTATTTTAACCTTATCAATTAGATTTAACTCTAAGTTAAATAATTTAACTTTTACCGTGTCTTTTTGTTTTCTTTCACTATATGGTTAATACACTTACTATAACATGCCAAAAGAACCCAAAGTTGTTTATTATTAATATATATATCCTTATATAAGTCATTTGGCCGAACCTTAGATTTTTTAGGAATAAAATAACAATTAATAATATAATATTTGATTTAAAAACTATTTTGTGTCAATTTTGACACTATTTGATATATGATTTTTGTGAAAGTCATAACAGAATTATATGTTCAAACCAAGTTGATTAAATCAACACTAATATATCATAGTAACCTATAAAATTAGTTTAATTCATAAAAAGTCTTAAATTACATTTATTTTGGTATTTATATTATCAATTTTGTCAATATTTCATTAATAAGATAATTACTGCATCATCTTTGTGTCATAAATAAATTAAATTATATGATGTCTAAAAATTACAAATAAAATACCATCATGTAGGAAATCGTTTTATCTTTCTACTGAATATTTACAATCTAATTTATCTTATGTATAACCCCATATTAAAAATGATTTACTTATTAAACATTGATTTTAACTATTTTAACCCTTCTTTAAATAAATTAATAATAAATGTCCTAATCTAATCCAAGTGGGCCTAAATGGTCATATTTTATTCCTAAGTTTGTTTTTGGTCGAATTACACTTGTCCAATAGAATTAGGACATGTGTTAGGGTAATATTAATATCATATTTACCCTTAGTTACCCTATTTACTATTAACCGCGGTAAAAATCGTAAAAAGTTACTATTCACCAAAAAATTATTTTTATCTCATTGAACCGCATTTTACTTACTGATATCAACCGTGTCTGTCGGGTTTTCGAAATTCCATTCACAGAAGCGGTAAAATTAAGTTTTATGCAAAATTCAGTTTTTAACCTACCACTTAGTGGTTTCACTATTCATCAAAAATTGAAGGTTTTCAGAAGAATGCCAAAATTTCATCCTAAGCTATATTTCATATTCCGAATTCAAAAATGAAGTCTATTTTACAAAATTCATAACATAGAAGTTGCATTAATTAATTTTATAATTAAATCCCGCTGTTAAAACAAATAGCGTGTTTTTAAGAAACAATATCTATCAAAAGATTAACACTTGTTTATGTCTGGTTTAAATGTGCAATTACATCCAATGACCAACATTGTATTAAATTGTAAAAATATATTCTAAATATACTTTAAAACCACTCAAATTAATAATTTATCACTATTAATTATTTCGATTAAAAAAATTGTTTTTAAATATAATTTAGTAATTTTCACTATTCATCAGAATATGAAAGTTATCCGAAAAGTACCAAAATTTCACCTTAGGCTAAATTCGATACTCCGAATCAAAAAATGAAGTTCATTTTGAAAAATAAGATTTACAGAGTTTTAAAAAGTTGTTATTACTATTCATAACGGCTAGTTTTAATAATATTTTAATAGCATATCGTTGTTTAGTGAAACTCGGTATTACGTACCACACACGCTATCGAGGAAGGTTGTGATTGCGTGTAATGCAAGGCAAGTCAAGGATGCGTGTTGTGCAAGCTCCTTTTGGTGTAGAGTACAACACAAGACATTAGTGAAATAAAAAAGAATATTTTTCATAAAATCTCGGGCTGTTACATTCTACCCCCCTTAAAATGAATTTCGCCCTCAAAATTCGTCGGGGTTATAAATGGTTTACTATTCGAAAGTTCCTTTAACAGAAACCCACATCGTAAAAAGGAACACCAAAACTTCGCTTTAAAAACTAAAGTATGAAATGTAACGATTACCCAAATAAACTAATCACTGGGTTTCCACATAGGTGAAAATATGGATATGGAAGAGAAATCTAACCATCATGTTCTGATGAAGAGTGGTAGAGAACATGGCTATGGAAAAGCCAATAATCACAAATCCATAAATTTGTGATGATCTAAGGTACCATCTGATTCATCAGGTATAAGATCACTAGGACAACATTTTTTTGGTTTTCAAGATCATTTCCCTAAAGTTGAAAATTTGAATTGGAATAAATACTTTCTTTATTTTGGTACAATCTCACTATTGTTCGTGCCTAGAACAATTTCCACTTCATCTCTTAAATAAATGAAGTTGAATTTGTTATTCGTGAAGTGTTAGCAGATCATGTGATAGAATGACGGGTCATTCCATCTGTCTCAAACAAAAGGTTAGAAAAAATTATATACATAAGTTGATATATAATGAGATTAATCATATATAGTTCCTAAAATGGACTTATACTTCATATATCATACTGCTTAATATAATAAAACTAGTTTCTACTAAACAGGGACTTCCTGTAGGCCAGTGGTAGGCGATAAAGGCCAGTCGCACTTCGGTTGTGGGTTCGATTCCCACAGCCTTGTCCGAAGCGATGGGTTGTCGCCCGTCCTGCAGGTTGTCCTTTTTCTAAAACTATATTACTATAACATCCCATAATATCGAAAAAACTTCTATCCTTAAACAATACTAACTTATGTCCAACATAATCCATTCCAATCTTTAGTCCTATCCATAATACTGCAGTCCATTCTCATAACATAGTGAAAACGATTACCATAGATTTAATACCATCGTTGATCCCCATATATCATAAGATATATCTTGTTGGACACATTCCAAACATTCAAAGGCCTTAATCTTGTACTCTCTTGAATACCCATTGAACCTTAGTGAAAACTTGAATGTAGTTAAAAGTTAACACTTTCCACATACCAAAATCCTCAAAATTCTATATACTCAAACCATGATATCACTTAGTCCTTATATCAATCATGAGCTCATGAATACTGTTAAACATTTCATTTTCTCGTTTTCCCTTCATTATGCGCATAATATCTCAATCACTTTGATTACCACATTAGACCAATACATAAATATTCCAATATTCCATGATACAACATTATTTTGGAATCCCATTACATAAAAACTTAATCATTCCACCACATCGTTGTCATATTCAACATTGCCAATAGTGATCTCATGTGATTTCCCTTTGTCCTTTGCCTTCAGTGGTTTCTCATGTTGATCATCACTAACCCTTGTATTAGGGCAATTATTAGCATAATGCCCCATTTCCTTGCACTTGAAGCATTGAAGTGTTGGCGGTGCGTTCTCTGCAGTGTTTGCTTTATTCACATCATTAGAAACCCTTTTTCCATTACTTCGACACTCAGCTGCTCGATGACCTTCTTTTCCACACTTAAAACATTTTCTAGTCCCTTTAAGACAATATCCACCATGCTTCTTTCCACACTTTGTGCATAAGGAAACATTCATCTTCTTTTCACCATTATTCTGAGATTTCTCCTTGAACTCCATCTTTCGTTTCTTGTCAAAACCATGAGATGGATATGTAACACCAACTTCCATTTCTACCTTGATAGCACAACGCACAATTTCTTCATAGCTACTGAAGTCTCTTATAGCTAATGCCTTTCGAAGACTTGGTTTTAAGCCACTGAAAAATCGATCAACTTTACTTTCAGGTTGGATGATAATTCCAGAAGCATACCTTGCAAGTCTTGTAAAATTTGCTTCATATGTACCAACAGATTCATCGTCCCTTTGCTTCAGTTCAAGAAACTCTTTCTCCATATTTGTTCGAAGAATACGAGGGAAGTACTTGCTGAAAAATAAGTTCTTGAACTCGTCCCATTCCATGGACTCAATTTCATCTCTTTGCCTCGTATTCTTGATAAGATTCCACCATTGATCAGCTTCACCTTCCAAACGATATACTGCTAAGATGACTTTATCATGTTCAGAACATTGAAGAACTGAAAATATCTTTTCAGTGGTAATGATCCATTGTTCACCAACAAGTGGATCAGAAGACCCACTGAAAGAAGGTGTACGTTGCCTCATGAAGGACTCAATAGAATATTGTTCCCTTCTCTGCTCATTTGGAAGTCCAGAATGATTCATAGCTTGTGTAAGTATAGCAATAAGATTTTGCACTCCATCTCCCATAACATTTGTTTGTTCAGGAGGGAAATCATTGCATTGTCCATTGCATTGATCAACACGGTTCCTTCGGGTTCCAGCCATCGTCTAAAACCCAAAAAGAATAGTGTGAGAGGCAAAAATCATTCTAGGGAAAACAACATAATAAAAGGGGAGTACCTTCAATATCCAACATCTTAGGTTTAATTCTATGATCGTTAGCGTAATTCTATTACTATAACCTATACGTATACTTATCCCTAGGGACATCCCTAGACATACCTTAGAAATATCTCTAGGGATCTCACTAAAGTTTTCGCATCCTAGTTTCCAAAGGTTGACTAAACCTTTCCTCTGATACCAACTGTAGAGACCCGTATCTTGACGTACATTGACATTACATTACTTTTGCGGAATACTTAGTACATTACAAAAACACACACACAAGGACCGTAATAGTTTAGTGTCTTTGGAAACTCGGACTATAATCTTCTAATCGTGGTGAAAGATCTTCAAAATCTCCCATAAAGATCTTCCTTTTTTTTACCTAAAACCTTTATTTATATCCTGGGGAAAAGAAAACATAAAAGGGTGAGCTCAAATGCTCAGTAAGGGTAAACAAAATAAATATGAATCACATCATATTCATAAGAACATAACATTTTGGAAATCATAACCTGCAAAAGAGAGCATAATTTCGTAATCATGGGACAAATCATGGCAGTGAAAAAGTAATCCCAATAATCATAACTTAAAACATGAAACTTTGTGGCATACACACATAATCATAGAGAATCATTTCTTGTTAGTCAAGACTAATTGCCAAGACTATCTTAGTGGACAAAGTCCCTTTCTGAATCGAGTAACCCTCGTTTCAGTCCTGTTTTACTGAACCGGTATAACCTACCATTTCAGCCATGTCTATCTCATGAGATATAAAATCTTTACCCAATGCATTGGAGGGAGATATAGGTCCCACCCATCTTATAATGAATCCTTTCTTATGTGTGCCACATAATCATACATCATCGCATAACACATGTAACAAAAATGGGATTCTTGAAACATCATGACATCATAAATCAATTCATATAAGATAAAGGAATTCATAAAAAATATTTCCATCACAACATAATCAAACCAATGTAATAATAGGGATAAAAACAGAACCCTTTTATTATCTTAGATGGAAAATAATTTTGATAAAATACTTGAACTTCATTCTTGAGGAAAATATCCTTTCTGCTTCAAAAATACTTTTCCTTTCTTAACATGTCGTACAATTATAAAATAAAAGAAGTTGATTTAAAATAAACTTAAAAACATGTAAAGGAAACTTCTTGTAAATAATGTTTTAGAAATCCATTCATGCCGTATAAGTTAAAAAAAACATTCTTCTCGTACTTTTGTCAGAAAAGTCAAAAAGTACCTCGTACGAAAAACGACAAAGATTCCTTTCATTTCTTTTACTAAAAACTCACCGAAGGGTAAAAATGTTTTTAAACAATTGTAGGTGGATGGAAATAATATTACATATTGATGAAACATGGATGTGGATGATAAAATACACCCCAGTAATTACTTACGAATAAACAATCTCGGATAAAAATGAGATTGTGATATTTCCCTTACCTTAAGTCCGATTTGCTTTGTACGTGTCCGAAGCTCCTGTATAATGGTTTAAATAATGTCATTGACTTATTACAGAATCATATTCATTGTTATGATATCATATATGGTTCACTTATGACATTTATATTACCCGTTCTTTTGTAAATTCCATGTTAAAGAAGCGTTTTGGGTAAAATCGTTTCTTTTATCATAGGTGTTTTGACTTGTTGTTCTTGACATTATTATTACTTATATCATGATTTACTTACTTCCAGAATATAAAATATGATTTATATATCATATATATTCAGTATATATATATATATAATAGATAGATAAATGAAATGAAAAACACCATTCATGGAGACGGTAGTCCGTACGTACGCATGAATGCTGTTTTCCTTTCCCTATTGTCTTGAATGGAAGTAAGTAGATGACATACATATATATATATATATACATAAATCCAGTAGCTTTATAATGTCATATATTTCATTATTATTTCTTATATATACTTTATAATCATTCTTAAATGGTTAACATGGAGAATGAATCTCATCGCGTCGTGGAGACGGTAGTCCGTACGTACGCACGAGCGATGATATCATTTCCATAAATATTGAATTGAATTGGAGTGTATTATACAATATATCAGAATCAATATGATGTTTTAATAACTATGTATAGTTATTCTTTACACCATTATACCCATCCATGTAAGGTGGTCGTGGAAAATAGATTACACCACGGCGTGGAGACGGTATTCTGTACGTACGCACGCGCGGTGATTTCTTTTTCCGTAGGATAGATAGATGGTGAAATAGGGTTGTTTCATACTTATAATAACATATCAGTATATGAGTGATACTGATGTTATTACTTCATAATGAAACAACCTAAGAAGAAGAAGTGGAAGAAGAAATAAAGATGAAAGAATTGGTAACGGTAATTACCTCTTCTTTGAAGCGCCTTTTGGAGACCTCCTCTTAGGGAACTAAAATTGGTCTTTGAGGAAGACCAGAACATCTAGGATGTTGCTAGGGAAGTGGAGAAGAGATTTTGGCAGGGTTTGGTCGAGCTTGAGTGCTCAAATTGGTGTGAGGAGGAGGGGGAGGAGGTGCCCTTTTATAAGGGAGGAGAGGGGCACCTTAGGAATATCTCAAAATATTATTTTATATTAAAGTAAAAATCGGTTTATAATGGTTCCAAAGGGTCTTATTTCGAAGCTAAAGTGGGGATGGGTCGAACTCCTATCAACCAATAGGATTTAGACATGTTTAGGTTCTTATTTTAACCTTATCAATTAGATTTAACTCTAAGTTAAATAATTTAACTTTTACCGTGTCTTTTTGTTTTCTTTCACTATATGGTTAATACACTTACTATAACATGCCAAAAGAACCCCAAATTGTTTATTATTAATATATATATCCTTATATAAGTCATTTGGCCGAACCTTAGATTTTTAGGAATAAAATAACAATTAATAATATAATATTTGATTTAAAAACTATTTTGTGTCAATTTTGACACTATTTGATATATGATTTTTGTGAAAGTCATAACAGAATTATATGTTCAAAACAAGTTGATTAAATCAACACTAATATATCATAGTAACCTATAAAATTAGTGTAATTCATAAAAATTCTTAAATTACATTTATTTTGGTATTTATATTATCAATTTTGTCAATATTTCATTAATAAGATAATTACTGCATCATCTTTGTGTCATAAATAAATTAAATTATATGATGTCTAAAAATTACAAATAAAATACCATCATGTAGGAAATAGTTTTATCTTTCTAATGAATATTTACAATCGAATTTATCTTATGTATAACCCCATATTAAAAATTATTTACTTATTAAACTTTGATTTTAACTATTTTAACCCTTCTTTAAATAAATTAATAATAAATGTCCTAATCTAATCCAAGTGGGCCTAAATGGTCATATTTTATTCCTAAGTTTGTTTTTGGTCGAATTACACTTGTCCAATAGAATTAGGACATGTGTTAGGGTAATATTAATATCATATTTACCCTTAGTTACCCTATTTACTATTAACCGCGGTAAAAATCGTAAAAAGTTACTATTCACCAAAAAATTATTTTTATCTCATTGAACCACATTTTACTTACTGATATCAACCGTGTCTGTCGGATTTTCAAAATTCCATTCACAGAAGCGGTAAAATTAAGTTTTATGCAAAATTCAGTTTTTGACCTACCACTTAGTGGTTTCACTATTCATCAAAAATTGAAGGTTTTCAGAAGAATGCCAAAATTTCATCCTAAGATATATTTCATATTCCGAATTCAAAAATGAAGTCTATTTTACCAAATTCATAACATAGAAGTTGCATTAATTAATTTTATAATTAAATCCCGCTGTTAAAACAAATAGCGTGTTTTTAAGAAACAATATCTATCAAAAGATTGACACTTGTTTATGTCTGGTTTAAATGTGCAATTACATCCAATGACCAACATTGTATTAAATTGTAAAAATATATTCTAAATATACTTTAAAACCACTCAAATTAATAATTTATCACTATTAATTATTTCGATTAAAAAAGTTGTTTTTAAATATAATTTAGTAATTTTCACTATTCATCAGAATATGAAAGTTATCCGAAAAGTACCAAAATTTCACCTAAGGCTAAATTCGATACTCCGAATCAAAAAATGAAGTTCATTTTGAAAAATAAGATTTACAGAGTTTTAAAAAGTTGTTATTACTATTCATAACGGCTAGTTTTAATAATATTTTAATAGCATATCGTTGTTTAGTGAAACTCGGTATTACGTACCACACACGCTATCGAGGAGGGTTGTGATTGCGTGTAATGCAAGGCAAGTCAAGGATGCGTGTTGTGCAAGCTCCTTTGGGTGTAGAGTACAACACAAGACATTAGTGAAATAAAAAAGAATATTTTTCATAAAATCTCGGGCTGTTACAGGCACACTCCTACTACCCATTCATTTTTGGATGGTAAGATATTATTGGATGGACCTACTTATCTAGTTCCTTATAAAGGTCCTACAATAATCTCAAGGAGAAATGGTTATCTCTAGCAGATATTATGATCTATGGCACCCTGTGTTGGTATCATATCTCACACAGATACATATATCCATGTTCATCAATTGTATAATATTCTTTGATGGATAAGAATTGGGATACCTTGGTCAGGTGATCAAAAATAACCCAAATCATATCATGACCATGAGGATTCATTTTAAGAACCATCACAAAATACATCATGACATAATCTCATTTCCACTTATAAGTGGCCAACAACTGGAGTATATCCGAAGGGTGTTAATGGTCAACCTTTACATGTTGTATTGTATATAATTGAGAAAAAAATCCATATATTTCCCTCTTCATTTCATACCACAAATATTTCATGTGAATGTCATGATACATCTTGGTCATTCCATGATGTACATCATGTCTTGAGGAACTAAAGACCCTCATCAAGTTTGTATGAATTCTCATGGGAACTACCCCTCAACATTAGATATACAGGATCTTTTCATCATCCAAGGACCTTTAAAGATGGGTATTTAAAGGTGTTTTCATGAGTGATTTCAAATAAAATTCGGTTTTGTGTTATTTAGGTGTAGTAGAGTGGCTGACCAAAGTCGTCTCTCAAAGGAAAATGTAATTTAAGACAACATATTGAAAGTATTTTGAAAATAAAAGTAAATAACATAAACACACTACTTGAAAGTATAGAGGGGGTTTTTTTTATCATTTATAAAACTAGAAGATGTTTTCTGGAAGAATATTTCTTTTTTTAAATGAAGTTTGATTAAAAATACCCAACAAAAAGATGTTTTTAGATAATATTTTAAAAGAAGTAATCGATCTAACTCTGCATATTCATTTACTTATTAATTATTATCATTCAAATAAATACCCACTTAATTATGAACCCTTAATTTTTTAATCCTTGTGCCCTATGGGATATAACATTACCAAAAAGATGAAAAGAGTTAAACCCTAGGTCAGCTTCAGAACATGAAATCACAGCACCTTGCTTTGATTGACATTCTATATCTAGCTTATGGTCAGTGGTAAATTAAGGCACATATCCATTCTATAAAATAAGGATGAATTGTGTTTAGGGATTATATTTTAACTCTATAAATTTATCATGTATGGTCTTGTTTTTCCGATTAAGTTTTCTCTCTCACAATTTACACATATCTCACGCTCGTGTGTTTTTGTGTTAATTGTTCAATTGCTTACTTAGTTTATTATAACTCAAAAACTAAATACATGAATCATATTAATTTAATTAAAGTATCTCATTGATTCAAAATAAATGAATGAATAAGGTAATAGGTATATTGATTACTAAAAAGAACTACTCTTCTATGGGCGGTGTAGTCATCGTAGAAACGTTTTGCATTCACAAGGGTTTAGAAAGGGTATAAACCAATATTGTTTCTAATATTGAATTCCATACCAAATAGGAATATTAATAGAAGAATAAAACTATAAATAACATAATAAATGAAAGATAAAAAAATATTTTATTAAAATCACAACAATATTACAAATTGAAGAAGAAGAAGAAGGATTTGATGAAGGGATCCTAGATTCAAGAGATCTACCTATGGAAATGTCTAGATAAATTGAGTGAAACAAATTATCTTCTAACTTCAATTTATCATTGAAATTTACACCCCTCCAAATGATAAAAACACAAATTTATTGAGTGGAGGGGAGTCTAGGTTTAAAGAAGTTTCAAGTGTGAATGTAAAAATTCATCCAAATAAATTAATCCAAATTTAACCGCCTATTTGGCTTCCAAAATGGTGAACCATCTATCCTTACAGAAATATGAGTTGTACTAAACTATTTTCTCGAGCACCACTCCAAATATGATCCCATTACACAAAGGTATGTAGACGTTATGGCCCCAATACAGAACCTATGTCCAATATGGAGATTCCATCTCATCCTTGACTTCATGGACCATTTTCACAAAACAAATGCTTGATTTAACTCAGATTTTCTGAATAAAATTTGTAGAAAATTACATCTTGAACACGATTAAAAAATATTTAGTTAAAATAATTCAAATAAAATTTTTTATGTTCTAAATAATACAGTGACTTTTTAAAGGGTAAAACTATAATTTTCATCAAATTTTAAAATGAATGATCTAATCCCAAATATTTTATAAATAAAAATATTTAACATAATGTGAGGAAATATCTTCATTTATTATCAATAAAATATTCAGGAAAATTTTGTTTTATTAACTCCCCCATACTTACCCTTTTTCACTCCTGGGAAAAACCTAATATCATGTATTCGAAAACAAATTGTGACAAGATATACATATTCATATTTCTAAATCCACATTGAAAATATTGGAAAATTAATAATCCCATCAAGAGTCAATATCAATAAATTTTAAATTCATTGTCTCGTAAATTTTTTCAAAACAAAATCCAGTGATATTCATAACACTAATCATAGGAAAACAAGTCATGGATCTACCATGCCCCTAATTCTCCACATGTGTGTGTGTCAACCATTACAAGCTCATAAATCCACCCTTTCTACAGTATATTCAAGTCAAGAAAAACAATTATTTTTACATGGTTTAATTCACTAAACTTATTCTACATTCCTTTGTAATCAAATTTCAAGACCCACTCACTTAAGAATTCCTGAAATTCAAACCTTAAGCTCCAGACCTAGATATTTCAATATGTTGTTCATTTCTTCACTCCCCTCATTTATTTATTTTTATTTTTAAGTTGCACTTGGAAAAAATATTACGCTCAACTCTCAATATGAGTTTTATATCCTCATGAAACTAATTGTAATAGTTATAACAAGATTAAATGTAGATGAAGAGTGGTTTTTGGTCTATTCAAGACACAACCCATATTTGTTTTTAGGACATACAATAGTCTAATAACAGTTACACATGCATAGGTCAATTCGGTACAGTAATGAAACTGATCGGAAGTGAAATGAATGTATGGATCAACCAATTATTATTTTTTACAAAACATAACTATACCTTCAATTGAGTAGGAAAAATTTCACAAGTCATGGTTGAGTGAAAATTTGTGTGGATAAATAAATGAAACAATTTACAATGAACAAATATCACAAATAATGATGTCAAAATATAATAGGGTTTATAATGACACAATTATACATATCATCGACGATTTTAATTTTTATAAAAATCAACCCTTGGTGATAAAATCTTACTCAGTTTTATAATTCTGCCAATGATTTTTGAACATATTAATTTTCCAGATGTTCCACATTGTAATGTTACATGGTATATTTATTTTTATTGATTTTTTATGTTTTTGGTTTTGGTTTTTTTTTTAAAAATAACATAAAAACATAATAGAAAATACGCATAAAACACAAAAATAAAAATCCTAAATATCTACGCCAAAATTTTGTCCCCTCCCCCACACTTGAAATATTTCATTTTCCTCAATATTAACCTACGAGATGATATATGCACATAAAATGTTCAATTTTAAATAGGAAAAATAATATAAAAGTGAAATGGTTAGGAACATCTTGATATTCTCAAGTGATGATGGGGTCATGCAGTGTGATGAAATCCACTGCATCAGTAGGAAGTCCCTCATTATACTTCTTCAAACATTGCCCATTGACTGTAAAGTTCCTTCTAGTGTCCTCTTGTGATATCTCCACTAAATCATAAGAAAAAAAATTAGATACAATATAAGGACCTAACCATCTAGAATGCAACTTACCATACATCAACTTCTATCATGAACTGTGGATGGGGACTTTATCTCCAACATGAAACTCCTTTTTCTGGATCATTCTATCATGAGTTTCTTTTGATGTTTCCATATAGATCCTTGAGTTCTCATATTAAGAAAATAAAATCTCCTCAAGTTCTTGAATTTTCATCTTTCTTTGGATTCCATATGGGGACAAATCCATGTTGCATTTCTTTATAGCCCAATAATATCATTGCTCAACATGCATGGGGAGATGACACACTTTCCCAAAAATAATCTGAAATGTGGAAATACTAATGGGTGTCTTCTATGTTGTCCTATAAGCCCAAAGTTAATCATCCAAGCGCTTGATCCAATCCTTCCTATTAGGCTATACAGTTTTTTCCAAAATTTGTTTCAACTCAAAATTTGAAACCTCTTCTTGACCATTTGTTTGGGGGGGGTATAGTGTTGATGTTTTCTATGTCACCCCATACTTCCAAAGGAGGGAATCCAAATTACGATTGCAGAAGTGTGTCCCTTGGTCACGGATGATGGCCTTTGGTACTTCAAACCTACAAAAGAATTTGTGTCTTGAAAAAGTCCACTACAACATGATAATCATTAGTTCTGGTGGCCTTATCCTCCACCCATTTACTCACATAATCAACAACAACCAAAATGTACAAGAAACCAAAAGAACTTGGAAAATGACCCATAAAATCGATGCCCCACACATCAAAAATCTCAAAGAATAATATAGGATCTTGAGGCATCTCATGTATCCTACAAATGTTTCCTGTGTGTTGGAAATGTGATCATGACAAAGAAAATATATGATAATCATAGAATAATATAGGACAAGATAATATAGAGTCTAAGAATTTCCTAGTTGTCTGTTGGGGTCCATAGAGTCCACCACAAGAAAGTGTATGACCAAAATGTAAATCAGACTCAAACTCATGATCAGGAACACCCCTCCTAATAGCTTGGTCACTACACATGCGCTAAAGGTAGGGATCATCCCACACATAATACCGAGATTAAATTTTTAATTTTTGGACTTGATTTTCTTTTAATTTGAAGGGATTTTTGATGCAATAATGTAGTTCACTAAATATTCATACCAAGGATGCATACCTGAGATGGAATAATAATGCTCATCAGGGAAAGTGTCCTAAAGTGGTACCGTGTCCAAGGTGTTAGCCTCTAATGTGTGAGTAATCCTACTCATGTGGTCTTCTACCAGGTTTTCTGAACCCTTCTTGTCCTTTATCTCAATATTAAATTCCTGAAGAAGGAGAATCCATTATATAAGTCTTGTCTTTGAATCTAACTTCTTCAAGAGGTGTCTAACATCTACAGGGTTAGAAAAAAAACTACTTTAGAGCCTAATAAATATAAATAGAATTTATCTAAAGAAAATATTATGGAAAGAAACTCATTTTACATGGTTGTGTAGTATGATTGGGATCAATCCAGTTTCCTCAAAGCATATGCAATCACATGTGAATGTCCCTTTACCTATGAGATAAGATAGCTATGACTGTGAAGTTAGAGGCATCACACATTAGCTCAAAAGGAATATCCCACTCTGGGGTTTGTATGATCAGTGGATTAGTCAAAAACTTCTTTAGCTCATCAATGGAATTCTTGCAATAATTGTCAAACACAAAATCAATATCATTTTGAAGTAATTGTGACATAGGAAGAGAAATATTACTAAAATATTTGATGAAGCACTGATAAAATCATATATGCCCTAAGAATGGTCTAACATCATGCACACATGAAGGATAAGGTGAGGATGAAATAATATCTACCTTATATCTATCAACATCTATCCTATTATTTGACACTTCATGCCCCAAGACAATTCGATGCTCTGCCATGAAATGACACTTTTTAAATATGAATAACGGATTCTTCTCAATACAATGATTCCACACCTTTACCAAAATAGAGATACAATCATCAAATGAAGACTCATAAACTATAAAATCATCCATAAATACCTCCATTTTGGTCTTAAGAAAATTAGAAAAAAATACTCACCATGCATCTCTGGGAGGTATCTGGGGCATTGAAAAGTCCAAATGGAATCCTATAGTGGGAAAATGTACTGAATGGACAAGTGAATGTTGTCTTCTCTTGATCCTCCAGATCTATAGGAACCAAAAAATATCCAGAAAATCCATCCAAGAAACTATAGTGTGTTTTCCCAGCTAGTCTTTCAAGTATTTGATCAATAAATGTGAGGGGTAAATGGTCCTTGTGAGTGGACTGATTTATTTTCCTATAATCAATACACAAACACCAACTATTTTGAACCCTCATCAGAAATAACTCTTCTTTATCATTTTTAACAACAGTAACACCACGTTTCTTAGGTACAACTTGAATAGGACTCACCCACTAGCAATTTGGAATGGGATAAATTATACCTCCCTCAAGAAATTTTTCAACCTCTTTTTTAAGAACTTCCAAAAGGGTTGGATTGAGTCTCCTTTGTGGATGCCTAAATGGTTTATCCCCATCCTCCAAAAGAATTATATGCATGAAACTGGAGGGTCTAATACCTGATATGTCATCCAAGGTCCAACCAATTTCCCTAATGTTCTCCCTTAAAAGTTTCAAAAAAAATTATTCATGTTCAAAAGAGATATTGTTAACAATTATAACAGGTAATTTCTCACCACATAACAAGTATGTGTATTTGAGATTAGGTGGAAATGTCTTGAGTTCTAGTGTTGGGGGTGATGTAAGGATGGATAAATTCAAGGAACTAAAATATGTGCACAATGAACATCAGTATCAGAAAATACGTCATTAAAATCAAAGAATAAAGCATTAAACCCATCATCATACTCAACAGCCATGTCATAATCAAAGTTCTCATGATCAAAATAAGAATATGATTCCATTTTAATATCAAATATAAGAGAGTTTTGTGCATTAGAAACCAATGTGGAAGTGCTATTATACATTAAACTATAACCAATACTCAAAATCTTACTAATCACAGGACATTCAAATTCCATGGGGTTTTTATTTGGTGGTTCGAAATGGGAGATAAAAAAAGCATAATGGTCCTTTGAGGGGTACTTCATGGAGTCCATAATATTAAATATCACAACTTCATCTCCATACTCCATGAGAAGTGTACCCTTATGAACATTTATGATAGCTTTTGCAGTTTTGACGAAAAGACTACCTAAGAAAATGGGAGCATGATAACATACCTGATCATCCTCCATTTTAAGCATGTAGAAATATACTGGGAAGATCATGTCTCTTACCCAAACAAGTACATCCCCAATGAATCCCTTTGAATATGTTATAGCTCTATTCACCAATGGCACCACTAATCTCGTTGGATTTAACTCACCAACCTATAAAGAATAAAATACAGAGTGAGGCATTACATTTTAGGATGATCCTAAATCACCAAGAGCATCAGAATAGTGAAACTCCCCTATGGTGATTAGGATGGTGAATATCCCTGGATCCTTGAACTTTTTTGGAATTTCTAGAGTTGTTGTAATGAGTGCTAACACATTCCTTCCAAGATTTATCCTCCCATTTCCCTTGATCCCTATTTTATTGGTACAAATTTATTTTATGAATTTGGAATACCTTGGGATTTTCTTAATGGATTCATGTAGAGGGATTTTGATCTCAACATGCTTGAATGTATCCAAAACTTATTTCTGTATTATATCTTCAGCCATTTTCTTGGTTTTTACAACTCTATTTGGAAATTGTAGTGGTTTAAGAGAAACATAATCAATATTTTTCTTACCTTTTTCTTTCTCCTTGGGTTTCTCATCAGTGGTTCTTGAATGGGGCCTCTCCAGAGTTGAGGTGAATCCTGGTGGAATGGCGGGTGCAGATGTTTCATTCATTTACTTCCCATTTCTCAATGTGGTGGCACTGACATTCCCCTGGTGATTTGGAGTAGGTTGCGAAGGTAGATTTCGGGATTTCTTTCTTACTAGTTCAATGAGGGTAGTGGAAATCTGGCTCATTTGAGTCTTCAACTCTCTAAACTCTGATCTTTGACTTTTCAACTCATTCGGTTGATTAAGAATAATTTGTTTCAAATGGTCATTGGTGTTAGAATCTACCTTGTGTGGGGGATTCCCTTGTTGTTGGATTATTGATGCTTGAGCTTCAAATATCCGTTGGGTTGTTGGAAACCTTGTTGGTAAGGCGGAGGTTGCTTGAAGTTTTGCTGAAAAGGGGGCCTTTGTGGTCCAGAGCCATACCTCATGTCGGATTGATCCTTCCACCGTTGGTTATATGTTGGTGCAAAGGAATCATAATTATTTTGAAGATGTGTCTGTTGTTGCTGTTGATATGGTCTCCCATGGAATATAGCCAAATAATATTGTGTCTCTTGTAGTTGGGGGGGAAAAATCATTCAGGTGTTCTATTTCGGTGAAAATTCCACAAGGTCTCACAAGAGTGGGTTGGAACATATTTTGATCCAAAGAAATATGTCTTATCATAGTGGTAAATTCTTCCAAATTGGTATCAATTAAATGAATTTGAAAAGAATATGTAATTACACGGTGTACTCCCCTAACGTGTGGCGTACCTCAATCTCCAAATTGTTGGGTGTTTTGTTCCATTTGTCGATCAACACACATGTATCTTATGGTGTTTTGTCGAACAATGCCCCTCTAGCCATGGCATACACCATTCTTATCTCCATTGGTGTGATTCCTTCATAGAAGTATTGGATGAGTAGTTGCTCACTAATTTGGTGATGCAGAAAGCTTGCATAGAACTTCTTGAATCACTCCTAGTAATCATATATTTAATCCCCTTATGATTTCTTGATCCAAGAGATATACTTTTGAATGGATGTGGTTCTTGATGCTAGAAAAATCTCTACCAGAAAATATGTTTCAAATTGTTCCAAATAGTTACATCTTGAGGTTGTAAATAATACATCCAATCTTCTCCAGATCCATTAAGTGAGAATGGGAATGCTCTTAGGTTGATTTTATCTTCATATATATTTGGTTTTAGGGTTGAGAAAACCACATTAAATTCATTAAGGTGTTTTGTTGGGTCCTCACTAGATAAGCCATGAAACTTTTGAAGATGGTGAATTAACCCAGATTTCAGTTCAATGTCTGATTTGAGATTTGGGTATGCAATACAATTTGGTTGATAATTAATATCTGGTGAAACTAATTATTGAATGGTTATATTATGTTTATTATTATTGTTTTCATCAATTATTTTAAATATTTATTTATAAGTGCTTCCAATTTTCGTTTTCATGGAATGGAGGAATTCTCCAACTAGATGAATGTTGAAACTTCCTGTAGACTAAGAATGTCTGATTTGATCCCTAAGGTTATGTACAATCTCAAGCTCAAGATCCATGAGATCTTTAGGATTATTTCATGTCATAAATCACACAAAAAATAAGAAAATTGGACTATAATAAAATAAAAATGAGAATTTTGAGTTGATGGTCCAAAAAGAAGAAAAAGAAGAAAACAAAAGAAGAAGAAAATTTCAGATTTGGTAAAGAATAAACAAATAATAGAATAAAAGAATAAAATTAAAAATATAAGGAATACCTCTAATTGGTTGAAATAATTACTTTAATCCCCAGAAAAAAATCCAATTTGAAAGGTGATGTCATGGGATCTTTCAAATGATATTCGGTTTCGGGTTGTTTAGGTTCATAAGAGTGGATGACTAAAGTCCTCTCTCAAAAGAGGAGGTAATTTAAGACAACATATTGAAGGTATTTTTAAAATAAAATTAAATAACAAAAACACACTAATTTAAAGGATGTAGGGGGTGGGTGTTTATCTTTTATAAAACTAGAATATTTTTTTGGAAGAAGATTTCATTTTTTTTTGTTTTTTTTAAATGAAGTTTGATTAAAAAGACACAGCATGAAGAACCTTTTTTAGAAAATATTTTAAAATATTTAATCAAACTAACTGTACCTAGTCATTTACTTATTAATAATTCTAATTGAAATTAATGTCCACTTAATTATTATCCCTTAATTTTTTAACACTCGAACCCTATGGGAGTTAACCTTACCCCAAAGATGAAAAGAGTTAAACCCTAGGCCATCTTTAGAACATGCAATCATTGCACCCTACATTGATTAACATTCTATATCTAGCTTATGGTCATTGGTAAATTAAGGAACATAAACATTCATGAAAATGAGGATGAATTATGTTTAGCGATTATATTTGAAATCTACAAATTTATCCTGTGTGGTCTTGTTTTAATGATTAATTTTTCACTCTCACAATTTATACAAATCTCAACCCTACATGTTTCTTTGTTAATTGTTCTATTTCTTAATTAGTTTCTACTAATTCAAAAATTCAATTCATTAATCATATTATGAGAATTAAAGTATCTCATTTATTCAAAATAAATGAATGAATAAGATAATAGGTAGATCGATTACTAAAAATAAGTACTCTTCCATTGGTATTGTAGTCATCGTATAAACGTTTTGCATTCGCAAGTGTTTAGAAAGGGTATAACCCAATATTGTTTCTACTATTGAACTCCAACTCAAATAGGAAGATTAAGAGAAAGATAAAACTAAAAAAATAGATGAAATGAAAGAGAAAATAATTGTTTATTGAAATTTCAAAAATATTACAAAGTGAAGAAGAAGAAGAAGGCTTCGATGAAGGGATCCTAGATTCAAGAGCTATCCCTCTTGAAATTCCTAGAGGAATGGATTGAAAAAAATTCTCCCCTACCTTCAATATCCATATTCACATTCCAACCACTTCAAATGAGAAAAACACCAATTTATAGAGTGTAGGGGAGGCTAGGTATAAAAAGGTTTCAAGTGTGAATGGGGAAATTCGGCCAAATAAATTAATCCAACTTTCACTACCTGTTTGGATGCAAAATGTGTGAACTAGCTATCCTTCCTGAAGGATGATTTCTGTAAGATTTTTTCTCAAGATAATATCCAAATTTTATCCCAATACATGAATGTATGTAGAATTTATGACCCATATATATAATCTATTTCTATTCGGGAGAGTTCATCCCAACCTTGACTTCATGTCCCATTTACACCAACCAAATGCATGATTTAACTCAAATGTCTGTAATATAAGTTGTAGAAAATTAAGTAAGGAACACATTTAAAAAATATTAATTTCAAATAATTCAAATTAAATTATTTATGTTCGAAATACTAAAATAAATAGTTAAAGGGGAACACTGTAATTTTCATCAAATTTTCAAATGAATGATCTAATCCCAAATATTTTATAAATAAACATATTTAACATAAGGTTACAAAATTTTGTCATTTATTATCAATAAAATATTCAACAAATTTTTTATCTGGTATCCCAACCATAAATGATGTCCCTCGTCACTAGATGGTCATAATATAAAAATTATATCTCGTTCACCCTATCAAGGAGTGAAGAATCAATGGATAAGTAATCCAACATTTCCATTCCCTAGTACTCCAAGATTTCAAGGTGAATCACTATATCAAATTCCATGATCTACCACTTGGAACTGAACTCTTGGAAAACCTAAGACCATGTTTTCCTACTCAAAGTGTCTATTAATACATATAGTGTAATCTAGCTTGACATCAAACGATTATAGGTACTCAACCCTCCTCTACTACCTTAGATTTAGGTCATTAAGGGAGAAGAGGTATTTCAAACTTCTTGGTTCTATATAAACTACAAACATTACCCTCATGAGATGGTATAACTAGAATCTTAGGATGTGTACCCCTACAGAGTGCTCTTGGTCATGGGTAGATTAGTTAAGAATATTTGGTTCTTGGACTCGTAAATTAATACTCACCCATCCTATAGAATTATTACCCCAAATATGAACCTTGTATTCCTAGGTTTGGTCATGTTCAGGATCAGTTTGGATATCATCATCATATCTGGTTCTAGAAATGTGGCCTCACAAGCATAAGAACTAATGAACATCTCCCCTTTCTTGGTTAGACCCCTTAACGGTGAAATCATGTGGGAGAATTATTGGATAAAATAATGGTATTATCTAGATATTCCTAGGAAGAAATGTATCTCAAAAAATAATCTTACGTATCTCCAAAGAAACCACAACATCACGTTTTTTAGGATCCGTTGAAACTCCAGCCTCATATATGATGTGGATCAAAAATTTCACTCGATCCAACCAAAACTAACACTTGGATACATTTTCATAAATTTTTGTTCCTTGAATAATACTCAAATCAATCTTCATATTCATATAATATTTCTCATTGGAGTTGTAGTACACCAAGATATCATCATCAAAGTCAACCACAAAAGAGTTCGGATGAGGATGGAAGACTCTATTCATCCAATCCATAAAAACTATAGTCACATTTTTTATCCTAAACAGACTAATGAGGTACTAATAAATATTTAATCTACTCTAAAAGGTTGTTTGAGGAATTTCATATAGTCCTATGATGAGTAGGACATATCCCAATCGATGATCAATCATAGAGAAACCCCAGAAACCTTTGAGTTGATAAAACAAATCATCAATGTGTGGAAGCGGATATTGGTTCTTAACTATTACCAAGTCAAGCCTATGATAATCCACACATATTTTTAAGGTGTCATTTGCATTCTTAATGTATAAAACTAAATCATATCAAGGGTATTATCTTTTTCAGATGTACACATTTTCTTCTAAATCCTCCATCTATGGTTTCAATTCCAATAGCTCTGTCTATGAAATTATATATTTAGGGATAAAAATATATTTTATTATTATAAATAGCTCAATCATAAAATCAATTCCATAGTCAGGTGGTATCACGGAGCAGAGTTTGGGAAATATGTCTTGGAATAGATCTACCACAGGAGGAAAAATAATCTGATTCTTTTCAGATTTTCCAAGATATGGCTAGCCATCTGAGTAGTGATGTCACCCAGCCTCTAAAGGTCTAGTCTTGAGTGACCTACATGGAAATACCACTCTCCATTATACTCATATACTCAAACATATACAAACATTAAATATAAATATTTGTGATAATATTCAATTTTCACTCAATCAAATGATTATCTATTTCATCCCTAAAATCACATCAAAACCACTTATCTCTGTCATGAAGTAGTCCCATAAGAAACAAAAATAACTAATGACTAGAGAAAAACCAAGAAACATCAAAACATCCTCTAATTTTAGGCTCAAGGTGTTGTAAATATAAATAAAACCATAGAGATATGCCACTACCAAACCCATTAATCCAAAAAAATAAGTAGATATGAAATAGTGTGAGGCTCATGTGTTAAAAAAGTGTAGAAGCAAGTGTAGACGCAACCCAAACCATACCACAAATGGTCACTGGTCTGGCATCCTTGTCCATCATAATAAAACATACCACATGAAAATGATATTATTAATGATCAAGAACTATGACCTATCTACATTGAGTCATACTACCCTATTGACCATGTTGTTTATGGCCCGGATCCCCTTTACCACCACCATAGCCTGAGTGACTAGTATAATCTCAACTACCTAATTGTTGTGGCATGGTAACCACCCGAGTACTTAAAATACAGATAGGTATTGCACCAAAACAACTATATAAGTAATAATATGTATAAAAATTGAATATAGGAACCATTATCCTATATATATGGTTCTCCATGGGTGTTCAGTGGCACTGATACCTCAAGTGTCTCACACAACCACATTGGTAACACCAAACCTTTCAACTATTTCAGGAAGGATAAGAGGAGTCAATAGCCTACCTCATCATACCACTACCATCCTAGTGTGACTCATTTGATCAATGCTTCTTAATACTAGAAGACCCAACAACATGGATTCATGGCCTAGAGGAAGATAATCATCCATTCCAATATCCCCTATTTATATTCCTTTTTGAAATCACATCTTAGTTCATGATAATATTAAATGGGGATAAATAGAATATATTAATCTATACATTGATCTCATAACATATGCCTTCCTCAATGTGTCTGGATCTATAAGACTTTACTCTTTACATGGTTGGGGATAACTTCTAAATCATAGTAAAATGGGCATCAGATTCCATAACTAAAATTTCCCCCTTCTCCAACCTTATAAACTAATCTAACCTTTATGAATGTAGAGTATCTCAGATGAAGTGGCTAAATAAATGATTCTATAAATTCTTATAGGTCTACATAACATGTTGATTCACCTATATAAGGAATTCCTACCACTTATATGTTTTTTCATGTAGCATGTACATAGATAACTTCACCATATTATCTTTAAAACCCTATAAAGTGGTCAAAAATGATCTAAATAGACTTTATCCAAAGATATTATACCTACAGAACACCCTCACATGTTAATAGTGTAGGGTTGTGATACTAAAACTCATGAGATAAGTCTAACATAGATAAAGAGTCTGGATATGGTCCCCTCTACAAGACATGTGCTACCAGCAAGAGGCTCTCATAGAGTGGACCATCAACAATTCGACCCCGAACTAATAGAGGTTCCAATCCACCCACTTAATGAGAATACTTACCCTCTCCCTCTGGGTCTAGAACACTTACTCTCTATCGTATAATAACTCTACAAATACTGATACAAGATCTGATAACAATATAGATAAAATGTGTTTATTAAGCTCAAGAAAATGAGATGGATACAACAACGATGTCCCTGCATGTTATACCCCACCTTCCATTAAACCATTTTTCCAAGAATTTCACATTAAAAATATCTCATTATTTAACAAGTTATTTTCCTCCTAATATTTACATTCTACCTCTTTTCCAGTGTCATCTTCATGTATTATTTTCCCTTGGTATTACCAAATAGGTTTCTATTTATAATCTATAACAAAAAATACCTTATAGGTTGATTACTAATGTTATATTTGGACATCACAATTATTTAACAACCCATTTGTACAAGGTTTTATGTTAAGGTATCATCCAAGTAATTTTCCAAGTAATATCCCACCATATCCTTATTTGGTAAAACTAAATTTAAGATACTACTAACACTTTCAATGGTCAACCCCCTTTACCTATCGGAAGATGCATATACAAACATGTATATTGAGAAATAACACAAGTAAGAAAAGGTAACCCTGTATTCCTATCATAATAAATGTATACACCCATTCTCTCTTTCTATACTGACCTAAGAGAAGAAAACCTTAGAATTAATAATAGTAACAAACAAGTGTTCCACTTGAGGTGGAAATCTAAAAATTCTAAAATAAAAAACAATAAATGTGATGTGCCAAGATTGGTTCATAACCATGTGACTAGTTTAGGTGGCCACAAGGCCTCAAGAATGCCTTCCCATATTCCATAGGCAGGTGACTAGAAACAATTTTGTATGATCTAATGGTAGAGAGACTATACACTCTTTATCAGAGTGAAAACGGTTGTGAAATAAATGGAAGGTGGAAGAACAAAGGGACCACATAATCTATCTATATAATAAATAACCTCCATAAAGTAGTAAACAATATCATATACAGATGATTTCATGGAGATAAAAAATATAAAGTAGGCATACAACAATACCATTATGTAAAAATAGAAACAAAATACAAAAAACAACTATCTCCATAAGCATTCATAGCATTGTCTCACTCCTTTTCTTCCATTCGTAAAAATAAATCAAGTATCAATAGCTAGGAACTTCCCTTTATCCTTACCAGCATCCAATAAATTTTCCCAGGTACCAAATGTTTTCCTAAACAGGGTGTGAGTATAACTAAGTAGGCCACCACCAATGGTGTATGATGAAAATATAGTCTGTGAATAAAAAATATAACAGTTTTCAAGTATAATAATTAAAATCAGTAAAAATAAAAATATATAACTTTATTCTCAAGTTCCTTATGGGATAACCAATCGAACCTACAAGATTTGTCCTAAGCCATATTTCCTGATCATATGACCTTTTAATTTGGATAAGAACGCAAGATATATGGCCAAGTAATCATAGTAAAATAACCACATGGAAACCATGGAATACCCATGGAATTACTTATAGTCAAATTGGTTTTGATGGATTATTTTTTGATTATTTATGTTCAAATATCAAGATTTATTGTTGGAGTCATTGTCGTGTTTTGGGGTCTAGAGAGCTCAGAAATAATATTTTAAAAATATTAATATATTTTAATAAATGCACACATGTCATTTCAGTGTTGCTGGTTTTATCATTATTTTGGATCATGGATGAAAAATATAATACCATGATTGGTTTTTTAAGATGGTGTTTACCCTAAGAAGAATCTAAGGTTGTTTTGTGTCAAACATCTGAATGAGGTAGTCATTGGTGATGTTTTTAATTATAATAAATAATTAAATTTATTTGTTTCATTTTAAATGACCATGACCCAAATTCCTTTATTTATACCATGATATAAAAAATAAATAGGGTGAACTACATAACCCTATGATTATTTTAGAGGAGTCTTATATGTTCTTCATTTTCAGATCAAACAGAAGAACAACATGTGATCAGATATAGGTGGATCGAGAAGTGGAAAACACAGTGAGACTTCTTATTCATCATTGGAGAATGAATTAGTCACTTAATATCAATCCAAAATTAATGTAGTTAACATAATTTGTGGTTTCTAGCATTTATATTAAAATATTGTTCATGGATATTTATATACTTTTAATCTTACATATTTTTTTATTTGCATGTTCCACAAAAAACCTATTAGTTATTTCAATCAAATTATATCCCATTGTTGCATATTTTATCACCTTGGATATTTTATTTATGTAATATTTGTCCATGAAATCTTATCCAATGAGGGTTTTTCTTCATTATTGTAAATTTATTCCAACCATTCCCTACCTTCTTTGTCATTAGACCACAAGGTCATGGTTTGAAATTTCTAGGGTGGGTTTGAGAGCAAATGAACCCCTATATTCATGGTGGATTGGAAAATTATGGTGGGGATGGTGATTTTCATTAGTCTAGTATGATTTTTGGGTTTTAATTTATGATTATCTGGATCCTCGATCTAGATTAGAAATGATATAATTTAGTGGAAACATAAAAATTTATGTGGGGTTTTGGTGGCCGAAATCTTTCCACCAATGACCAAATCAAGCATGGAGGGCCGAGACCTATGACCCCAAGCATGATACACAGTGGAAATTATGGAATATGTGGTGTCATCATTATGATGGTGTATGAAGAGATATAGTTTTCTATAGAAAACCTATCTATGTTGAGTATAGTCAAGGAACACATGTCGTGTAGTCCCCCAGCTATAGTGGATAGAGTTTTATAGGATGATAAGTATCATACATTGTGTGGAAAGGATCACACAATTTATGACCCTCCCTGAGAAGCTTGTCCAGGTTCCAGCTATACATGATCAGGACCCCATGCATGAGGACACACCATGCACTATGGGAGTACATAGTCATGATGAGGTACACAGGCACATCGTGAAGTACATAGGAATGGCCTAGAGAACATAGGTTGGACCTAGGTGGATGAAAAACACTATGTACCACCTATACACTCTATGTATGATGAAATGGATTCCAATTTGTGTTCATAGGAGGACATTGCTAGGAAGAAAAGTGAGGTTTCATACTATGTGGATCTCATACATGTTGTGTATTATCCTCCTTTATAATTTATTTTTCTCATATATCCTTCATCAAGACTCTAATTTTGTATTGTAAGTATTCTCTACTGGGTAATATTCAATGTAGAATATAGTCATGTCCTTAGTAGTGGTTTTTGATATAATATGTGAGTAGTTCTAAAAGTGACTCCTCTTTAGGAATTTCTTGATGATGGTAGTGATCGACCAAGAGATCATCTGAGAGAATTCATGGTTGTAAATCACCCTATAAAAATAGGGTGAAGTCCCTTTATTTCCTCTCTTCTTACTGAGTGGTACCCCCTTGAAAACAAGGGCATGAATCCTCTGTCTTCTATGTGGTACCCTCAAGATGAAGCAGGGTGTGGGTCCTCTACCTACTGAGTGACACTTGCATATCATACTAGGGTGCGGGTCCACCATTCACTAAGTGGAACCCACTATGTGGACTATAGTGTAGGTACTCTATCTATATATCTAATAAGTGGTACCCCCATCATTCTAGGGCATGGTTCCCCAGTTCATTGAGTGGAACCCCCTGACAGACCAGGGCACAAGTCCTCTATTTAGTGAGTGACACCCCCTTATCATACTAAAGTGAAGTTCCTTTATTGGTGATTGTGCCCCATTGAGTTGTGGAACAATAGAGAGTTTTGGGTCCTCCACATAGGTTTCTTATATAGACATTTGAGATATTGATAAGTGGAGATAAACCTTTAGAGCTACAGGAAGACTCATCATCCTGGGCTAGGATATGGTATGGAGATCCTCTTCCTCTCTCATCTAGGTTTCTTTTTGAGAATATACTTATGATGGGTTTTATTTCCTTCATGTTATGGGTTGACCAAGAATTTACTGTATCTTTCTATTACTCCATTTTTGGTTTCTAGGACATTCTACTGGGTGTATTTATAATCATCCTTGGATGGAATTTTTCTATATGTTGTGTATTATATAGATGATGGATAGATTGGCGGTGACATTGGTAGAATGTATTGATACCCGGGGGCTTATAAATTGGATGGTGGTATGTCATGGAGATCAAGATTTGGGCTCTCTCATCTTTATTTGTTCCAATTATTGTCTGGTTGGGACCTTATTTGTAGTTGGTCATGTATTTTCTCCTATACACTTTTGTCTTATTCTTTCATACTCTGATGTATTTCCTTAAGGTTATTACATGAATGGTTTACTCTATATTTTAATATCTTTTTTCTCTTCACAATTTCATGGATATTGTTGGTTTCATGGATAAAGTTATACTAGAAAAAGGCCTCCCATTATATGTTTTGCCTGCTCAATGCTTTTTTCTATCCCTAGGCCAAATAGAGGTAGTCTTGGGGTTGTGATGGATCAGCATTCCACAAACCAAGAGGACCCTGGTAGGTTGGGTTATTACATAGTGGTATCAAATGTGTTTCATCCTCGGGTCGTCATTGGGGTTATACCCATGGTGAATATTGGTTGGGAACATAGGGAAACACTATTTTACTATATCGAGTGTGGATTTCAGACTAGGTAACCAGTGTTGGTGTTCAGAATAACATATCCATTCACCAGAACTTTGACTATATGTTTGTCAACTTCGCACACTCGTACATTGGTTGTTGGTGGAAACTGTAGTACAAGAATCGTATATTATAGAGTCCTTTGACTGTATATCTTGATTCAAATCCTCATATATATATTCTTATACAATTGGGGTATGTCTTGATCACATTGAGAAAGCCTCCATAAATACAATCATCTAGGTTACTGATTTTGGATCATGATGATTATTTTATGAGTGATGAGGCCTAGTTTCATGATCTATCTCATGAGATGTTTACTCCAAGTGAGAAATGAGTAGAACCCCTACTTTTTAAGAAGTATTTAGTACTCATAGTTTAGAAATATGATGCACATAGAAATAACACACTCTTCAAGATCTAGCATCATAGACTGTTGATTTTTTGTAGTTAGTTAGATCCCTTGGAAGTGGAGGATTGTCTTGAGTCAATGATCCCAGTTTTTAGGATCCTATGGACCCGAACTCATCATGTTGTTGTGCTAGTAACTAATATTTTCCATGGATCAATAGGATGGTGGTGGATTCTATTCATGAAAACTCATGATGAGATGATTATATGATAGTATAACTTCCATCGATATTTTTTAAGGAGTATTACCCCTTGTTCTTATTCATAGTTTAGATCCGAGAGATTCTGGAGCTTTATTGGGATAAAATATTTGTTGATGAGTATGCTATAAGGTTCACTGACCTTAAGCGATACTCCATTGACATGGTGCGATATGGTTGCTTCTGGGTTCATAAGTTTGAGAGGGGTTTTTTCATAGACATCCATGCTAGTGTGGTTCCCCTATACATTCCCCCCTACGCTAGAGTTCTAGAGTGGACACTAGTGATGGAGAGATTCATATCAAAGGGGCACCCGGAATCTGATGCCAGAAGTTGGCATCATGGGGATATGTTGTCTACATTAGCTAGAAGTCACCAATTGGAACAGTCTTGGTGTAGGAGACCTTCATAGGGTCAGACTCAGTCATGTGGACATGTGATGTAGGGTTCACACAGAGGACCAGGTCAAACAAGAGAGAGATGAAGTGAGTAATGTGATGGGAGAGGTCACATAGAATGTGATTTCCCAGTGTGATGTGTCAAGGAGGGAAGGTAAGAAGAAGATAGTACACCACATTAGAGGCAGTGTCACAAAGAGCATTCTCATATCCATAGATAGGGTGGACTTGGGGAAGATATTTTATAATATGAGTAGTTGAGGCTCTAGGATGATGAGATATTAGTGGAGGGTGATGCAATGAGAATATTCGACCACCAAAATTAGGCGGTCCATGCAAAGCTCGTGGATCCTGTGGTGGGGTCAATGAACGACTGCTGGCTAGGGAGGATTATGACCCAGCAACTCATAAGATGATACGAGGTATAATCTGTGTATTTGTTACACTTTCTCTAATACATGTGTACATTGATTAGTGTCACTATTTAATTTTCATATCCCTTGAGAAATAGATTGAGCTCACCATAGTAACCTTTTCCCATCATCTTTTTCTAAAGGTTATGACTGGTTTTGATTCTTCAATATCGTTTATCTATCAGTGGTGCAAGCTAGAGATCAGTAGATGGAGTTTATCATGGGTCTTAATAGTAATCGTTTTGAAACATTATGATGTAATATTTTTTATTGACTAGTTTTCCATGGTTTGATCCCAGATTGACTACCCTCACAAGTGGGTTATAAGCCTTTCAATAGATGGTACAAGATTCTCATATCTCAATAAGAGAGATCTCAAGGATAATCATGTGGGCCTTGTGAATAAGAGGATTCATAACATTTCCCAAAAAGTGATTTTATCTTTTTTAATGGTAAGTTATTTAGTAATCGGGTTTCCTTCAGTAGTATATGATTATAAAGATGTCTTACTTGAGGTTGTTCTGGGATTACCTCCAAGGTGGGATGTTGAATTTTCATTAGCATACACCCTGGGACCACACCGATATCTTCACCAATATTTTAGATTCCCCCTATCGATCTCTAGGAGCTAAGGGTGTAGTTGGAGTATGTATTAGAGAAGTGTTTTATTAGACCCAGTGTGTCCTCCTTGGCATCCCCGGTTTTTTTGTGAAAATGAATAAAGTAGATAAGGATTCGTGTTGATTATCATCACCTGAACTAGGTAATTAGGAATAAAAAATACCCATTTGGAGTAATGACAACCTCTTTGATCATTTGAGAGGTGTGGGTTGGTTATTGAATATTTATCTTATGTCTGGATACCACTGGTTGAGGGTTCATGAGGAAGATATTTCAAAAATGGCATTTTTATGTCACTCTAGACACTATGAGTTCCTAGTTATGAATTTAGTTGTAACAAATTTCCCAATAATTTTTATGTCTCCAATGAACCAGATCTTTCATCCATATATGCACTGATTTTTGGTTTTCTTTATTGATGAAATATTCATTTACTCTGTCTAAGAGGAGGAGCATTTCGTGCATTTGAGGATGTTCATATACTTACTCCGAGGGCACCAATGTTATAGTAAGATCTCAATGTGCTAGTTTTGGATTCATGAGGTTCAAATCCTAGGACTTTCCATTTACGAGCATGGTTAATCTATGAACCTGGTGAATATAAATGCATTTATTCCTTAGGAGCCACCCAAGAGTGTGATAGAGGTGTGGAGTTGTCTTGTCTTGGAGGGATACTAAAGGAGGTTCATGCCTAACATTTCTAGATTATCAGCCTCATTGACCACCCTGATATGGAAAGGTCAGTCATTTATCTAGATTGATTAGTTTCATGGATCTTTCAATCAGTTGAGGTTCAGGTTGATCAGTGATCGTATATTGAGACCACCAGAGGAGGGTGTGCACTACATAGTATTTTTTTATACCTACGGAGTTGGGATTGGGTATATGTTGATGAAGAGTTAAGAAATTATTGTATATGGGTCAAGGAAGTTGAGATCCCATGTGAAAAACTACACTACTCATGACCTAGAGTTGGCAGCAGTAGTATTCAATCTAAATATGTGGAGGCACTATCTTTTAAGAGAGAAATTTTTTGTTTACTCATATATCTAGAGCCTCAATTATATATTACCTTATATATATAAACATGAGATAAAATATTTTTTTGGAGTTCATGTAGGACTATGAATTTGAGATAGTCTATACTCCTATTAAGGGAAGCATGGAAATAGATTCCATTAGTAGGAAGTCCCACTCTCACTAGGTTGAGGATGCATCTGAGAAGTTGGTTTCATTTTAGTTGACCCTGGAGGAGGATAGGGGTGATATTTTTCATCAGTGGATGGTGGTTATTCATCAGCTCTTTTAGTGTGTGGGAGAGGCCCGGTTGGGGAACATCGATTATGGGGTTTCCTATGACTAGATATCGTCAGTAGATTCACTATATGGGTTTTATAAATGATGGTATCATGTCATCCTTTTCTAGGGACATATGATGGTTTTGGTCATGATGTGAGAGGATGTGATAAGGTAGTTTTACACTTCCCCTTTAGTTGATCATTAATTAGTTTAAAATATTTATAAGGACACTCAGTGTTATTTTTGTGGTATATAATGAGGAGAAATGTATCTGGGTTTGTTTCTCGTTGCCTCACATGTCAGCAAGAAAATACTAAGCACCAATTTATGGAAGGTTTGACACACCCTATGTAAATACTAGAGTATAAATGGGATGGAATATCTAAAGAATTTTTTACCAAGATTTCATAAACAGTGAGAGGCTATGATTCCATCTTGGTGATTATTGAATGAATAAAAAATTTACCTCACTTCCTTTCCATAAGGGAGATAATATTAGTGGATATTTTAAGATAGTTTTTTGTGAAGGAGATCATTTTTCTCCATTGGGTACCATCTATTATTGAATCTAATCATGATGCGCATTTTACATCATAGTTATGAAGAGGCTTGCAGGATGACCTTCTGACCTAGTTGAGGATGAGCACTCTATTTCACCCCTTTATGGATGGGTAGAATGAATGGACTATCAAGGTTTTTTGAGGATATACTAAGATCCTAAATGTTATACTTCAGATGGAGTTAGTAGGGTCATTTTCCTTTGGTAGAGTTTTATTATAATAATAGTTATCATTCTATTATCAAAATAGAACCTTTTGAGGCCCTATATAAGAGACCTTTCAGGTTACCCTTATACTAGATCAAGATTGGAGAGGCATCACTTTTCAAGCCAGAGATGGTGAACATGATGACAGAAAAGGTTTAGGTGATCCTTGAGCATATTATGATATCCTAGAGTTGACATAAATCTTAAAAATATTGACATAATAGGCCCTTGGAGTTCAATTAGAGAGACTATGTCTTCCTAAGAGTCTCCCTGTGATGAGGATTGTGGAGGTTTAGAGGGGAGGCAAGATATCTTTGAGAATCATTGAGTGTTTTGAGATTATATAGAGGGTTTATGAGGTTTCTTACCACCAAGACTTACCCCCATAGTTGGATCAATTTCATGAAATCTTTAATATGTCCCAGCTAATGAGATACATGCATGATTTCATGCACATTATTGATTAGGGAAATATGGACATCGAGGATGGAGCCACCTTCATAGAGTACCCAATGGCAATCAAGGATAGTCATGAGAAGATCCTACAAGGATAGACCATTCCATTGTTTTGTTTGTTATAGTGGAATGGGATCATGTTGGATAGCTTTTAGGAGAGAGCGATTCTGATGATGACGGAGTACCCCCCACCTTTTTTGTTTATATTTTACTTTTTAGGGAAAAAATCCTTGAATAATGGTGGGATTTAGTGAATCCAACTTTGATATATTATCCATTGAATATTTCTATCAATATATCATGATTTATCATTGGATTCAGCATGTTATTTGGGGTCTTGGGACCCCAAAAATAACATTTTAAAATATTAGTATATTTTATTGCAACTTTGAACATTTGGTAGTGTTTTTATTTTTCCAATTTTTCAGTGCCTTGGATAGGAAACCCAATACTATGGTTGATTCCAAAACATAGAGTTTGTCCTAGGCATGACCTAATGTTGTTTGGTGTCAGATGTTCGATTTATACCGTTATTGGTGGTGCATTTAATTAAAATAAATAATTAAATTTATTTATTTTATTTTAAATGAACATGACCTAAATTACACTATTTATACCATGTTATAAAAAATATCTATGTCTAGATGCTTAACCCTAGTAGTATTTTAGATTACTGTTATATTTTCTTCATTTGTAGATTCGATCATATAACAACATGTGATAGGATCGAGGTTGATTGAGAGGTAGTGAACATAGCATGTCTTTTTCCTCATCACTAGAAAATGTGTTCTTCAACAATGATTAATCCTAAATTGAGGTATGTCCCATAATTTTTGGTTTCATCCCTCTTGATTAAAATATTAACCATGGATCCTTATCTGTGATATTATTTTCTTCCCATGATCCCCTCATAATTTCGTGTTTATGTTAATCTAATTATATTAAATTGATGTACATGTTATCAACTTAGATATCTTGTTTATGTAATCGTTGGACAATAACTCTTGAAGAATGAGGTTTTTACTTCATTCTTATAAATTTTTCATGACCATTATTTTTTTCATTGTTGTTGACCCATGGGGTTGTGGTTTGTCATTTTTGAGGAGGGTTCAAGTGCTATAAACCCCCTATATTGATGGTGGATTGGAAAACAATAGTCAGGATAGTGACTTTCAGCAGAATTAGTACTAGTTTTCGGATATGGGTGATGCCTCTATAGATATAACCACTAGATAAGCAAAGAGATAATTGTGGTGGTGACGAGTGAATATGTGTGGGGTTTGGTTGGCCGAAATTCTACCATTGGTGATAGATCAGGCACGAAGGGCCCCAATTCCATGACCCCCAATTTGATTTATAGTAGAAATAATGGGGATGGTGATGTAATTTCATGAAAAAACTAAAGTTTCTATGGAAAATCCAACTACATGGCATATAGTCTAGAAATAAACACTATTTAGTCCCCAATCTAGAACTACTAGGGTTTTCTGGGAAGATATCAATCAAAAGTTGTGTAGCTAGGACCATATGTCATGTGACCTTTCTTGGGTATCCAAGACATGTTCTAGTTGTGCATGCACAGGACCCCATGTGGGTGTACATGTTTTGTATTATGAGAGTACACGAGCATGCCTATAGGTACACTAGCATGGTCATGTATACAACTAAGTACACAGGCATGTCCTGAAGTACATATATATGTCTCAGACCACCAGGGTAGGCCTCGAATGGATGAGACACATAGTTTACTTATTTATATGTCATATATGATGACATGGATTCTAAAATATTTCCATAGGAGGACACATCCAATAATAAATATAGGTCTACACACCGTGTAAACCCCATACATGTCATTTATTCTTTTCCTTCAAGATGTATTTCTCTCGTATCTTCTTTTTTGGGGCTCATATTTGGGCATCAAGTAGCCTATCCTAGCTACTTTTACATATAGAACTTTATAGTGGACTTAGTAGTGTAATTTATGATACGATTCAAGGATTTATGGTAATGAATCTTCTTTAGGAGATTCTCGTTGATGGTAGCGATTGATAATGATCATTTAAGAGATTTCGGGGTTGGAAAACCACTATCTCACCAGGGTATGGGTCCCCCTTATACCGCCATACATACTAAGTGGTACCCCCTGACACACTAGGGTGTGGGTACTCTATATTTTGAGTGGTACCCCTCCCCCTAATTGGAGTAGGGTGAGGTTTATATACCTACCTAGTACACCCACATATCATACTCATGTGTGGGTCCTCCATCAACTAAGTGGAACCCCCATCACAGACCAGGGTGTGTTTCCTCTATATATCTATCTACTAATTACTTCCCCTTTACTATGCTAGGGTTTTGGTTTTATGTCCATTGAGTGGTACCCTCTGAAAGATAAGGGCGTGGATCCTCTATTTATTGAGATTCAACCACTAATCGTACTAAGGAATGGGTTATCAATTAGAGATTGTCCCCCTTTGGGTTATGGAGAAGTGTTAATGTGAGGGTCCTCCAAATGGATTTCCCAGACAGACATGCAAGATTCTGGGAATCAGAGATGGACCTTTGGAGTTTCAAGCAGACTCATCATCCTATGTTGGTCTATGAGATAGAGACCCCCTTTCTCTATCATATGGGTTTCTTTTTGAACATTTATCTATGATGGGTTTTATTTCTTTCTTGATATGGGTTGATTTAAAATTTATTATATATTTATAATTCTCTATTTTGGATTTTGGTTCATCCTACTATGTATGTTTATACTCAACCCTACATGAGAATTTCCATTATGAGTCATGTCATGTGAAGATGATGGATAGTTTTCTGATGAAATTAGTGAAGAATAGTTATACTCTAGTTCTTAGACTGTGTACAATGATTAGGCTTACAGATCAGGAGAATAGCTCTCTCAGGTTTCTTTATTCCTGTTTTTTCAAGTTGGGACCTCATTTATACTTGGCCATGTATTTTTTCATTTTACACTTTGATCTAATTATCTCTTACTTTGATGTATTCCCTAGAGGTTATTATATTCATTGTTTACTCTAGATGTTACAAGAATATAATAATACTCTACACTTTTCCATGAAGATGGTTAGGTGTGTGCTTATAGGTATAATATGAAAATGACACTCATTTTATACTATTCCTCCTCAGTTCTTGTTTCCAACCCCTAGACTATTGGCGGTGGGATTGTGGTTGTGATGGATCATCCTTTCATCGGTCAGGAAGGCCCTAAGGGGTTGGGACGTTACATTCCAAACTTTTGGAAATCAATCCAACTCACGATGAAAAATCGTCATGATTTACTATTTGTTTTTGGGTGTAATCTATGTGGTGAACCATTTAATTTACACCCATAAGAGTTTCTAACTAAACTAAAAAAACTATCCTTGTGTATTAGGTATTCCTTGATTGAAATCCAAGGGGCTGGCCCTAGGAATACCTTGTCTGAAGACATCAGGACGAACCTAGGGATATCATCCCGAACAATATAAATTTAACAAATATGGGGGTGAATTCCTAATTTCAAGATGAAGAATTAATTAGATTAATACAAAGACTAAATCCAAGAAGGGTGTATCACCTAGAATTTTCATCAATGAATTAGGTAAAATATTATGATTTCACTCAATGAATTTACAATATAATCAAATAATTTCTCAAGATAGGCCATACCTTTAACAATAATATTAGAGTCTATAATAGTAGCCAAGAATATTTAGCAATTAATAATAAGTGTAGGTGTACATTTCATTCAAAATTTAGTTAATTCATTTAAAACATTCAACTTGTAAGTACCAATCCAAACAAACATGAGGAGTGTTTTTGTTATAAGAATGTATGGTATTCATGGTAATTTAATCAAACATACCCCAAGTTGGTGGTTGGATTGAATTCTTTAGCCTTCAACTAATTCCAAGGATCTTGTAGCTTTTTGGGTCAAGTTGTAGATAAATAACTAATAAAATTACACATTTAAGGGGAAACACAAGGAATACATGGTTTTCATTGAAACAATATAAATTATAAGAATTTAGACTTTATGGAAATTAATTGAACACCTAACTAGGCCCTGTAGAAGACTCCTCCCCAAGTAATGGACTCAAATTTGGGTCTGAATGATATAAATTCTAAAAAAACCATAAAATAGGGTATAAACATTAAACATGGAATATGTTATTTGAATTAAAATAATAGTTAAAAAGTAAGATAACATAGTGTTATCCTTATGGAGGTTATTATAACATGATTGATGGGGAATGATTCAGGGGTGGAATAGAGGAGATCCACTAAAATTCTCCACGAGAAAGAGGTAGAGCTCCAAACAAGAGATTATGTGAAAATGTGGAGAATAATGAAAGAAATTTTGATTTTATGGACAAAGAGAAAATATTTTAATTTAAAAAAAAATTAATAGGTCATATGGTTTTTCTATATGGCTGGTCAAACCATGCACCAACTGTGTGTCCCTACTTCCCAGGGGAACAAAAACTCACATGGTTTAGGTTCACGGTTAGATAAATCATGTGCAAGACCAGTGATATAGACCTGAAATAAATTGAAAACCTTACATAGTTTACAGGACACCTTCATAAAGGTTATCAAACCATGAACCTCCCTTTTCTGGGCTACACAGTTGAGGGGAATGGTTATCCAAACCATTCTCTAACTGTACACCTCATCCCACTTCTCCAAAAACATGAATTCTAGGCCCCTTACCTTCTTGAAGGCTCATTAAACCACCTATAACCCCTTGAAAATTTTTATTGATAAAAATAAAAGAGGTTTAACAAAAAATAAAACGGTTTCATAAAATAATTAATAACTAGGATCTTAAAACATCCTCTTTTTAAGACAACTCATCCCTAAGTTTCACTTATGAGGGTTGTTCAGCTAGATCAAATAATAACTCTAGCCACAAATCATGTACATAATAATCTTATTCTCATGTATCCTCCTATACATGAAATTGATACCATAGAACCCAAACTAGAGGATTTATTCTTCCTAAAATATACATTGTTTGATGTTCAATGATATTATTAAATTACTCCTCAAAATCAACCTCATCTCCTAATTTGATTTCCTCGAGATTCAAGGCATGATATGGGTTGGAAGAATATTAAATGATCTAGGAAACATGGAAGACATCATTCATATCCTAGTACCACTGAGAAAGATCTATCTGATATGTTACCATCCCAAACCTTTTAATGTTCTTGAAAGGTCTAAAAAGTGAGGTTTCATCTTAACTTTTCACTGAATTAATCATTGACCCAATCGAGGAAAAACTCACAAGAAGACATGATCCCCCACCACAAACTCTAAAAGTTATCAATGTAAATCAGAATATCAATTTTTCCTATATTGATCCATATACATACGTATCCTAATAAATTAAACCAACTCTTATGTCATATAAATGAAATGTTATCCTAGTATAATTACCTCCCCTACCTCTGACTAGCATAGAGGGGAACGAAAATTCCATTCATAGAGTTCCTCATAATGATCCATATGGATAGTAACTTAGAGAATATTATTATAGGAAAAATCAACATTATGCAAGTGATTTACCTAAGATCCTCCAAAATCATGGACACAAGTATAGTTAATTCCTTTAGTACTTGTATTGTTCACTCAGACTGACTGTCTGTCTGAGGTTGGTATACTGTATTTAGAAGTACCTATGAACCAAGAGCCTTATGCAACCCCTTCTAGAACCAATAAGTAAAATGAGAATCTATCTCTGATACAATGGTACATGGAATCCCAAAAATTAATATGATCACATTGTCATAGATACTCATAATATCATCCACTCAAAAGTTATCTTTTATTATAAAGAAATGAGAAAAATTTTATAGTATATTCACAATCACACATATGCCATAACTACCGTAAGTTGACTTCTGAAGACCCATTACAACGTTTATATTGATTTAATCCCATTTTCATTTTGGTTTAAATAGTGGATGTAAAATTATAGTAGGTCACTATTATTCTAATTTCACCTGTTGATAGGTGGAACACCGAGTAACAAATCATGTAATATCCTTTTTTATCCTTGACCATGAATATTGGTGGCCTTAGTCATGATACATATTTGTTAGTCAAAAATATACTTCCCACCTGGAATCATGATATTATCATATTTTCTCCTCTCAAGTGTCTATAAGAACCCAAACATTCCCCTGGATATGAAATATCCCATCCTTATAGACAACCCAATCTGGTGGTGGTTCCTCACTAGAAACACTTTCCCTCAGGCCTATGCCTTTAGGATCCGAAATGTTATTCCTATTCACTCGATCCAAAAGTGATGAATACACTAATAAATATATGACTATAGGCTTCTTGTGACACTCCTAAACTTCTAAATGTATTTAAAAATATATATCCATCAACTTCTATTCAACACTATCTTTATGAATAGCTTGAGTCTATGTCTTTTGGATTAAATCATCACTAACTTTATTGCCTTTCCCTGACATGTAATCAATTTAAAAGTCAAAAAACTCAATATATTCAACCCATATCTATTTATATATGTTAAAATTCCTTTTATTAAATATTTATTTTACTCTCTTATCATATGTGTATACCAAAAATTACACCACATTAGGTAATGTATCCAGCAACGCAAGGCATGAACAACATATGCTAACTTGAGGTCATGTGTTGGGTAATAATTCTCATGAGGCCTAAAATGATGAGGCCCATACACCATGAATCATTCCCCTTAAATCAAAACATATAAAAACCTGACACCATATTTATCATAATAAATTTTATATCCTCTTTCAAGATCATAAAAAATTTGGATCGGCTCTGAGTTTATCCTTCCTTTCATCTTCTAAAAGGCCTTCTCACAAGCTTTGGACCATGTAAAATCTATAGACTTCATGGTCAAGAATTTTTGTTGTGTTGTAATGAATGAAATGTTATAGATGAAACACTAATAGTAAATTTCTAGTCTAAAGAATATTTGAATATAAATAAAAATCAGTGTATCTAAAGAAACAATGGATCTTTCCTTCTCTGAGTCCACAGATACATGTGGTTATGATATAATGTAACCTAATATGTGAAATAATTCAATACAAAAGTGGAATTTTATTATATTGGTATAAAATATGTTCTCTATTAGTATACATAGTATGATTTCAAGGTGTTTTTCATGATCATATTTAGTTTTATAGTACACTAACAAATCATCAACAAAAATGACCACTAAGTCATCCAGGTATGGGTGGAAAACCTAATTCATCAATTCTATAAAAACCACAGGTGAATTGATCAAACCAAATGAAAATAGAAGATAATCGTATAATTCATAACTTCTTAGGAAATATGTTTATAGAATATATGAGGGTTTGAATCTCACTTAATAATAGAATGATCTCAAATAAATATTCACGAATTCTTTTCTCCTTAAAACTTGTTGAAGAGAGTTTCTATTCCATATAAACTATTTGGATTCCAAGTCCTCCAACTATCTCTTGAGTTCCGAAAGCTTAGTAGGATACATCTTGTATGGAGGGATATATACTGGTTCCACTATAAAAATTATCTCAATGGTGAAATATACCACTCTCTCAATAGGTAGTCTATAAAATTCATTGGTAAATACAGCTATGAATTGTTCCACCACTAAAGTAAATACATTCTTTCATACTCCCTTGTCAACAAGAAAAATTTTGGTAATCTGATCTAATACTTCTCTCTTCCCATGATGTTTGTGTCTAGATTTAGTTTCCTAAACAACCCATTCTCCATTGTGAACATATCTACCACCCTTGGGTTATGAGTGAGATGCCCTATGGTGATAACAATCAATATGGTCCAGAAATGTTACTAACCTATATATCCTAAGAATTATGTCAAATCCCATCATCTTTAGGAAAAAGAGGTTCTAAAAGAAATAGTAGTTTCTAATATCAATAAAAACTCCTTTCATTGATGAACACTCCCTGACCATATTCCCAATAGGTTATCAAGATAAAACACCCAATATTAGTATTCAATATTAATATTGAGACTACCCATAAAAGATAAATATGTTAATTATTTTGAAGATATTGGGTTAGATAAAGTAAATAAAAAATTTAAGTCTACAAATATTGTACCTTGTACTATAGATTGTCCAATTCTCTTCTCCTCAGGTGTAGGACACACTATATATATTTTGCATGAACCATGGGAATGTGACACAAACTGAACTCCTTGAGTAGGTTTGAACTAATATAATTGCACAACTTGTATCTATATTCCTTCACCTCAAGCACTTACTCAACATTAATGGTCAGCAGTACTCTAGATTTCTTCCTAGGATGGATCCATAAATCCCACTGTAAAACTTGGGACTAGTCTAGATCCACTCTCATTGTGAACCGATGGAAAGGTACTACAAAATATTTAGTGATGGCTCATTCATATGTAGTCTAATCACTATATTGGGTCACTACTACCATAGGTATTCATGTGTAATTTTCTTCCACGCTGATGGAATACCACATAGCCACAAGCACATACACTATGATTAGCACATCACATGCTTGAAAACTCAAGATGATGCTTCCTATCATTAGACGAACCACTTCCTAGCTTAGATGTTGAACCACCATACCCTATTCCCTCAACTTCCCTCAAATTACACTCAAAGATGAGATCCAATATTACCATCGTAGAGATGTTAGTAATCTGAAAGACATTCATCTAAGATCATCTGGAATACCTAAGCCCTTCCTCAAAACATCTCATCCTCGACATCTCATCACTAACAAGACTTGGTGAAAAGAATTATAGGATCTATGAAATGGGATGATTAATACATGAAATACATAGTACTATATTCTAGATGCATGAAATCTTTAGCTTGATCCACTATTAGCATCTCTGGGAAAAAGTAATCATAGAAATTATTCTATAAGTCCCTCCAGATAATTCCCCAATGCTGATCTACCTAAGTAAGAATTTCCCACCATCGCTTGGAAAATCCATGAAGCATATATTCTCCAAGAATAACCCTAATTTTGATAGGAGTCTCTATATTCTAAAAGATAATAAGCATATACCATAACCAACACTCTGAATACTAGAGAACATCGTCCCCTGAAAAAGTTGGTGGGTGTTATTGTTAGAATTACCTTGTCATCTCTGACATGGTTCATGCTGGTCATGGAGCACCCCCCCCCCCATTAACTATACTATGTTTAGGAAACCCTCTCTAAGATAAGAATAAATTCTTAGCCTAAGAATAATAGGTGGACCTATGGGAGGTGAGAGATTTGGAACTATAGGCATTTTAGGTCCCACCGCCTCAAGATAATGATCTTCACCACCTTTTGGGCGGTCTACTTAAGGATTTCATGGAGGCATAATTCTAAAATTCTAAGAACATGAATCCAAAATGGATACAAGGTTGAATAAATTATAGATATAAAAACAAGATAGGTAAAAGAGAAACACTAACCTAACTACCCATTTATAAATATGGGTTATAAGGTGAGGTTTAAAGTCTTATTAATAATGTTTTAGTTGTATGAGGTGTTAATTCCCATTTGTATGGGAAAAATATATTTAAGTTGCAATTAGAATCTCTATTTAATAAACACCGTTTTTAATAGTTGTAATTTAGTAAGTCCACATGTAGTGGTTCAGTTATACAATTTTTAATTCCTTTCTTATAAAGTTATAAACATTATATGTTGCAATTATCACTACATTTAACTACAACTAGATAATTAACATCAGCTATTGGAATGTAATTGGTCTATATAATATGGTTTAGTTATATAGTTATGAATTCCCATTTTATATAGGCATAAAAATATAAATTTAAATTATAAATCGATTTAACTACAACTAACTAAAATTTCCAGCTTATGTAACCAAGGTCTTATAACTTTTACTATGTTAGAATTGGATAGATAATATGTCATCATCAAGATATGTTGGAAGACACCATTTAGGTTCATGTAGATGTTTTTTGTACCAATTGTTTTCCTTATTTTAGTATAATAAAAATTAGAAATCACATGTATAACAACCAAGCACACATAATAGGAAATAGGGAAACAAGCAATGAAATATGCATGGAATGGAATAATCATGACATATAAATACTTATGTACCTATGATGATTCATGAGATAATTCTCCCTTTACATACTAAACAATGGTTGAAATTCCTAAAACATAATTTTTCAAAACATGTGTGTCACCCAATGGTGAAAATATCTCAATTGTAACATGAGAAATATAGAAAAACAAGTCGCTTCCCTAAAAACCTTTATTTTCCCCCACATGTGGTTCAACTACTCCTAGAAAAAAGATATATACCATGTGATGAAACTTCCTAGTCTCCTCTCTACCATCCCCAAAAAAATAAGAAAAATTAAAATAAAATGTCTCTAATACCACTTTGTGACATCCTAGGATCGGTTCATACCACATGCTCATTTTGGTTGGCCACAAGGCCTCATTATCACCTCCATGTATTCCAAAGGATGTTGAATCGCAGTAAGGGTATATGGTGGTATGGTGGAGAGACTATAACATCTTTATCGATGTGAAAATAAGTGGAGAAATAAATTTAATGTTGAATAATAAAGGCATCACATAATCAATCCAGATAATAAATAATGGACATAATGTAGTAAATAGTACCACATACAGATGATGTCATAGTTATAAAAAATGTGAAGTTGTTATAAAATAATACCAGTGTGGACAAGCAGAAACAAAATACCAAAAATAGATATCTTAATGATCATATTGATCATTGCCTCAGTATTTTTCTCCCATCATTAAAAAGAAATCAAGTGTCTATTGTTGAGAACTCCTATTTGTACTTACATGCATCCATGAAATCTTTCAGGGTACCAACAGTATCCCTAAGATGGTGTGAGTAAAACTAAAAAGGCCATCATCAATGGTGTCTAATGAAAATTTATTTTAATAATATAAAATCTAACATCATTCAGATATAATAAAAAAATAAGTAAATATAAATAGAAAATGTTTCAAGATCAGGATCCTAATGGGATACTTAACCAAGCCTACTTACTTTAACATAAGACTGATGTCTCCAAGAATATTAATATGTTGTTTTAATGTTTGGAAATATACTATGTGTTTCATAAAAACCATAGATGAAAATGGAATTACTAGAGGAAGCACATAAATCAAATTTATCTATACACCCTCGTAGAAAAATGATGTACATGGAATTAAGAGAACATTTCTACAGGGATGGTGTGATGTGGAGAATTATGGACTATGTGTCTAGAATCTTGTTATTCCAATAGGTAAAGGATGAGAGACAACATCCTAAATGATTTATGAAACCTCTTCCAATAAATTTTATAGGATCATGACCCAAAGTTCACATTGAAATTTTGTAGGATCGTTGGGAGGATCTCAACACCACGATACATTTCAACACATCATATCACCCTCAAATCAAAGGGTAATCTGAAATGACTATTCAGAAATTAAAAGACATGATAAGGTCATTCTATATTAACTTTCAAGGTATGTGAGATAAATATCTACTTTGGTAGAATTTAAATATAATAATAGCTTCCATTCAAGTATCCAGATGGCATATTATAAAGCATTTTAGGGAAATAAATGTTATACTCTGACTTATTGGGAAGTATTTAGAGAGAGGATACTAGTAGGCCAGGAACATGTTGAGGAGACAACAATGAAAGTAAAATCTATTCATAATCACATTAAGATGGCTCACACTATAGAAATAACTGCATTTAATAGTGGATTTGTTCTATTTAGCGGTGGTTTAAACCACCACAAAATAATTTCGTTGTGGTTTTTAGAACAAATGAAAATCCTTTAGCAATTTTCTTTAATTTTTTATAAAAAATTATTTACTTATTTACTTATAGATTTACTTATTTACTTATTTACTTATTTTCTTACATACTTATTTATTTTATATTTATTATTATTTACTATTTATTTAGTATTAGTTATTATTATTGTTATTATTATTATTATTATTTGTTTGTTTGTTTGTTTGTTTCATATTTATCATTATTTTTTATTATTACTCTTTATTATTTTTATTTTTATTTTTATTATTAATATTAATTATTATTATTATTATTATTATTATTTATTTCATATTTATTTCAATTTATTATTATTATTAATTATTATTAATTTATTTCATATTTATTATTCTTTATTAATATTTATTTATATTTATTATTAATTATTTATTATATCATGCATGGATTACAGAAATTCATCAAATATATGTGTTGGGTGAGATTTAAACCACTTACCTCTTTGTTATTCTGTAAAAACATCACCACTCTAGCAAGCTCTTCATGTGATGACTAAACAGAAAATAATATACTTATATATAGGTATATACATTTAAATAAAAATAAAATAATATTAATATTAATGAATTATAAAAATAAAGAATAATAATAACAAATAATACATAACAAATTAATATGAAATAATTAATTAATTAATAATAAATAAAAAAAATGATTAATAATTAATATATAAAGATTAATAACTAATAACTAAATAAAAAATAAAAAATTAATAAATGGTAAATAATTAATAAATACCAAATAATTAACGAATAATTAATGAATAAAGTAATTAATTGTAAATTAATAATAAATTTTAAACAAATGATAAATATATATATATATATATATATTAATTATATAATTAATAATAAGTAGTAAATAATTAATAGTTAATTAATATAGAATAAATATTTAAAAAATAATAAATAAATAAAACGTTAATAATAAATTAATAATTTATTAATAATTAATAATAAATTTATGATAAATAATATATAATATATAATAATATATAATAAATATTAAATATATATTAAATATATACTTAATAATTAATTAATAGAAAATAATACATAAATATATAATAATTAATAAATAATATATAATAAATAATAAATAATAAATAATAACAAGTAAATAAATATATATAGTTACATATAAGTTTGTTTAAATACAGTTATATATAACATATAAAAATATATAAATAGAAATAAATGTATATAAATGTATATAAATACAAGCATGGGGACACACACACTATCCAATAGAATGCATATAAATATATATACGAACATTTTATGAATATAAATAAAAATTAATGTATATTAATAATAAATAAATAGATATGAATATCTATAAATATATGTACATATAATGAAATTTACATCAATATATATAAACACAAATTCATATTACATAAATATATATATAAATTCACACACATATATAATTGTATATTGATTTAAATTTATATATATATATATAAGTAAGTATAAATATTTATATATACAAACCCACATAATATATAAAAACATATAAACATAAATACTTATAAATATTTATAAATGTATATAAATAAAGTCAAATATGCATAAGTAAATATAAATATTTATGAATAGATATAATTATATATCATTTCAAATAAATATTGATAAATATATTTCAGTTATCAATAAATAAAGGTATAGAAATACATATATATATATATATAATAGATAATAAATCACCAAAAGAGATAAAATAATAACAACTACAACACCATAAAATTAATATTAATGTAAATCCATGGAATAAAATCATATATAGCCCAAAAAACATATGAAGACACTCTTAAATGAAGATGAAATCACATCAAATGTTAAAAAACATGGTTTCCAAACAAAAAAACTCAATTTTTGAGGGCTTATGGGCCTTTTACATAAAAAATAGTGATCATGGTCTCTCAAATCAACACAATGTAAATATATTCATAAACTTAAATTTGAAATCTTCATGAGCCTAAATGGAAACCCATATAAAAGTTATGGTCGTTTGAAATTGACATTCAATTTTCATCTTCTATTAAAATAGTATTAAATTTTTTTCAATTAATTGCTATCAAATTATGATCTAATTTAATTCTATTTCATTTAATAAGCTTCGATTTGACTGGTTGTGGAGCTAAAAATGACACCCAAATTAAAATTTATGGTCATTTGATGTTGAGGTTTTATTTTTAGCATATCCTAGAAATAATTTAAGTGTGAAATAATTATTAACTAATAATTATAAATAATTAATAATTAACATATAATTATTAATTAAAATTTTATATAATAAAAATTATATTATTATAAATAATAAATAATAAATTATTATTTTCCCTTTAATTTAGTGGTGGGTTTTAAGAAACATTCAGTAATTCGTTGTGGTTTTTAAAAAAATCCACTAAAAATAAAATATAAAATATTAGTAATGGTTTTTAAAAAGATTTTGATAAACAATATTATTTTAAGAATTTAGGAGTAGTTTTGAAAACTACATCTAAAACCCACCTTGAGATTTGTTCCTTCTTGTGTTTTCAATGAAAATAGAAGAGTTATGTACATAATCAGAGAAAGGATACGAAATTTCAAGTAGGGTTCATATCTTCTTTATGGTATCTCTGTGGAAGGGAGTTTTATGATTTTTTTAATAATTTAAAACTATATCCTAGGTACATCATTCCTTTTAAAATTATAAGAAGAATTAGATTTGTGGCCTACCTTCTCGTTATGCCACCCAACCTCTCTAAAGTTCACAACATTCTAACTTTTTTAATGTTGTAGAATTACATTCTAGAACCATGAACTCAACAATAAGGGAATATAATTTGAACCTAACTTTTCTTATAATTACGAGCAAGTCTAAATTCTTGACACTAGAGAGAGTAATTTTCAAAATTGGATAACTCGACTGGAGAAAGTGCTATAGAAAAATCCCAAATTAAAGGAGGAAATGTTGTAACTATAGGATGAAAGAATGAATAATTAACCACATTTTAATTAGATTTTATTTATTCAAAATTTATAGGATGAAATTATTTGGGGTTGGGTTAATGTAATACCTGATAACCAACTAGTGTGGGAAGAAATTATATCCTTAAAATTATCACATAATGTTTACTGTATCGTAAAATAAAGAGCCTTTACTCATGTCTATAAGTTAAATTTATAAATTATAGATTTTATATTTGATAAAAATAAATTAATTTTTGAATTCATCATGATACAATTAAATTAGGGTGAATTTTTTTATTTTTCAATAATAATTGATTTTTATGTGTATACTGAAAAAAAAAACAGTTTTTACTGAAACCATAGTGTTTTTAAATATACCATGAAATAAGTTTAAAATAAAAACTTATAAAAAAATCCATGACCAAATTTTTATTTAAATAATATAATTATACATTTCAAAATAATACTATGAATTTAAAAAAACTTTATTAAACATATTATAAACATAAGTAATATTTTCCAATAAAAGATACAATTTTTAGACTTTTCTCTTAATCAAATATAATTTTGGTAAATAAATTATTGATTTAAAAGGAAAATAAATTTTATAATAAACTAATTTATAATATTAAAATCTAAAACATTGTTAATCTTATACAATAAAAAAAATTGAGCTTAAAATACACTATTTCAAAAACCAGATTTTTACACGTTACACGTGGTAATGATAAAATTAATATTTATTACACTTTTAAATATTTTTTTATAACATGGATAAAATATTTAAAATCATTATTTGTAAATTATATAATAATTATTATTTTATTTTGAGGTATTAAAAGTAAACTACTTAGGTGAACATTAATCACCATGGTAAAAACCAAAAAGTGTAAAAGTGAAAAATATAAGAGTAAAAGGATAGAAAAATGTTTAAAAAACCAATGAAAAAAATGGTGGAGGATTTATCAACCATATCTTACCAAAAAATCACTATTTATAACATTTAATATATTTAACACTGAATAGTTTCCTGACTTAATTGAAAAAGTAATGGGTATTTACAAAAATGTCATTTTCTTGGCTTCTAAATAGGGATCAATTACACCACTTCACAATTCACCTATTCCTTAGAATTTAATCCTGAAACTATGAAACTTTTTCTACTCTTATAATATACTCCAACATTCATAATACTTTGGTCTTGATTAGTTATCCTAAGGCCTCCATTTCCATGGATAATAGTGAAATATCAAGTTCTCAATGTGAGTACGTCTTACTTCATAGATTTTTCTTCTTAATATTCCTCTTCAAAATAATTTTATTTACACACTAAAATAATGGAATAAATATTATAAATATAATAAAATGTTATTATACTGATTTATCAATCATTAATAAATCTTTTCTAATAACTAAGATAAACAAAACAACATCAATTGTGTGTACGTGCGGACTTCTATCTCCAAGAAGCGATGCAATTAATTTTTCATCACCGCCGATCAAGATTGGTGTCATGGATGGATTTTATTAATAGATATGTTTCTTATGAATAAATTATTATTATGAAATTATAATTTATAATAAACCTTTTTTCCATCCTATCCACTGAGAAATGAAAACATTAATTGTGTGAATGTGTGGACTACTGCCTCTATGAATGATGAATTTCATTTTTCATCACCACCCTTCTGGGATTTTCTAATAATAAATTTAAGGAATATTTATCATATTTATGAAATTTATATTAATTTTTAAAATTTATATAATCATTACATAAAAACAATCCCTTACTCAATAAATCATTATAACATGCTCCTGTTCGGGTTGGTTTTACTAACTGTATGAATAATGTTATAATGTTTGTATCATAAATGAATAATGAATAATATATAATGATAAAATCATGTAATAATGATATATTTAATATATTTTAATTATTCTTTAAGGGTGATATTTATATTTACCAAATTTATTGATATATCCCTTTTGATCATTAAACACATTGAGACTAGTTCATCGCAATGTCCATTTTCACAAAATCGTATCCAAGTTTTCACCTAATAAAAAATGGTATTAAGGAGTCATCAAAAAATTATTATAAATTTAATAATATTATAATGGTGAAATGTTATTCCATAGACAAGAATCAAAATTGTCTTTACGAATCTAATCTAAGATAAAAAAATAAACCAACAACATCGAATGATGAAAATATATTATAACTGACTAATGTATTTATCATCAATGAATATTAATTATGGATTTAACTATGTATAAGGTTCTAAAAATGTTATCAAGATATTTACTTTGATTAAATGGTATAATAAATAAAATTTATGGAAGTTTGGAATTAAAGTAATAGTTTCGGTTTCTCAATTTTGATTCTTTGAGATATGGTTTGTATTCACTACTTGTTTTCTTTGTGTAGTGTATACTATTGGAACCACTTTGTGTATAAGTTTGTATTAGTTGTCAATAGTTGTCAATGAAGATCAAAATGAAGGAGATCAATAAGTACTCCAATGAAATGGAGGAATGTAAGATCAAAATGAAGAAGATCATGAAGTACTCCGATGAAGTAGAGGAATGGTGATTCAGATGATTGTTGGACTGATCGTAAGTTCAAAGAACATGTGTCAAAGGTGATACATTGTTTACAACAATGAAGAATTTGAGGTCAAATCCATCTGAGGATGATTAAAGAAGAATGGGGTTTTTGGATAAAGACCATGCAATTCTTCCCAATTGCATGAGAACCATGGGATTTGATGAAGACCATGCAATTCCTCATTATTGCATGAGAACCATGGGTTTTGATGAAGACCATGCAATTACTCATGATTGCATGAGAACCATGCAAGAGACTTCTTGAAGAATTGAATCACATGGTTTTCATGAAGTAGATCATGACGGTTGATGAAGAATACAATGTGCCAATGATTGGAATTCTAAGAAGGTCGTGCAATGATTGGAAGTCTATGATAGCCATGCACATCACATTGTCATAGAAGATGATGATGCTGAAGCTATGACTTCAAAGAATACATATCACAATAGTGGAGTTTGTGATAAAAGCAGATAGTTGCTGAAGGATACATATCACCAAGAAGAAGTGTTGTGGAGGTAATCGTGCTTGTTGACAAAGCAAACCGACGACATACAAATTTGTTGAAAAAGGAGATCCCATGGTGGCATGTCGAGTTCGAGGACTGTGGATAATGATCCATGTTTTATTCACGGAACATCGACAAAGGAATGGATGATCTGGAGGCGGACAAAAAGAGAAGATACAATGTGGCGTCATTTTCTAGTGTTTGCCAAATTTTTGGGGTCCAAAATTTGGAGGTTGGTGAGCATCGCGAAAAGTGGATTTCCATGAAGATCATAATTTAATATCGCAAAGGCATGAGTTTCGCGAAGATGGGATGCATGGATTGGATTTCGAGAAGACTAGAAGAATGGAGGCGGGGATTATTCGCGGTTACGTCAAGCTTCGCGAATGGCAGAGGCTGGAAAGCTTCGCGGCGATGAAGGGATTCGCAAGGGAGCTTCGCGGCGATGAAGGGCTTTGCGAGGGAGCTCCGCGGCGAAGGTGTGAAGTAATTGATGGTATGCTCTGTGATTACGATGAGCTCCGCAAATGGAAAGTTTCCGTAGAGCTTCGCGATTTTGAGAGAATTCCGGCGGGAACTTCAGAGCTTCGCGATTTGAGCTGACGTGGAATTGACATCACGTGGAAAGTTCGAGGGTCGGTGGAATTGCCTATAAATATAGGTCGACCACCTCGAGAGAAGGATAGAGAGCTCTCAACGAAAATCCATTGCTCTCGGTTCGCAAAGGTCACTTGCGAAGGCAGTGTGCTTCGCGAAAGAGGAGCTTCACGGAGGCTATTCTAGCTCCGCGAAAGTCATGCACCCCGCGTTGGATCAGGGATCTTCGCGAAGAGGCAGGAGCTCCATGACAGCCAAGCATTGCGAAGGCTGGAGCATCACGAGAGTGCTTTGTGATTGAGCTTTGCGAAAAGGCAGGGACTCCGCGAAGGCTTGTTTGAGCTTTGCAAAATTGGGAGCCTTGCGAAGTAGGGTACTTTGTGAAGGCCTTTTCCAAAGGTTGTTTTCCCAGTGGACAGGGGAAAAAGGGGTATTCATTAGTGGATGAAATTTGGACTTCAACAGAGAATAATTTATTGAGAAATCACACAAGTGATTGTGATTCAGGCAAACGAAGACAAGGGGATCTAGTGCATTCAGTCATTGCACTAAAGTAAAAGGTTGAATACAAAAGAGCATCAACTCAGGACTCTGATGCAAGAAAAGTCTCATGCTGAACAGGAGACAAATACTTCAATTCAAATCTATTGAAGAGACCTTCACGTCTATAAACTGTGTGAGACTTCACCAACGACAGTGAGACAGGGGGAGTCAACGGGAGTGACCCGAGGGAAGCAGTGAGATATCCTTGAACATTTGTAAAGGCAGTGAGCCTGGGACAAAGTGATTGTACCCGAACATTTGTAATCTATAGCTAGTGAAGCATAGTTGATTTTGGTATGACCGGAAACCTGTCAGTGTATACTCCTTGGACGTAGCCCTTAGTGGTGAACCAAGTAAAAATAGTTGTGTCATCTCTCGGCATGTGAATGTTTCATTGATGATCATATCCATCATACAGGTTTAAGTAGTTCCTACCAACATGGGAACAAGATCCACAACTTTAAGAAGAAAAAGTTGACACACTAATTAACCCCTCCCCTCTCAGGGTGTCCCGGGGTCCTACAAGTGGTATCAGAGGGGGGTTGACGTATGTTGGATATTCTCCAGTAATTCTATTGAGAAGAGGATTTTAGTTTCTTTCCTAAAGTCAAAAACGAAGAGCAGTCTTGATAATGACGCTGTCATTTCTGAGAAGAAGTCTACATCTAGAAAGACCATGACAAACAGGGAAAAGAAAGAGAAGAAGTAGATGAAGAAGTCCCTCATATCCAAATAAGATTCAGTGTCTTGTTCTCCATGCCATTCCAATAATGAAGAAACATCAGGCTTGGAAAGTATCAAGCAGGTGGCTCAAGAGTCTTCCAAAAGAAAGGATGACACCCTTAATTCATGCTTTCAGGAAAAACTCAAAACATATCTGCATGATATTCCTGATGAAAGGTTTTCTATTATTTGTACCCTATTCTAATCTATGCAGGTTGAGATCACTCGACTAGAAAGAGAAGCTGGAAATATGAAAAAGGGGTTGGAAATGAAAGTTCTGGAAAGTATGAAGCTCACCAAACAGGTTAAAGTCTTTGAAGAAAACGAGGCAGTTAATAAGACTCTAAAAGAAAAGATCCATGCACTTGAAGCTGAGCTGAATAAGAGCAATGAAGTCAAGAGTTTTTGTTTGGAAGAAACTTCCATGAAATTCAGAGAAATTGACTCTTTGCTACAAAACAAAGTTAAGATGCATGAGGATGAGGTTGAAATATTGAAGAAGACTTGTGAAGAGAAGATGATCATGATTGCATATCAGAAGATCATCCTCAATAATGAAAGTCAAAAATTGGAATCCCAATTGACAAATCTTGAGAAGACACATATTGAGGCTCCACAAAAGAATGAAACAGGAGATGATGGTACTCAATATTCATTGGAGGCTACTAAAGCTGAAGAACCTCCTACATGTGACAAGAAGATTATGAAAACTCTTGAGTGTCCACCTTAAGAATCAGTCGTTGCTGGTACTCAATGATCACTGGAGGATTATATTGTCAAAAGACCTCCAACATGTGATAAGAATATCATGACTTCACTCATTGATCTATCACAAGCAACTGAGAAAGTGAAGGTACCATCCAAACCATCTTATAATCATGTTTCTAAATATGTTCCTACAATCAGTGCAGGTTGGAAGAAAAGTTCTAAGCAAGTATCGATGAGGAAAGGTGAGTGGAATAAACCTAACACCATGACTAGGGTAGATGAGAAGAAAAAGGAGGAAGTTGGTTCCTCAAACAGAGCAAAAAAGATTAAGAAGATGGCCCAACAACCTCATACAGAAGTTACAAAGAAGAAAAGATTTGTGGGCCAATGTTGGTGCTACAACATTTTGGGCACTATGCACTGGATTGTTTTTACAATCCCTTACATGGAAAAGCACAGGGAAAGACTATATCAAAGGGAAGGAATCCAGAGAATAAGAAGCAACATCCGCATATCCAAAAGCATCTTTTCACTGCAAAAAGATTTGGAATTCTTGATGACATCTGTGATGTATGAAACGGCAGAGGTCACATGGAAAGTACATGCCCACATCAATATGCTTTCACTGTTGATAAGAAAAGAATACCTCTGATGCCGGAAAAAAATGAAGCAGCTACCTTGGGAAGAAATCAGAAGAATGTTGTGAACACACAATTTCTCAGGAAGATCTCAAGAAGGGAAGCTGAGAAGACCCAGGATTTTAGATCCATTAAATTGAAGGGTCATTAATCCAAAAGAAGAACTAAGTGGGATGAAACACAGATGAACCCATGTGGAAGATCCAAAATAGCTACAATAGTTCCAAATGACATATTGGTCATCTGGCCAGAAGATTTGAAAAGAATGATGAATCTTGGAGATGAAAAGGCCAAGGCTACTGACAAAGGAAAAAAGATAAATTTCACGTGATGAAGACAGAGTTCATGAGAGATTACAAACCAAGAGAATCACATGTGTCAAAGAAGTTCTATGTGAGAGATGCAAGAAAGATGGTCACATTGAAAAAGGTTACCTAACCTTAATACCAGAGCAAGAAGCAGTCCTTAAGAGGAGTAAGAATGTATCATTCGTGATGGATGTTAAGAAGAATAATTCTTCACACAAAGCAGAAGAGAATGTGAAAAGCAGCATGCCACAACAACACATATCAGAACATATGTTGAAATGTTCAGGCATAAATACTAGAGTTAACAGAGGAACTTGGTTGAGAAAAACACCTCAACCATGTGGCTCAGATTGACGAAGAAAGGAGGGACCACCTTATTCCCTTAATCATTTGTGTTTTGTATTTGTTCTAATAATGCAGGTAATTGAAGGTGAATCTTTCTCTCAGGGGGAGAACCTGAGAAGTACTGAATGCTGTCAACTCTTGATAGCTAAGATGAAGTAGTTTCCATCCTTGGATGGTTATTCAATGTATATTCAATGATTAAGATGATAAAGGATCACTCTTGATGAAGATGATGAGGAGTGTTTCCCCTAAGGGGGAGAAAAATGAAGAAGCTTCCAAAATCACTGTTTCAATCAATATCAACTCCAGTTGGACTCAAATGCAGTTACTCTGTGAATTTCTTGAAGAACATGCCAATAGAGGAGGTATTCCATTTCTCAATCTCTATCCCTTGGTTACTAAGATCAAATATCATTCTACAAAGGGGGATTAACTGAATTGATCAGTGACATAAGAATAGTGGATGTTCCCCAAGGTCACTTATCCTACCGATTGCACTTGAATGTTTTTGATCTGTTTGCTGATGTGAGTGCAGGAGTTTCAGGTTGATTATTCCCTATCACATTTGATTTTTCTTCTACCTGAAATAAAAGTGGTAAACCCTTGAAGACAAAATACATGAGTTCTCATCTCATGTTGGTATCATGATCTATGAATAATGGTCAGCCATGTTGACTTAATCAAATCCTCTAGTTTTCTACATCGAGCATTGCTCAAGTAGACTTAGAGTGAAATGATTAATGAAACATTTCTTGAGTATGGATTGATACCCTACCTACATTATGCTTTTTATTTCTTGTCAATAAGGGGTAGAGAAAGTGAAATGAACGTTTGAAAATAAAAGTTGATTGAAGAGAAGATTCTCATTTTGACATTGACAAATTCATTTCAGAAGATGTATAAGGTATTGACAACAAAATACAAAGGGGGATATTGTTGGAACCACTTTGTGTATAAGTTTGTATTTGTTGTCAATAGTTGTCAATGAAGATCAAAATGAAGTAGATCAAGAAGTACTCCAATGAAATGGAGGAATGGAAGATCAAAATGAAGGAGATCATGAAGTACTCCGATGAAGTAGAGGAATGGTGATTCAGACGATTTTTGTATTGATCGTAAGTTCAAAGAACAAGTGTCAAAGGTGATACATTGTTTACACCAATGAAAAATGTGAGGTGTAATCCATATGAGGATGATTAAAGAAGAATGATGTTTTTGGATGAAGACCATGAAATTCCTCCTAATTGCATGAGAACCACGGGCTTTGATGAAGACCATGCAATTCTTCATTATTGCTTGAGAACCATGGGTTTTGATGAAGACCATGCAATTACTCATGATTGCATGAGAACCATGGAAGAGACTTCTTGAAGAATTGAATCACATGGTTTGCATGAAGTAGATCATGACGGTTGATGAAGAAGACAATGTGCCAATGATTGGAATTCTAAGAAGGTCGTGCAATGATTGGAAGTCTGCGATAGCCATCCACATCACATTGTCATAGAAGATGATGATGTTATAGATATGACTTCAAAGAATACATATCACAATAGTGGATTTTGTGATAAAAGAAGAAGAGTTGCTGAAGGATACATATCACCAAGAAGAAGTGTTATTGAGGTAATCGTGCTTGTTGACAAAGCAAACAGACGACATACAAATTTTTCGACAAAGGAGATTCCATGGTGGTATGTCGAGTTTGAGGACTGTGGATAACGATCCATGTTTTATTCACGGAACATCAACAAAGGAATGGATGATATGGAGGTGGACAAAAAGAGCAGATACAAGGTGGCGCCGTTTTCCAGTGTTTGCCAAATTTTTGGTGTCCAAAATTTGGAGGTTGGTGAGCATCGTGAAAAGTGGATTTCCATGAAGATCATAATTTAATATGGAAAAGGCATGAGTTTCGCGAAGATGGGATGCATGGATTGGATTTCGCGAAGACCAGAAGAATGGAGGCGGTGATTCTTCACGATTACGTCAAGCTTTGCGAACGGCAAAGGCTGGAAAGCTTCGTGGCGATGAACTGCTTTGCAATGGAGCTTCGTGGCGATGAAGGGCTTTGCGAGGGGGCTTCGCGGAGAAGGTGCGAAGTAATTGACGGGATGATCCACGATTACGACAAGCTACGAAAATGGAAAATTTCCGTAGTGCTTCATGATTTTGAGAGAATTCCGGTGGGAACATCAGAGCTTCGCGATTTGAGCTGACATGGAATTGACTTCGCGCGGAAAGTTCGAGGGTCGGTGGAATTGCCTATAAATACAGGTCGACCCCCTCGAGAGAAGGAGAGAGAGCCCTCAACGAAAATACTTTTCTCTCGGTTCGCAAAGGTCACTTGCGAAGGCTCTCTGCGAAAGTCGTGCGCCCCGCGTTGGCTCAGTGAGCTTCGCAAAGAGGCAGGAGCTCCGCGATAGCCAAGCATTGCGAAGGCTGGAGCATCGCGAGAGTGCTTCACGATTGAGCTTCGCGAAAAGGCAGGGACTCTGTGAAGGCTTGTTTGGGCTTTGCAAAATTGGGAGCCTTGCGAAGTAGGGTACTTTGTGAAGGCCCTTTCCAAAGGTTGTTCGGCCAGTGGATAGGGGAAAAAGGGGTATTCATCAGTGGATGAAATTTGGACTTCAACAGAGAATCATTTATTGAGAAATCACACAAGTGATTGTGATTCAAGAAAACGAAGACAAAGGGATCTAGTGAATTCAGTCATTGCACTAAAGTAAAAGGTTGAATACAAAAGAGCATCAACTCAGGACTCTGATGCAAGAAAAGTATCATGCTGAACAAGAGACAAAGACTTCAATGATAATCTATTGAAGAGACCTTCACGTCTATAAACTGAGTGAGACTTCACCAATGGCAGTGAGCCAGAGGGAGTCAACGGGAGTGACCCGAGGGAAGTAATGAGCTATCCCTGAACCTTTGTAAAGGAAGTGAGCCAGGGACAGAGTGACTGTACCCGAACATTTGTAATCTACAGCTAGTGAAGCATAGTGGATTTTGGTACGACCGACAACCTGTCAGCGTATGCTCCTTGGACGTAGCCCTTAGTGGTGAACCAAGTAAAAATAGTTGTGTCATCTCTCAGAATGTGAATGTTTCATTGATGATCATATCCATCTTACAGGTTTAAGTAGTTCCTACCAACATGGGAACAAGATCCACAACTTTAAGAAGAAAAAGTTGACACCCTGATTCACCCCTCCCCTCTCAGGGTGTCCCGGGGTCCTACATATACATTGAAATGGATGTATTTTTCTCATATTAAATGTAAATTTAAATGGATTTATTATTCTATTTAATTTTACCAATATCATTTCCTTTTTAAAATAGATTTACCAAAACCATAATAAAACTCCAAATTTTTGGGCGGAAAACCCAACGTAATGTTTTGTTAAAGTAAAAGTGTGTATATTTTCCCATTAATTACATCTTTTTCTAGATATTGGAAAGTGGATGAAGCTATGTCATAGATGAAACTAGTGGTAATAGCCTGAAAAAGTATTGGTTTAATTTAAAATCGATATTTACTCAATACTCAATTAGTAGTCCTAAGACAACAAACATAGAAAGAAACTCCTAGGGGATATTCTTTGGTAATTTTCATGAACTTATAAACCATAATAAATAATTTTTTTACCATTTATATGATCTCTAATAATTGAATACTATTGAAATTATGTAATGTATTCCATTGATAACTCAACACTCTGAATGTACCCTTTGGAACTACCTTATCTTTATTTCTTTGATAAGGGTAGTCTCCTTTGCATAATGAATGTTCATATGGTTGGATATTAACCCAGTGAGCCACATTATTACATTGAAAAGATAAATATTGATAATATATATATATATATATACTTTTTTATATGGATAACTATTTTTTACTGAAACATGATTGTGGATGAGGTTCCTTAGGTAATATTAAGATATGTATTGTTTAACCAACCACCTTCTTCCTCTAGATGCATTATGATCATGTTATCCCTTTTATTAACATGGGGAAAAATATTTGTTTTATGTATGTTGTTATTTCTATAAATATTTTTATGAAGGTAAGTTGGTTACGCATGGTATTTTTATTAATATATTTTATGTTGTTAATTTATTTCACTTAAATAAGTGATAGGTGGGGTTTGAGATTATATAGCACCTTGAAGCATTTTTTGGTCTCATGGGACAAAAGGTTTGGTTATTTTTTCTATGCCTAACCAGTGAAATTATGATTTCTTATCTATAGTGTAATGAACATGAATTATATCAATGTAAATTACATTCTTATAATTTATTTCATATAGTATAAACCACATAAAATCACATTGGAAACACAGTACAAACTTTATAAATGAAGAATGAATTAAATAAGAAGTAGTTATAGAAGTAAAGGAACCTATACTGATGAAACATTAACTTTCCCATTGGAATATTAATATGAACCTTATGAATAGTAAACCATAGAACTGAATAGTAACCTCGCCAATGAAAGTATAAATAAACTTTACTTATATTATAAGTGAAAATATGATATTATTATATCATAGTATAATTATAGTGACCCAACCTTTTCTTACTTTACTATTACATCATTTTAAAGATTAAAAACATAATAGTATTACACATATAGGATTAAAAGGTTTTGTGTCTTGAGAAAACTAGGACCATACATAATAATTAAAACATCAAGCATAAACATTTATTTAATTCCTTATTCTCAAGCTTCTTATTGGCACTTTACCTCTCCTTAGTACATGTAGTCACCTGAGGATATACACCAAAAGGGTTGAGATAAAATACCAGTAAGAGGATAGATAAGAACTATGTATCATGGGGTGATCATAATCATAACATAGGAAAAAGATCATGAACCTGAGAGGAATCAATAATAAATTACTTGAAATGTGGCAATGCATAAAAATGAAACATCATGTCTTAGTGGTAAACTAACACACATACTTGTGAACAAATCTAGCATCCTGTTAATAAATAATTTCACTTAAACTCATGATATTAATCACTTTACCCAATTCATTGGAGTGTTGTATAATTCAGGGTGCACCCGTCACATTGAAACATTCATATTGTGCTATATAATTATGGGTGCACCCGTCACATCATAACATTATAATTATCATGAAAGCCACAATGAACATATATAAAAAATAAACATAACAAAACGATGGAATGAAATGGATTTAATATCATAAAAACACATTCACAATCTTTTGGTTCCCAAAATAAAGTGGGAATAACATACTTGATACGATAACCATCATCCTTGAGTGAGAGGTAAAAGGTGTGTTTTTGAAAGATGGGTTCTTTATGAAAACATTTTTTTGCAAAAAACATCAGTAGAAAACATTTATATCCCATAAAAAGGTAATATAATGATTAATAAATGATTTTTAAGGAGTGACCATATAAAAAATTGAGTGAAAGAGGGAGAACCCGAAGAAAGAAAGTTGGGTTTGAGATTTTCCCCTTACCTTGTATCTGAATGATTTCTTTGATTTAATGTCCTATATAACTACATTAGATTCATTAATTAACAATTCCATAACCCTTTTTCACGAATATGGCTCATTATGGTTTCATTAATTTGTTTTATGGTCATTTTAATGAGATATAGGGTTTAAAAACATTGTTTGGGAATGTTTATTTTCATGGTTTCTTGAACGGTTCACTTGTATTCATAAATAGAAGTTTGTGTAGAACATGGGTAAACATACAGAACAGATAATTCATGTTATTAATGACATTCCATAATTTTAACCAATATTATAATGAATTATATTATATATCATGTGAATGAATCATCAGATGAGAATTAAATGACGATTGTTAGGTTTAATTTGGGCGGTTTTTCAACCACAACGAACATGTTTTGTTTAATCATTTAGTAATATGTACCTAAGTTAGTTCCAGATCATGAAGTTGGATATAATACATATAATATAATCTGGTTCAACTATAAAAATGGTTTCATGACCAGATCTTAAAGCTGTAAAAAAATTGAAAACATGTCTTTCTTGAAGGTGATAAATTGACACCTCACGAACAACCTTCTCTTTTAGAAAATAAAAATAAGAGGAGAAAGGGGTTGGATGATATAATATCCCATTAGTATCATAAAATTATATTATATGTATAATACTAGAGTTACCATACCATTTGTATGAAAATAGGTGGGGAGATATTAGGAAATGAACATGAAATTGAAAGGAATTTAAAGGAAAAGAGAGAGAGAGGAATTACCTCTTGAATCCTCCTATGAAGATCCTCCTTAAAGAAGCTAGGATTGGTCTTTTGATGAGAACAGAAGCTCTTGAACATGGGTTAGGGGATAGGGAAGATGTTTGAGAAGAGTTTAGACAAGGCTTGAAGCTTGAGAGGTGTGAAGAAATAAGAGTGTGAATGGTGGTATTTATAGTGGAGGGGAGAGGGTCTTCCTAAATATTTAATTCATTAGTTTATTAATATCCCTTAAAACAAGAAATAGTGAATCTTCCATGACCAAGAATAGTAAATATGGAATGTGGGTTCCAGATTTGGGTGCTTACATCACTTGTGATGCTAGGAATAGTGGGTTTAAATTATAATGTATTTATACAGTAAATTAATGTATTTTACTATTCACCAAAAATTCAAGTATTTCAGAAAAATCCCAAAAATTCACCTTAACCATTTTTCAATGTGTAGAATCAAAAAATGAATTCCATTTTTCAAAAATAATTTTTTAAATATGATTGATTTAATTTTTAAATAAAATCATAATTAATTATAAAAAAACAGTTTTAAAACATTCATTTACTTATTCTAAAAAGTTGGTACATCATACTTTCACTTGAATATTATTTTTATACTATCATAGGTAAGGTCACTATTCATTGATATATATGATTATTCATAAGGGTATGTTACTATTCATAGTTTTAGGTTACTATTCACCAAATAATTATGTTTTTCTTATCGGACTCTAAAAAACATCCTGATTGGAACTGTGTATGTCAGATTTTCAAAATTCCAAACACAAAAGTGACAAACTTATGTTTAAAGGTCACATAGAACTAAGTAGATCATTATGTTGTGATTTCATGTGATTATATGAAATATTTATAAGAATTTAATTTCCATTTATAAAACATTGGGTCGTTACATTCTTCCCCCCTTATGAAATTTCACCATCAAAATTTTACATTACAAAAACAGTTGAGGGTACTTCTCCTTCGTCGCCTCCTTCAGTTCCCAAGTTTCTTCTTCAAAATTATTGTTCCTCCCCAACACTTTGACAAGATGGGTTATCTTATTGCGTAGAACCTTATCTCTTTAGTCCATAATCTTCCCTGGTTGCTCCTCATAGGAGATATCGTCTTCCAACTATACAACCTCTGAGTTCATTACATGTGTGGTATCTGGTATGTACTTCCTCAAGAGTGATACGTGAAATACATCATGAAATTGAGCCATATTTTGGGGAAGTGAAAGCTGATAGGCCACAGCTCCTATGCAGTCAAGGATCTCAAATGGGCCAATTTACCTTGGGCTTAGCTTCCCTTTCTTTCCAAACCACATGACTCTCTTCCATGGTGATATTTGAAGGAAGACTTTATCTCCAATATTGAACTCCAAGTACCGTCGACGGTTGTCAGCGTAGCTCTTTGGCTGACTCTGAGCATCTTTGATGTGTTTCTGGATGACTTGAACCTTCTCTATCATCTCTTGCACAAGATCAGGTCCAAGTAGCTTTCTATTTCCAACTTCATCCCAATAGGTTGCAGTTATACATCTCTTTCCATACAAAGCTTCACACAGAGCCATCTGAATACTCAAGTGGAAGCTATTGTTGTATGAGAACTCAACCAATGGGAGATGTTGATCTCATCCACCTTTGAATTCTAGAGAGACGGATCATGGTATATCTTTAAGCATCCGAATAGTACTTTCATATTGGACATCAGTTTGGGGTGATAGGTTGTGCTAAAATTTAATCCAATACTCAAAGCATGTTGAAGACTCCTCCATAATTTAGATATGAACCTTGGATCACGATCAGATACAATCGAGAGTGGAACACCAAGAAGTCTCACCACTTCCTTCACATATATCTTTTCAAGTTTTTCAATCGATAGGTCTTCCCAAATAGAGATAAAATGGGAAGTCTTGGTGAGTCGGTCAACCACAACCCATATTGCATTATTTCCCTTCAAAGTATTTGGGAGACCCATGACAAAGTCCATAGTGACATTCTCCCATTTCTAAATGGGATAGGCAATAGTTGCATAATCCCTTTGGATTTTTGTCACTCTGATCTAACTTGTGACATACCAAGAACATTAATATATATTATACAATCTTCTACTTCATGTTATCCCACCAGAAGTGTTCTTGGAGATAAAGGTACATCTTGGTACTCCCAGGATGGATAGAGAATGTTGATCTGTGAGAATTTTCCAATAGCTTCTTCTTTATCCCAGGTAATGAAGGCACATAAAGTTGTGTTCCAAACCAAATCACACAATCATTTTCAATATGTAACTCCTGCAGATTCCCTTCCTTTACTACATTCACCCTCTTTTGTAACTCCACGTCATCCCTTTGTGCTTCCTTAATCTTCTCTTAGATGGATGGTTGCTCAATCATTTGGGAAAGGGAGGATTTATCCGCTTCCCTTAAGATTTATAGATCCATCCTTTACAAATCCAAGAAGATTGTGTCTTTCTAAATTTGTAACATGGATAGAGTAGCAGGTTCTTTTCTACTTAGAGAATCGGCTACCTTGTTCACCTTTCCATGATGATAGTGAATAGTGAAATCGTAATCCTTGATTAGCTCTAAACATCTCCTTTGATGCATTTTGATCTCTTTTTGTGTGAATATATCCTTTAGGCTCTAATAGTCGTTGTATATGTCACACTTCTCACCATAAAGGTAGTGCCGCCTTATTTTTAAGGCAAAAATCACAGATGCAAGCTCTAGATCACGTTTCAGGTAGTTCTTCTCATGAATCTTCAACATTCATGAGGCATAGTCTATCACGTTATCATTTTTAGGAGTACGCAACCCAATCCTTTCATTGAACCATCATTTTATATCAAAAAACATTCACCACTCTTCGGTAATGTGAGTACAGGTGAAGTGATCAGCCATATTTTTATCTCTTACAAGCTTCCCTCACATTCTTCCATCCATACATACTTTACCCCTTTCCTTGTTAACTTAGTTATAGGGATTGATAATAGTGAGAAATTTCTCACAAAACATCAGTTTTACCCCACAAATCCGATAAAACTATGGATCTCTGTGAAAATAGAGGTCCTAGACCATTCCTCAATCACCTTGTTTTTAAGGGTCTATAGAAATTCCCTCACTTGTGATCACATGTCCCAATAATGTTACTTTCTTTATCCAAAAGTCACACTTTCTAAACATGGCGTACAACTTCTCCTTTCTCAATTTCGCCAACACAAGTCCTAGATTTTCTTCATGTTCCTCCTTTCTCTTGGATTAGATGAGAATATATTTAACAAACAATACCAAAAAAAAATTAGGTAATGTCTAAAGACTCTATTCATCAAATCCATGAAGATTTTAGGGGAATTAGTAAGTTCTAAGGGCATCAATAGAAACTCATAGTTCCCAAACCTTGTATGGAAGGAAGTCTTCTGAATATATTCCTTCTTCGCCTTTAACTGATGATATCCAGAACAAATATCCACCTTTGAGAAGTATTTATATACTCTTGACTGATCAAACAAGTCATAAATCCTTGTAAGAGGATACTTGTTCTTTATGGTGATCTTTTTGAGTTCCAGATAATCGATACACAACCGCATTTTTTCATCCTTCTTATTCACAAAGAGTACTGTCACACCCCAAGGTGATGCATAAGGGCGTATGAACCCTTTTTTCAGATACTCTTGCTACTACTTCTTTAACTCTTCTAGTTCGATAGGAGCCATCCTATAAGGACACTTTGAGATAGAAGTATCTTTGGGTATCAGGTCTATTGATAATTATACCTCACAATCTGGGGGAACTCTGGGTAACTCTTCAGGAAATACATCACTAAATTCACTCATGATGGGAATTCCCATAAGGTTGGTACTATTCTTTGACTCAACCATTTGGGAGAGGTATTCTTCTTCATAGGGAATCAACACCCACACCATTGAAGGATTTTTCAAATGAGATTCATGATCTTCCTGGAATTTATAGAAAAGAATGGGATGGTTCAAAATATGAAAAGATATTTCCTTTTCCTGATAGTTGATATGTGATTTATATAACGAGATCCAATTCATTCCCATTATAGCATCGAATTCCATCAAGGGGATTATTATGAGATTTTATTGAAGTATCTTCCCATATATGCCTAGAGGATAAGATTCAAACAATTGGGTTGCAATGATTTCACCACTTGGTGTTTTTATAGATATCTCTACTTCAAGGTTTTAGGGCTTAGATTCTATAGTTTTAGAAAACATTCAAGATATAACGGAATGAGTAGAACCAAAATCAAATAATAATTTTTCCATTCTTGATTGAATATTATGTTTACCTTGTATGACTTCATTATCTTGCTCCACTTCCACAATAGTGATGTAATAAGCCTTCCCTTGTTCCCTTGGCTTTGGTGGCTGCTTATGCTGATTACCCTTAAGAACATGAGGTTTAGTGCACTATCTTGCATAGTTCCCTTGCTCCCTAAAGTTGTATCATTGAACCATGGGTGGTTATATCCTTTATTCCACCACATTATCCTTTATTTTAATGACTTTTAGATACTCTTGATAATGGTTCCCTTCTTTCCCAGACTTTAAGCACTTCCTCATCCCTTTGAGTTAGTTCCCATGGTGCAACTTCCCACATTTTTTACATGTGGGTCGTTAAGTTTTCTTCCAACCTTTTTCATTAGATCCACTATCTTGAAACTCCATATTTCATTTCTTATCACTATATCCATGGGACCATTCTCCAAACACCATCTCCACTTTGATATCACATCAAAATACTTCTTCATAACTCCCAAAGTCTCTAATTACAAGAACCTTTCTAAGGTGTGGTTTTAATCCCCTAAATAATCTATCAATTTTGCTATCGTTGTAGATAAAAAACCACAAAGCGTACCTTGAAAGCCTTTTGAAATTCACTTCATAGGTTGTGATTGATACTCTTTCTTTTTTCTTGAGATCTATGAATTCTCTCTCCATCTTTATGCGAAGAGTTCTTGGGAAATACTTATTATGAAACATTATCTTAAAGTCTTTCCATTCCATCTCTTAGATTTCATCCCTTACCTTAGTGTTCTAAATCAAATCCCACCATTGATCAGAATCTCAATCTAAATGATAAATGGTTACTATCAACTTTTCCATCTCAGAATAGTGAAGAACAGAAAATATCTTCTCCATGGAGTTGACCCACTTCTCTGCAACTACTGGATCAGAAGATCCTCTAAACATCGATGGTTGTTTCCTCATAAAACACTTGATATCCAGTTTCTCCCTATTTGGTGAAGAAGGATTTTCATCATTATTATGGTTATTGTTCATAACCTGAGATATTTTTGTAATCATTGCCACGATTTTTTGAACTCCACCCCCAAACCCTTGGGGATGTCATTCGGGCAATCGTTTCGTTGGCCCTCGCGTGAGTTGTTGGCCTGGTTTCTCAAGGTTCCCACCATTTTCTAAAATAGAAAAGGTTATAAAAAAACAAATTTCAACAATTCATGAATAACTTATTCATTTATACAATTTACACTAAAAGTATAACATATGGGATCCCTATGTAAATATTCTTGTGTGCATATTTGTACTTAGTCTCATGCTAGAGGTTTTCTCTAGGGTTCACTAATACTAATCCCCAAATTAACTCAATCATTCCTCTGATACCAACTATAGTGACCCAAGCTTTTCTTACATTACTATTAACTCATTTTAAAGATAAACAACATAATAGTATTAAACATAGAGGATCCAAAGTTTTAGTTTCTTGGTAAAACTAGGACCAAAATAACAATTACATCATCAATCATAAACATTTATTTAATTCCTTCTTCTCTAGATTCTTATTGGAACTTGACCTCTCTTTAGTACATGTTGTCACCTAAGGATATACACCAAAAGGGGCGAGCTAAAATCCCAGTAAGAGGATTGATAATAACTATATAGAATGGGGTTAGAATAATCATAACATAGGAAAAATATCATGTACATGATAGAAATCATTAATAAAAGACTTGAAATGTGGCAATGCATAAAAAATGAAACATCATGTCTTAGTGGTTAAATACAACACATACTTGTGAAAAAATCTAGAATCTTGTACACACATCATTTAACTTAAACTCATGAGATTCATCATTTTACCCAATGAATTAGACCACTGTATAATTCTGGGTGCACCTGTCACATTGAAACATTTGTATTGCACTATATAATTCTGAGCACACATGTCACATCATAACATTACCATTATCATGCATGCCAAAATAAACATATATCAAAAACGAACATAACCAACCCATGGAAAGGAATTTGTTTCATCACATAAGAACACATTCATAAACATTGGGTTCCCAAAATAAAGTGGGAATAACATACTTCATACGATAACTACCAACCTTGAGTGAGAGGTAAAATGTGGGTTTTTAAAAGAAGAGTTCTTTTGGAAAAACATTTGTTGACTTAAACTTACGTAGAAAACATTTATATCCCATAAAATTTAAGATAATGAAGAAAAAATTATTTTTATGGAGTGAGCATACCAAAAATGGAGTGAGAGAGGGAGAACCCGAAGAAAGAAAGTTGGGTTCAAGATTTTCCTCTTACATCTGAACACTTTATTCACTTTAATGTCCTATATAACCACATTAGATTCATTAATTAACAATTCTATAAACTTTTTTACATAAATATGGTTCATTATGTTTTTATTAAGTTATTTTATGGGCCTTTTAATGAGTTGTAGGGTTTAAAAACATTGTTCGGGAATGTTTATTTTTATGGTTTCTTGAACGGTTCACTTGTATTCATATATGGAATTTCGTGTAGAACATGGGTAAACATACAGAACTAATATTTCATGTTATTAATTATATTCCATAAGTTTAAATGATCTTATATTGAATTATATTATATACCATGTGTATTAATCCTTAGATGATAATTAAATGATGATTGTTTGGGTTAATTTGGGTGGTTTTTCGACCACAACGAACTTGTTTTGTTCAATCATTTAGTAAAATGTGCCTAAGTTAGTTACAGAATAAAAAATAGGATATAATACATATAATATAATCTGTTTCAACCATAAAAATTTTCTCATGACTATATCTGAAATCTGTAAAGGAAATTAAAAACATGTCGTTCTTGAAGGTGATAAATTAACACCTCACGGACAACATTCTCTTTTATAAAATAAAAAGAAGAGGATAAGGGGGTTTGATGATATAATATCCCATTAGTATCATAAAATTACATTATATAAATAATAATAGAGTTAAAATACCCTGTGGATGAAAATATATGGTAGGAGATTAAGAAATCAACTTGAAATTGAAAGAAATTTAAAGGAAAGAGAGAGAGAGAGTTATTACATCTTGAATCCTCCTCTTGCGATCCTCCTTATAGAAGCTAGGATTGGTCTTTTGATGAGACAAGAAGCTCTTGAAAGTGGGGGAGGGTATAGGTAATATGTTCTTTCAGATTTTAGATATGTCTTGAAGCTTGAGAGGTGTGAGGAAATGAGGGTGTGAAGGGTGGTATTTATAGTGGAGGGGAGAGGGTTTTCCTTAATATTTAATTCATTAGTTTATTAATTTCCTCTAAGAAAAGAAATAGAAAGTCTTTCATGACCAAGAATATTAAATAGGTCATGTGAGTTCTATATTTGGGTTCTTACATCACTTGTGATGTCTGGAATAGTGGGTTTAAATTATAATGTTTTTATACGGTAAATTAATGTATTTTAATATTCACCAAAAATTCAAGTATTTCAGAAAAATCCCAAAAATTCACCCACCCATTTTTCGGTATCTAGAATCCAAAAATGAAGTCCATTTTTAAAAAATAATTTTATAAATATGATTAATTTAATTTTTAATTAAAATCATAATTTATTATAAAAAATAGTCATAAAACATTCATTTACTTATTCTAAAAAGTAGGTACATCATACTTTCACTTGAATATTATTTTTATAATATCATAGGTAAGGTTACTATTCATTATGGTATATCACTATTAATAAGGGTATGTTACTATTCATAGGGGTAGGTTTCTATTCACCAAAAAAAATAAATTTTTCTTATCGGACTCCAAATGAATTACTGATCACAACTGTGTATGTCATATTTTCAAAATTCTAAACACTGAAGTGATAAACTTATGTTTAAAGGTCACATAGAACATATTTGTTCATTATGTTGCGATTTCATGTGATTATATGAAATATTTATAAGAAATTAATTTACATTTATAAGATATTGGGTCGTTACAATAAGTAAATAAATATTTTAAAAATTATTAATTATGTGTTCATATTTCTTTAAGTAATAAATATTTAATTACAATTTTATAATTAATTTAATATTTTATAATAAAATTTATTTTCATAAAATTTATTATTAAATTAATAATATTATTTCATGTGATTATAAGAGAATTTTATGAGACCTTGATTAACTTTTCAAAGTGTTATAAAATCTGTTATAATTTTAAAATTGGTATTTTCAAAGTAAATGATTAATTTAATTAAAAGTTAAATTTATCATATTTAGAAAAAAAATCATAAAATATATATAATTTTTCAATTCTACACATTGAAAAAAATTAGGGTTATTTTTTTAAAATTTTCTAATTTTATTGAATTTTTAGTGAATAGTAAAATACGATGATTTACGATAAATGCTAAATACATGAATTATGGAGTCAAAGACGATGTATGGATTATGTGATCCCCAAATATAGAACTATACATAATTTCTTAACATATTTAGGGATAATTCTCAAACTATTCTTAGTCTTGAGTCATAATAATAATGTAGTGAATTAAATAATGAGAAAACACCCCTCTCCTCCACTATAAATACCACCCCTCGCCACCTCATCTCCTCACACCTTCCAATATTTTATCTTTCTCCAAATTCTATCCAATAATATTTCCAATCCCCTCTCCCACGTCTAGGACATCTTGGTATTCTCAAAATACCAAAACCTTTTCTCTAAGAGGTTTTCCAGGAGGAGAAATTCAAGAGGTAAATTCCTCTTTCCTTTCCTTTTAATTCCTTTTAATGTTCTTTTCTTATTATCACTGCACCTCCCCTCATCCAAATGGTATGATAACTCTATAAATTTTCATACAATATAATTTTATTATGATAATTTATTAATCCATCATAAAACCCTTTATCCTCTCCCTTTTATTCTTGAAATGAAAACATTGTGCATGAGGTGTTAATTTATTGCCTTCAAGGATGATAAATTTTCATTTTCCATTAATACATGCAAGGTTGGCCATAAAAAAATTTTATGGTTAAAAATTATTTTTTATGTATTACATCCAATTTATTTTTATTGAATAATTATAAACACATAATGTTAAATATTAAAACAAAAAAAATTGTTGCGAGAAAAAACACCTGAGATAATCCAAACAATTGTCACTACCTTTTTGCCTAATGATTCGTCATTATTCCATATAACCAAATAATTTATAAGATAATTTACCCTTATGTATGTTAATTAATAACTGATATCCTCAATTCTGGATTTCTATTTCCATTTTACATGATCCACCATAATTTTATATAAGCGAACAACTCATGAAAACTAAGAAAATGAGCAATCCTAGACGATGAAATTGAACACTATAACTCATAAAAAAAGGCCATAAATGAAATTAATAAAATTTTAATAAATAAATTACATGTTAAAAAGGTCTGTAATTATTAAATAATTAATATAATTTGATTATTTAGGACATTAATATCAACTTTAGATTCATTTCAAACATATGGTAAGGGAGTTTACCCGAACCTCCATTTCTCCCTCGGGTTACTCTTTCTCCATATTTAACTCAATATAATGATTATTTATTTTTATTTAATAATTATAAATTATATTTATATGTTAAAAAATTATATATCCATATCATATCATCCATATTTTATGGGGAAATTATTTTTTAAATAAGGTTCTCTTCTCAATTTTTCTCAATAAGCAAGCCCAACTCAAGGGAACTTCCTGATTTCTTGCCCATTTTTAAGTGCACTCCATAATTTATTTTGAGAACCATTATTTTTCTAAAATCACTAGTTTTATCAGTAACTACTATCTTTGTTCATTTATGGTTTTATGAAAACACAATATTCCTTTTTTATCTTTATATGCTCTTTAATGTTTCCCTTAAACCATACTAAAAATTTTCATTTCAAAAGTTTCTTAAACACACATTTTACATGTTTCCACTTCAATTGGACATCACTTATCATGATATATGCCTATTTTACCCTCATTAATTTCCATATATGTTTTCAATTCATTATTTCATGGACTCATTTATCTTGTTCTCATTTGTTATGCCTTGTGACATGATTGTGATGCTCATTTCATTCTGTGGGTAGCCCTTATGTTTAATATTATTATGGAACACATATTCATGAACATGTTGTGATGGGTGTGAACAAATATAACTCCAATGCATTGGGTATTATTTTTCTCAAGAGACATCATGATGGGATAGGGTGTGAACATAATTCCTTTATGGGACTTTTTCTACCATGTTATATAGTCTTGGTAGTTAGCTTTGACTCATGTTTATTTCATATTATATGTTGTTTCCACATACTTATGATTCCATGATTTTTTGTTACCATGTTATATATATTATTATTCCTTATGTTCATTCATGTTCCACTCCTTTTATGCCATCATGTTATGTATTCTAACCCATATGCTATGTTTTATTCCTATGTTTATTTCCCTACTAATCTTTTTGGCTCATCCCTTTTGCTATTGAATTCCCTAAGTTATTCTATGTAGATATAAAATCTCAATGGAATTTAGGATCTCAATATGGATATTAAATAAAATATGATTTCATGATGTTTAATTATTTACTTAATCTTCCAAAGACCCTAGACTTTACGATCCTTAGTTTTTAATTTGAGGGTTAATTATTCTTAAAATCATGTGATCATATGTGTAAAATTCTAGGATAACTATATGTAGCCTTGAAGGGAAGAATTATATATTTGTAACAACCTTAATAATAATAATAATTTGTTGAATGGGTCCTTGATGGTAAAGATTAAGATTTCTGACATTATTCATTCCATAACCTTGAATTCAGTTATTATTATTCATGATATTATTTTCATTGACATGTTATCTATGTGTATTTTCCATGCTCAAGATATTGATTATATTTCATTTTTATTGATTATTAACTCTTCTATAATGTGTATTCATGTTATGATAGATTCTATTATGCATATACCCTTACTTAAACATTTAATATCTCCCTTTATTTTGTTTCCTTTACTAAGGTGAGAATATGTGAACTATAAATAAATGCAGGGATGAAATAAAAAAGAATCAAAAAATTTCAAGAAGTTTTTATGCTTGATTTTTATGATCTAAGGTTATATGGACAACATGTATGTATCTAGTCCCCAAATATTTCTAAAATATTAGTTCCTTTGTGATGTGATCCCTTCTTTATTATACTAATGTAATAATGTAACTATTGACTCTAGGTTAATGGAGTTGGGGTGTTACATAGCCAAAGTTAATGCATATGCAAAGAGATGTTTGATATAATGTGAGAAATATGTGAGAGAAGTTTGTGTGCATATTTAATACATGATGGGAGTTAATTTTTAAGATTTGAGGTAAACATTTATTAAATAAGAATATATATCATCATAATTCTCATCATGATACAGGTTCTCTGATGAAAGTGATAGAAGATATGTTTGTAGGGAAATATAACTACAATTGAAGGAGTGTAGCTAGAGGAAATTTAAGGAAGAAAGAGGAATGAAGAACTATCAGTTGTGTTCCAGGAATTACAGTAGATGTGACCACAACCAATGCATATTTAATATCTAGACATGAACATATTTTAAATATATAGAATTTTTGGAGTGAAGGATGCACGTTATTTCTATATATCATGGAGGGAAAAGAATAGGGAAGAACATGACAATAATAGGTTTTATGGAATGAATTAAATGGGATAATTTTGAGTATTCTATGAATTTTAAAATAAGATGGTATGAAAATAAAAAAAATAAGATCACGAGTATTTTGAATTACTGAAAATCTAGAAAATTCATAATATGGTATTGTTTCCTCACGGATTTCGGGGATGACCTCCTCGACGAGAGATTCAAACGTTCCGATCGGTTTCTAGCGGGTTTGTTCGTAGAACTGGAAACATCCAATGATTCCACATCCGTTTGGACCTACTTTCCAAAGGTAGGCTCTCATTAGCTTGTGGACTGATGAGGCTTAGGAATTTGCATTGGTCGAGAGGATGGGAGGTCGGAATCATCACACCTTTTTGAGGGGAATTATTGTATACTCCGGGACTCTCTTTATAGATTTAAGTTATGTTCGTGAATCCTTATTACATTACCAAGTATAAAATGTGATTTCATTTAGTTTTAACAATCAATGATTAAATATGCAAGAAATTTAGAGAATCTTTTATATGTATTCGAGGTTCTTCATCAATAGAGAATCATCTATATCTGTTTAGAGATTCTTGGTCAATGGTATCCTTCAAAACATTTATATAAAAGTCTCTTGGTCATTATGATGACCAGGCTGGTTTCAAAGCCACTCAGTGGGGCACTTGAAGTTTATCATCATTCAGAAGGACATGGATTATTTCAAAGTTGGGATCGAACCCAAAAATGGGCTACCTACGTATCCTTTGTTTTGGAAAAGGAATCAGAACCCACGTAGTTCGAGTAATGGAGTATGATGTTTATGATTGATGGCTCAAAGAAGAATGTCATAATTACTTTTACACTCAAAGCTCACGTGAGTCATGCTCGGTGTGAGAAACAAGAGGTATTGGTAAAAATTAGACAATTGTGCCATGAAAGATGCAATCATAAGCATTTGTTTGGGGCTTATGTATGTATGACTGCCCAAATAGATGAAGGTTTAGGATTTACTTTTAGAGAGAAAATCCAGGAACAGGGTCCATAATGGTATATGTTCTTTATGGAGATTTGAATACTCTAATCTTGGGGAATACTCCTAAGGAGGATGCCCAAATTAAGAGAGGATTGATAATTGGGTTTTACTCCTGAGAAGGAATCCCATATCAAATGTAATTTAGGACTGGTTAAGAGAAATTAAGGGACTTGGGGTTCACTCCTGAAGAGGATGCCCAAGATTATGACTGGGACTTGCTCCTAAAAAGGAGGCCCAGGTTAGGGTACTTGGGGCTTACTCGTGAAAAGGAAGCCCAAGATTATGACTGGGACTTGCTCCTAAAAAAGGAGGTCCAGGTTTGGGGACTTGGGGTTACTCCTGAAAAGGAAGCCCAATATTATAACTGAGTCTTATTCCTGAAAAGAAGACCCAAGTTAGGGATTAAGGTTTGGGGCTTACTCCTGAGGAGGATGCCCATTTTTGAGATTGGGGATTACTCCTGAGGAGGATGCCCAAGTTAAAGGATTTTGATTGGGGCTTACTCCTGAGGAGGATGCCCAAGTTAAAGGATTATGATTGGGGCTTACTCCTGAGGAGGATGCCCAAGTTTAAGGAATTAAGGTTTGGGGCTTACTTCTGAGGAGGATGCCCAAGTTTGGGAACTTTAAGAATTTGGGGCTTACTCCTAAAGAAGGATGCCCAGATTAAAGGATTTATAACTGGGGATTATTCCTGAAAAGGAGACCCAGGTTAAGGATTCTCTAATCTTAAAGGATGAGGTTGAATGAATGAACTCTCCATATTTAGTGACATAAAGATATTTAAATCACTAGGTTTTGAGAGATATTCCACATAATTCCTTTCAGATAAGGAATTCAAATCAAAAAATCATGCCATAAATGGATTTGAAGAGTGTCTTGAAGACTGAATCTTGAAGAGGAAAGGAGTAATGGCTTAAGAGGGGTAAAATGGGAAAGATGGGCACCCAAAAAGGTAGGGGCGCGCAAGTCTTGAATGGCGTGCAAGTCTTCCGTGGGCGCGCAAGTATTGGTCGCGCAAGTAGACTTGCGCGATTTTCAACCAGCATTAGAATACTTCAGCGACTCTTTATAAATCCCTTTAGAATCCTCTTGAGGTTCTTCCAGAAAAGGGACGCGCAAGTTATATTGAAGGAAATAAGTCGGCGCGCAAGTGTTGATAAGTTTCAACACTTAGGCCTTCCTTCTTCTCTTTAGATCTTCTGTTCTAGGTAAGAAATTACCTTAGAAGTGTTCGAGAAGCTTTGAGAAGAGACTTGGGCGTCGGGAGCTTTAATCCAAGTTTCTGGAAAAAGATCCTCTCAAATGGGGGGCCCACAGGGTCTATTTATAGGCAGAAGAAGACCCCGGGCAGTTATCAGGCGGGTACCACTTTAGGTCGCGCAAGTCACTTGCATGACCATAAGGCGTCGCGCAAGTAGACTTGCACGACCACTAGGCGGCGCGCAAGTGTACGTGCGCGACCATGAGGGAACTTGCACGACCTATGGGAAATGTTTTCCTTGTTCATCCCTTTGTCGATTTTTGATGTTTCTTCAATGGATGAATCACATTGGACTCAGATATTCCCCTTTTCCGATTTTTAGATTCTGTGACGAAAGGAGCGTCAACAAAAGTCCCCCCCCTCAGAGTTGGATACGGAGAGAAATGAGGATTTGACTCTGAGGAAATTGAATCCATCCAAAGGAAAAGGGGGCGCGCAAGACATTAGGGCACAGAGGGTAGTGCGCAAGTGTGCTGGAACTTGACTTTTATTCAGAGTTCCTTTTTCTTTTGTGGGCAGTTTAAAGTCATGAATTCCGGACATAAAGGGGCTAATGTTTAAGGTCGAAATAGCTTTGACCATAATGGATTAGAATTGACACAATTCCTTGAAAGTTTATCTGAAAACATACTACCATACTCAAGTATGAGGGAAAATATGTAAACTTTGGATTAAGAATATTTGAATCTGAGGAATGATATGAAAAAGAGCTAAAAGGCATTAGAAGAAGTAGTTTCCAAGAATGAAGTTACTATTATTTCACAAAACCCATTAGTGGGTTGAAATATGCAGGGCCACCTAAGGGCATTGGCTGCATGGTTAAATAAATAGCATCTTTCGGCTGACAAGTCTGTTATGTGGACTGTTTATGCAAGGCCACCTATGGGCACATGCTGCATAGTCAGGAAAAAGAACTCCCAGAAATTTACTTTCCTAGTGCTAAAAGCCAGTGAAAGTTTATGGAGATTCAAATTTTCTAAAGTATAGAGTTTGTTGTATGGAAAGAGGTACTTGAATATGGAGAAGATATTTCCGAACAAGAATATCGAAGAACTGGATGAATATCACTCCTACGAAGGTCTGACCCAAATGTAGGGAAGAAGAATAAACCATAGACTTGAATATTTTCAGATCATGAAAAAGGATATGGGACAAATATGTTAAGGATGGATTTTTTTTTTGCGGATCCCTACATACTGTCGTTTAATACAAATAAGGACAAAAGAGGCATTCTTCCCAAGAATGAAGTTACTATTATTTAACAAAACCCGTTAGGGGGTTGAAATATGCAGGGCCACCTAAGGGCATTGGCTGCATGGTCAAATAAATAGCATCTTTCGGCTGACAAGTCTGTTATGTGGACTGTTTATGCAAGGCCACCTATGGGCACATGCTGCATAGTTAGGCAAAAGAATTCTCATAAGTTTGACATTTTTGTGACTAGAAGTCATGAAAAGGGTTATGAAGATCTGAAAATATTTAAGGTTAGGATTATAACACATAAAGATGGGTATTGTCCAATGTATATAGAGATACATAGGTCAATGAAAACCATAATCATGTTGTGGCTGGGTCCTGAATTGAAATTTTGGACTTCACTACGTATCTCATAAGAATGAGAATCAGGCCATACGTAGTTCTTAAAATGCAGTTTAACGTCATGCAAGACGAAAGTATGAGTGATCTTAGTTTAGGATCATATAATTCGGACCATAATAATGAATACACAGTGTGTGTTTTCATAAGGACTTTTCAGCCAAGGGGCTGAAAGTGAAATTTGGGGTTAGGTCCAAAAGACTTGGGACTGGATTCGAGGGATACTCGAATGTTCCTACGTATCCCATAAAGATGGGAATCAAGTCCACGTAGTTCTAGAAATGTAGTTTAACATCGTGCAGGACGAAAGTATGAGAAATCTTAGTTTAGGGTCATAGAATTCGGACCATAATAATGAATACACAGTGTGTGTTTTCATGAGGACTTTTCAGCTAATGGACTGAAACTGAAATTTGGGGTTAGGCCCAAAAGACTTGGGACTGGATTCGAGGGATACTCGAATGTTCCTACGTATCCCATAAGGATGGGTATCAAGTCCACGTAGTTCTAGAAATGCAGTTTAACATCGTGCAAGACGAAAGTATGAGAAATCTTAGTTTAGGGTCATAGAATTCGGACCATAATAATGAATACATAGTGTGTGTTTTCATGAGGACTTTTCATCTAAGGGACTGAAAGTGAAATTTGGGGTTAGGCCCAAAAGACTTGGGACTGGATTCGAGGGATACTCGAATGTTCCTACGTATCCCATAAGGATGGGAATCAAGTCCACGTAGTTCTAGAAATGCAGTTTAACGTCATGCGGGACGAAAGTATGAGAAATCTTAGTTTAGGGTCATAGAATTCGGACCATAATAATGAATACACAGTGTGTGTTTTCATGAGGACTTTTCTGCTAAGGGACTGAAAGTGAAATTTGGGGTTAGGCCCAAAAGACTTGGGACTGGATTCGAGGGATACTATAATGTTCCTACGTATCCCATAAGGATGGGAATCAAGTCCACGTAGTTCTAGAACTACCCTTTGTACAAATTTGGTTCGTACATGTGAAGGGTGAAAGGGGACTTTAGTGCAATGATGGTTTAACCTAAGATAAAAAGTTTAGGAATTACCATGTATGCACGTAGTCTTTTGAAAAATGAAAACCATGATTGAAAAATCAATGTCAATAATTATTCTCTCTCAAGTGAGGAAATCAAAGAATATTGTAGTTTATTGTCGTACCAGACAAAAGTGTTGCATAGTTTAATGTCATATAACAAGGACGAAAGTGAATCAATGTAAAGATATTGATTCTAGGTGCGGTTTCACAAATTAACATCATATGAGATGGTGGTGAACCGATGTGAAGAGATTGTTTTTGGGCTTGAACCCTGGGAGGTTGCCTACATACCCAGCCTGGAGGGAAAGGATCAAAGTCCGTGTAGTTCAATTAAATAATGAATTAATGATCAAGTTGTTCTTGGGGACAATGATCTAATAAAAAAAATTTGTTGGGACTTACACATGGTTAGTGGCCCAAAGGGAGTGTTATGGTTGATGTTCGCTCTAAGCTCACGTGAGTCATACTCGGTGTGAGAAACAAGAGGTAATAACAACCTTAACGATGCACAGTTTAATGTCATGTAGGACATATTCAGGGACTATGCAGTTTAAAGTCTTGCAGTTAGGACTATTGGTGCTGCACAGTTTAGTGTCATGTAGCAGGGACAAAATAACAGTTTAATGTCATGTAGGACATATCAAGGACTTTCTGTACAGTTTAGCGTCATGTAGTTAGGACGATGGGGACAATACAGTTTAATGTCATATTGGACGAAAGGGGGATTGTGCAGTTTATTGTCATGCAGTAAGGACAAAAGTGTGTACCATTTTAACGTCATGTCGGACGAAAGTGCGAATAGTTTAAGGTCATATGCATGGACCGTGAATGGTATAGTTTAATGTCATGCTGGACCTTTGATGATTATATAGTTTAACGTCTTTCCAGACGTAAGGGACTTTTATACAGTTTATCGTCATGTAGTTAGGACGTCACAGTTTAACGTCTTGCTGGACATAAGGGATTTGCAAATAGTTTATGGTCATATACATGGACCAGGGATGATGCAGTTTAAGGTCATGCTGGACGGTTTAGGGAATTTTTTCACAGTTTAATGTCGTGTGGGACGAAGTTGCAGTTTAAAGTCATACTGGACCATTGCTGTATAGTTTAACGTCATATATCAAGGACGAACTGGTGTTGTACAGTTTAAAGTCATGTAGCTAGGACTAAGGTGAACCAATATGAGGATATCAGTTCTGGGGACTTTTTACAGTTTAGCGTCATGCTGGACGTTGGAAGTGCCACACAGTTTAATGTCATGTTGCTAGGACACAATATAGTTTAATGTCATCTCAGACAAAATATAGTTTAATGTCATCTCGGACAAAATATAGTTACCAATGTGACAGTTTAACGTCATGTTGGACGATAAGGGAACTGACACAGTTTAACGTCATGCTGGACGATGAAAGTGCCACACAGTTTAATGTCATGTTGCTAGGACACAATATAGTTTAATGTCATCTCGGACAAAAATATAGTTTAATGTCATCTCGGACAAATAAGGAACTTCTGTACAGTTTAATGTCATGTAGATAGGAAAAAATACAGTTTAGTGTCATGTAGGACATAATATAGTTTAATGTCATCTCGGACAAAATACAGTTTAGTGTCATGTAGGACATAATACAGTTTAGTGTCATGTAGGACATAATATGAACCAATGTGACTGTTTTGGCTCTGGGAACAATATTTTGTGTTTATACAAAATACTTCTTCAGAAATCTGGCATTAGTTGGAGTCGTGATGTGTTCTCCATCCATTGAGATTAGAGAATACGCTCCATTGGAGTAGACCTTATGTATTGAATAAGGTCCTTCCCATTTTGGTTCAATCTTGGGAGGCTTCTTTCATGGTATCATTGGTGCTCTGAGAACCAATACCAATTCTCCCTGAATCTCTAGAACCTCCTCGGATTCCCTTATTTGATACAGGGAATTCAGGCTCATCAAGACTGGAATATGGATCTGTTAATTGAATCATATTAACAGAACCAAAGATTAACTCTTCGTCTGATAAAGACTCTGCCTGGTTAGCCTGTTTAGGCTGTGCCGTTTGGTGGGACGGTGCTCGTGGCTTTGAAGTAGATGGCATGAAATCTGCCAGAGTCAAAGACAATTTAGGCTTTGATACATACTCATCTTCTCCTAATTCCTCTTTCTTCTTTGAATTGCGCTTCCCTTTTGAGGATTTGTCTTTTGATGGAGGCTTTATTGCAGCTTTTGTAGGAGACACAATTGGCTTCTTCAATTGTGTTCGCAAAATGGAATGGGTCTGATTGATTGTCTTTCTAACCATTCCATCTTCATATTTTTTCGCAGTTTTGCTTTTGACTTCCTGCCACTCGCCTCCTTCCTCTGGATCTGTAGCGGTAATACATGCTACATGAGCTGAAGAACCCTTCAATTTGACTTGTCCCAAGTTGACCATCTTTTGCAGGAGGTCTTTAAAGACAAAACACTCTTGGATGGGATGCCCTAACATTTGATTAAAGGGACAATAATTGGGACGGTCTTCATCTCCTTCCTTGTTTGGCCTCTTGGGCACTGGTAATTGAACCAAATTATTTTCCAGAGATGAAATGAAGTAACCAGTAACTTGCTCACTCCGAAAAGAGTATGTTTTACTCTTCAAATCCTCAAATTGTTTTCGTCGTTGATCTCTTTGATCATTTGGACGAAACAGCCTTTGTTGTTGGCGTTCAAGAGGTGGAGCCCTTGGAGAAGATGAAGGTTTTGAAGTATAAATAGGTACAGGTGCTTGTTTAAGCATAACTGTAGCAGTTTCCGCTTTACCCATTCTCCTTCCTGGAGCTGATGGAATTATACGAGATTTAACCTTAGCCTGTATAAGGGAATCTTCAATCTGTTGAGCGATTGAAGTAAGGTCTCGAAACCCTCCTGTGTATTTCACAGGGATCAATGGCGTGCGTAATTCGTCACGCAAATTTTCCACACAGATTGGCAACAATTCCTCCTGAGGGAGTGCTAAACTCAGGGAATACGTTAATCCCTTCCAACAAGCAATGAAATCAGAGACTCTTTCATTCTCCCTTTCCTTGCAGTTTGTAAGATCGAAAACTGTCGTTTTTGGCAAAGTTGAGCTAAACTGAAGAAGGAATTTTTGACGAAGATCCTCCCATCCGATGATTGACCGGGATTGTAAGCTTGTATACCAGACAAAAGCTGGTCCTTGCAAGGTTCGCATGAAGCATCTGAGTTTCACTGCTTCTTGCTGCTCTGGAGTTCCCATCATAGGATCACAACAAGACACGTAATGCATCAAATGTTGTTCGGGGTCGCCTGATCCATTGAAAGTAGGGAAAACAGGGTTTCCAAAACTGGATGGAGGAGAAATTGAATCTACCCATTCAAGGTAAACTTTCTTTTCAGGTTGAACTTGCGCCCGTTTCCCTTCCATAGTTTCTAACCGAGCTGTTAATGACTCAATAGTAGTTATTAACTTTTGAGAAACATCGGGTTGAACTTGGTTTTGGGTAGGTGCAATGAATGGAGCTTGGACAGACGTGGTGGTTGGTGCTGCAACTGATGGTAGTGCTGCCAACCGTTGTTGCGTTGGACCCGTAGGATTAGACCTCTGAGGGTGTACTGATAAAGGAGGATATTCCTGATCCATCTCAGTAGTTACAACAAATTCCTTCAGCTGTCAGACTTCAGCATTCTTAAGAAGAAGACTACTCTGAAGTAGTTCTGCATTCAACCTTCTTAATTCTTTCATTTCTTCCTCCTGTTGTGCAAACCTTTGCTCTAATGAGAGCGATTGACCTCCTTCAGAGGAAGGGTGAGAAGTAACCTGATTCTTTCCTTTCCCCTTATTGGATCCTTTTCGGAGAGGGGGAAGTGGGTTACTTGAAAGAATACCCAGATTTTGGGTAAGCCTTTGATTACGTGTGCGCACACCTTCTTCATTTAGGTCTGTGTGCGCAACTTCTTGAGCAGGAACCTCTTCGTCTGATCCCTCTGATTGAGCCTCATCTGGTGAATCAGCAGCAACGGCATTGATGACATTAATGGATGCATATTTCATGGAATCCTTTCTATCAGCATTTCTGTGATATTGTCTTCTTCCATGTCCTTGATGAGACATGGAATTCCATTAACTTGATCCCTCAGGAACTTCTTGGAGAACCGTCACTTGGAGAGAATCTCCTGATATCTTGGCTCTTCGTTCCTCTTGAGGCTTATTCCCTAATCGAGAGAATACTGACTTTCTCTGAGGGAGGGATTGAGGATTTGAAAAAGTCCCCAGTCCGGTGGACTGGGGATGTTCCTGCTGCTTCCGCTCAACTCCTCGAATCCCATTTGTTGACTCTGAGGGTTGGTTTAGAGAAGTCCCCAGTCTGACAAGCTGGGGTGTCTCTTGACATGCTATGTCTGAGATCTTCTTAAAATCTCTCTTGATCTTGCGAATCTTAGTTCGGAAATTAGCTGGATGCATTAACCTGTATCCACTTTTATCACCTGGTTCAACAGACCGTTGGATGATTTCCGAAACTTCTGTCATTTGATGACGTGTTTGCTCCAGACGAGAGGCTTGTGCAATATTCTCGCCTGCTTGATGTAGGAGAAATTCAACAACTTTTTCTCTATATACTTGATTTTGAGAGGAACTAGTTGAATCCTGTTCTTGAGGAAGCTTTTGATTATGAACAAAGCCCATTGACTGTGGCCGGCCATGGGAAATAACATTGCATGAAACCATTTTCGGTGGGCTTTGCTGACTGGAAAGCACTGTGAAATGTAGTGCTCCGTGAACACCCCATCCTCTGATATGAACACCAGATGGAGCATTGGCAATTAACTGATGCAATTTTCTTAGTGCGCCAAGGCATGAACGTTGAAGGGTTCTCTGTTGCTTTTCAGCCTTCGGATACCGAGAGACTGATAGAGATGCCAAATCAATCTGGCGTTGTAACCCTTCTATTATCTTAATATGATTTTCATAATCACCGTATTCTTCTTCAATTGACAAAGAGTCTTCTATATGTTGAGGCGAATATCATGGATTTCATCATCCGTCAACATCTTTGGAATGTCGTACTGGGAGTCAGCCAAAGGCCAAAACATGACTGGTACTTCACCTTTTGCCAGTTTTTTCCTCATGTTCAGCATTTCCTCTTTATCATTAAATGAAGATTCTTCTACCTGTTTGGACCAGAGCTGGTTCTTCCTTGTTGCTTCATTAGGTTCGACAAGATTGGTAGAGAGTCCGCTATTCATGCTGGAAGATGAATGACCTGGGGATGGTTCGAAGAATAACCTGAACCCCAGGCTATCCTCTGATGGAGAAAGAGTTTCACCTGCCGATAGTAAAGCATCAGACATGACTAGATTTACGTTTTCAAGTGCCTCGAGATAGGAGGGTTTTCTCATCACTACATTGCCTTCTGAAGAATTTTCGAGACAACGTGAATCACTACTGCGGAGAGGACTTTCGCAGCGAAGTTCATCACCATGGGGAGGACCACCATAATGGGTTACAGCAAAAGATGAAATCTCTTTCTCCTTGGTCTTCTGACCACACAGAGGGTTCCTGTGGCTCTCATCTGAAGAAGAAACTTCAAGATTAAAAGAACTTTCATGAAGCAAGCCTTCATGAGGAAGTGTCTATTGAAGACCTTCAAAATTAATGTTCCCGTTATTGGGAACTGAGGGAGTAGAATCCTGAATTCCGGTAGATAAATGTCTGAGGGCTTCAAGAACTCCAGCATGGAGCAAGGCCTTGTTGCAGATTGGCCTTTGATCTCCTGACTGTGCTGGGCGGATCTTTTTCTTAGATGGCTTCTTACTCACTTTAGAAACCACTTGTTGACGAAAGTGGTTACTCTGAGAAGGTGTATGTGCCTGATCAGGAAAGATGGTCAGGTTAGGCTGACGATCTCCACTCAAATCAGGTTTATGTGCCTGACTTGGTTTTCCGTATGATATGGGGGAGTATGCCCCATAACCCTCTTGTACTGGAACAGATGTGTGTGTCTGTTCCGGAGTGAATCATTGATGTGTCACTCTACTGCTAGGGATAGATTTATGTGTCTGTCCCTGAGATGATGCTGAAGCTGTTATGATATCCTGGCAAGCATCCAGAATATGAGCAGGAATTTGCTTCTGCTCTTTCACCATTGACAAAATATGTTTGGTGACTTCAGCCGCCAGAACGGGGATATACGTCTATTCCGGGCTTGGAGTAGGTGTATGTGCCTGCTCCTATCCTCCTTTTCCTATCAGTGAATCCTGACAGTACTCAAGTGTGGAGGCAGAGAGTTGAGTCTGCCTCCTGTTTGTCGTCAGGGCTTTCCGACTGACTTCTCAGTGCGCTACCAAGCGAGACTGTTGGTAGGCTTGATTAGTATTAGAAGGTGTATGTGCCTGCTGATTACACTTCGCCAAACGCGGTTGACGAGATCCATCATATGTAGTCAGACGAGCCTGCTGACTAACTGGTGATGTATAAGCAGGTGTATGTTCCTGCCTATAGTACTCCGCCGGGATTGCTTGGCGGGATTGGCGTGATGCTGCCAGACGAGTCTGCTGGACAGCGGAATTAAAATGGACAGGTGATTGTGCCTGCTCATTGTTTGCCACCGAGTTAGGTTGGTGGACTTCTCCGGAGATGGAAGGGATGACAACCTGCCCATTGTTTACCGGATTCCGTCTCTGGCGGTTCATCTTTCCTGCTCGGGTTCGAGGAACCTGAGCTGAATGCCTGGAGTCGGTACCCTCATCATGTTGAGGGCGCACTACCGCACGAGTATGGCGGCGATTGTTGATGGGAGCCCTTGAGAAGGACTCCTGTCTTTTTGAATTAAGGTCCTGCGGGACCTGCTCATTCACTTCCTTAGAGTGAGGTAGTGAATGGAAATTGCGTTCCGGGGATAACGACCCAAAACGGTTGGAGACGGTAGTCAGCACCGCCTGCTTCTTGATCGCTGGCCGCCGTTGTCCGGACGACAAGGTAGAGTTGTTAACTTGGAGGGCTTGACGAGCGGCCTCCAGAGTTGGGATAGTACCGTTGCAAAAGTACTCCTTAACCAGTGCATTAGAAACCCAGCGTTGAAGATGCTGAGTTGGTGATGTCATCCTCAGAGCGGACGACGTTCCAGCAGGAGTAGCAGCATTGGTTTTCACAGCAGTAGACCTCACATTAGAGGTGTTTACAGCAGCAGTATTCACAGGGGTGAATTTAAGGAAATCCATTTTGCAGAAGATCTTGAGAAAAGAGTGCCTATTCCATATAACAGACATAATCAAGATGAATCCGACCACTGCATCTTTTGGATGAGCACATGTCAATGATTGCTTTGTTGGCCCAAGGGGCCTAACAAAAAAAGAAGAACATCACTTTAACTTGGTTATGGATTCACGTCGGGTTCGCCATTTTTGTTTCCTCGCGGATTTCGGGGATGACCTCCTGTACGAGAGATTCAAACGTTCTGATCGGTTTCTAGCGGGTTTGTTCGTAGAACCGGAAACATCCAATGATTCCACATCCGTTTGGACCTACTTTCCAAAGGTAGGTGCTCATTAGCTTGTGGACTGATGAGGCTTAGGAATTTGCATTGGTCGAGAGGATGGGAGTTTGGACTCATCACACCTTTTTGAGGGGAATTATTGTCTACTCTGGGACTCTTTTTATAGATTTAAGTTATGTTTGTGAATCCTTATTACATTACCAAGTATAAAATGTGCTTTCCTTTAGTTTTAACAATCAATGATTAAATATTCAAGAAATTTAGAGAATCTTTTATATGTATTCGAGGTTCTTCATCAATAGATAATCATATATATCTGTTTAGAGATTCTTGGTCAATGGTATCCTTCAAAACATTTATATAAAAGTCTCTTGGTCATTATGATGACCAGGCTGGTTTTAAAGCCACTCAGTGGGGCACTTGAAGTTTATCGTCATTCAGGAGGACATGGATTATTTCAAAGTTGGGATCGAACCCAAAAATGGGCTACCTACGTATCCTTTGTTTTGGAAAAGGAATCAGAACCCACGTAGTTCGAGTAATGGAGTATGATGTTTATGATTGATGGCTCAAAGAAGAATTTCATAATTACTTTTACACTCTAAGCTCACGTGAGTCATGCTCGGTATGAGAAAGAAGAGGTATTGGTAAAAATTAGACAATTGTTCCATGAAAGATGCAATCATAAGCATTTGTTTGGGGCTTATGTATGTATGACTGCCCAAATAGATGAAGGTTTAGGATTTAATTTTAGAGAGAAAATCCAGGAACAGGGCTTATAAAGGTATTTGTGCTTTATGGAGATTTGAATACTCTAATCTTGGGGCTTACTCCTAAGGAGGATGCCCAAATTAGGAGAGGATTGATAATTGGGTTTTACTCCTGAGAAGGAATCCCATATCAAACGTAATTTAGGACTGGTTAAGAGAAATTAAGGGACTTGGGGTTCACTCCTGAAGAGGATGCCCAAGATTATGACTGGGACTTGCTCCTAAAAAGGAGGCCCAGGTTAGGGGACTTGGGGCTTACTCCTGAAAAGGAAGCCCAAGATTATGACTGGGACTTGCTCCTAAAAAAGGAGGTCTAGGTTAGGGGACTTGGGACTTACTCCTGAAAAGGAAGCCCAAGATTATAACTGAGTCTTATTCCTAAAAAGGAGACCCAAGTTAGGGATTAAGGTTTGGGGCTTACTCCTGAGGAGGATGCCCATTTTTGAGATTGGGGCTTACTCCTGAGGAGGATGCCCAAGTTAAAGGATTTTGATTGGGGCTTACTCCTGAGGAGGATGCCCAAGTTAAAGGATTATGATTGGGGCTTACTCCTGAGGAGGATGCCCAAGTTTAAGGAATTAAGGTTTGGGGCTTACTCCAGAGGAGGATGCCCAAGTTTGGGAACTTTAAGAAGTTGGGGCTTACTCCTAAAGAAGGATGCCCATATTAAAGCATTTATAACTGGGGATTATTCCTAAAAAGGAGACCCAGGTTAAGGATTCTCTCATCTTAAAGGATGAGGTTGAATGAATGAACTCTCCATATTTAGTGACATAAGGATATTTAAATCACTAGATTTTGAGAGATATTCCACAGAATTCCTTTTAGATAAGGAAGTCAAATCAAGAAATCATGCCATAAATGGATTTGAAGAGTGTCTTGAAGACTGAATCTTGAAAAGAAAAGGTGTAATGGCTTAAGAGGGGTAAAATGGGCAATATGGGCACCTAAAAAGGTAGGGGCGCGCAAGTCTTGAAAGGCGCGCAAGTCTTTCGTGGGCGCGCAAGTATTGGTCGCGCAAGTAGACTTGCACGACATGAGGGGTACTTGCGCGATTTTCAACCAGCATTAGAATACTTGAGCGACTCTTTATAAATTCCTTTAGAATCCTCTTGAGGTTCTTCCAGAAAAGGGATGCCCAAGTTATATTGAAGGAAATAAGTCATCGCGCAAGTGTTGATAAGTTTCAACACTTATGCCTTCCTTCTTCTCTTTAGATCTTCCGTTCTAGGTAAGAAATTACCTTAGAAGTGTTCCGGAAGATTTGAGAAGAGACTTGGACGTCGAGAGCTTTAATCCGAGTTTCTGGAAAAAGATCCTCTCGAATGGGGGGCCCACAGGGTCTATTTATAGGCAGGAGAAGACCCAGGGTGGTTATCGGGCGGTTACCACTTTAGGTCGCACAAGTCACTTGCACGACCATAAGGCGTCGCGCAAGTAGACTTGCACGACCACTAGGCGGCGCGCAAGTTTACTTGCGCGACCGTGAGGGAACTTGCGCGACCTATGGGCAATGTTCTCCTTGTTCATCCCTTTGTCGATTTTTGATGTTTCTTCAAAGGATGAATCACATTGGACTCAGATATTCCCCTTTTCCGATTTTTAGATTCTGTGACGAAAGGAGCGTCAACAGGTATTTAAAGTAGGATGTATATACTACAATGAAAATAGAAAAATATGTTTTGGGAGGAAGAAGTGATGTTGTTGTATTATTTTCTATATTCATATTTCAATGTCAAGGAAGTTGTTGTTGAGTCAAAAGTCCTCTTTTGACTTCTATGTTTTGTTTTGGAAATCAAAAATGTCTTATTTAATCGTACTAACATTGTCTATCATATCGTATTGAACATGATGATCGTACTGATCATGCTGATCGTACTGAGAATGCTGATCGTACTGAACATGCTGATCGTATTAATCATGCTGATCGTACTGAACATGTTGATCGTACTGACCATGCTGATCATACTAACCATACTGATCGTACTGAACATGCTGATCGTACTGACCATGATGATCGTACTGAACAAGCTGATCGTACTGAATATGGAAATTTCATTGACTCTGCTTCTCATATCTTTCATTACATACTTGTGTTGGTACTTTGTGAAAAACACATGCTTCCTTAAATCGTACTCATGTTTATCTTATTCATATATCTTGTTCTAACCAAAACGATGTCGTTGAGTTAGTTACGAACTAATCAAAACGATTTCATTCTTTCTGTTTCAATATGACCATTATGATGCCAGGTGTCCAAGTCCCTCCGAGTTTTTCAAAGAAATATTAAAGTTGGAGGAGATGTGACTATTGGAACCCGAGGCCTATAAATAGGAGGTCTTTTGAAGCTGGGAGCAAGGATTTGACAACTGAGAACAAGAATGATACAACTTTGATACTTTGTTCTAGAGAGAGATGTTGTGACTTCTCTCATGCCTTGTGCTTTGTGTGTCCGATCATTGTATCGAGGGATTTCAAGTGATTGAAAGACAGAGGTGCCGATTACCTACAAAATCGAGGGCTGCCGGGGATAGGCAGACATATGGTCTGATCATCGTATCGAGGGATGCCGGGGATAGGCAGGCAGACGAACCGATCATCGTATCGAGGGCTACCGGAGATAGGCAGACGGGTGAACCGATCATCGTATCGAGGTCTCAGCAAGGTGTTGGTGAGACAGACCTTTTATCCTAGGTGAAAGGATAAGCCTTCTCTTTGGGTTAAAAGAATTGTAATTCTTTTACATTTCTGCTGCTATTTGTATTCGAAAAGAAAATTGTTTTTGTTTCCTTTTCTATCTCTTATACATTTGTAATTGTTTCAATTACATCCATTCTATTACATATTGTATTGATTGATTATATATGCTTTAAGGTAGAATCATTCATCTTTATATTAATCTGATTATTGTGTTCATCTTAAATACAATTTTTTTACATTACATTAGTATTACAATACATCATACCATTTTATATTCAATATATTTGTGGGTGTTTGTATTTTTATTAGTTTAAGATCATTTAAACTAATCTCTTAGTTGCTAAAACTCAAAGGTTTTTAAACCTACAATTCACCCCCCCCCCCCCTCTTGTATTGTTCCATCTAATAGACAAACATAATTATTCGATCCAACAATTGGTATCAGAGGAGGTTTTCCACTGATTTGTATTACTAGCTTTATTTCTTTCATATTACTATCTTAACTACTTAATACACTAACGTGTGGAGTGGAAAAGTTTTTGTTGTATTAGATGGCAGGAATGAATATTGGTTCAATAGACAATATGAATCCTTCTAGGCCACCTATCTTTGATGGAAATGATTATGAGTATTGGAGAGATCGTATGAAGACGTTCGTTATCAATACTGGCGTAGATAATTTTATTATTCTTACTGGAGGTTATAAAATTCCTGACAAAGAAGACAGTACTTTTACTAACCAAGAGAAGCAAGAATATCAACTGAATTACAAGGTACGCAATACTTTATAATGCTCTATGACTAGGAATATAAATATTCAGATATCTTCATGTGAAGCATCCAATTGTATTTGGAAGAAATTGGAAGTCACTCACTTTGGAACATCCAAGGTTATAGAAACAAGGAGAGCAATGCTTCGTGTAGAGTATCATGGGTTTGTTTTTCCTTATGGAGATCCAGTATGTAAAGTACAACAAAGGTTTATGAAAATTGTCAACAGCTTACAATCCATGGGTGAAAAAGGTCTTGATGATGAAGCTCTTGTTGATAAGATTATAGATATAATGCCAAATGAATGGGAGTCAAAAAGGACAGTTATTGATGAAAATAGAAAAGTTTCCCAGATTTCTCTAGATGAACTCTTTGGAACTCTTCTACAGCACGAGACAAGAATGAAGAGAGATGCTGATTTCAACAAGAAGAAGAATGGGAATGGAAGTGTAGCCTTTGCATCTAAAGCTAAAACACTTGAAAGTCTTACAAGGTCTAAAGCCAAGAAAGTTTTTATATCTGATTCAAGTGATTTTAATCTTTCGGATAATGAGTTATCCAATCTTTCTCGAAGAATGAACAAGATAGTGGGAAAGAAAGACTTTCAATATAGATTCAAAAAGAAAGATAGGAAGGATAAGAAAGACTCAGAGGTAACATGTTATGAATGTAATAAAGAAGGACATATAAGGCCTGATTGTCCTTTACTGAAGAAGAAAGACAGAAAGAAGAAACACTCTGAAAGAAACAAGAAAAGGTTTTATAAGACAAATAAAGTCTTGAAGGCAAATGATACGTGGAGTGCAAGTGGTAGTGATTCTTCAGATGAGTCTTCAGAATATGAGTCCTCGGGATAGAGGAATATTGGACTTCTAGCCAGACTACCAATTGAAGATCAATGTCTCATGGATAAGGTACACAATGATGAAGCTATTACGAATGTCTCTTTGAATGCAAATTATACAGATAATAGATATTATGAATCTTCAAATGATGAATCTTCATCATCAGAAGATGATACATTTCCTTATTTTGAAGAAGTATCTAGATTTGCTAAATTACTTGAAAACGAAAATTCTAAACTCAAGAAGAATCTTGAGAAAGCTAATTCTAGAATTTCAATCTTGACTAAAGAAGTATCATATCTTTCTAAGGATCATGATGTGAAAACTTCTGATTTTGAAAGTATTTTAAAAAATCTTGAGAAAGTCAAATCTGATAAGGATAAACTTGCTAAGGATCTTGAAAATGTAATTTCAAAGAAAAATATTTTAGAGCCAAACTCTAGTTCAAATTCAAATGTTTTGGAAAATATGAATTTAGTTTTAAAACTAAAGTCAGAAATTTCTTCCTTGAAAAAATGTTTGTCAAACTTTACTCATGGGAAGGAAAACTTTGATAGGATGTATTCTCAAATTAGACCTTTGAGAAATCGTTCTAGTCTTGGTTATACTTATTCCAAACCTGTTTTTAGTAATAACTATTTTGTTCCTCAAAAAACCACTTTTGTTCTAAGTACCAATGTGGTGGACACTGGAGAAGAGATTGTTCCCTTAACAGAACTCAATCTTTAGGATTTCATAAAGCTCATTTTGCAAAACAAATGTGGATTCCTAAAATTCTTTTATCTAACCCTTCTGGATCCAAACAAGTTTGGATTCCGAAAAACTAATTGTTTCATTTTCAGGAAAATGAGAAGTGTACCAATAAGAACATCTGGTACATGGATAGTGGTTGTTCTCGACACATGACTGGAAACAAAGATGTCTTTGAAAAGGTTATCAAAACAAAAGGTGGAAAAGTTACCTTCGGAGATAATTCTCAAGGAAAGATTATTGGTATAGGTAATATCATTTTTCTTGGAAAAGTTCTTATTTAAAATGTTTTGTTTGTTAAAGGTCTTAGGCACAATCTCATCAGCATAAGTCAATTATGTGATGAAGGTTACCTTGTGAATTTTAGAAATGACAAGTGTCTAGTACACAATTCCAAGGATGAGTTCATTCTATCTGCCCATAGGTAAGAGAATGTTTACACTATTGACTTAGAAGACCTTAGGAACCAAAACTTACCCTGCTTAAGTGCTATAGAAGACCAATCATGGCTATGGAAAAGGAGACTAGGACACTGTAATCTGAGAAACCTTAGTAAACTTTCAAAGAAAAGACTTGTGAAAGTACTACCGGATCTTATATATGATTCTTCAAAAGTCTGTGATCCTTGTCAATTTTTCAAGCAATATAAAACTAGCTTTAAATCAATTAATGAAGTTTCAACTTCTAATGCATTACAGCTAGTGCATATGGATCTTTTTTGTCCTACACAAACTAGAATAATTGGAGGCAAATACTATGTATTTGTTTTAGTTGACGACTTTACTAGATTTACATGGGTCTACTTTCTCACAAAGAAATCTGAAGCCTTTTCCTATTTCAAAAAATTTAGAGCCCAAGTTAAAAATGAGAAAAACCTACCATTGATAACTATTCATAGTGATCATGGTGGTGAATTTCAAAATTCAGATTTTGAAAATTTTTGTAGTAAGAAAGGTATTACTCACAATTTCTCAGCTCCAAGAACTCCTCAGCAAAATGGTGTTTTTGAAAGAAGAAATTGTATTCTTCAAGAAATGACTCGAACCATGTTGAGTGAATACTCAATTGCTAAGCACTTTTGGGATGAAGCTGTTAATACTGCCTGTTATACTATAAATCGTGTTTTAACTAGACCATTTCTTAATAAAACTCTTTCTGAATTATGGACTGGATGAAAACCTAAAGTTTCATACTTCAAAGTTTTTGGATGCAAAGTATTAATTCTGAATACAAAAGATAATCTACATAATTTTGCACCAAAATCTGATGAAGGAATCTTTCTAGGCTATTCTACAAACTCTAACGCTTATAGAGTTTTCAATAAAAACACTTGTACTGTTGAGGAAACAGTACATGTAAAATTCGATGAAACTGGTCCTTTTGTTTTCAACCAACCCAATCCTACATCCTCATATGTGTTTTCAAAAACTATTTATCAACCTTTGATAGAAGATCCTTCTGATAAGGAAAATATTCAAGAAGATAAACCTGAAACATTTACCACGGAATATTTTCTACCATATGTTGATGAATAGGTTTTACAAAATCCAAATCAATAGTTTCTTAGGAATCATCCCAGTGATAACATCATTGGTGATGTAAATCAACCTATAAGGACCAGAAATTCTTTAAGAAATGAAATAGAACATCTTGCTTTTCTTTCCCAATTTTAACCCAAAAGTCCAAGTGAGGCCTTAGGTGATGATGATTGGATCAAATCAATGCAAGATGAACTAAATGAATTTGAAAGGAATCAAGTCTCCACTTTAGTTGATAGACCTAAAGAAACAACTGTAATTGGTGTAAAATGGGTTTTCAGAAACAAATGTGATTAAAATGGAATCATTGTAAGAAATAAAGCAAGACTTGTTGCTAAAGGTTATAATCAACAAGAAGGAATAGACTATGAATAAACATATGCTCCTGTATCTCGACTTGAATCTATTCGTATTCTATTAGCCTTTTCAACATATTTCAATTTCAAACTATTTCAAATGGATGTAAAATGTGATTTTCTAGATGTTTTTGTTCAAGAATAAGTTTTTGGTCAAACAACCTCCTGGTTTTCAAGACCCAAAACATCCTGATCATGTTTTCAAACTTACCAAGTCTCTATATGGTCTTAAGCAAGCCCCTAGAGCATGGTATGATAAACTTATAGGATTTCTTTTACAAAACAATTATACAAAGGGTACATCAGATCCAACTCTTTTTATAAAAATGGAAAATAAAAATGTTTTGATTGTTCAAATCTATGTTGATGACATCATATTTGGATTAACTCAGAAATATTTAACTGATTCTTTTTCAAATTTAATGAAATCTGAGTTTGAAATGAGTATGATGGGTGAGTTAACATTCTTTTTAGGTTTTCAAATTTCTCAAAAACCAGAAGGAACATATATATCTCAACATAAGTATATTAAATAATTACTCAAAAAGTATGGATATGAAAAAACTAAAAGTATTATCACTCCAATTGGTACCTAAAATTCTCTTGATCGTGATGAAACTGGGAAACCAGTAGATCAAACAATCTTTAGAGGTATGATAGGAAGTTTGCTATACTTGACAGCTAGTCGACCCGACTTAATGTTTCGTGTATGCTTATGTTCGAGATACCAATCTAATCCAAAAGAGTCTCATTTAAAATCCATAAAGAGAATCTTTCGGTATTTAAAAGGCACTATGGATTTAGGTATTTTGTATTCTTCTGGGAATGATTTTGTTTGAAAAAGTCTTTCAGATGTTGACTTTGGCGGTTGTAGAATGGATAGAAAAAGTACATCTGGAACATGTCATTTTTTAGGAGATTCTCTGGTTTCTTGGTCATGCAAGAAACAACACTCAGTATCACTATCCACTACTGAAGCTGAATATGTAGCAGCTGGAAGTTGTTGTGCTCAAGTATTGTGGATGCAACACACACTCACTGACTATGGTTTGAGTTTCTCCAAAACTCAAATTCTTTGTGACAATACTAATGTCATAGCTCTTAGTAAGAACCCAGCACATCAATCTCATGAAGAACACATAGATGTTAGGCATCCCTTTCTTAGAGATCACACAAAAAAAGGATACATCGTTTTACAATTTATCGGAACGCAAGAACAACTTGCTGAAATTTTTACAAAACCATTACCTTCCGATAGATTTGAGTTTATAAAACAGAAGCTAGGAATGATTACATTAAAATAATCACTCATATCCACTTCATGTTTTATTTTTCTCCTTACAGCAATCAACTCCCTTTGAAAGGCGGAGGACATTTCTTAATATGTTTTCTTTTATGTTTCTTTTTATCTTATGATCTTTAATTATTTACTCTCCTGGTATGTTTTTTTATGTTTATCGTATTGACAGTTTTTATACAGTTTCTTTCCCCATCGTACTGTCCGATGATGGTAATGAATTTCTTTTCCATCGTATCGACCGATGATGGTAATGAATTTTTTTCCATCATATCGACCGATGATGGTAATGAATTTATTTTCCATCGTACTGAATGATGATGGTAACGAGATTGTTTTACATCGGCTTGTCAGTTCATGGTAACGAGATTGTTTTCCATCGGCTTGTCAGTTCATGGTAACAAGATTGTTTTCCATCAGCCTGTCAGTTCATGGTAACGACTTTGTTTTCCATCGGTATGTATTTTTATTTTATTTTGTACGGTTTTGTATTCATTTTAGATCTACTAAAACCAACAACTACCTTACATTCTCCGGTAGCTACTTTCTATTTTTTTCTTTATCTTTTCGTTTTTAATCCTAACCATTGATCTATTTTCCTCTAATCTTGATCGTAGAAGATCAACTGTCATCCCGGTATCGCCTATAAATAGCCCCCCCTCTCAGGTCACAGGGTGATTCTATTTCTGAAGACAAGAATGAGATAAAAAAGATGGAGGTAGTTCTTCATGAGTTGATCAAAAAGGAGAAGGAAAGATAAAACAAGTGACTTGTATTTGTTTTCAAGTTTGGTCTTGTTTGTTACTGAAATGAAATATCTTTTATCCATTGTCTTGTGTTTATTTTCTAACTCTTTCATACAATTCAAGATTACCCCTTTCTTTTTGTAAATCACAAAGGGGGAGAATGTTTACAATGGGGGAGAATGTTTTATAAAAGGGAAAAATGCTTTACAACACTTAAGGGAAATATACGAATACAATCCTTAGGGAAGTACACCTAAGGGGGAGTTAGTTATATTCAAATCTCTTATATAGAAGAGTTTACAATAACTCAGGGGGAGATAAGTATTTCTTGTTATATTTACATTGTTTATTGTGCTTTCCAAAAAGGGGGATATTGTTGAGTCAAAAGTCCTCTTTTGAATTCTATGTTGTGTTTTGGAAATCACAAATGTCTTATTAATTGTACTAACCTTGTCTATCGTATCGTACTGAACATGTTGATCGTACTGAACATGTTGATCGTACTGATCATGCTGATCGTACTGAACATGCTGATCGTACTGAACGTGATGATCGTACTGATCATGCTGATCGTACTGAACATGCTGATCATACAGACCTTGCTGATCGTACTAACCATACTGATCATACTGAACATGTTGATCGTACTGACCATGATGATCGTACTGAACAAGCTGATCATACTGAATATGGAAATTGCATTGACTCTGCTTCTCATATCTTTCATTACATACTTGTGTTGGTACTTTGTCAAAAACACATGCTTCATTAAATCGTACTCATGTTTATCTTATTCATATATCTTGTTCTAACCAAAACGATTTCGTTGATTTAGTTACGAACTAATCAAAACGATGTCATCCTTTCTGTTTCAATATGACCATTATGATGCCAGGTTTCTAAGTCCTTCCGAGTTTTTCAGAGTAATATGACCGTTGGAGGAGATGTGACCGTTGGAACCCGATGCCTATAAATAGGAGGTCATTTGAAGCTGAGAGCAATGATTTGACAACTGAGAACAAGCGTGATACAACTGTGATACTTTGTTCTAGAGAGAGATGTTGTGACTTCTCTCATGCCTTGTGCTTTGTGCGTCCGATCATCGTATCGAGGGATTTCAAGTGATTGAAAGACAGAGGTGCCGATTACCTACAAAATCGAGGGCTGCTGGGGATAGGCAGACAGACGGTCCGATCATCGTATCGAGGGCAGCCGGGGATAGGCAGACGGACGAACCGATCATCATATCGAGGGCTGCCGGGGATAGGCAGACGGACGAACTGATCATCGTATCGAGGGCTCACCAAGGTGTTGGTGAGATAGACCTTTTATCCTAGGTGAAAGGATAACCCTTCTCTTTGGGTTAAAAGAATTGTAATTCTTTTACATTTCCGCTGCTATTTGTATTAGAAAGGAAATTGTTTTTGTTTCCGTTTCTATCTCTTATACATTTGTAATTGTTTCAATTACATCCATTCTATTACATATTGTATTGATTGATTCTATATGCTTTAAGGTAGAATCATTCATCTTTATATTACTCTGATTATTGTGTTCATCTTGAATACAATTGTTTTACATTACATTAGTATTACAATACATCATACCATTTTATATTCAATACATTTGAGGGTGTTTGTATTTGTATTAGTTTAAGATCATTTAAAATAATCTCTTAGTTTCTAAAACTCAAAGGTTTTTAAACCTACAATTCACCCCCCCTCTTGTATTGTTCCATCTAATAGGCATACATACTTATTCGATCCAACAGTTGTTGTATAAAAAAATAGAATAACTATGAAATATTTTAAAGGAGTTCTAATATTTTGGTGTCAAGAAGACAGAGACCGGACTCTATGATAATCATCCTTATACTCTAACCCTCTTATTTTTAGGAAAATATTCCTCCTAAAATAAATACTATATTCAATTTATTTCACCAACAACAAAAATATCAAAAAATATATTACTGTAAGGTTTTCATATAATTGGTTTGTATAAATAGTGGTAATATAATTATGAAATATATATATATATATAAACATGTATCAAAAAAATAATAAAACAAAATAAACATCACCTTAAATATCGGCTCAACTGGTGAATCTAAGAAACAAATAAAAATATTTTTTCAAAAATTTATCTTTTCATGTACGATATATTTTGGTATAAATAGTAAATTAACACCAGTCTAATTAAAAAATTATAGGAAATAAAAAAGAATAATTGATCATATACAAAAATTCACTTTCCTATAAAAAATTATTATCACTATGTTTTATGATTTTATTTAAAATTAAAATTTATAAATTTTAGAATTATAATTTTAAAAAATTAAATTCATTTTTAGATTTATCATAACAATATTAACTTTAGTTGAATTTTTTTATATTTTTCCAAAACAATAGGTGGATAGTACAATGTATTTTTTTTACTAATACTATGAAATTAATAGAATTATTAGTATATAAGTATGACATAAAAAGTTTTGAAAAAAAATTACTAATAAAATAAGTAATTTATTATTGATATTTAAAAATTTTAAAATATTTATTATAGTTTACAACCCTATATTTCATGTTTTAGAACTCAAGTAATATTTTTCTATAAATTGTTTTATTATGTTATACATTTATTATATTAATATTAATTTTTAACACTTTTAGAAACTGAATAAAAAAATTCCTCAAAATTTAGAATTATTCGGTCCAAATTATCTAATAAGTAATACTTTATTTTTAGTCATGAATATTAAGTTAACTTAGGAAAAAACTAGTTTATGTGGTAAAAGTTAAAATAGTAAAGGTAGAAATTCATGGGGTAAATGAACAGAAACATGATTCAAAAATTCAAAAAAAAAATTGGTTCATGATTTATTGACATTATAATTTTACCAACCCAGTATTTCTCAAATTTTGGGGCGACTTTCCTTGAGTTTGACTTCCTGTTATTGAAAAGAATTTGGTATTTACCAAAATGTCATCCCTTTTCTTCTATAAAAGGGGTTCTCCTCTCATCACTTCCCCTCACACACAAACCCACTATGTTTAAAAAAAATTGACTAAACATATCTGAAAAATTCATATACACATTAAAGAGGATATTTTACTCTCAAAAGACCACCCCTTAGTGGTTTAACTAACTTTAAAAATGAGATAATCCAATAAGTGAGGTATAAGTTCCTTTCCTCTCTTTCTAATTTCTATTTCTTTTTTTCTTTCCTTTTTCATCAAATTTCATTACACCATATTAAAATGATAAAATTGGTATACAAATTATACGGATATTTTATTATAATAATGGTACAACGATTATAAATATTTCCCTTTTCCAGTAATAAAAAGAAAAATGTGAAATATGTGTATGTGTGGACTACCACCTCCACAAATTAACGAGTTTGTTTTTCATCACTACCTACCATGGATGGCACAAAAGGAGAATTTAATATATATTTATGATCTTTATAATTTATTTAATATTATTTACTGCTAAACCATATTACTTATTTATCATATTCCATGAAAAAATTAAATCAACATCAATGGGTACGTGTACATTACTGCTTCCATGGTATGATGCATTCTGTTTATCAATACCGACCTACATGGATGGATATAGTAATGGGTTGAAAGGATAAATATGATTTTTATGATATAAATAAGGTTGTTGTAACAGAAATTTTATAACCTCTTAATGTTATGAGTGATAAATAATCATTATAATTTTAATTTTCATGAAGAAGTGAACTATGATGAAAAACAATTTATTCATACTATGTAATTGTTTCTTATCTATAACTTTATCTCAATATGGGAAAAATCAGTATTTGTGATTAGATATTTGAAATGGCCCCATCACCCATCGAAAATAGTCCTTAATGGAGGACTATTTGTGATGAGATTTGAATATTGTCACAAATACTATTATATAAACACTAATTTGCGATGAAAAAATGTACCCATCGCAAATACTTTTGACACGAATTCCCACCACAATGTGGGAATGGGTATCTGTGATGGGACTAGGTTCTTGTCGCACATACCCTTGGTCATTTAATGTTATTCAAGACAGGATAAGGCTCCTATCATAAATAACCCTCACTATTTACAGTTCTTTGCAACGGGTCATTAATACGCTTCACAAATACTCTATCGACAAGTGAGTATTTGTGACGGTACCCATCGTAAATAACCTTTTAACCGCCTCATCGATTATTTATAGTGGGAAATATTTGGGGCAGTACCCCTTTCAAATAGTAGTATTTGTGACGGACATCCCATCTCTACTAATCTAGCCAATATACCCCCCCCCCCCGATTTTTTCCCTTCATTCTCTATTTCATCTCTCCTCTTCTGAAATTTCCTCATTTTCTCTTAAAGTATTCAATTAAAATTTTAAATTTTTACATGGAAGGAAAATTTGAGGTTTCCATCACAAAAAATCTTCATTTTTTAGGTATTTGTGTAATGTTTTTTATTTTTATTTCATATTAGATTTTAATACTATTAATTAATAAAAATTAGAGTTAATTAGAAGTAATTATTTATAATTTGAAATAATTATTTTTAATTAGAAGTAGTTATTTTAAATTATAAATATTTAGTTTTAATTATCATTAAATTTTTTAATTAAAAGTAAATGGTTTTAATTTGCAATAAATAGTTTTAATTATCAGTAAGTGGGTGTTATTAATTGTAATTACTTGTATTTGATAAATAAATAGTATTTATTAAAAGAACATAGTAATAATTTATAGATCTTATTAATAGGTAATAATAATTTAGATTAATTTTTAATAAAGAAAATTAATTAATAAAAATGAATTTTAAACCACTATAATTAGTAAAAATTAGTCTTATCAGTAAAAATTAGTAAAAAAATGTTGTTAATTTGTAACATTAGTACAAATGAATGCTAAATCACTATAATTACTAATAAATTATGGTAATTAGTAAAAATTATTGATAAATCACTATAATTATTTTATATTAGTGTTAAGGACTAAAAATTAATAGCAATAATTAGTAATTACTAAAAATTAACAATAAAGCACAATAATTAGTAAAAATTAGTGGTAATGGCTTAAAATTAGTAATAAACTAGTTATTAGTAGAAATTAGTAAAAATTATTGGTAATGAAAAACAATAGTAAAAATTAGCAATGTTTAGTAAAAACAGTAAAAATTAGTGCTAAACTAGTATAATTTGTAATAATTATCACTAATTAGTAAAAATTAATGGTAAGTCAATATAAATATTAAATATTAGTGGTAATTATTAAGAATTAGTAAAAATTATCATAATGTATCATTAATTAGTAAAAATTAACATAAAATCAATATAATTAGTAAAAAATAGCATTAATTGGTACAAATTAATGTTAAATCGCAATAATTATAAAAAAATTAATGGTAATTACTAAAAATTTGTACAAATTACTGGTAATTAGTATATGTTAGTAAAAATTAACATTAAATAGCTGAGTAAAAAATTAACAGTAATTAGAAGAAAAAAATAGTGATAATTAGTAAAAATATAGATAGATCGCTATAATTATTAGAAATTAGCAGTAATTAGTAAAAATTAGAAAATATTAGAAAATATTGTCGTTAAATTAGTATGAATTAACAGTAAATCGCTATAATTATTAAAAATTAGTGATAATTTTATAAAATTAGTAAAAAATTGTGGTAATTAGTATTGATAAGTAAAAGTGAACATTATAACTATATAATTAGTAAAAAGTTAGTGGTAATTAGTAATAAATAGGAGTAGTTAGTGAAAATTTGTGATAAATAACTAGAATTATTAAAAATTAGAAACAATTATCAAATATTAGTACAGATTAGCAGTAAATCACTATAATTAAGTAAAAATTTGTGATAAATCACTATAATTATTAACAATTAGAGGTTATAAGTAAAAAATACTAAAACATTGTGGTGAATCACTAAAATTAATTAAAAAATAGTAGTAATTACTAAAAATTAATGGTAAATAACCTTAATTATTAAAAATTAGTGGTAATTAGTAAAAATTAGTATAAATTACAAGTAATTTAGTAAATATTAATATCAAATTATTATAATTAGTGAAAATTAGCAGTAATTAGTAAACATCATTGGTTAGTAGCTTTAATTACTAATAATTAGTTGTAATTAGTAAAAATTAGTAAATATTAATGGTAATTAGTAAATATTAGTAAAAATGATCCTTAAATTGCTGTAATTAGTAAAAATTAATAGTAATTAATAAAAATTCGTGGTAATTAGTAAAAAAATAGTGATAAATCACTATAATTATTAAAAACTGGAAAAAATTGATAAAAAATAATAACAAATAGTGGTAAATTGGTATAATTAAGTAAAAAATATGAGTAATTAGAAATAATTAGTGGTATCTCATGGTAATTAGTGGTAATTAGTAGTAATTAGTTACAATTTGTAATAATTAGTGCTCATTAGAAATAATTAGCAGTAATTCGTAGTAATTAGTAATAAATAGTGTTAATTAGTGGTACTTAGGAATAATTTGTGGTAATTGGTGGTACGTAGAAATACTTAGTATTTTTAACTAAAAAATACTTGAAAATTAAAAATGAAATAGGTCGTTAATTTTCAGGTGAAGTGAAATGAAAATTTTAGATATGGTTGTCACAAATTGGTTTCATCTAATGAAGATTGTAAAATCTATTATTTACACCTTTTTAGTAATTTATAAAATATTTTATTACTTTATATTAAATTATACTAACAAATAGTAGTATTTAGTTGTAATTATTTATAATTACTACTAATTACCTCTAATTTTTATTATCATTTAATATAAAGTAAGAAAATATATTATAAATTACTAAAAAGGTTAAAATAATAGAATTTCCAATCTTCAGCTGATGGGAAATGACCAATTTGTGCCAACCATGACCAAATTTTTCATCAGGTCAATAAAACCGGGGTAGAGTGGATCTGATTCATTGAGCTGGCAATCGTACATTTATAACGCAACAACAATATGTGGTAAGTATTTTTTTAATAATTTTTATAACTTTAAGTGTTAAATATTTATTGTATACCCATATTTGTAGTCAAACATCCCGATATTACAAAGTTCAATGTTTATAAGAGGATATATAGTGGTCCTATCATTGGAGATACTACAGGTGGTTTCCAGCATCATATTATAGTCCTTATATATTTTTTGAGTTTTAAAATTATTTTTAAATAATATTTTAACTATTTTCATTTTTAATTTAAATTAATACAGTAATATAAGCACATGACTTCTTAGTCACAAGATGGGAATCAGGTTAAGACCATGGATCAAAACACCAAAGTGCTAGTATTTAATGATGAAACATGGATGCAAGAGACTCATTATGTCTTTGAGAAAGGTTGAGTTTATGGTATTAGCTTTCAATTGACGCTTTGGATTTATTATGGTGTTGTTTTGATGATGCCATCGAGCTCGAGGGGAGCTAATGGAGAGTCTTCGTTATCTATTGCACAATATGAGGAGCATCTATGAGCTCAGGGTGAGCTTATAGAGACCTTTCTTAGGGAGTAAGAAGAGCGCCATCAATAGCAGTAGTTGTAGTAGGAGGAGATGTTTTTGTGGAAGGGGCAGCAGCATCAGCAGACAATGGAGTATATGTGATGGCTGAATCAGGTTTTAGGGATTGAGTTCTCTCTACCAACTCCACCAGATGACCTTCCCCCTTAGTGATTCATGTATTTTTTATCACATTTATTTTTATAAACACTTGTATGATCATTTTTATGTAATATTTTGTTTATTTATATATTTACAATTTTATATATTGCGTTTTTTATATTGTTGTGATTTTTGTTTCTAATATTATTTTTGACGGGTCGATAACATGTCGCAAATAAGTTATTGGGATGGTTCAAGTTACCCATAACAATAAAAACCCCTTTTAAAAAATTATTTGGGACGAGAAATCTCTCCATCATAAAATATAGTTTTTGTGATGTCTCGCCACAAAAAAAAGTATCTTTTATGATTCCATTTTCAGTGATGGGTTATTTACGACAGCACCGCATCACAAATAACATATATCCAATAATCTATTTTTTAGTTATGTCACTTAAATATGTATAATTATGACATATCATACTAATAAAAACTAAATAATATCATTTTCCTACTGGTATAATGATATTGTAACTAAATCACCTAATAATTATCCATTAATCGGGGTATGTTCACGTTTGGTTCAGTTTGACCACCGACTTGAATAATGCTTTGACATTATATCATTTATGGTCATGAAAAAATAATTAATGGTGTAATATGATATAAATATGTATATAAGGAGTTTTTATTAGTTTTTTAAGGTTTATATCAATATATAATTCATGAACTAAGAAAACACCCTTCAGGGGTTAAAAGTCACTAAAATATGCTTGTTTTCAATTTCAAATTCAATGATAAAGACTAAAGCAATCATTAAAAAAATTTATACATAATAATAATTTTAAATATTTTATTAAAATAATGTTAATGATCTTGGGGTATTGACTTTAAAATAAGAATTAATACTAGCATGACCCTTACAAAACTTGTACAAATGGGGAAATATATAAACACCAAAGGTGGGAAAATGAGTAACTAATATAAATGTAGAGAAAAATATAAATAAAAAGTACAAATGGAAAATAATTATTAGTATGTCATGAAATATGTGATTAAGATGTTTATTTTTATGATAAATGAAGTAAAATCACTTTTTTTATTGCTAATTCAAGGTAAGTGACTTTTGGTAACTCAGATATATTTTTTGAGCTATATGTTTTCTTCTGAAAATATACCTTCAATATTCTATTTGTTAATTTATTTCCCATTTTAAATTATTTCCAATTTTATCTTCATATGGAAAATTTATCTTTTTATTAAAATCTTCCAAATTTATTTTTATCTCATCTAATAGTATATCATATCTTGAATGAAACTCCATCTCTTAATTGTCTCTTTGTTTCAAGTCCATGTTTTCACTTACTTTTAATATTCTCCATTAAGGTATTGAAATCCAACTATGTATCGAATTATGCGATCTGAAAAATTTTCATTTTCATTTTTTAAAGATATGTTTTATTATATCCTGTTTTTAATGTGGATTTTCAACAAAGGTATTTCAAAAAATCCAAAATGCTTTCCTTTAAAAATAAAATATTTTAAATTTGGCTTCCCTTTTCCTCCATATCTCAAGGGATCTATTTTCCATGATGTTATTCTTTATAAACCACAAGCTATAATGTTTTATTAAGTTCTTATTTTAGCTGATTGAATTTGGTATTGATTGATCTGGTTTATGTGGTTATTTATGTGTAACCTTTTAAAATGTAACTTGAAATCCATTCATATTCCTTGATGTTAATTATCTAATGACTATATGTTTTCTTATGGAAAAAATGTATGGTTAATCATTATGTGAAATGGGGGACCTATATTTATTTCCAATTCATTAGGTAAGGCTTTATATCTAATAAGATAATGTTGAAATAAATAGTAATGCTTGATCAAAAATGAGAAATAGGTTGTGATTCCTAATCCTCTATGGGAAATAGGTTGTAATTCCTAATCTACTATGGGTAATAGGTGGTGTTGTATGATCCAAAATGTTAAGTTTTTATACTTATATTTTTGGTGGTCTATTTTTTTGTGACTATTCTGTTCCCATGGATCATTATTTATATATCATGTTTTCAATATTTATGCTATGTTATATATTTGATCATATTGGATTAATTGTTCTCCTATAATAAAATATGAATAGATTTTATGATTAATTGTTATTTTAATCAGAGATTTATCTCTTGGATATATTTTTTCATATACTTATGATCTCACCAAAGTTAACATGTTGATATATTAATTATTCCATTACTAATCATTTCAACTCGCCCCTTTTTTGTTTCTATTTTCCAGATTATGAGGATGAGTATAACTTGTGAGATGTCTAGGAGAATATCAAGTATTATGAAATTATGTTTAAATGTTAGAAAGAATTATAAAATAATTCAATTATATAGATAGTCTCTAAAGACACTAAATCTATTTATTCTTTAGATTTTGAGATTATTATATAATATAATGTTTTAATTATGTAAATTATGTAAAATTAAGTCATGTTTTAGCTTGTGTTTCCTTAGTTGGTGTCATAGGAATGGTTTAGTTATTTATAAATATTAGTCTAGATACCTTTTCTTTTATTGTTAGAGAAAATTAATGAAACCCATAAAATTATTCTAAGTATAGGATGATATCCTAAAATATTGGTTAATTCTTGAGTGGGTGGTTTTCCTAGAAAAACATCCTTGTCTTGATACCAGAAAGTGGATGTGGTTGGGTCATTGATTCACCTAGGGGTAATCACCCCAAAACGATTGGATTATAATTAACTTGGTCATCACTGTGATACATGATGAGTGACCTAATACTACACACCTTGAAAGAAACTACCAAGTTATATGATTTATTTAATCATATACTCTTTTCGGAACTCGATGAAGGATCAATTTCCAAGATACTTTAATGGGTATGGATAGGAATTATAAGATAACCCATATTAAAGTAACTAAAAGAAGTATTGGATAACGTGTTGATGTAAAAGGGTAAAAGTTATTAAGGTTTAATTCCTTTTATGTTATTGATTATGATAATCTATTTTGATGTTAAAATCTTTTCACTCGTGTTAACCCCTTTCAGTTTTAGGGGTTGTTGTAACCAGAAAAACCCAAATTAAAAATGGGTGTGAGGGAAAAGGTGATGAATTCCCCCAATGAACAAACCAATGGAATACGATCTAGAAAATAAAACTTCATTTAAATTATCACCCAACTCCAATAATAAATGAATAATAATTCAAATCATGTTGATCTCCCAAACATACCAAGGAGGTATAATCATTCTATTGAGTCTTTCATGCAGTGATGTCTACCCTCTTTCAGTGGATCTTTTAATCCACTTATTGTCTGGACCAAGTTGTATGGAGAAGTTTTTTTGTGTAACAAAACGTTGTTTTCAGGATTGTTGTATTTTTTTTGTCAAAAAGGTTAAATCAATTCACTTTCTAAAAGGTTTTAGAAAATATGATGATGATTTGTTGGTTTTTATTTCAAAAATATCAAAAGTTTTTTGGAAAATTTTTTATTCGATACTTATAAAGGTAAGGGAATAAAATATGTTTCCAATCATATTCATGTTTGATTGGAAAGAATGATGTTTCTAGAAGATAGGGAAGTTACTGTACTTTCCTTTGAAAATATGATGATGATAAAGGTGATCGATCAAAGGATATAAATCATGAAAAATTAGATTCATGATGAATTAATAAGTGAATTCTGTAAGAATATGGTTAAATATATAATTAAAAAATCCATATGACCATGAAGTAGTTTGGTTGGTGTTATCAAAGCATATTTTTAATGTTACGTAGTTTCCTAGTGTTTTTCAAAAAATTTGGCCACAAAAACGAGAGTTTTTTTATTGGAAAAGGAAGGGTTTCTATAAAGAAGTCCATGGAGTGAAGTACGTAGACCATGAATCATGGTTCTTAGGCCACAGATGAGGTACACGGATTGGCGAACGGAAATTTCAAAAGTAAGGATTCCACATAGTAGTGTTATGCGGACTGCGAAGGCAGTAAGGCACCCAGGCAGTGGAAACCAGTGAAAAAGGTCATTGGGTCTAATGGAACCCTCCATCTAGGGGTCTCAAGCATAAAACTGATGGTTCTTATAGTTTGGGGGTCTTACAAGGGGTGGGTTGTTCGGGACTCGCAATTCTCGATCTGGATGGCCTTCTCCTCTCGCCTCGGCCAAGGTTCTTCTCTTCAGGCTGAAGCCAAGGCTCTACTACTGGGTATTTCACTCTACCAATAGGAAGGTATTTCCATTTCAGAGGCTAAAACAGACTAAAAAATCATCCATGATGCCTTAAATAGCCTTTTCACCACTCCTTGTTCTATTACCTATATCATCATAAAATGTAGTGGTATGATCACCAACACTACTAAAGTGATTCACTCCTGGAGGGAAGGAAATAATGTGGCAGACTATCTTTCTTCCTTGGAGGTCATTGGTCCAAACCCGGTTTGTTTACATAATTCCCATACTCTCAAACCCGAAGGGGTGAACTTTATCAGGGGGTGCCCTCGGCCTTCCCCATTTTAGACCCCCTTAGGTCCCTTACTTGAGGGTTTGAGGGGTTGTGGGGTTGAGGTGTTGGTTTTTTTTATTTAATAAAAATTAAAATGATGATGGTGGTGGTGATCTATTTGTGTATGTAATCAACCACCACGAAGGAAGAAAGGAACTATGTAAACTGCAGAAGAAAAAATGGTTCACAGAGGGATCACAATCCGTAGTAAAGGTTGTACCATATTGAAAATCTAAGTAAATCAGATTAGCAGTATTTGTGGATTTTTTTCCCTATATAAAGGAACCTAATACCATCATTAAGGTAGATATAATTATATAAGAAGTGATTATCACTATGGAATGACTTTGGAGAAGTCTAAAATAGTTTGCGAAGGAGTGGTCTGCGAAGGAGAAGAGTTAATAGAGGAAATATTTCAATGAACCAGAAGAGTTCGTGGAGGAAATGTTTTCACAAAAGAGATAGCTCACGAGGACAGTACATGGAAGAAGTTTGTGGGGAAATGTATCACTTAAAGGAAAAGGTACTATGTATGAAAGGTATTCCGTGAGGCATTATTTATCCACAGAGTAGAGACAGTTCACTGAAGAAGAAGTGCTCCACAAACCACTCATCCCATGTGGTCGAACTCAGTTTGCAGAGGATATAGGAAATTCATAGAGGAATAAGGATAGTTTGTGGAGGACTATATGAAGTTCTTACCAGCTTCTAGGTAAGAAAGAGAATAATTGTTTTGAAAGATAATCTTTTTGGAAGGGGATCAAGAAGCACTGTAACATTGTATTGAATTATTTTTTTTCTTGAAGAAGCACACAAACTATTGGATTGTTTTCATAGTACTACACGAGTGTAAGGTAATATCCTATTTGTTTTATTCCAAACAAAAGGATTTTTTTAGTGGATTGTGTGGTTTTGGATTGTTTCCAAACCACACTAAGAACATAACTACTCTTGTTGAGTATTGAACCCTATAAATTTTTATGTTCATATGGATGTGTGGTTGAATTATGTTAAGTAGGGAAATAAATATCTAATACGAAGTCAAGGTCATTTTGTAAGTGAGTAAACATAAAAGAAAAAGATATCAATGATCCACATCTTCCCCCTCTCAGTGATACTTGAATCCTGACTGAGAAACTTCACTTATTTTTAAGAATTCGATAAATAATATGGGAAATATATAATTCATTTTCTAGTTCCTAGAATATGATAAGGTTATTCTAGCTATCTACCAATAATAAGGTGAGTCTAAAAATTGGTGGAATCTAATTAATAATAAAATAATTAAGGATTAATTAGACCATATGGTATGGGAAGAGTTTAAGAAATTATTCTTAACTATGAATTTTCCTTGAACTCTTGGCATGAAGATAGAGAGGGAATTCTTGGAGTTTAAAAAAATAATGATGAATCTCTTGTAAAATACAAATAAAACTTCCTCGGAATACTAAAGTATTCCTTGATATTTATTATATATCCTAATAATAAGATCTAATGATTCTTTAGTGGCCTTAAAACAAGTCTACAAATTAAACTAGAAAGAATAAACTTTAGTATCTACAAATTGATCATCTTATGTGTGCATAAGGTGTATATGAATGTTGTAAACTATCATTACTTCATAAAAAAAATTGAGTCTTAGGGTAACTCAAATAAAAAATATTAGTAAGGAAATAATATTCAAATTCATTCTTGATTTAAATGGGGGAAGAAAGAGCCATGAAATTTCCTAAGAGGATCAAGAATATTGGTAAAATGTGGTTGAGTTAGACATCAATCTCACGAATATAGAAATTATGTAGAAAGTCCAATGAAAGATAATATGGTCCCTATTAATCATAATCCTCCAATTCAATGTTTCAAATTCAAGGATTTTGGGAATTATATGAATCAATTCCTAAACCCCGCATATATTGATGAAAATGAGACCCATCACCTCCCAATCCTAGGTAATAAGGGGAGAATACTCAATCACTTGCATTGAGTAGGATCATGATGATGAAGTAACAAGAGTCACACTTATTCTTCATTATATATTGGTTAATTCCTTATTTTATTCTAGTTCTTTTCATTATTTTATATCACAAAATTTTGATGAGAATATCAAATCATCACATCAATCATTGAATATTGATCAATCTATGAAAACACTCAGTGTAACAATGACCATATCAATAATATATAAATCATCTCCAGTCAAAAATTATGGAAACATAATTTTTGTAGATTTAATTCTTCTCCATGTGGTTGTTTTTTGAAAAAATATTGGTTGTGTATTGGTTATCCCTTCATAGATCCCATATAAATTATAAAGACAAAGATATCACATTTCATATACCAAATCATCATATTATAATGTTTTAAGATAAGAATGATCTCCCCATAGAAAAAAAATCTATAATATGGGTTATGATACCCATTAATTAGGGATACTTGCCTCAAATGATCAGGGATGAATAAAACATTGATGACATGCCTATTGTATAGATGTATACTACAGTATTAATGGATGAACTACTTGGGATTCCCCCATATATTAGGGTTGATATTTTAATCAATTTCATAGAAATGTTTATGCCTATCTCAAATAGTTCTTAAATAATGGCCCCCATTGAGTTAGAATAATCAAATAAGAAGCTTTTTTAGAATTTAGATAATGGATTTTCATGTCTAAGTTCTTCTCCTTGGTGTGCACCACTAATTTTTTTAAGAAGAATGATGGATAAAAGAACCTCTACATTGACCATCCTAAACTTAACAATATCGTGATAAAGAAAAAAATTTCCTCTACCCTATATTGATGATATATTTGGTCAAATATGAGGAGGTTTATATTTCTCAAAGATTTATATTTAATCTAGGTATCTTAAATTAATGGTAAAGAGAAAAGATGTACCAAATAAAACTTTTTACATAAGTACAGACACTATGAATTTATATTGATTCATTTCAGACTTACAAATACTCATGTTGTCATCATCGATTTGATAAATAGATTCTTTAGATATTAACTTGAAAAATTCTTATCATTAATTATTAATGGTGTTCTCTTTTATTCTAATATCAAGGAAGAATATATAGAGAATTTTAGAATTGGGAAACATACCTTATGAAAGGATACATTATATACTCATTTTATCAATTTTATATTTTGGTTTCAAAAAATTATCCTTATTAGGTCATGCTATAACCAGTAAAGGTATATCTATGGAAAAATCAAAAAGAGATGTTATTGAAAAATGGTTGAGGCCAACCTCTGTGATAGAGATCCAGAGTTTTGTTTTATTATCTAGATACTACTAGAATTTTGTGAGAAACTTCTCATGATTATAAAATCCACTAACCTAGTTTACATGGAAGGGAGTGAATATCCTATGGAAAGAGGAATTTGAGGAAATATTTAGGGAGATTAAGAAAATATTGTCCATTTCAACTGTACATAAATTACCCTATAGTGGAGAAGGGTGTATGATATATAGTGATACATAGTTCAAATATTTGGGATGTGTTCTTATACAGAACATGAAGGTAATTTCTTATGCATATTAGCAATTAAATACTTATGAGATAAACTACCAAACACATGATTTGGTGCTGAAGGTAGTATTCTTTGAATTGAAAATTTAGTGGAAATGTATATATTTATATAGTGAGATTTGTGATATATATTTAACATAAGAGCTTAATGTATATATTCACACAAAATATTATCCAAAGGACATGGTTATAACTAATTAAGTAATGATACTTCTCAACTCATTATCACCATAGGAAGGAGAACATGTTTTGTGATTCCCTAAGAAAATAAAGTTTATTATATATTATCCATGGTAATGATTTAAAAATACTAAATACTCATGGATTTATAATAGATGGATAATGAAATTATAAGGATAGAAGATAAATATTTCCCTTGTTAAAAGAATACTCAACCATTCATTCTTGTGAAGGTCAGAGAAACCTATAAAGATGATGTTAACTGATAGAAAAAGGTAGTGAGTATTCCAGAGTTCCACTTTGATAACTAAAATGTTATAAGATTTGGAACCAAGACATGTGTCCCATAAAAAACATGAATTAAAGAATAAAATTTTGGATAAATCATATATATCATCCTTCTGTATCCATCCAGGAAATATGAATAAATATATTGATCTATTGAAAAACTTCTTGTGGGATAACATGAAGTGGGAGATCACAGAATACATATATTGATTTTTGTTAATCCATAAAGTTACAGTTGAATGATATAAGTCTAATGGTATATTTCAAGAATTACCAATACTTGTATGAAAATGGGAAAAATTACCATTCATTTTTTCATAGGAAATTCCAAAATTTATAAGGGTCATAATGCTATTTGGGTTGTAGTCGACTGCTTCCCTATGTCAGTGTATTTTATTACCATAAATGAAGATTTCTCTCTTGGAAAAAATTCCATGATATACATATGGGGAGTGTTAATTCTACATATAGTTACAATCTCCATTATATCTGATTAGGATATGAGATTTACCTTGAGGTTCAAGAGAATTATTTAGAAATCATTGGATAAAGAGTTTATTTTTAGCATGTGTTATCACCCTCAGGAATATGGTCAGTATAAGAGGACTATTAAAACTTTGTAGGATATTTTGAGATCTTAATTTATGAAATTATAGTTATGTTGGGATTAATAACTAACCTTGGTATATTTCTCATATAACAAGAGTTTCCATTCTTTCAATCATAAGGTACCATATGAGTCTCTGTATGGGAAGATATATAGGAGTCCGACATGTTGGGATGAAGATGGAGAGAGAAAAATGATAGGTCTTAACCTTGTGGATAAATTTCAGACCAATTAGTGTCATATGAAAGAGTAACAAAGACAAAAAAAAATTGTTATGAAGATTAACATTGATAAGATATATATTTTGATGTTAGTTACAAGGTATTACTTCATATATTTACATAGAATAAAGTTATGATATTGGTAAAGAAAAAGAAGTTGATACCTAGATACATTGGTCCCTTTGAGAACCTTAAACATGTCAGGGTCATAGCCTATCTTTTAAAACTCCCTCCAAACCTCTCCCAATTACATGATGTGTTACATGTATCGATTTTGAAGATTTTCATACCATACCAATTATTTGTATTTAACTCTAAAGCCATGAAATTATAAAATGATATTCTATATGTGGAAAAACTAGTTGAAATTCTAGATTGAATAGATATGGGGTTGGGCAATAATACCACTCATCTGGTAAAACTTCTATGAAAGAATTATAAATTTGAGGAAGATTTTTTGGAACTTGAGGATGTGATGAGAGAAAATTACACTCACTTATTTTCTTTAATGTAATATAATCTTGAGTATGAAATTATTTTTATGGGGGGTAGAATGTAACAGTTATTAATTTAGTTAAATATTCCGCCATAAAAAAATATTATTTGATATCTTTCTCTGACACATAAATAAAAAAATGCACTATTATAATGTATTCATAAAATTGACATATATAAATTGTGGTCAAATAACTGAAATATATATATAAGAGAAAACAATAATGATAACTTTAAATAATAACTCAGACATTACAACTAAGTAGTTGAAAAATATTTTCCAAAAATTTAATTTTTTCAAGTATGATATATTTTGTATGAATTGTATATTAACACTTGTCAAATTAATGATTTATAGGTAATAAGGAAGAAGAATAAATAATATGAAAAAAATCATTTTCCTATAAAAACTTTTTTCACTATATTTTAGGATTTTATTTAAAAGTATAAATATTATAATTAGAATTTGAAAAAATTAAAATCATTAATAGATTTACCATAAAAGTATTAGACTAATATAATTTTTTGATATTTTTATAAATAATTAATTTTTGGTGAATTCTTTAATATAATTGTTTCTAATACTGTACATTTTTACATTATTAGTATAAAAGTAAGACTTAAAAATTTATTAAACCTTTTTATTGAAAAAAAAGATTTTATAATCTGAATTATAAATTTTAAAATATTTATTGTAGTTTTAAAAACTATATTTTAAATTTTATAACTCAATTTATATTTTTCTAAAAAATTATTTAATAAAATATACTTTTATTATATCGGAATTAATTTTTAAAACATTTATAAAATGAATCAGAAAAAATTTATTTAAAATTTAGAATCAATAGGTAAAAATAATCTAATAAGGACCACTTTATTTTTTGGCATCAATATAAATTTACCATAGTTAAAAACTAGTCATAATGGTAAAAGCTAAAATGTAAAAAAGAATAATTCAAGTGGTAAAGGGATTGAAACATGTTTAAAATATATGTGAATAAAAACTTAATTGAGGATTTATTGACCTTATCTCTTCCCCACTTAATTTTGGCCCAAAATCTACCCAACCATCTCTTAAAAATTCTTAGACTCCCTAAAGAGGTTATTGTATTCTCAAAAAACCATCCCTCAAAGGCTTATCCATCTTTTTAAAGTAGATAATCCGAGAAGTAATGTATATGTTCATAGCCTCTCATTCTAATTTTTGTTTATTTTTATACACTCATTATTATTAAAATTTCATTAAAATATCTTAAAATTATAACATCAATATCCTAATTACACAGATATCTTATTATAAATATGTAACAATCATTAACCATATTTTCCCTTTTCCATTAAAAAACATGAAACGTTCATACGTGCAGACTACCACCTCCTTGAATAAATAAGTTATTTTTCCTTAAATATCTAATGTGTATGGTTGAAAAACAAAATTAATATATAATTATGATATTTATAACATAATAATTATTCTGAAATACTAATCATATTACTTCTTTATCTTGTTCCTCAAAAAATAAAATCATCATCCATGTGTAGGTGTAAACAACCTCTTCTAGGAAACGATGCATTATTGTTTCCAATAAAACCTTTCGTAGATTGATATAAGAATAATATTAAAGGAAAAAATGTTATTTTTTATATGAATAAGTTTTTGGTAACATAAATTGAGTAACCTACATATGTTATGACTGATAAACAATTGTTATCAAATTAATCCTCTTAAAAAAGTGATCTAAGTGGGAAAATTATTTTTTCATATTATCTATATTTTTCTTATCCATAAATTTTTATATTAAATATTTATAATTATAATATATCACACTAATAAATAATAAATAGTAACATTTTACTCTTGTTACAATTATATTTCAACTGAACGGCCTCATAATTATCTATTAATCATGGTATGTTCATTTTTGGGTTAGTTAGACCACCTACTTGAAAAATGATATGTAATTATATCAAATATGGTTACCAAAAAATAAATAATTGTTTAAATGATATAAATGTTCTAATAAATAGTTTGTGATGGTTATGGAAGGGTTATATCAATATCTATTTCATTAACTATGAAAACACCATTCATGGGTTAAAAATCACCAAAATATGTCTGTTGTTGATTTCATATTCTTGGATAAAGACTAAACCCCTCATGAAGAGAAATTTAAAATATAAAAAATATTATAAATCATCCATTACATTAAATTTAATAATATTTAAATGATGAACTTTGAAATAATAATGAATACAAATCGCACCTCTATAAAAATAATGCAAATAGAAAAAATATATAAACACCTGATGTGAGGAAATAGGTAACTAATAAAAATTTAGATAATAATTAAAAATATAATGTATAAATGGAAATTAGTATGATTATGTTTATAAAATAGGTTATTAAGATGTTTTTCTTTTATGATATATGAAATTAAATCACATTTTTGTAAGATAAGTTTCAAGGTAAGGGGATTCGGTAACTTAAATATTTTTCTTTGAGTTTTATGCTTTTTTTGTAAATTAACAATAACTATTCTCTTAATTAAATGATTTACCATTTTATAATATTTTTTATTTCATATTTATGGGTAAAATTTCTATTTTGAATCAAATATTCCTATTTTTTTATTCTCTCACCTAAAATCATATTGTCATCAAGAACAAACATTTGTCTCTTAATTGGATATGTCGTTCAAGTCCATGTTTTCATTTACCACAAATATTTTCCTTTCATGTTTTGAAATACATATATCAATTTATGTGATCTTCATACTATCATGTTCCACTTTTAAAACATAAGTTTTATTAGCTTCTTTTTTAGTGTGGGTTTTCAATAATGGTATTTGAAACTATTAAAATGATTTTAATTTAAAAATAAAATATTTTAACTTTGGATTAACTTTACCTCCTTATCTCAAGGGATCTATCTTCGATGAATTTATATATTATAATACACCATTTATAATATTTTATAATTCTACTCTTTTAGGGGATTGAATTTGGTATCGATTTATCCAGTTTATATGGTTAGTTATATGACACATTTTAAAATGTAACGTGAAACTCAATCATATTACTTAGTTTTAGTGATTAGATTGTTATTGTTTTCCTTATATAACACATGTATGGTTAATATTTAAGTGATTGGTTATCCCTATATATCCCTCCAATGAATTTGGTAAAATTTTACATCTCATGAGATAATGGTGGAATGTGTGTTGATGCTCGATCTAAAATGGGAAATAGGTTTTTATTCCAAATATATTATAGGAAATAGGTTGTGATTCCTAATCCACTATTGGAAAGGGGTTGTGATGATAGATAAACTATAGGAAATAATTGGTGATACCTAATCTATAATGTTGATTTTCTATTCTTATATTGGTGCCACACTATTTTGATGTGTGTTAATTATATTCACATGGACCATTATTTATGTATCAGGATTTCACAATCTTTATGCCTTGTTTTATTTTTGATCATATATGGTTACTTATTCTTATATTATTCAATATTAATAGATTTAACGATTATATGGTCTTTCAATTGAATATTTATCTCTTGATTATGTTTTCTCATATCATCTCAACATGGGTGACATGTTGATCTGTTTGTTATTACCTTACAAGGAGTTTTATTTTACCCATTTATAATGTTTTCATTTACTAGATCGTGATGATGAGTTTAAATTTTCATAGTTTTTAGATAACATCTAGTATGATTAAATTATGGGGAAAAGATCACAATAATTGTAAAATTAGTCACTTATGTAGATAGTATCCAAAGATAATAAACATCTTTATTCTTGGGATATTGATATTATTATGTAATTTAATGTTCTAATTTTTTAGATGATGTAAAATAAAGGCATGTTTTATCTTTGTTCACCACAAATACACATTCTGTGAGTTGAATCCAAGAATAAAAGAACTATTGTGGATCATATGCACTTAAGAAGAAGAAGAAGAAGAACCGAATATAAGTGGTAGGAATAGAAGATGGTATTGTTCATATTTTTTTGAAAGGGAATAATTAAGAGGAGGAACGAGTATAAAAAGAGAGTGGTGGGAATATCTGTTTTTATAAGAACAAGTAGAATAAGAAAAATAGAGGATAAGAAAAGAGTTTTGTGAAGTTATCTTGCACATAAATAAGAATTATAAATATTGGTTGTTTTAGAAATGAAGTTTAGATTTATAAAAAGACTCTATGAAGCCTAGTTTATAGAGATAGAAAATGGTCTTGTGGTCAGTGAAAGAGATGAAGAAGAGAAGGAATAAGGTGCTTACTTTCTATTGTGCAAGTTAGATAGTAAGAAAAATAAGAACATGAAACAACCCTATAATCATCATAAGGTACAGGAGGAACCTATGTGTGAGAAGCACTAAACCACTATCAAAGATATTATAGTGTAACACATGTTCCATGGGTATACCCTTTGTGTCTATAACTCACTAATTGTTTCTAGTAGGTCATGTGGTAATTTTTTCTGTATTATACCAAGGATTATCCTTTCTATTGAAAGGTGAACCATGTAAATATATTTTCCACTTTGTGTGTGTTCTAAAAAATGAAACAGTTGTCACAGAATGGAAGAGTCAAGATCATAACCATTCAAATAGGTAAATGTATTACAAGGTTAAATTGGAAAGAAACTACACCAATATTCATACCCCCTCTTCCCCTTAGTGTTTATTATATCCAAAGTGTCCCCAAATTAGTATTAGGTCCAAGTTCACCAATATTTGATTCTATACTCTGATGTTTTTCTTTTTTTAAAATTTCTATTTATTTAATATATTTATAATAAAGTAAAGTTTTGATAAATATTATTTTTTCTCATATAATATTTCAATCTCTTCCAAGACCATAATGAATAGGAAAAAAATGAAAATATTATGTTCAACCAGATTCCCCACTTGAGTGAAGAAGAAGTAAATTTTGTATCTCTGTACCACGAAAATGAGGAGGAAATATTGTGCTTAGAATGTAAAGAATAGGGGGTTCAAATTATAGTTAAAGAGAAGGATGACATTAATACCTTAATTTGATCAAGGAAGCCAATTTATAATGATGTATATGAAAATTTTTATAACCAAATTCCAAAATAATAACTAAGTAGAAGTGATCGTATATTTTTTGATTAAAAAGATATATATTTTAAAACATTAAAATATATGATAACTTTATTTCCCAATTAACTATTTTCTTTTATTTGTGGGATTTTTTTTAAAGTTAGTAAGAAGTGATCACCCATCCTAAATAAGAAGAAGATTATATAGATAATAATTTACAAAAAATGTATTGACTTGAATAAATATCTCTAATAAATTTTGATCCATTAAAAATGAACTTATAAATTGATGATAATTTCTCTATATTAGAGGAATAATGGCTTTATAAAATCCATGAAAATGATGATTCTACTAAATTTTTTTATAATAAGATCCATGAATTGTAAAAATATAAAAGTTACTACTTTGATTTCAAGAATGTGGAATTGGAAGTAAAATCTAATGGGTTTAAATGGATTTAAACATTGTAACATAATAACTTCATATTTCATGATAAAGATGTTAAAATAACAAAAAGTTAATGTGAAGTCAAGTTAAAGGATGTTGAAAATGAGAAATACATTTTTCCCATGAAATTTCTTGAACTAGAAATTAATGTGATAAATCTGGAGACTCTAAAATTCATGTATTCACAATTAATTCTGAAATAAGTGAATTCCATAGATTTCTATATGAATGATTCTGATGTCAAAAGATATCAATTATGTGGAAATAATATCAGTACATAACTAACTAATCATTCTAAATATAGCTAAAAGAATAAGGTATAATCCACTATAAGTTCAAAATTTTGTACTAAATCTATTTATATTATTATTGTCAGTTTAAAAGTGAATTTTTTACAAATACAGATGAGGAAAATGATGATAATACTTAAATCAGGTCTATAATGAATAAAAGTAGTGGTATTGAAACTGGTTCCCTGAGAATAGCCCAACCAATGGTAGATAAATACCTAAAACAAGTTGATCCAAAATCTATAAATTCTATATTCCATGTAATGGAGAAAATAAGATCAATGTTTGTAGGGATTTTTTGGTGCTATAATAGGTTTGGTCATTATACACTTGATTTTTGGTGTAACATTTTTATTCTCAAGCACAAAGGAAGTCCATTTCAAGGATGATAGAGTTAGAGAAGAATGTATATTCATAGACTAAGAGTAATCAATCTACTTAAAATATATTAAAAATAATTTTATATTTATATGATTTTGGGAAAAGTAATGGTCACAAAAATGGTTCATATTTATCTAATAATTTATCAAAATTAGATTATAAAACAAGACCATGTATTTTTTTCAATGAAGAATAAGCATCGTTGGGAAAGGAATAGAATAAAACTAAAGTTAAAAATCAGAATACTCCAAATAAGGTTTCAAAGAAGATAGGTGAGTGATATTTTGACTATAATAAGAATGAAAATTAGATTCAAAATAAGTCTACGAAAACTAGGAATATCACATATAAAATTTTTTATGTGAATAAGAACACTCACAATTTTTCATGTTGAGTCCCCTTGAAGGTTTTCAATTTTAATAATGATTTTATAGTAATATAGCCATCATATTTAGATAAAGGGAAGAAAATAGAAGAGGCATAAGAAAAATATGGTGATAAAAAGCAATAATATGTTACATATCAAGAACTTGAATGTTATAAGTGGATGTCAATAAATGAACACTTTTATGTCAAATAATATTTGTGTAGGAGATTTAAGGAATATGGGTATAATGGAAGAAGTTGTCTAGTTTTCCTACAAGGAAAACAATCATCCTTTAAAAAAAATCAAAAATTCATTAATTGTGAAGATTGTTGAAAATAAAAAACCTCCACACAAAGATGAAGAGGATTTTAAAAACAACATGCTCCCGAAAACCAAATCAAAATTGAAGAATGAATGAGAAGGCATGAATAATGGATAAACATGGTTGAGAGAATTATCTAAACCTTCACATTAAGGATAAGTTTGACCCACCTTATTCCCTTAAAAATTTATTTATTCTTACCATTTATAGAATTAAATATGAATCATGCACATGAGCCTCAGCCTAGTTGGTGTGGTATCCTTAAGTTCATCCACAAGACCCAAGTTCAAAACCAGGTTGTAACACCCCGAGGTTTTATGAGAAATATTATTTTTAATTTTATTGATGTCTTGTGTTGTATGTTACAACAAAGGAGTCTTGCACAACATGAAACCCTAACTTGGCTGCATTACATGCAATCGCGACCTTCCTCGATAGCATGTGTAGTACGCAATACCGAGTTTCACTAAACGAGATATTATTATAATATTATTATAAACTAGCCGTTATGAATAGTAATACCCAATTTTTGAAATTTTATAAATTTTATCATTCAAAATAGACTTCATTTTTGGATTCTGAATATCAAAATTAACTTAGGGTGAAATTTTGGTACTTTTCGGATAACTTTCATATTCTGATGAATAGTGGAAATTACTAACAATTTTTTTAATCGAAATAATTAATAGTGATAAATTATTAATTTGAGTGGTTTTAAAGTATATTTAGAATATATTTTTACAATTTAATACAATTTTAGTCATTGGATGTAATTTCACATTTAAACCAGACATAAACAATTGTCAATCTTTTGATAGTTATTATCTCTTAAGAACACGCTATTTTTTTTTGACGACGGGAAATAATTTTTAAATTAATTAATGCAACTTATATGTTTTGAATTTGGTAAAATAGACATCATTTTTGAATTCATAATATCAAATATATCTTAGGCCTAATTTTTGGTATTTTTCTGGAGAATTTCATTTTTTGATGAATAGTGAAACCACTAAGTGGTAGATAAATAACTGAATTTTTCATAAAACATAATTTTACTGATTTTGTGAGTGGAATTTTGAAAATCCAAGAGACACGGTTAATATCAAGGACTAAAATTTGGTTCAATGAGATGAAAATAATGTTTGGTGAATAGTAACTTTTTTCTTTTTTTTACCAAAGTTAAAAGTGAATAGGGTCATTAAGGGTAAAAATGATATTATTATTACCCTAACACATGTCCTAATTCTATTGGATAAGTTTAATTCGGCCAAAACCAACCTTAGAAATAAAATATTACCATTTAGGCCCACATGGATTAGATTAGGACATTTATTATTAATTTATTTAAAGAAGGGTTAAAATAGTTAAAATCAAAGTTTAATAACTAAATCATTTTTAATATAGGGTTATACATAAGATAAATTAGACTATAAATATTCATTAGAAATATAAATAGATTTCCTACATAATGGTATTTTATTTATAATTTTTATACTTAAAATAATTTAATTTATTTATGAAACAATTATGATGCAGTAATTATCTTATTAATGAAATATTGACATAAATGATGTTATAAATACCCAAATAAATGTAATTTGAGACTTTTTATGAATTAAAATAATTTTATATGTTAATATTACATGTTAGTAGTGATTTAATTAACTTTTTTAGAACTAATCATTCTGTTATGAGTTTCACAAAAATCAATTACCAAATAGTGTCAAAATTGACATAAAATAGTTTTTAAAACAAATATTATATTAAAAATTAATATTATATTCCTAAAAATATAAGGTTCAGAAAATATACTTATATCATGATAGTTTTATCATTAATGGACCACTTAGGGGTCTATTGGATGTATATCGTATGTTTATTAACTACATAATATAAAAATACAAAGTGACATGGTAAATGTCAATCTAATTAACTAAGAGTTAAAACTAAAAGTTAAGGTTAATATAATGACCTAAACTTGTCTAAATTATATTGGATGAAAGGATTTAGACCTATACCCACCTTAGCTTCAAAATAAATCAATTTGGAGATATTAAAAACCGAATATGACTTTATGATAAAATAATATTTTTAGTTTTTCCAAAGGTGCCCCTCTCCTCCCTTATAAAAGGGCACATCCTCCCTCTCTTCCTCACACCACATTGAGCCTTAAATCTCGGCCAAACCCTACCAAATTATCTTCTCCACTTCCCTATAAACATCCTAGAGGTTCGGGTCTTCTTCAAAGAACAATTTTAGTGCCCTAAGAGGAGGTCTCAAAAAGGTGCTTCAAAGAAGAGGTAATGTCTGTTACCGATTCTTTCACCTTTATTTCTTCTTCCACTTCTTCTTCTTAGGTTGTTTCATTATGATGTAATAACATCAGTATCAAACATATACTGATATGTTATTATAATTATTAAACAACCCTATTTCACCATCTATCCATCCTACGGAAAATGAAATCACCGCGTGTGCGTAAGTACGGAATACCGTCTCCACGCCGTGGTGTAATCTATTTTACACCACCACCTTACTTGGATGGGTATAATGGTGTAAATAATAAATATATATGATTATTTTAATGTGATATTGATTCTGTAATAGTATACATACACTCCAATAAAATTTCATGATCATGGGAATGATATCATCGCTCGTGCGTACGTACGGAATACCGTCTCCACGACGCGATGAGATTCATTCTCAAAGATTAACCATTCATAAATGATTATAAAGTATATATAATAAGTAATCATGAAATATATGACATAATAATGATACTGGATTTATGTATATATATATATATATATATATATATGTATGTCATACAATTAATTCCATTCAATTCAATGAGGAAACGAAAACAACGTTCATGCGTACGTACGGCCTACCGTCTCCATGAACGGTGTATTTCTTTCCATTTATCGATATATTATATATATGTATATTCTGAATATATATTATATATAAATCATGTTTTATATTCTGGAATTAATTAATCATGATCTAAGTAATCATATGAATAATTACAAGTTAAAACACGAATGACAAATGAAACGATTTTACCCAAACGCTACTTTAACATGAATTTACAAAAGAACGGGTAATATAAAGTCATAAGTGAACCATATATGATATAATAACAATGAATATGATTCTTTAATAAGTCAATTACATTATTTAAATCATTATAAAGGAGGTTTGGATACATATGAAGCGTATCAGACCTAAGGTAAGGGATAATTTTACAAATCTCATTTTTATCCGAGATTGCTTATTCGTAAGTATTTACTAGGGTTATTGCTATCATCCATGTCCATGTTTTATAAAAGTGTATTCATGTATGTTTAAAGTCCTTTTTACCCATTTTGACTTTTACCCCATGGTATGGAAGGAATCTTTCTTTTATTTACCCTATAAGGTACTTTTTGACTTTTCAGACAAAAGTACGAGAAGAATGTTTTTTTAATGTATACGTCCTGAAAGGATTTTTACGGTTTTATAAAGCCTTATTTTCATGAAGATTCCTACAAAATATTTCATGACTATTTTCAACAAAATATTTTTCTTTTAAAATTACATGACGTTTTGTGAAAAGAATTTGATTTTGAAGAAGAAAGGATATTTTCCTCAAGAATTCATTTCAAGTGTTTTATCAAAATCATTTTACATCTAAGATGACATTATTTCATATGTGTATGTTTCAAGTATCATGTATCTATGATTTACATGGTTTCACTTTTCTTATTATAAAATGATATCCATTTCTTCTATATGGATTATTTGATGATGGGATGATGTTTATGAAACCCATTTTATTCGTGGGGTTATTATGAATGATGTATGTTTATTTTGTGGCACAAGTATGAATGATTTCATTATGAGATGGGTGGGACCTATATCTCCCTCCAATGTATTGAGTAAAGATTTATATCTCATGAGATAGACATGGCTGGAATGGTAAGTTAATCCAGTTCAGTTTTACAGGATTGGAACGAGGAGTGAACTCGATTCAGAAAGGGACTTTGTCCACTAAGATGGTCTTGGCAGCAATGCCTTGGCTAATATGGAAATCATTACATGTGATTAATGGATTCCACAATTACATGTTTTATTTCCATGCTATGTTATCATTATTTATGTTCCATTATGATCTATGCCTTATGTACTTCCATGTTTTAAGTCGTTGCTCAAGATTTTGATGTTTAAACATTATGTTCATGTTTTTAGGTTCAAATGTGTATGGTATGTTTTATTTTATCCATGCTTACCCTTACTGAGCATTTGAGTTCACCCTTTTTATGTTTTATTTTTCCCCAGGATTAAAATAAAGGTTTTAGGTAAGTAAACAAAAAGTGGAGGATCTTTATGGGAGATGTTTAAGAACTTTCACCATGATTAGAAGATTACGTTCCAAGTTTCCAAAGACACTAAACTATTACGGTCCTTGTGTGTCTGTTTTTTGTTATGTATTATGTATTCCGCAAAAGTAAAGTAATATCTATGTACGTCAAGCTTCGAATCTTTACAGTTGGTATCAGAGGAATGGTTTAGTTAACCTTTGGAAACTAGGATGGGAAAACGTTAGTGAGATCCCTAGAGATATTTCTAAGGTATGTCTAGGGATGTCCCTAAGGATAAGTATACGTATAGGATATAGTCCTAGAACTACGGTAACGATCTTAGAATTTAACCTAAGATGTTAGATATTGAGGGTACTCCCCCTTTACTATGTTTTTTTCCCTAGCATGATTTTTTCCTCTCACACTATTCTTTTTGGGTTTTAGAAAATGGCTGGAAACAGGAAGATTCATGATAATGGAGGATATGATGGACAATGGAATGATATTCTTCATGAAAAACCAAATGAAACGGGATTTGGAAGTCCAAACATCGTTATTATGCCTAATCAGTAATCTCATAATATGATCAATAATCTCAACTTTGGTAAGTTTCCTGACTCAGATAATAAGAGAAAGATGGAGTTTCATGATGATCATAGAGGAAAGAAAGTTCAATTTCCCTCATGTAAATCATGTGGGAAGAGGCATCGGGGAGATTGTTTCAAAGGAACTGGAAGATGCTTTGGGTGTGGAAAAGAAGGAGATAAAGCCAGTAAGTGCAAAGGAAAAGGTTCAGTTAACACCATGGATGAGGATAATGGTATTGCTACGACAGCAACAATGGTTAAATGTTTTAAATGTGGAATGTATGGGCATTATGAAAACCAATGCCCTAAGGGAAAGTCTCATGAAGAGAATCAGTATGGTCGTATGGGTAATATTTATGTTGATGATGATGAAGATACTACAAATGATATGTGACATGAAAGAATTGTTGAAGCTCGGTCAATGGTTTAAGAAGGTAGTGGAATGATTACATGTTTATCAAGTGTAATGTTGTATAAGTAATCTCATGGTACTATGGAATAAAAAGACATCTAAGGATTGTTACACTGTTGTATTTCCTTAAGTTTTGAAAGTTTTTTATGAATGGTACCAGTATTTTTGGAAAGTAGATGATATGCGCATAATGAAGGGATAATGAGAAAATTAAATGTTTGATAGCATTCATGAGCTCACGACTGATATAATGAGAAGGTTATATCATGGTTTGACCATATAGAATTTTTGGATTTTGGTATGTGGAAAGAGTTAACTTTTGACAACATTCATGTTTTCACTAAGGTTTAATGGATATTCATTTTTCAAGAGAATACATGATTAAGGTATTCACAAGATTGGAATGTGACCAACAAGATAACGGGGGATAAATGATGGTTAGTTGATGACATTTCAAGTAATCGTTTTCTTTATACTATGAGTTTGGACCGAAGTATTTTAGATAATGATTGGATTGGATTATGTTGGACATAAGAGAGTATTATTTAAGGATAGAATTTTTTTTGGATATTATTGATGGGATGTTATAGTAATATAGTTTTAGAAAAAGGACAACCTATAGGAAGGGAGACAACCCATCGCGTCGGACAAGGCTGTGGGAATCGAATCCACAACCGAAGTGTGACTGGCCTTTATCGCCTACCACTGGCCTACAGGAAGTCCCTGGTTAGTAGAAACTAGTTTTATTTTATTAATCGGTATGATATATGAAGTATAAGTTCATTTTTGGAACCATATACGATTAATCTAACCATAAGATGGACTTATAACTTTTTCTAACCTTTTGTTTGAAACAGATTTAATGACCCATCATTCTATCACATGATCTGCTAACACATCACGAATAACAAATTCAACTTCATTTCTTTAAGGGATGAAGTGGAAATTGTTCAATTCACGAACAACAGTGAGATTGTACCAAAATCATGTAAGTATTTCTTTTAATTCATCAACTTTAGGGAAATGATCTTGAAAACAAAAAATGTTTTCCTAGTTCCCTTATATATAATGAATCAGATGGTACCTTAGATCATCACAAATCTATAGCTTTGTGATTATTGGATTTTTCATAGCCATGTTCTCTACCACTCTCCATCAGAACATGATGGTTAGGTTTCTCTTCCATATCCAAATTTTCACCTATGTTATCCTATGTGGAAACCCAGTGATTAGTTAATTTGGGTAACCGTTATGTTTCATACTTTAGTTTTTAAATATTGGTTTTGGTATTCCTTTTTACGATGTGGGTTTCTATTAAAGAAACTTTCGAGTAGTAAACCATTTATAACCCCGATGAATTTCGAGGGCGAAATTCATTTTAAGGGGGGTAGAATGTAACACCCCGAGATTTTATGAGAAATATTCTTTTTAATTTTATTGATGTCTTGTGTTGTACGTTACAAAAAAGGAGTCATTCACAACACAAAACCCTAACTTGGCTGCATTACACGCAATCGCGACCTTCCTCGATAGCGTGTGTAGTACGCAATAACGAGTTTCACTAAACGAGATATTATTATAATATTATTATGAACTAGCCGTTATGAATAGTAATACCCACTTTTTGAAATTTTATAAATTTTATCTTTCAAAATAGACATCATTTTTGGATTCGGAATATCGAAATTAGCATAGGGTGAAATTTTGGTACTTTTCAGATGACTTTCATATTCTGATGAATAGTGGAAATTACTAACAACTTTTTTAATCGAAATAATTAATAGTGATAAATTATTAATTTGAGTGGTTTTAAAGTATATTTAGAATATATTTTTACAATTTAATACAATTTTGGTCATTGTATGTAATTTCACATTTAAACCAGACATAAACAAGTGTCAATCTTTTGATAGTTATTATCTCTTAAGAACACGCTATTTGTTTTGACGACGGGAACTAATTTTTAAATTAATTAATGCAACTGATATGTTTTTAATTTGGTAAAATAGACATCATTTTTGAATTCATAATATCAAATATAGATTAGGCCTAATTTTTGGTATTTTTCTGGAAACTTTCATTTTTTGATGAATAGTGAAACCACTAAGTGGTAGTTAAAAAACTGAATTTTTCATAAAAATTAATTTTACCGCTTCTGTGAGTGGAATTTTGAAAATATGAGAGATACGGTTAATATCAAGGACTAAAATGTGGTTCAATGATATGAAAATAATTTTTGGTGAATAGTAACTTTTTACTTTTTTTACCACGGTTAAAAGTAAATAGGGTAATTAAGGGTAAAAATTATATTATTATTACCCTAACACATGTCGTAATTCTATTGGATAAGTGTAATTCGGCCAAAAAAAAACCTTAGGAATAAAATATGACAATTTAGGCCCACTTGGATTAGATTAGGACATTTATTATTAATTTATTTAAAGAAGGGTTAAAATAGTTAAAATCAAAGTTTAATAACTAAATCATTTTTAATATAGGGTTATACATAAGATAAATTCGACTATAAATATTCATTATAAATCTAAAAAGATTTCCTAGATAATGGTATTTTATTTATAATTTTTAGACTTAAAATAATTTAATTTATTTATGAAACAATTATGTTGCAGTAATTATCTTATTAATGAAATATTGACATAATTGATGTTATAAATACCCAAATAAATGTAATTTGAGACTTTTTATGAATTAAAATAATTTTCTATGTTAATATGATATTTTATTATTGATGTAATCATTTTTTTTCGAACTAATCATTATGTTATGATTTTCACAAAAATCAATTACCAAATAGTGTCAAAATTGACATAAAATAGTTTTTAAAACAAATATTATATTAAAAATTGTTATTATATTCCTAAAAATATAATGTTCGGCCAATATACTTATATCATGATAGGTGTATCATTAATGGACCACTTTGGGGTCGCTTGGATGTATATGGTAAATTTATTAACTATATAATATAAAAATACAAAGTAAAATGTTAAATGTAAATCTAATTAACTAAAAGTTAAGGTTAATATAATGAACTAAACATGTCTAAATTCTATTTTATGAGAGGATTTCTACCTATCCACACCTTATATTTGAAATAAATCAATTTTGAGCTATTAAAAACCGAATATGACTTTATAATAAAATAATATTTTTAGTTTTTCCAAAGGTGCCCCTCTCCTCCCTTATAAAAGGGCACCTCCTCCCTCTTTTCCTCACACCACTTTGAGCCTTCATGCTCGGACAACCCCTGAAAAATTATCTTTTCCACTTCCCTAGAAACATCCTAGAGGTCCGGGTCTTCTTTAAAGACCAATTTTAGTGCCCTAAGAGGAGGTCTCAAAGAGGCGCTTCAAAGAAGAGTTAATGTCTGTTACCGATTATTTCACCTTTATTTCTTCTTCAACTTATTCTTCTTAGGTTGTTTCATTATGAAGTAATAACATCAGTATCACACATATACTGATATGTTATCATAAGTATGAAACAACCCTCTTTCACCATCTATCCATCCTACAGAAAATGAAATCACCGCGTGTGCGTACGTACGGAATACCGTCTCCACGTCGTGGTGTAATCTATTTTCCACCACCACCTTACTTGTATGGGTATAATGGTGTAAATAATAACTATATATGATTATTGTAATGTGATATTGATTCTGTAATAGTATACATACACTCTAATAAAATTCCACGATCATGGGAACGATATCATCGCTCATGCGTACGTACGGAATACCGTCTCCACGACGCGATGAGATTCATTCTCAATGATTAACCATTCATAAATGATTATAAAGTATATATAATAAGTAATCATGAAATATATGACATAATAATGATACTGGATTTATGTATATATATATGTATATCATCCAATTAATTCCATTCAATTCAATGAGGAAACGAAAACAACGTTCATGCATACGTACGGCCTACCATCTCCATGAACGATGTATTTCTTTAAATTTATCTATCTATTATATATATGTATATTCTGAATATATATTATATATAAATCGTGTTTTATATTCTGGAATTAATTAATCATGATCTAAGTAATCATATGAATAATTACAAGTTAAAACATGAACGACAAATGAAACGATTTTACCCAAAACACTACTTTAACATGAATTTACAAAAGAACAGGTAATATAAAGTCATAAGTGAATCATATATGATATAATAACAATGAATATGATTCTGTAATAAGTCAATTACATTATTTAAATCATTATACAGGAGTTTTGGATACGTACAAAGCATATCGGACCTAAGGTAAGGGATAATTTTTCAAATCTCATTTTTATCCGAGATTGCTTATTCGTAAGTATTTATTGGGGTTTTTCTATCATCCATGTTCATGTTTTATAAAAGTGTATTCATGTATGTTTAAAGTCTTTTTTACCCATTTTGACTTTTACCCCATGGTATGGAAGGAATCTTTCTTTTATTTACGCTATAAGGTACTTTTTGACTTTTCTGACAAAAGTACGATAAGAATGTTTTTTAACGTATACAGCATGAAAGGATTTTTATGGTTTTATAAAGCCTTATTTTCATGAAGCTTCCTCCAAAAGATTTCATGAATATTTTCAAAAAAATCTTTTTATTTTAAAATTACATGGCGTTTTGTGAAAAGAAATTGATTTTGAAGAATAAAGGATATTTTCCTCAAGAATTCATTCCAAGTGTTTTATCAAAATCATTTTACATCTAAGATGACATTATTTCATATGTGTATGTTTCAAGTATCATGTCTCTATGATTTACATGGTTTGACTTTTCTTATTATGAAATGATATCCATTTCTTTTATATGTATTATTTTATGATGGGATGATGTTTATGAAACCCATTTTATTCGTTGGGTTATTATGAATGATGTATGTTTATTTTGTGGCACAAGTAAGAATGATTTCATTATGAGATGGGTGGGACCTATATCTCCCTCCAATGCATTGGGTAAATATTTATATCTCATGAGATAGACATGGCTGGAACGGTAAGTTAATCTGGTTCAGTATTACAGGACTGGAACGAGGAGTGAACTCAATTCAGAAAGGGACTTTGTCCACTAAGATGGTCTTGGCAGCAATACCTTGGCTACTATGGAAATAATTACATGTGATTAATGGATTCCACAATTACATGTTTTATTCCCATGCTATGTTATCATTATTTATGTTCCATTATGATCTATGCCTTATGTACTTCCATGTTTTAAGTCGTTGCTCAAGATTTTGATGTTTAAACATTATGTTCATGTTTTTAGGTTCAAATGTGTATGGTATGTTTTATTTTATCCATGCTTACCCTTACTGAGCATTTGAGCTCACCCTTTTTATGTTTTATCTTCCCCCAGGATTAAAAGAAAGGTTTTAGGTAAGGAAACAAAAAGTGGAAGATCTTTATGGGATATGTTGAAGATCTTTCACCACGATTAGAAGATTATGTTCCAAGTTTCCAAAGACACTAAACTATTATGATCCTTGTGTGTCTATTTTTGTTATGTATTATGTATTCCGCAAAAGTAATGTAATATCTATGTACGTCAAGCTTCAGGTCTTTACATAGGTAGAGGAATATTTATGGGTTACTGTAGCAGTACAGTAGCAGGTAATGTAGCAGGACTGTACACTTTGCAGGTACTGTAGCAAAACTGTACACTATGCGGTACTATAGTAGGAACAGTTTGTTACTGTAGCAGTTGGAACTATTCACCTTGGGCCACCAGTTTGGTCTTGGAGCCCTTAATTCTTTCAGGCCACCCAGGCCTTCGGGTCAGTAGGGCTTTCGGGCCACCTTTAAGGCCTTCGGGCCACCTTAAGGCCTTCGGGCCACATACAATTGCCCCAAACACACTACAAAAAATGAAGCATACCCAGAAGAATATTCAAAGCAGGTGTGATCACCAGAGTAGAGCCAAATGGATTTGTCAGAATGAGAGGGTATGGCTATGCCATTGGGACCATCCTGTGCTTGCACGGGAAGCCTAGCCAGACGGCCATGTGAAGGTGGAGAGCTACTATCATGATGCAGATGCTGGGGATGGGTAGTTCCTTATAGATAGTCTGGTTGAATTCCCTAAGTCCTTCGGGTCATGTAATATCCTAAGCCTATGTTCCTTGTAATCTCTGAGCCTACGAGCTTTATAAGGGTTCTTCCTCATCCCTTGAAATGGGGGTTATCAAAAATCAAATAAAAATGAAGGCCTTCGGTCCATTCGGACTAAAGATGTTTCATGGTCTTAGGGGGAGCACATGAGAAAAAGTGAATATTTTACCAATAATAAATAGTTATAAATAATTCACCATCCATGTTTGATTCATAATTTAGTATTATATAAAATATAATTAAAGTATCATTGTTGATGAAGTTAAGGATATATTTTATATCACCACTTGATAGAAATGTGAAGAGGATATCATCCTAGTTTAATGACACATTTTTAATTCTAAAGGAATTTTATAAATAAATTCACCCTTGATGATGATATGAAAGTTATCTAATCTGGAAAACCACATAAAGAAGTCCCATTTTTGGTGTATTCTCAACATGAAACACAATTTTATTCATTTTATAAAAATATAAACCATTTTTAAGATCATTAAGAATGTCTTCTTGAGGGGGAGATTAGTGTGGATTTTTTTTAAAGAGAAAGCAACAATTATTCGTATAACTAAATAAAAGAAACATGGGTTACAAAAGTCTCAAGGAGGTAAGTTTACATTTATCTCTATAAAGGATAGAGAGAAACTCACGAGGAGTGTTGGAATGATAGGTGCAAGTGTCACCAGAGGCTCCCATGTTTGCAAGGCAATCAGCAAGTTGATTGAATTCCCAGTAGACATGTGTAATGATATAATGCATTGAGGAAAGTTTTTCAAGGAACTTAATCCATTTCGAAGTTAGTTTCCAAGCCAAGTGAATTTGAACCATTCGAACGGCTTGAAAAACTGTGACAGAATCACTTTGAAACTAGATATTTGTCCAATTTTTTCTTTGAGAAGAATCAACTGCTTTGATGAGAGCCATTATATCTGCTTCAAGAGCCATGGCGATTCCACACGTACCATGAACCCCATTCAAAAAGTCACCATCTCGATTCTTGAAGAAAAAACATATCCAGCAGGACATGGATTACCTCTCGAGGCTCCATCCGAGATGCATTTAGTCCAGCCTGCAAAAGGAGGTAACCAGAAGACTTCCATGGTTCCGAGAGGCCAAGGATAATTACCTTGCACGTTCAGTTTTTTTCAAAATAGTGAAATCCCTTACTGAGTTGTGGCAATTTTTAGCATGTTAATTATTTTCTTGTTGAGCCGCTGGCACAATTTGAGAGAGCAGCAACCTGTTATTAATTCTTGAATTTGTGTGTCGGGCCTTAAATATTAACTTCCAAAGGACATGAATGAATTCAGCGCATGCAGCAAGGAATAGAATACACACCTGCTTCGATAATTGTATTGTTGGGAGTAGCATCATAAGGTCCTCTATGCTATTCACATGCGGCGGTTGAATCTCAAACCAGGTAAATATCATGTTCCAGAGAGAGGATGGTGTTTTACAAGACATGAACAAGTGATTAATATCATCACGGTGCTGATGACAAAGGTCGCATATGGAGTAGAGGGAGATCCCAACCCACTGCATATTAGTGTCCACTAGAAGTTTATTGAGATGGAGGCACCAGAGGAGAGTGGATTGAGATGGAAGCAGCCATTTTTATTGTAGTTCACAGATCCATTACCGCTACCTTGAAGAAGATTTTCGTAGAATCATTTGGAGTTCATAATTCCATTTGATCTCAGTTCCCAAATAAGAATGTCATCTGTGTCCAGAAATTCATAGGAGGAGACCATGTCTGCAATCTGAGATGGAATCTAATGATACTGCTCAAGATGATTTCTAATAGTGGAATTGTGGTTTGTAGGTAGATCCTGAATCTCAACACTATCAATTAGGGGGGTACCAGTCCAGTTTTTTCTCCAGAATTGGAGGGAGGAGTTCCTACTGACCAACCAGTGAGACTGCATTTTAACCTTCTGGAAAGCTTTTTTGAGACCTGGTCAAACTGAGGATTGTATGTAATTCATGTTTCCTGCAATCCACCTTCTTAGAAGTTTATATCTGAGGAAAATCAGGGACTCAGATTCATCATTGATGATATGCCAAAGGAAATGAGCGTAAAGAGATTGGTTGAAGAGCTTAATGTTTTTAATTCCGAGGCCTCTCATGCTCTGTGGCAAGAAACAAGTCTTCCATGGAGCTGTTAAAATTTTCCTTTCAAGAATACTTCCACTCCACACAAAGTTTCTCATGAGTTTGTTGATACTTTTAAGGGTGGAGGTCGGCAAGGAGTACACCATGAAGGAGTAAACAATATTAGAGACAATCACATGCTTAACCAGGCAGATTCTCCCTTCCATTGAGAGTGCCTTACCCTTCTAGGTGGAGAGAGTTCTTCTAACTTGGCTCACAACATCAGTAAAATAAGAGGTCTTAGGTTTTACAAGAAACATTGGAACTCCAAGGTAAATGAAAGTAAGGGACCCTTCCCTTATGACCATCTCATGAACCATGCATTGCTTCCTTGAGTCCGAGATATTATTCCTAATGAAAATGAATGACTTGCACCAACTAACTTCTTGACTAGAAGATTTTTCATAATGAAGAAGAGTTCTCTTGATATTTTTAAGATTCCATCTCTCCCCTTGAGTAAATAGAATGATGTCTTCAGCAAAAAGGAGATGTGAGGGGGCAGAAATACCTCGGGCAGCATGGATTTTTTTGACCTCTCCTTTGTTAACTCTATCAAGGATATGATGACTGAGATAATCCTCAGCAATTGAAAAAATAATATCTGAAAAAGGGTCCCCCTACCTCACTCCTCTATAAAATTTAAATTAACCTTCCAGATCCCCATTAATCAAAATAGAAATATGGGCAGAACTGATCTGATCATGAACCCAATGAATGAATCTAATGTGGAAGCCAAACTCATGCATAATTCATCCAATGAAACCCCAGTAAATGGTGTCAAAGGCCTTCTTAATATCAATATTTAGAGTAATTTTTCCACCCCATGTGGTATTTTGAAGGATATTTATACATTTAAAAGCATTTGTAAGGAAATCTTGAATTATCATTCCTATGATATAACCAAACTGGTTCCATGAGACAATTATCTCAGAAATATGAGTAAGGTGAATAGTAAGGATTTTGGTGATGATCTTATGGATAGTATTAATGAGAGAAATAGGCCGGAACTGACCAATATAACTTGAATTATCCACCTTAGGAATTAATGCAATAAACTAAGCATTTAAGCCTTGAGTGTAAGATCCTTCTGTGAAGAAATGCTTAACCATTCTACAAATATCATCTTGTATGACCTCCCAATATAATTGGAAGAAATAATTAGTGAAACCATCTGGTCCTAGAGAGATTTCTTTTTTAAGACCAAAAACGGCTTCCCTAATTTCAATATCTGTGGGAGTTGAGATAAGAAAAGTGTTTTCTGTATCAGTGACCAGCTTTGGGATAATTCCATCGATCAAAGATTCATTTCTTATGGGTTCGTTGAAAAGATTAAAATAGAAGGAGACCATGTGATTTGATATACTCCGTCTATCATCAATTATAGAGTCTCCATCCTTCATAACAGATAGAGGCATGTTGACTCTTTTAGCTTGTTGAAGTGCATTAAAAAAAATGGTGTTCTTGTCACCATCAGTAAGCCACTTGAATTTGAACAAATATTTCTGAATGTTTTCCCTGAGCACAATGAGTTTTTGGAGCTCAGAGGATATTGTCTTCTCTCGGTCATCATTTCTAGGGAAGTTATTGAGAGTAATTGATTCTTGAATCTGATGAAGAGTTATTTCAGGAGAATCAATTTCATGATCAAGAAGGCTAAACTTATTCTTTCTCCAATGCTTCATTCTCTGCTTAAGGACCCAAAGCTTAAAAACAAAAACAAGTGGATTGTGATTAAAGTCCTTCATGGCCCAAGTATCTCTAACAATCTGGGAACAATCTGGTAGGGTGGTCCAAGAATTGTTAAACCTAAAAGGAAGAGGTAATTTTTCCTTCTCATCAATGAAGTTAACCAGAATAGGATAATGATCTAAATTATGTCATGCAAGAGTAACACATGAAATGGTTTTCCATTCCTCAAGCATATGTATGTTAGAAAATTCACTGTCAATTATACATTCCCTCATGCCATTCAAATGTTTTCTATACCAAGTATACTTAGCTCCCAACAAATTAATTTCAGTCAGATTAGAATCTTCAATAAAAGCTCTAAAATCTGTGATGGAAGTGGTAACTATAACATACCCGAGGTTTTCATCTGCATGTAGAATGGAATTGATATCCCCCTTGATAATCCATGGGTCTGAGATAGAACAAGGAATATTTTTAAGATGACTCCATAAATCTCTTCTATTAATATAGTTTTTTGAGGCATAAACCATCTAATATATAATGTTTCTTCCATAGTATGTAAACTTGCATGTGAGGTCATGTTCATGCTCAAAGATAATAAGAGGGTTAACCACATTGTTGTGAGCAAAGAGCCATAATCTGTCATGATTACAATCTTGTATAGAATCAAACATTGAATAACCCTTTCCTTGAAGAAGAGAACTATTATTGTGCTTCTTGGTCTTAGGCTCGGATATCCTAAGAATGTAAAGCTTATATTTACTTATTAGCAGCCTAAGGGAACAAGTTATTTCAAGGTTGGCCAATACTTGACAATTCCAGAAGAGTACCTTAATTTTGACTTAAGTTTGAGGTTAAATCCCCATTTTTCCCATGTCACGGGTGTCTTATTCCATCCATACCTTCGCAGGTCCTCCTTCTTGGAGACTGAAGTACTTTTTGCAGGTGTGGATCCTGTGCAATCCTTGCTATCATCTCCATTTTCAGTTTTAGACTCTACCTCTGAGGGAATGTTGTGATCTCCAGATTTAATGTGAGCCTCTTCCTTTGATAAAGTGGCCTCATTCAAATGTTGAGTTGGGTTAGGAGGAAGGGCGTTCATCAGTGTCTGACTAGAGTAGAGAATTCTATTAATAGTATCATCAGAATCTATGTTCAGAGCCTCATTAATTTCTGAACTAATCAGATTTAAAGAAAGTTCCACCTGTTGCATACCAAACACAAGAGTAAAGATCTCCTCTACAATGGTTTGGGGATCCTTCTCTACAATTTTCTCTTCCACTGGTATACCCACTGATTTTTCATTTATAGTACTTTCATTTTAGAGATAATTTTGTTCTTCCTCTTCAGTAGATCTGCCCAATTCTTGCTTGATCCAACCATTTTGTCACATACAATCTGTTTTGAAGCCCTGTTATCACACTTTTTAACATAATTCATAGTAGCAGCAGCCTTCCTTCTAGGAACCTCCTTCAAAGATCCATTATTTGATGTCGGCTATATAATTTTTTGTACAATAGAGCATTTATCAATCATATTCCCAACCATTTTGCAGTGCTCACAATATTTATGAAGATTCTCAAATTCAAATCTGACTCCAATAAGGTGGTCATTGGAATCCAGTGCAACACGATCATGAGGTGAAGTTTCCATATCGATTTCAATGAGGACCCTGGCATAAAGTCCAAGATATACATTAATTATTCTCTGATCAAGCTTCAAAGGTTTTCCAATACCAGAGGCAAGATCATTGAGTATTTTAGGATTCCAGTACATATATGGAAGTCTATGTATTCTTACCCATACCTGAGCAATGGATTTCTTCTGCGTGTAGGGATTAAAATTTGAATCCCATTCTGAGAGTCGAAAGATCCCAGGCTTCAAGTTAAGGGTTCCAAGCTTCTATATTGCATTTAATTCCTCCTACTATTGAAGTATTATATGAAAGTAGCCTTTTCCAAGGGGAATCAATATCCAATTGGAGAAATTCCAACAAAGCGAAATATGCAGTTTAAGATCCACAAAAGACCAGGGATTCATTCCTTTTTCATAGAAAATACACCCGAGTACCGAGAATCTACAGACCTCAAGTCTCTATTTGATCACCTCAGGGTCAGCAACCACCATGATGGATCCATCTCCAGATCGGTTTATTATAGGTGGTTTATTCTAAAGAGGCAAGATGGAAGATTTTCCTGCAAGGACTTCCGCGAAAGATAGTTCCTTTCAGAGGAGAGCTCCCAGATCTGAGCGCGTTTCAGGTTCAAACTGATGAGGTGCGAACGATATTTCCCATTCTGGGTTGAACGCTGCCATTGAGAAGGAAGATTAAACCAAAATAAGATCATCATTTTTTCGGTGAATTTGAAATGACCAAGATCCTGGGCGAAGCATCCTCAAACCCCCTCTTTTTTTTCTTGATAATGTTTCATAAGTGTGGAATGTTAAATAAGCTAACAAATTTTATATTCCATGTGAATCTAAACTCTTCTGGAATATATTTGAAGGAGTGCCATTGAAAATATATTTCATTATAGTGCTCTCATACTTGGAAACTTAAATCAAATCATTTCATAAATGGAGATAATGTTTTTTTTAATCAATAAAATTAAAGTGAAATTTTTAGTAAATATTTAAACCTCTTCCATATAACATCAATCCTATTTTTTCCTAAATGTTTTAGACTAGTTTATTGAAGTGAGTGTGGGAATTTCATGTTAATTTATTTTTATAAATAAAACTTATATAACAATTGGTTTATTTTATATTTATTTTAACCTGGAAACAGATTTAATGTTATGATAATGGTAATGTGTTCTCATTTCAGTTGATAATTGGTATTAAGATCAGCTAATAATGGATAGATTTATTATCTAGATCAAACCTTCTTAGTTTTAATATAGAGAATGGATCAAGTAGATTTAAAGTGGAATGGTTTATGGTAAAATGATTATGTCTGAATTAATACTATCTTCATCAATAACATTGTATATTTTTTAATAAGTGGTGAGAAAGTTAAATGAAAGTTCAAAAAGAAAGGGGTAGATAGATATTGAATTATTCATATATTAACATATTTAAAGTTATTGATAAAAACTAAAAAGGGGAAGTTTGTTGAAACCACATTTTGGTGTGTTTTAGTTTTTGTCTATGAATTATTTTCTTGGCATATCAATATGATAATGAAGAATAAACTCTTGGATGGGAACTAAAAAACCGAAGAATGATGGTTTTTGAAGCTGATCCTTTCTTGTAAAAATTAAAATGAATAAAGAAAACGAATGGTTATTTCCCTGGGTAATTTTAATATTCAATAGAGGAAAAATGTGTTTTCATTTTTTAAGTTCCATTAATGTTTTAGATAAAGGTTGAAATAAAAAAAATATAAGATAAAAGGAATGGTTGAAGAAGATGAAGGAAGTGACCATGGGAGATACGTGACATGAAAACCAACATTATGAATTTGGGAATTAATCCATGAATTTCTACTTGACTTCATGACTTATTACATGGTAGGTTGAGGAGGTATTGTGAGTTTTATGATAGGGGAAGATACAATGAGAAAGTGATTTCATGAAGAAATTAAGATCAACTGCATGTGCGGGTAAATCTACCACGAGTCATTGAAAACATGAGTATAATATGTCAATTTAAATATAATGATGGAAATTAAGGTGTTCTTATAAAGTTTAAATATCATGATAATATCAATCATGGTTCTTAAAAAGTAACTTTTGGGTGATATCTTGAATGAAGGCATAGGGTAGAAAAAGGAATGAAGATGAAGTCTACTTTATTATTGAAGAAGTGCATAACCATGTATGTGAATTTTCATATCCATGTATGGGTTTTTATATATAGTATAATACACTGGTTTATATATGAATATCCACTAAATCAAATCTCAAAGTATTCAAATTTGGATATGTGATTTCTTACATAAGTGAATCTATATACATAATATTATTCTATAGAAGAAAATTTATTCATAAATGAATATAGATACATGAATGGTTACATAGTTGAATATACCATAAATATGCATAATACATGGATGATAATTTACTACATATGAAAAAAAATCATATTTCTTTGGAGTTCTATTTATTAAAATTTTTTATGTAGACTAAGATACCGTGTATATCAAGTGGTGTTCATTATGGTCTAAAGAATATGTGAGATAATTTCATAGAATGATTCAATCCATGATGGGATTTAATAAAGAAGATTCTAGGTAAATAGGTATTAATTAAAAATATATATCATGATAATTCTCTTCATGATTTAGATTATTGGACAAAAGTGTTAGCGGAGATATTTGTGGAAAAGTATCACTACAAATGAATGATATTAGCTATAAGAAGATTAATGATGTAAGAGGAATGAATGACCGGGATTTGTGTTTCAATAATTAAGGAATCCATAAAAATAACCAATTCATATTTAGTATATATACATGAATACAATTTAAGTGTGTTGATTTTATAGAGTGATGGTTTCATGATATTTTTATATATCATGAAGAGAAAATAAGAGGGAAGACTGATAAGAGAAGAATATTTTTTGTAATGAATTAAAAGGAAATATATAGTGTCTTTGAGTATTTTAAAAAAGGAATATTTAAAAATTACTAAAAATGAATATCTTGAGTATTTTCAATTACTATAAATCATTGTAATTCAGAATAAGGTAGTTAAATTATAATGTAAATACTTGAACATAAAAAGAGAAGATATTTATAAAGTAAGTACTGATGATTCTATGTTATTTTATATATATATATATATATATTAGGTTGAAGGAAGATATTGTATGTAAAAAAATAAAAAAATGTGATATTTGAAGAGATATTAACACAATAATTTAAGAGAAAATATTCTGGTGTTAAGGAAAAATATTATTAACTCTATGAAAATCATCTTCAAGCACATTTAGTGAGTTAAAATGACGAAGAAGAGAGTCTGTGTAAATTATATGCATTAAAGAATAAGAATATAATAGAATGGGAAAGAATAAAGAATAAGATAAGAGAGTGTTGTGAAAATATATTTTCATAAGAAGAATAAAAAAGAAATGAGAGGAGAATAATAGAGTGTTCTAAATATCTATTTCCATAAGAAGAAGAAATAAGGGAAGAGAAAAAAAGAGTATTGTGTAGTTATGTGGTAAATAAGTAAGAAGAATAAGAATTGGTTGAGTTAGTTATGATGTTAAAGGAAGAATAAATCTTTTTAAATTCCATTTTGTATAGATAAACAAGTTTATTTCAGCCAATGAAAGATAATAAGAATATAAGTAAGAATATGCTTTTATGTTTTTGTACAAGTAAGAGATGAATAAAAAGAAGATCAGGGAACACACCTATAATAATTATAAGGTGTAGAAGGCCCCTATGTGTGAAAACACTAATTAATTATCAAAGATAATATAGTTCAACTCAGGTTTCAAGGATATACCATGAATTTTTTTAACTCAAAGTTTTTTCTAGTGGTTCAAGTGTTTGTGGATTGTTTCTTGATTACACCAAGTCTTATACTTCCTTATTAAAATTTTAACCTTCTAAATATCCTATCCACTTTTGTGTGTGTTTAAAAATGAATAATTGGTAATATAATTATGAAATCAAGATCTTAACTAGTCAAATAGGTAGTGTGATAAAAGGATTAAATTGGAACAAAACTGCACCAACACTAATTACCCCCCCCCCCAATATCAGTGTTGAGTATATCTTATGTGGTCCTAATAATTTTTTACCATTATATATGAGATTAAAACAACAAAAATACATCTATAATTCAAGTTGTTAATGTTAATAAAATTGTCAATTTTGAGTTATATTGATTGAATATTCTAACATGGTTTTCTAAGGATAAAGTAGTAATTATAAACCTAGATACTTTCATAAAAAAATACATAACTAGTTATATTTTTTCAATAACCACCACTAATATTTGATAAATATTTTGTTTAAATATTTAGGTTACAATAGATTATTATGTTATACATAACAATCCAAATAGAATTGATGACTAGTGAGATAAATGGGTTAAAAACTAAGGATCTAGAAAACTGACTTCAAATTAGTAGTGAATCCAAGAGATAAAGGTAATATGAGTGATATCACATTTATAATTAGTAAAAAAATAAAATACCCCTATGTTACACTACCTTAATCAATATCATTTGAATAATATTCATAATCAATAGGTATAATAATGAATAATTAATTTATTACAATAATATATCTCTCGATGATGATGAATTTCATATAATAAAATATTAATAAATAGAAAATAAATTCAATTTTGTAGGATTACTCTTCTATTCATATATTTACATTACCATTAATATATAGGTAACTAATGGTTAACAAAAATAATTAAATAAAATAATATAATTAGATTTTAAAAATGTTTAGAAATTTTTTGTTAATATTTTATTTTTTATGTCAAATCCAAATCATTTATTTACTTATTATGTTATTTTTTTGTTAATACTTTGTCTTTAACTTGAGTTTTAGGTTGATAAGATATGAAAATTTTAATTTTTAGAGTTTTAGTATGGGTGAATGGTTGGTTCATGGTTAGTTTTAATCATGAAGATAATGGTGAAAAGGACTATAATTTTTAACAGATGTATTTTTCATGGTGGGTACATGATTTCCCAACCATACAACCAATACTTATAGTTCTATAGGTGTTTCTAGTGAGGGGTGTATATACGGTTCATGTTTTGGACAATTATGTGGCTAAACCATGGGGTACATATTTTCTATTCCAATATGCGGCTCATGGTTAGTGCACAGTTTGGTAAACTGTGCATCCAAAACATGAGACTTACCCCAAAATTTAAAAATGGAATTCCATACTCTATCCTTACTCAAATTAATACCCTTAGGGGGTTACTCATCTCTCTCACATAGTCTACATGCCTCTTTGGTATGTTCTAAGTGATTATCTATCCTTCCCCTTTGATTTGAAGCTCCTCCATCATGATGTCAAGTGGATCTCTTCTCAGAGAGCCCTATTTTCTCTTATTTTCTTCTTTCTTTCATTTTTTCTATCTTCCTCTTTCTTTATTCTCTTATTCACTAAACCCTTGGGTGAATATTTAATGAAATTAATTAAGGATTTAATTTTTAAGGTTTGTGGATCATATCTTGGGTCCTCCACTTCCCATATTCAATAATTTCTCTTCATCATCACTATATTTTTAGTAGATGTTTATTTCATTCCAGAACACACTATGCGATTCTGTAAGTTTTCTATATTAAATTTTTACTGAATTTCTCACATTTTTATATCTATAGATTGTTTTTTAAGGATTTTTGTGGTAAAAATATTACCTAAAATTTAATTTCTAAGAGTTTAAATGTTATTTTTTTCTTATTAAAAGTATATGTATATAAGGTGTTTGATAAATTTCTTAAGACATTGTTTTCAAAGTATTTGGATAATTTAAATGTTGGGGGTTATTTAATATTTTATATAATTTGGTAATTATGATTGAACTGTGGTTTTTCTGGGTTATTTATATTTTGAGTCTTTAGTTGTTTTATTTTTGGATTCTTATATTTTGATAACTAACATGGATTATATTTATTCATTTACTCCCTTGGTACTCCTAATGAATGTATATATATAAAAATATATGTGTGGATTTTTACACACACACAGAGATATATATATATATATATATATATTCATGGTAATATATATATGTATATGTGTGTGTGTAGAAAGTTCATTGAATTATTCCATTAAAACATAGATTCACATATTCTCTCTTAATTTTGAAAATGAATTCATAAAGAGATTTTAAATGTGTGTTTTCTAAATCATGATTTAGAGGCCAGTTTGGAACTTTGAGAAAATGGTTTGACATTTTCTTTGGGTATTCAAAATGGAATTGAATAAAGTAATATTTTATTATAAAATTATTATTAGCTTAAAATTTTAAGGCTGGGTTGGAACCTCGAAATGGTTTTTATTAAAATTTCTCACCCTCTATAAAGCACCCTTTATTCTGGTTATGTTAATATTTTATTTTTATGGGTTGATTCGTGTGGATGATTGTAGATAGGTGTGTTGAGAAAATGAGTTATGATTATATTTCTTATTGGCTGATATGTTTTATAGAAAGGCTACCTCACCTATAATTTATTAGTATCATGGGATCCTAGGCATCTTAGTGAGGGATGAGAGATAGTTTCTAGCTATTCTTGATGAGATATACTATATCCCCTATCATATTAAATACCATAGGTAAGTTCCTATTAGTGGGTCTAGCTTTGAGTATCTGTTTTGTTATAGACTTAGTAATGCATCGATGAGCCCGTAGATTGTTCCAACCCCTATAAAACTTAGGCCACCTCATGGTATGTTTTGGAAATTCCCATGTTTACATATTCTTTACTTATTACTATTTAATTATATATTAGTGTTTATTTACTTCTATTTAAGTATTTTTATATAATATATTTTTTATGTTATGCATTCATTGTATTTGTTTACTTATCTATCTATATGATATCTCCTCTATATATTCAGTGATATTTTTCTTGGGTGTTTTTTAAAATGTTGTTTTGATGAAAAACTGAATTTATAAAAATGATTTAAATGGGATTTTAATGAGGATTTTTGAAAAGTATGGCTTTCTTTTAGAAAATAATGAAAAATCTATTATTAATAATGTATTTTAAAACTAGCTTCTATGGATTTTTTTAATAAATTAAATGCATAGAATCTATGGTTCTTATCTACTGATCTATTTATTCTAGCACCATACTTGTGTCACTCAACATTGTTAGACCCATTCTATTTTATAGTTTCATTTTCAATTTTGGATCACTCATATATTCTATTGGTATTTAGGATTAATAGTAACTTTAGTGGTCACATAGAGATGATTTTGGGTATTCGTTTTTTATTTATAAATATATTGACCAAGTTGTTCTTCTTGATGTATATTGGGTTCTAATTTACTTTAGTTTATTTATAAACAACTGGATTTTTATTTTTGGTAGTATCCATTTTATTTTATCTTAAAAGTTTTTCTACTTATTTGTATGGTATGGAGGTCAATTTTATGGATGCCTCATATTGTAATTCTAGTAATAATTGGGATACTTATTTAATATTATTTATTAAGAGATATCATCCCTAAAAATTTCTTTTGATTCCGTGAACCTTGATTCCAACCCATGGGGATCATTAATGCTCTTTGATCCTTGTCATGATCTAGATCGAGAGCCCGATTTTGGTCCTTCTAAAGTTGGGTCATGAGAAAATTGTATTAGATTACCCTTTGTTATTTGTGTGTTTCTATTAGATTGGAGATAGGATTTTTTGGACTCAAGTGGTAAGTGAAAAAAGATTCAATCTAAATCTTTCTCGTTTCGAACCACAAGTTTCCATGGGAAGTCAGGTTTTGAGATTTGGTTTGTGATTTTTTTACTATTTTTATTTGTGTTAATGGTTTTTTTGAAATGTATTTATTTTTTATAGATTATATATTTGATTTATTAAATTTTTGGGGTGAATTTGTAAGTTTAACTTGTCATACATGGTGATCTCGCATAGTCTGGTACCTAAGTGGAGCCCATGTAAATGGTTCTATATAACTCTCAATGATAGTTGTATGATTGGATCATGGTCCACCAAACCATGAATCCATGTCATGTATGATAACTAATAAACGTTTTGTTAATCTAAGTTGTGTGGTGATGATTAATCAGTTTTTAATTAATGCTCAGTATATTATTTTTAGGGTTTAAAATGTATTTGAAGTGAAGTTACGTGATTTTCAAATAGAAAAACTTTAATTTGAAATGATTTTTAAAATATAGTATGGTTTTAAAGGTGGTATATTAGGTTTGAATTTGGGGAAGATCATTTTGTGACAGTTATAGGTTTTATGAATGAATTTTTTTGGTCTTATTTTGAAGAACTCGTTTATAAGTGAATAAATTTGGTACTAAAACTATTAAAGAGGATTTCAAAATAAAGTAAAATGAAATGGGTGTTTTCAAAATTTATCAATTATTTTAATGATAAACATGTGTCATTCTAACTGAGATTTTAAATAGACCTTTAATATTTTAATTGTGGTTTGAAAATAGTTAAAATGTAAACATTTTTCATTATTTAGTGGATTGATTCTCTTGAGTGGTATTTTTAATTTTTAATTTTGATATAATTTACAAAGTTGAGATATGGTTTGGGACGGCATGATTTCTATTCAAAATTTGATTGATCAGGTCTTGTATCCTCTCTAGTATTTATAGTATTCCTCCCAGAAATTTCTCAAGAATTTTGGGGTCGATAAGATTGTATATTATAGGTTTCTAGTTTATTGGATATTGGTGTAATTTTGGTTGGTCATGTTTTTCAAGTTCTTACCTTAGTAGCCTCTTGTGGATCATGACATTTTGTCGTCTTTCTTTTTCCCCATTGATTTGGAGGGGAATTTTGATGTATTTTTATGGATATGGTTACGGTGAGATTTATTTAGGTCTCATTGGGAATGGGAAAAACCATGGGTTTATTTTTTGGATAAATAATATTGATGTTGAACTAATAAATATTATGTAATGACTGGATTTGAACTGATTTTATCAAGATCATCTTGATCGGTGTTCTAAGTATGTGGTCCTAGATTTTCCTTCCCTGTTCTCTGGACTAAGGTTAGGATCATATTTATGGAATATTCTAATAGTTTATGCCTCCTCCCTTTCTGTTCTTGGATAGAATAATGTCAATTAGTTTCTTGGTATACCTTGGCTTCAGATTATTTGGATTCTTAATGATTTATGTTCATTTGGGGAGTAAATTATCATTTTTGGAATTGGGAATATAAATTTTATTTATTTTTACACTTAAGTCTCTATAGTCATGGGTTTTAGTTTTTGTAAATAGTAATTCCTTTGGAATTTTTTTGTCTTTTTAAACCTCTGTTATAGTTCCTTAAATGGTTGAGATATCCACAATGGGTCTCTATTATATGATCTTCTTCATTGTAATGTTCAAGTGTTGTTTGTGTCTTGAGGATTTGAAGATGTTATAGAATTTTGAGATTCTCCTAGTATATTGGTTTAATTCGGTTTTTGTTTTCTTTAGAGATAAATTTTAATGAGATGGTTTTTTTAATTTAGATAAATTTAGAGATCATTTTATGGTTTATCTTCCCTTATGCTTGAGTTTATTCAATCAGTGTTCTCTTTAAATTTGATGAATTTATGGGGGTATAAACTTATGGATCAGTATATCCTTAATAATGATTTTTGGATCGTAATAATTTTCTTATAATGTTAATACATACAAGAGTTTGTGATTTGTAGTTAAAAAACATAGTTCAAAAAAATTAAACTAAACAAACCCAAATACATTTAAGTATGGTTATCAAAATTAGACTCATTTCGATTAAAAAGTCATAGAATTAGAATCACAATATTAATGATTATATCAATTTAAAAATTGTAATCATTATGAATCCAAATTATCCAAGTAAAAGAATCCTAATCATGATGGATATTATTGTATAAATGAACTATTATAGTCATAATAAGATTAATATAGATAAAAAAAATAGAATAGATAGATAAATACCTTTACCCACTTTTATTTAAATGTGCAGTGGAATATAAAAACTTTTAAACCAAAATTTATAAAATATCCAAAAAATGTAAGAAAGAATTAGAATCTATTTAAAAGATAAAACTCATTTAACCTTAAAATAAGGGTAGTCTACGACCCAGACTAAAGGTATTCACTATTTTATTTTTATAGAAAATTATGTATTTCTTTACCAAGAAATCCATTGAAATGAATATCAAAATGGATATATCTTCATATCCCCAGAATCCCCCAATATGATGATGATATTTCATCTATCTACTTAGCTCTGTTATCCCTATATATGATGGATTGGATTCTTTTTCTTCCTATACTTATAGTCCCTTTATCATTACAGTGATTGGTTGCATTTATAATTACAAATGTTCTGAAGGAGACAACCTGGAAAGGTTTCCTTTGAACAACTCTCTCTAAATAATTACAAAACACTAAGAATAAGTTATTCATGGTAAGTAATATTCATAAAAATAGATATAAAATGTAATTGACTAGCTCCAAACTCTTCAAATTACTTGGTATTTACAGGTGATCTCCCAATGGTCATATATTGATATACCAATTGGGATATTTCTGAATTTTTTGTAATGACTTCGGACATCTGGCACTTGATAGGTCATAATGATCTATTTTAACTAAAATCCATATGTTTTATTGATTAAAACCATTACAATGTTAAAATTATTCCTTACATTATAAATAATTCTTCTAGAAATGATAATAAACTTTAGTAAGTCGGATGTACTTCCTTGATATTATCATTATGATAATCCTTATGAGTATTAGTCTGATGTTTTTTGTATTGATATCAGTCCAATTATTAATACTTTGTTAGTACGAAAGATAATATAATGAATTTAACTTTTGGTTCTAATAAAGGCGATTCTTATTAATTAGACACAAACTCATTATAATAATCATAAGGGAGACAGTAAATATTATGTCCATATTACATTATAACTTATTCTAAGTATGTTAAAATCTAAATTTTTTCTTAAAAAATAATCTTAAAACACTTAGGACATAAAAAATTATTAAACATGATTTTAAGAAAGTGTTTTTAATCTCTAAAACAAAATTAATGGAAAATTAAGATGTTGACCTTATAACGTAACAATATCCCCATTTTTGGAAAGAAAAAACCCAAAAACATAAATGAAAAATGAAAATGAAAAACTTATAGTCCATATTATTTTAAGTATTTCATATTCAAAGTTAATAATTAAAACTTTAACTCCCCATGATTTTATAACTCTTTTGAATAATATAGAGAATACAATTTTGAATATGATGAACTCCCCCTTAAGATTATATCTTCACCAAAGAATCATATTCTTCCCCATAATATAAAATTATCCTCCTTTGTATTAATGTTTTCCTTTTATTAAGAATTCTCCCTTTGAAAATATTTTATCGCACTTTTTATAAAATTCTCCCCCTTTGTGATTATCAAAAAGGAATGGGGAAAAGTATAAAGTTTCTTGAAATGTTAGATACTTGAAAACTATATGAGACAATTAAATTAATTAACTAATCATCCACACCTAAAACATATGAAATAACATTGAACTAATCGGAATTGGAAAAAAAATCAGACAAAACGGATTTAGATGAAAAAGTAATTCACTAATAAAATAAATTTCAATTGGTTTACATAAAAAATACAATTAGAGTTTAAAATAAAAATATTCAATCTTTCTTTATCCGAGTCTTGAAAAAGGCTTTGATTTTCTTGAACTAATGACAATATTTCTCCAGTTTCTCTACTTTCTCTTCCAAAGGTCTTAGCTTATTGACTTCCTCGAAAAACTTCTTATTCTAATCCATAGAAAAGAAAATATTGGCCTCAAAAGATCATAGTATATCCTAAATGGACCAAAGGCCTTATTTTTATTGATTTTTTATAACGCCCCTTTCAAGGGATGAGGGGGAACCCTTACAAGGCCCGTAGGATTAGATATTACATGAATCATAGGTATTAGAGGAAATATCCAGACTATAACTACATGGAACGGTTCCTCCCCAGCATCTACATCATTATATCATCTCTCCACCTTCGTATGGTTATTCATCTAGGCTTCTTGTGCCTACACAAGTGGGTCCTGATGGCAACTCCATACCCTCTCTTTCTTCCAAATCCATTATCTTCTACTTTGGTGAATATGCCTGCTCTAAATCCTCATCTGAAGTCTACTCCTTGTAGAGTTTTCCTGGTTCATTAAGTATAATTTTAGGTGGACCTAAAGCCTTGAAGTGTCCTTGAAGGCCTTGAGGTGGCCCAAAGGCCTTGAGGTATCCCGAAGTCCTTGGGTGGCTAGAAGGCCTTGAAGGACCCGAGGACCAAACCGGTGGCCCGAAAACCCAAACAGATGAATAGTTCCATCTATTATAGTATCAAATAGTACCTGCTATAGTTCCTGCTACAGTACTACTGCAGTACCTAGAAATATTTCTCTACATGGTTTGGAACTTGGGTCTCCTGGATTCACTTGTCGAGTCCTCACCAACTAGGCTGAGTCTCTTGTTAAAAAGATCATAGTTTAATTATCTCAATCTCTATGTCTCATATATTCTCTTTTAGATCTTCAACTTCCTTAGTTCTTTTATAAATTGCATCATTAAATTCCTCCACAAAATTTACTCTTTAAACCATGTGGGAAGATATTTCATTAAAATAATTTTATAATTATACTAAACACTTCTTAACATTATAAAAATTTTCATAAGGCATCTGAATATCTAAATAAACTTGATGATACCACTTCACCATCTAGTTTCATGATTTTTTATCAGTCTGAGAGGTTTCTGTTAAAACCTTTAACTCAACTTCATTACAAATCAATTTCCCTATAAATTATTTTACTAATTTTTATTTCTAATCAATAATTTCACAAATAAGATAACCTATTTATTTAAGCATTGGGAAATAAGAAAATTTTCCCTATAATAACTTCAATACACAAACAATATAGTCAATTCCTTCAATGGTTATGGTTCTAGCAGAGTTCGATTAATCTTGATAAACCTTAGAAAGATTTTATTCTCCCAGTACAGACTCCATCTTACTTTCATTTCTTCTTTTATATCTTTTAAACTTCCTTTTAAACTTCCATATACAATTCATTATCATCATTTAATTCCAAGATGTCCACATCATCAGTGTTGGTATTGTTAGAGACTTTGGTCATTGAGTTTTGACATTATTATTCTTTCATAGATGAGGATTCAGCTTCCTTTGATGATTCTTTTTCTTCTTAATTTATTCTAGATTTATCATACTTATCAACCTTATAGGGTAAACTTGAAAATGATGATGTTGAATCTGATGAATCCTTTTCAGTTTGAGGTCTCTCACTATTATCTTTTTCATTATATTACTCTTCCTCCTCTCCATCAACTTCTTCTTCAACTTCTATCTCATCCTATTCATATTATTCATCTTCTTATTCTTCACTTAATTTTTATTCCTTTCTATCTCCATCAACTTATTTATTCACCCCTTTTCCAATCTCATCCTCGAGTTTTCTAGCAGTTCTGAGAGATCCTTGGCTCTAGTTCTGATTGATTTTTAGGAATGACTGATACTAATTCTTCATAAACCACTTTTTATTTTCCCTTGTTTGAAAAATAAGGAATATAAATATTAACAATTTTGGTTTCTTCAATAGATAAAATAAATATTGGATTCACTTGGTTGGTCTAAGAAATAAAAAAAACATCTAAGAGGCTCTTTCTAATCCTTCCTATAAATTCTCACAAAGATGAGCTTCTTTAAACTTTTTCTTTTTCTTCTTCTTCTTATCTTATTCTTCAAGAGTTCCAAGAGAATAAATTTTCAAGGAGTCGGCCTCAATAGGGTCAAGTATAATCTCCAGATCCCCTGACTTCTTATCAGCTTTATTTTTCATCCATTCTTTTAAAACATCATCAGGAAGTTTATTTTTCTTCATTTTCTTCTTTAATGGGGAGGTCTCAAACTTAATTTTCTTCTTCCTATCAGCCTTATCCGGTTTCCTTGATATATATTCCTCCAATGAAGCATCATCAACCTTCTCTATAAACTTCTTTTGATTTTTATTAAAAACTAACCTCATCCATCTCATTGTATCATCAATGATGAAAGAAATATTTTCTCTCATCATATATGATTTTTTGGAAACACTAAAATAATCCATTAATTTTCCAACCAATTGTCTTATGAAGTCCAAAAACATGATGATTCTTGATATAATTTCTCCTAACATGATGTTACCCATGGTTAAGAGAATTAACTTCACCAAATCTATCTTTCTCATGATCACTACAAATTCCAAAAAAAAATATATGAAACTTTTAATGTATCACAATCTCCCTTCATCGGTATGAGAAACCCTTGAATCTATAAATAAATAACATTGTTATTAAAAGTTTGGTTTAAGACTTTCCTAATATTTTTGTAATGGGTAAAAAGATACTCTTCTTTCTTTCTCTTATTAAACATTTTTAGGCCATCTGAAAGCTTAAGTGAAGGAAAATAATCATCCCCTTATGAGGTTATTCCTACAAAACTTAAAAATTTCTTGTAATAAACCTTGTATCACTTCCCATACATAAGAAAATAATTTTTTTCTATTCCATCTTCCATGAAAAACTTAACAGAGGCATAAAAATCATGAACAATATCTGGTTAGTAAAATTAAAATCTTTGTCTAGTTTTTCCACACACACAGATTCCCAACATTGAAAACCAATGATCTTCTTCAAAGTATAATAATATTTCCCATAAAAATATCTTTCAAATAACATTTCCCTAAAAATCTGAAAATTATCAAAGTCCTCCTTTTTCACCATCGTATCTAGATTTGAAACTGGTGAATCAAATGAAAAGATGAACTTTCATACTAAGAAACATAAAGGGGTCAGAAACTCAAGAAAAAATATCTGGAAAAACCAAAGTGGGACATGGGGTGTCTTTCTTTATATTGGAATCAGGTGTGATGGTTCATATTACATAATACATCCAACGGTTGAGATTAAAATAAATCTAATCTGAAGGTTGACATTTATCTAAATAAATATTTAAAGAATTTTTAACTCTTGAGATTTTTGAAAACATGTATCGGATTGAAAAATAATCTGATTAAAAACTTTTTAAAATTTTAAAGACAAATAAAAAGTTTTTTTAAAACTAAAATTATAACAAAAAAAACTAAAGTACTAACATAATGAAATAGTGTAAAATATAAAAATAATAGTGAATTACCTTTAAGTGTCAATAATTCCATCTGTATGAATAACCTGTTCTTATTGGTTTTTGTAAACTAAATAGATTGTGATGGTTTTGAAAATAAATAATGAATAAAATATTTTAAGTCAAAAAACTAATTACAATGGTTTTTTTATGAATCCAAATTTCAATCATTGTTTTTTTGGAAACCTATATGAAATAGTTTTATAAGTTAAAACTGATGATGATAGAATTTTATTAGAAAATTAAATCTAAAAAATTTAAGAAACTTTGAGTCCATAAATTTTAAAACATAATTATATTCTAAGGATCATTTTTCGAATTACAAATTCAATTTTTTTTTAAGAAATATGAGTCTAAAAATGCTCATTATGATAAAAAATTTATGAAAACTTATATTTTTAGAAAACTATTTTTTAAAAAAACTGAATTTTTGAAAAATATAAAACATACTTATGAAAATGAATTTTTAAATTTAAGGAGATAATTCAACATAAAGTTTATATGTATGATTACTTTATATTGATCATTCATAACTTCTATTTGATATATTAAAATCTATCAGAATGAAGAGGTTTTGTGAAAATGTTAGTAAGTAGTTATAGCGTACTGAAAAATTGTAAAATTATATATATTATAAGTGTGTGATCCTAAATTAAATGGTGTCTTATATCAATTGTATTAGCATGATAGTGATGTATTCAGTTTTAACTTAATGCAATGGACCTTGTATTATCACAAAGTATTTGAGTTTTTTTAAAACTCATGCCATATTTAATGAGTGTGTGTTGTATCCACAACACTTGAGCACAAAAACTTCTAGCTAGAACATATTTATATTTATCAGTGGAAAGTGATACTGAGTTTTATTTCTAATAGGACCAAGAAACTAAAGAGTCTCTTAAGAAATGACATGTTCTGGATATAGTTTTCCTACCCATTCAACAACCCCAAAAGTTAGCATCTGAAAGCATTTTAGTTTGAAAACATTCCCCAAAGATTAAAAAAGTATTAAATCCATAATTTCGTTAAGATAACAAAAAATTAACTATTCATATTTTAGACAGGATTCCATTGGATTTTCATGACATTTTGAACATAATCATAAAAACATTACATTTAGATGAATATAAGTTAAGTAAAGTAAACTTGCTGTCATAACACTAAAAATATTTTGATCGAAAAGTTCCCTATCCTCATTAAGATCTAAAGTATTTGAGGTTCCAATTGGAGTACTTATACCTTTAGTACCTATACTCACAATATGATTATTCCTAATAAATGACTAACTTATGTTGGTTGAGGTTTTTTGAAAACAGTGGGATCGGTTTCATCAAACATAACATGCACTATCTTATCAATAGTATAATAATTGTTATTATAAACTCTATATTCCTCAGAAGTAGTGGAATAACCTAAAAATATTCCTTCATCAGATTTGAGTGAAAATTTATGTAAATTATCTTTCATATTCAAGGTGGAAGCTTTGAAACCAAAATATTTGAAGTAAAAACTATGGTTTTATTCTTATCCACAACTCATATGGATTTTTATTAATAAAAGGTCTAGTTAAAACTCAATTTATAGTATAGTAGGAATTACTAACCACTTTACCCCAAAAATTATTAGCAATTGAGTATTCACTCAATATGGTTCTAGTTATTTTATGAAAAGTTCAATTTATTCTTTCAACTACACCCTTTGATGATGGGTTCTAGGTGCTGAAAAGCAATGTTAAGTACTTTCATTACTACAAAAAGTTTCAAAAACAGAATTTACAAAATCTCCACCAAGATCACTATGATCAGTTGTCAAGGGAAGGTTTTTCTCATTTTTAACTTTTCCTATAAAAGTTTTAAAATAAAAAAAGGACTCTCATTTCTTTGTGAGAAAATAAACTAATGTATATCTAGTCTAAGAATCACCTAAGATATTTAAATTTTATTTTCCACCAATACTTCTACTTTTTTTTAGGAAAAAATAAGTCTATGTGCACTAATTGTAAGTCATCAGAAGTTGAGACTTCACTAATAGATTTAAAACTTGACTTGTGTCGTCTACTGTATTGACAAGGGTCACAAACTTTCAAAGAATCAAACCTAAGTTCGGGTAGATCCTTATTAAGTACTTTCTTAGTCAACTTAGATAATTTTCTTAGAATATAGTATCCTAAACTTTTATTCCATAACAATGATTTATCTTCCATTTCCCTAAATTAAGGTAATTCTTGGCTCATAAGGTCTTTTAAGTTATGTGTTTAGACATTTTCATGCTGATTGGAAGAAAGAATAAATTTATCCTTCATACTATATACTAAGAATTTATCATTTATAAAAGCTTACAAGGTAACATTCATAACATAATTGACTTATGGTTATAATATTGGGCTTAAGACCTTTAACAAGAAAAACATTTCAAATAATAGCTTTAGCAAGAAGAACAATGTTACCTATTATGATAATATATCCTTAAGCATTATATCTAAAAGTTAATTTATCACCTTTCATTTTTATATTATCCTTGAAGAAGTATTTGTTTCAATCCATGTTCCTAGGACACCCACTACCCATGTACCATATGTCTTTATTGCTAGAACTTTATTTTTTCTTAAAAACAAAAAAAATATATACTTCTAGAACCCAATCTGTCTTGGGTTTGGTAATGCTATAAAATAAAACTTTATAAATCGAATTTTTTTTTAAAAAATAGGATTTTCGAGATCTAAGGGATTGAACTTTGTTTAGTGAATAGTTATTTTTCCAATGTCCACTGATTTGACACTTGGTGTAAAAGGGGAATTTTTAGAAACAAATAAATTATTACTTAAAATAGGTTTTTTTTGTGTATAACATATTCTAGAACCAGTAATATAAGGATGGAATTGTTTGTAAATTTTATAAAGCATTACTTACTAATGGTAAATTTTGAAAAAAAAATCTCAATCAAGAGATTTCATATTTTAGTTTTACAACTAAGTCTTTATCCTCATTAGTATTAGTTTTAGAAGTAAGTTTAGTTTCAAAAAAAATTCTCATTATCTGGATAGATTTTATTTCTCATAAATATTCTCATCAAGATATTTTGAAAGGTTTTATTTTTAAATTTTCATAATATTTATTCTAAAATAATCCTTAGCATGTTTCTCCTTTCCATTATAAAGTTTTTTACAAATTTTACAATTTTCATTTTATAAAAGTTTTGAATAGAGGAAAAATTCATCATAATAAGGTAATGAATTATCTTCACAGGATGAGGAAGATTATTCATAAGTAAATGTATAATCCTTATCATTATGATGAATATAACGTAAAGAAATATTGGTAATATTTTTATCTCTTTGTAACTTTTCCATGAAATAATGATTATATTTGAGTATATTGGAGAAAGAATCATGTTCCTCTAAATGGAACTTTCATTATCAGAATATTTCTCAGAAGAATCACCTCCCTTGGAACTCCATGTGTCAGTAGCTTTCATAATTTTTAATCATTTTTATTCATTAGAATTTTTGGAACTTCTTTATAAATTCTGATCATTTCTATATTTCCTCTTCAACTTTGGACAATCTATTCTGATGTGTCTTTCTTTCTTGCATTCGTAATGAGTGACTTCATCTTCCATGTCACCTTTACCCTTATGAATCTTTTTATAATGATATTGAAAGTCTTTCTTTTAAATTATTTTGTTCATACTTTCTATGAAGTTATCCAATTAATTATGAGAATGTTCATAAACACTTTAATCATATTAAATAACTAATTTATTATTTCTTGAATATTTAACAACTTTCTCTATAGATTTTACTTTAGAAGGAAAGTTAGATGTTGTAGAAAATGAATTTATTTCTCCTTTTCTCAATATCTCTCTTGATCTTTCCCTTCTACAGCATAAGGGTACCAATAAGATCATCCAATGTAATATTATTTAACTTTATAGTCTCATAAACTATTGTACTCTTAGATTCACATTCATTAGGAATGATATCTATTATCTTTTCCACAAGGATTTCATTATTAATAATTTTCTTATCCAATGGATTGTAAACTTTTTATAATGATAATAAATCTCTGATGCATCTTTACAATAGATTCCCCAGGAAGAAAAACTAATTATTGATAATATTCTCTTAACATATCTCTTCTGTTCTATATAACCTTTGAATTTCCAAAATGTCTTACTTCAAGATTTTTACATATACTTTTTGTAACATCACAAGATGATATTTGACTATACATTCTTTTATCCATAGAATATAACAAAGTATTCCTTACTCTCTAGTTTAACTGATATTCTTATTTCTATTAATGGGTAAAAGCAATAACTTCCTAATCTTGAATTTTATAATATCCAGTAAGCATAAAGAAATTTTAAAATCATGTATAGATAACAATGGTATTAATCGAATCCCCCCAATACTCATAGTCAGCACCATAAAATATATGAGGTCTATTTGGAATAAGATTATCTACTGAACCAACATTCATTCCTACCATATTTAAAAACAAAAAGAAATATTCTTTTTCAAAAACATGTTAGTGTTACAAAGTTTATAAAAAAAAATTTTATATAAAAATTTTAAATAACATGCAACAAGTAAATAAGTAAAAACACAGCTATCTATATCAGTAGAAACCTCCTCTACCAATTATTGGATTAGTATATCATTAATATTGATTATAGGATCATAATAATTTTATTGTAATTGAAATACATTCAAGAGGTGGGTAAATTGTAGTTAAAAACATAGTTTAAAAAAATTAATCTAAAAAACCCCAAAGCCTCTTTAAGTATGGTTGTCAGAATAAGGATCAGCCATATTAAAAAACACAAAATATAAATCAAAATATGACTGATTATATCAGAGTGAAAATTTTAATCACTATGGAACAAATTTATCAGAGTACAAGAATTGTAATCATGATGGATACAATAAAATCAAATGTATTATTATTATTATCATAATCAAATTAATAAAAATAAAAAAATAAAATAGAAATATGAATATTACTACTGATGTTCTATTTAAATGTGCAGTAGAATATAAAAACTTGTAAACAAAAAGTAACACAATATAATACAAATTTATGAATTAACTATAGGTTATTTAAAAGATAAACCAATTTTAACCTCAAGAGAAAGGTAGTATATAACCGAGACTAAAGTTATCCATAGTTTTATACTTAAAGAAAATCCTATCTTTATTTACTAGGAAATACCTTGATATAAATATCTTAATGGATTTGTCTTCCTATCACAGGAATCCCTTGATATGATGATCATATTTTCTCTGTATAATTATCCTCAGTATCCCTCAATATGATGGATTGGATTATTTTTATTCATATCCACTAAATACCTTGATCATTATGATGATTGGATGTAGTTACAATTAAAATATTTCTAAAGGAGGAAACCTGACATAGTTTCCTTAGAATTACTCTCTCTAAAGAATTAAAATAGAATAAGTACAAGTTATTCAAGTTTTTTAATATTTAAAAAAATTGAGAGTGAATGTAATTGACCAAATCAAAACTCTTTAAATGACATGGTATTTATAGGTGAGATCCTAATAGTTATTTTGTGATCTCTCTGTGGTCATATTACTGAGTTTATTGAAATAACTTCAAACAACTAGAACTTGACAACTTATAATGATATATTTTAACTAAAATCTATATATCATATTGATTTACACCATTACTCTTTTAAAAGTATTACTTACTTTTGAAATAAGTCTTCTAAATATGAAAATAAACTTAAGTCAGCATAATAGACTTCCTTACTATTGTCATTATGATAATCATTATGAGTGTTAGCCTGATGTTATTAGTACCAGTATCGGTTTTATTTTTAATAATTTGTAAGTATGAAAGATAGTACAATAAATCTATCTTTTTGTTTTGATAATGTTGAGTCTGATTAATCTGACACATACTAATTATGATAATCATAATGATGAATGTAAATTTTATATCTGTAATACTTAAGAAATTATTATCAGTTTGCTAAAAGATAATGTTTTCTACAAAAATATTCTGAAACACATAAGGACATAAAAAGTTAGTAACATGTTTTTAAGAAGGTGTTTGTGATTTCCAAAATAATGGGAATGGAAAAGTAGGAAGTAAAACTTTTGACTCAAAAAGAATTTTATAGTGGGGATAATTATAACACTTTAACCTTTGATTATGATATTATTTTGTTTATTTGATAATATTTGATCTTTTTCTTGAGTTTCAGGTCAATATTTTATGAATTTTTTAATTTATTCAATTTCGGTATAGGCGCATGGTCGTTGAATTATTATTACTGTATATACAACTAATTTTGCAAAGGACAAAAATTTTTAATATGCATTTTTAAGGGATTTTGTATTTTTTCCCAACCATGTGGACAAATAATTCATCACTCCATGTCTTTCCAATGAGGGAAAAAACTTGACACATGGTTTTATAAACCCTATAGCCAAATTGTGTAGCATGTATTTTCTTATCAAGTAGGAGGCGCATAGTTGGAAAAGGTTTGGTAACCCATATGTCCAAACAATGAGACTTATCTCGTATTTTAAAAATGGAATACCCTATTCTATAATTACTTGACTTAAGACCCTAATTGGGTCCCTCGTTACTCCCACTCACATGAAGTACATCTTGGGGATGTTCTTGGAGGTTCCCCCTCCTTCCTCTTTGATTTGGATAACCTCCATCATAAATTCATGTAGATTTCTTCTAGATGATCCCTATTTTCTTATATTTTCTTCCTTATTTCTTTGCATATCTTTTCCTTTTGAGTTGGTCTCTTATTTTTTTAACCCTCAGGTGATTTATTAATAAAACTATTTATTTATTATTTTTTAGCATGCTCAGATCATGTCTTTAGTTTACCTATTTCTGTAATCAAGAGTTTCAGTTTTTCTCCACTCTATTTAAGATAGGTATTTCCATTCTCTTACTTTACAAAACAAAAATGTGATTCTTAAAGTTTCTTAAATTTAGTTTTAACTAAATTTAACATGTTTTTAAATATATATATATTGTTTATGAATTATTTATAGGCTAACGGTCTTATTTAAAATAGAATTTATAAGAGTTTCAATTTTATTGTTATCTTGTTAAAATTATATGTAAATATGGTGTTTGTTAAATTTCTTATAAGTCCAATTTCGAAGGATTCAAATATTTTTAATTCATAGAGATATCCAATATTTTTTATAAGTTGGTTCTTTAGGTTTAATTGTCATTTTCTAGGGTTATTGTTGTTTCTAGTATTTAGAATTTTTATTTGGGGATTCTTATATTTTGATAAGTGACTTAGACTGTATTTCTTAATTTTCTTTATTCGTGATCCCTATGAATATACATATATATATATATACTTGTAGGTGTGTAAACATACACATATGTGTGTATCTGTGTGTTAAATTTATATATGTGTATATATATATATAAATTATATATGATTCTTTCATTAAAACTTCAGTTCCCAAATTGTCAATTAGTTTCCAAAAAACTTTCCAAACTTTATTTAAATTTTTTTTTTCTAAATCATGATTAGAGGCCAATTTTGGAAATTTGAGAAAATGGGTTGATTATTACATTGGGTTATTGAATGGAATTGATAAATGTAATATATTCAGGGAAAAATATTATTATATTCAAATGTCCAGGCCTAATTGGTACCTTGAAATGGTTTTTATGAAAAGTGTACACCCTCTATAGAATCCCCTATCTTCGGGTTATTTTAATGTTTTGTTTTAAAGGGGCATTCCGTATGAATGAGTGTATGGAGGTGGGTTGAGAAAATGTTTCAGTTTTATGTTTATTCTTGATTGATATGTAGTATACCAAGGCTACCTCACCAACCATTGATTTCCATCATGGGATCCTAGCTGCATTAGTGAGGTATGAGAGATAGTTTTTATCTAGTCTTGATGTGATAAACTAAATCCCCTACAGTACTGGACACAATAGGGAAGTTCCAGTTATTGGGGATAGGTTAGATTAGTTAGTTGGTCATGGACTTTGGAAATAATTGATAGGTTAGCAGTGGGTTCCAACCCAAGTATATCTAGTTTATCCTCACATGATGTTTAGTAATTTCCCATGATTACATATTTTTACTTCATATTATTTACTTGTACTTTAGTTCTTCTTTTCTTATCTTTTATTATGTTTCTGATTATGTTTCCTATTATCTTTGTTATAAATTAATTTATCTTTATTTACATATTTATATGGTTGATGTATTTTATGGATATTTATTATTCTTTTTCTCGGTTGTTTTTTAAAAGGTTGTTTTCATCAAAAACATAATTTTTAAATAATTATTTAAATGGGTTTTAAAAAAATATTTGTGGTATGGGTTTATTAAAAAAATGATGGAATTTATATTTTGATAATATATTTTCATATTAGTATGTATCGATTTTTTTTTTGGAAAGGAAAGGCATAGAACCTGTGGTGCTTTCCTATTGACCAATTTCATCACTATGACAAAGTAGTCGTTTAGCGATGGTTTTTTTCATTTAGTGGTAGTTTAAATTGTCGCAAAATGATGTGTCGGCAACCATTTCATGGTAGTTTTTCAAAACCATTGTGAAATGTTTTAGCATCGTTTTTTTTAATTGAAGAATCATTTAATGGTAGTTTAAACCACTGTTAAATTTATTTATTAGTTTAATATTTTATTTATTTATTTATTTATTTTCTTAAATATTTTTTTATTTTTTTTTATTTTTTTCTTTTTTAATTTTTAATTTTTAAATTCTCATAATTAATTTATTTTTTTATTATTATTATTCATTTTTTATCATCTATTATTTATTACTATAATAATGCACATGCACATGCATGTGTCATTCAGAAATTTTGAGTTGGGTGAGATTTGAATCTCTTACTTCTTAGTTATTCTACAAAGACATTACCACTTCAGCAAAATCTTCATGCGGTGAGTAAATAGAATTTAATATATATATATATATATATATTAATAGAATAAACAAATAATACCTAAAAATATATATAAACAAAATAATAAATAATTAAATATTAAATATTAATAATTAATATTTACTATTTAATAATTAATAACTAATAAATAAAATATAAATGAACAATTAATATATATATATATATATATATATTTAATATGGTAGTAAGTGATAAGTAATCAACAATAAATAATAAGTAATAAATAATAAATCTATCATCTATCATCAATAATATATAATATATAAGTAATGTATAAATAATAAATCAATTAGAAAATAAATAAATATAAGATAAATAAATAAAAAATTAATATAAAATAAATAAAAAAAAAATCAATAAATAAATTATAAATATATAATAAATAAGTAATAGATAATACATTATTAATAAATTAATAATAAAATAATAAACAATAAAAAACTAATTAATAATTAATGTATATACAATAAAAATAAAAAATATATAATAATGTAATGTTTAAAAATAAATAAATAATAAATAAGATGGTAATAATAAAATAATAATAAAAAAATAAAATAATAATATTAATAATAATAAATTAAAAATAAATTAATAATAGACGAATAATAAAATAATTATAAAATAATAATAAATCAAAAATAAAGTAATAATTAATGAATAAAAATAACTAGATAATAAATAATAAATATATAATATATAATATATAAATAATAAAATAATAAAATAATATAATGATAATGAAAAATATATAAATAATAAATAAATAACAAATAGATAATAAATCATAAATCATAAATCATAAATCATAAATCATAAATAATACATAACAAATAAGAAATAATAAATAGATATAAATATTAGTATATCCATATATACGTATAATGAGATTTATTTGAATATACATAATCATGAATTTATGTGACATAAATATATATAAGCACACTCAGATCAATAGGAATGTAAATCAATGGAAAAAATCATAAATAACATAAAAGGAATATGAAGACACTCTTAAATGAAGATGAAATCTCATCAAATGTGTGTGATATATATATATATATATATTTAAATTTATTTAAATATATCATATTTTTATATTTATTTACATATATTGGAATATAAGTATAAATATATTTATATTTATCAATACACATGCATATCTTTATATAAACATTATATATATATGTATATATATATATATTCATATAATTTTTCTGTAAATTAATTTATATACTATATTTAATTATAATGATATATTTATATAAAAGTACATTTATATATGACGTATAAACACAATATTATTGACACACACACCCATATTTACACACATAAGTACACATTTATATTTCTCAAATACACATAGAAATATTTGCATATATATGTATTTATTTACATATATTATAATATAAACATAAATATATTTTTTTATTGACACACACATATATATATATTTGCATTACTTGTATAGATATATAAATACATATTAATTCATTTTTATACGGTAAATAAAATCTATAATTTTTTATTTTAATTCAAATAAATAATAAATATTTATTTCCATATGATTTATGTGTTTCAAAATACATTTCTCTGTAAACATGTATTTATACAATTGATTTCCTATAAGTAATTATAATAAAATATTCATAAATTTAATTATAAATAAAAATAAATTGTAAAAAATGATAAAATTAAAACATTGTAATATATATATATATAAATGTAATCCCTTGGAATTAATTTAGTCTCCAGTGAAAAAAGACAATAATCCCACCTTAAACGAGGCTGGAATTCCATCAAATGTTAAAAATTGGGATACCCAAACTGAAAACTCAATTTTGGAGTTCTTTTAGGCCTTTTGGCCTAAAATTGAGACTTGGGTTCCCTAGTCACCCCAGTATAGATCTCTTTTCAATATTCTATTTGATATGTGATAGAGCTCAAATGGACACCCAAATCAAAAGTTATGGTCATTTGAAGTTGAAGTTTGATTTCCAACTTTTCTTAAAACTATAATAAAATTTATTCTTTTAATTAATACAAAATTATTATCTATTTTGGTTTTAGTCCATCTCATTAGAATCTATTTGACAGGTTTTGAAGCTAAAATAGACTTTCGGATCAAAAGTTATGGTCATTTGATGTCAAAGTCATATTTTCAACCTATTGAATGATTATTTTAACTTTCAAATTATTATTGACTAAAAAATTATAGAATTATGATTAATTAAATTTATAATTAACAAAAAAATATATTATAGTAAATAATAAATAATAAACCATAAATCATGATAAAAATTTTCATATTTTATATTTTTTCTTTAATTTAGAGGTAGATTTTTAAAAAAAATCAGCGATTTCGAGGTAGTCTCTAGAATACTACCGCAAAAAATAAATTTTAAAAAACACATTTAGATGTGGTTTTTAAAACCACCACTAATTTTTTCATGAAAAATATTTTGAAGATAATTTCAAAACCATTGATAATAAACCACCATGAAATCTATTTTTTCTATAGAGTATGCCCACACCCTACTTGTGCCACTTGGCATCGATAGACCTAATCTTTTTTATAGGTTTAGTTTTAGTTCTTGATTTATCGTGAAGTGAGTCAGTATTTCTAGAAGGTAACATTAGAGTTCATACAAATATGATATTTGATATATTTGTTTTTCTTTTGAATCTATGAATGTATCTGAAAAGTTGACATGTCAGTTATATGTTCAAATCTCATTCGGTTTATTAAATTTATGAGAAGTTAGATGTTTATTTTTTATATGTTCTTTTTTTGTCTTTCATTTATTTCATATTATTTTTATGGCATGGTGGTATAATGTATAGATACCTCGTACCAAAATTTTGATAAGAAATATGCTACTTGTTTAGTATTAATTATTGGGTGAAATAATCTCGGATGATTTCATTTGATGTTATGGAACTTATTTCCATCCCATATGGATAAAGGATGCCCTTTGGACAACTATAAATTCCAGGATAATAGGTCTACTCTTATTTGATATCTTGATTATATTAAAAAAATTCCCAATTATAATTTTTTAAGGAGATATAAACTCATAAGTGTACAATTAAGGGAGATGAAAGAGTAAATATAGGAAGGAATATGTCTACCCTTATTTGAACAACTATAAATTCCATGATAATAGGCCCATGGAATTTTATAATCCATTACACTATTAGAGAGTTTCCATTCATTGATGATATAGGTAGGTTTTTAAATATAATGACTCAATTAATACACCTTAATTTATTTGTTGGAGAGTTAAAAACATCTTTAATTATTAACTATGTGGATAATAGGAGTACTATCAGACCAGTGAGAGTCATTGTGGACATACTTTTATGGGTAAAATTTTTTATCTAGCTTTTATTCCTTGGATACAGAAGTTGATAAAATACAATATCATACACTAATAATTTTTTTAAATCTATTTTTAATGACTACAAAAAGAATTATTAATGTTCATTAATGAACATTGGAAATAGAATTCAGTTATAAGGAATTTCACTTTAACATATTTTATGTAATGATATATATAATAGAATACCATTAATCTTTTCCTGTTAATATGATTGATTTGTTTTCAACTAATTTGTTTCATGGGTATTATTGTTGTGAACCTTCACAAAATCATTTTAAAATTTATCATTCTTTATTTGATGATTCATTCATTAATGATTGTAATTATGATTTTACCAATGATAATTTATTTATGGACTGTAATGAACATGTATCAAGTTCAATAGTTTCACTTGAATTTCAAACCAATGGAGAGATAACACATTAAAGTTTAATAAATTCATTTATAATACTTCAATTTAGATATAATTTTTTTAAACACATTATTGAGGAACAAGTACTTAGTATAATTAAATAATTTTATTCCATAAAACCCACTTTTAAGTTTCCATTCACTTTAGAATTAAAACAGATTCCTACAAAAATAAAATGTTTTTTTAGAAAATGATGAGAAACTACTAGAAATTATTACCTAAGACCATTATTTAGATCATGAATCTACACATTTTTTTATTTTATTAAATTGAATAATAATTCCATTGGATTTTCATTATATGATCTTCTAAGAATTAATAATTTATTTGTATACTTATAATTTTATTAAAGTAAGATCAAAAGTATTTAAGAAGAGTCAAAGGAAATGTTACCCCATTGTTTCATATGTATTTAAGAAAGAGATAAATGATTTTTTCTGTTGGAATAATATTTCATGTCTCAAATAGTAATGAGTTAGCTCAATCTGTATTTTTTCAAAGAAGATTGGATTCACAATTGTAAAGAATTAGCTTAGAGATTTAGTTCCACCTAGGGTACAGAATAAATAAATAGTCTATATAGACTATAATTAATTGATCATGTGATTAAAAATAACCATTTTTCCTTTTCTTGGTTAAATATTTATGATTTTAGTAGGAATGACACATTATTATTTATTATATGTTTATTTAAGGTATTTTAAAATTCACATCTCTAAGGATTAGAATAAAATAAAATACATCTATCCTTTAAGATATTGTATATATGGTAGGATTCCTTTTAGATTGTGTAAGGCTTCAATAACTTTTCTAAGTTATATTATAAGTATTTTTATGTTATTTGAAAGAGTATATGAAAGTGAGTATAGATTATTTCACTATATTTGATACTTTTTTGAGTCTTGTTTATCTACTCTAGGATCTATCCTTAAAAAATGTATAGTGAATAACCTTATTTTTAACTATGAGAAGTTTTATTTTATATTTAAGAGAGGGACCATTATTTTACATTTAATTTATAAATAATTAATTCATATTGATAAGTCTATGTTTGATATAATATTTTTATAACCTTATTCCAAGAGTGAAAGAATGTAAAATCATTTTTGCAACATCTATACATTACAATAGGTTTGATTAAATATTAAATAATATTTTATAACTTTTTGAAGGTTATTAAAAAAAGATAATCCATTTTATGAACAATGTGAGAAGTAGTTTTATAATGTAAATAGGAAGCTCATTATTTCACCCACCATTTAACCACCTCAGTTGAATATTTAATTTGATCTTATGGATAATTCATTATATTTTTCTTTTGGAGTTGTCTTAACTTAATGAGTCAATAAAAAGTATCATGTTATAGTATATTATCCTAGAAAATTATATTCTAGATAGTATAATTACACCACAGTTGAGAACTATATTTTGCAAATTTTATTTTCTAAATGAATGTTTAGATCATACATTTAAGGATTTAGTTTGTTTTTTTCATGGATCATTCTTCCATTAGACATCTTTTGAAGAAATGTGAAACAAATCCAATAATATTTATATGCATTTTAATTCTTCAACATTATTATATTGAGACGAAATAGAGAATAATGAAATGGTTTTTTGAATTTAACCATAAAAGTTTTATCCTATTAATGAAACCATTCTTAATGAGTGATTGTATAAAGATGGAACAATTGTTTCTTAGTATAGAAATATTTTAAACTATTTAGTTTCTTATAAGAACCCTTGTTTTTTTATAATCATTAGTCTTCTAAGTTCTATTGTGATTTTAGGAATTTTATATAGGATGAACAATATATTTAGAATATTAGTAGTGATCGAGTTATTAGGAAGTGTGCATTGGGTAATGAGATGCCATCAATTTTTACTTTTTATCATGCTCTTTCCTATAGAAAACATTTTGGTATATAGAGAAAAACATTGAACATTTTATATTCACCATTGTAATGGAAAACTATTTTAAGGGATCGTATTAGAATTGCAATATATATACACATTCTTATTTTACAAGGAACATTTCTAGGAGAAATGAAATTTCCCAAAAATATTTTCTATTTTTTTGAAATATTTAATGTCTAGAGTATGGATTTTATAGGACATTTTCCTAATTATTTTGGTTATATTTGTATTCTTATTATTATATACTATGTTTTTGTGTGTTTTGGAGGTAAATCCACTATGAAGGATAATGTTCATGTGGTGGTTATGTTTTTGAGATTCCATTTATTTTATAGGTTAATATTTACTATATTTATAATAAGTGACTAAGAGAAACATTTTTAAAAATAAACAATATAATCTTTATTTATAAATTATAGATTAAAACATAAATATTATACACCTTACCATTCATAGACTAATTTTTAGTATGAATTTTAAAAGAAAGATGTTAAAAAATAAAAAAAATGTTTCAACTGGGTAGAAAGGATTATAGTTTGAAATTGGATGATGGTTTGTGGACTTATAGAATAGAATTCAATACTCTTATAGGAATGTATCTATATATGCTTGTATATGGGAATGTGTGTCATTTTCTAGTTGAAATTGAATATAAATCATGTCATACCAATAATCAAAAGTCTATGAGTTTTATGGATATACATTCATTAAGGATGATTCAGTTACATGAACATAAAGAGATCAATATGAATATATATCATAATTCTCAATTATACAAAGGGAAGACCAAATTTTCTCATGATTAGTTTATTTCCCATAATAAGGTTAAAGATAAAGTGTTATTGTTTTAATCTAGTATTAATATTTTATAGTAGTCCATTTACTTTTAATAATGCATATCCTATTTTCTTATATAGTCCTAAATTAATCCAAGTAGTATAATTTCACTAAAAATGGTCAAAAATTGAAGCGATTTTGATAAATTTTGAAGGAATATTCCACAATGGGGATCCATCATCAAGATTATTCTAAAAAAATAGATGGTAGGTTATTTTTTCAATTTTTTTATTTTTTTATAATCTTATATTTTTTTATATAAAATATATAAATTTTTTTCATTGAATACATTGCAAGAATACGTGTAGGGGAAGGAAATAGTTTTTTTTCTTCTGTTTTTTTTTATTTTTTTATTTATTTCATAGATATTAATGAAATAATTTTATTAATTTAAATTAGTATGTCACTTAAGAAAACTAATTAATTTTAATATATTATAATTATATGTTTTTTTATGATTATGGTCCTTGATTTTAATTTTATCATTCATGTAAATAATAATTCATTATTGAAACCATATACACAAATAATATCAAATTTTAGACTCACTATCTATAAAGGTAATCTATACCTTTTATATTTTTTAATATTTATCTTTTTATTGAGAGTATTCATTCATGAAATATGAGAAAGAATTTTTTATAACACTTTGTTTAAACTTTTTGTTTATGATAATTTTGTTAAGATGATTAAGGAATTTTGTATATATAAAAAAATTGAAACTCATCAATTCACCCTAGAATCTTATAATATTTTCAACCCTTATATACCATAAATAGTTTTCTATGATCCATATTACAAGAATATAATTCATTCTTGAACTACTCTTTGGAAAAATTCATTACAATGAAAGATAAGTATGGGTGGAGGCTTTATTAATGGAATTATTTAAGATCACTTTAAAAGTTTTGAAAGAATGTTAATGTGATATTAGGTTTTTAGTCCGAATAAGTATACACAATCATTAATATGTTATTATTCGTCTTTATATATAAAACAATTATAAGTAAAAATTATATTTAAATCAAAAAATTGAAGATGGAATCCATTGTTCAACTCTTTTGATGTGTAAAATAATTGGATGAATAAGGGTATTTGATTTTTCATATAATGCAATTATGATGATGATGAGATATTTCCAATAGATATTACTTATAAATAATGCTTAATACTTTAAGAAAAAAAATCCACCTTTATTTATTTGTTTTTTATGATTATTGTAACATTTTGGCCTGACTGACCACTAAACCTATAACTGGACCGGTCACCACATGACCTCAAGCACCCATCACCATACACTAGAGGCTACCAAATACTAACAATGGTCTAAAGGAGGTAAAACAAAGAGATTATACCCTCATAATCAGAGTAGTGCAGTCGTATATCATAAGTTAACTCAAAGACAATAGTTGAAGCAGTAATATATGAAGGAAAAGCAGCGTAAGATAAAAATACAATAACTGAACAATATTGAATGGAAATTTTCAATAAATATAATGATTCATGCATGACCTAGTGATTCTAAAAGTTATAAGAAAAAATTTACAATATAAATAAAGGAAGTGGAACCTAACATCTATCACCATTAGCATCATGAGCACTAGATCAATCCTTTACTCCCTATCTCCCAAGTACAAAACACAACATAACAAATAAACCCAAGGACCTGGAGCATATAGAACTACTCGAGTACCCCAATGAAATGGTGGTCTGAGTAGGGTTTGAGATATAATCCTAGTAGGCTACCACCCATGATGTCGAGCTCAATCTAGTACATGCAATATAAAAAGTAAATTGTTCTAATATAACTAAATACAAGAAAATAAATGAATAAATAACAAACAATACACAATATGGGTCCCACAAGAGATACCTAATCGATTCCACCTGCTTCGACCCAAGATGTTTTCTATATCCAAGAGAACCTATAAAACTGAAAAGTATATACATGACATCATATATATGAAGCAAAAGTTGTGGTATGTCCCTAATATTATGTTTTATCTTAGTGGTCACACCCCTAGGACATCAATCAAGAATCTAGATATCACCTTGTAGTCGCTAAAACAATAATAATAAATATAATAATAAGGCACCCCAACTAATTCATAAAAGGAATATGTCATATCTAGTAATGGAAACCTGATCTCATCTAGGAAAATTTATAATGGAAGCCCCTTGGTCTTTGTAAGAGCTATCAATATAACCAATACCACTAAGTCCATCTGAGGGGACCCGTACTGGCATCCCTCATATCACTCATGGTATGGTAACTCTGAGTTTGTACTATGTATATCACATAGGGGATTGTATGTCACCTAAGGCATGGAATAAACATATTTCCAATGATTCCATCAAAGGTTACTCCCCTAGGGAACTAGTGTAAATCGTGAGTATAAATAATCCACCCAGAGATCATGTCCAAGGAAAAATATAAAGGATCTCTCCAGACACATCAAGTAGATTTGAACTGAACATGGAGAGTCCATCTGTGACATCCTTACATAGGACTCTTGTTCTCTCTCAGTTCATAATAGGTTAGGCATAGTGACCAAGACACATATCATGCGGCATGGAATATATAGTTACTTTAGATGGATAAAACATGAAAATAACTCATCCTCAACAAGCTAGACCAAAAATTTCAAACAAGATAAGAAACGATTTAAAACAACATGCATTAATCCTCACTATAAGCACACAACAATAAGTAATAATCCATAAATAACAATAACAAGGAATGGAACATCCATAATTCATAAAAATAAGGTCATGATCACAATGCACCAACATAAACATAAGCATTAGGCTATAGATCGTGCACATATTTCCTTTTCCAATTGAAGACAACATACCTCGATGAGGGGTTTTATTAAAAAACATGACATTGTTATTCAACAATTCATTACATTCAATTAATAGTTTAACATCATTATAAGGAAATAGTTCAAGTCAATATAAAATCAAGTAGATAAGCACAACACATAATCATAAGGAGAAAAGCACAAACAAGGCATAAAGCACATCACATAAGCATATAACTAGAGTCGCTCAACCAATTTAATCCAAAAATAATAATTCCAAGAGATCAACCTTGTCATGAATCATTAATCTTATGGGTATATCTATGGTTAAACCATTTATATTAATTCAATTAATTGATTTAAGTCATTTATTAAAGGTGAAACACACCCATAAGGGTGTTTAAACTTATTAAGGCTTAAGGGAAAAGAGTCGCAAGGAAGTAGAACACCCATAGAAGTGGCTAAAGTCATGGAGATCACCCAAACTGCTGATTCACCACTCACAAGGGTCATACCAGACATAAAAAGGGTTTCAATTTAATTTCATTTACAAAAAAAGGATTGTCTTCAGAAGACCACGGTGTACGGAACAATGGTTCACCATATAACACAAAAATAAACTTCTATAAAGAAGATATACCACCAACCTTATACCATGGATAAACTACACATCTGATATGAAGATTTTATTTTGTCTTATTTGAGGGAAATTGAAGAAAACATCCAACACCCTGAAAATACGGTGAATTAGATCACATCAAAATAACACAAATGAGGTGGAAATAAAAGTGAAATATAAATAAGAGGAGTGTATAGATTACCCTAATATTTAAAATTCTCCTGATGTTGAAGGATTTGGAGCCTGAATGAGGGAGATATCAAAAACCCAACCTTGGAGGAGGAGGGAGACCTCCATACAAGAAGGAGGAGAATCCCACTATAACGAAGAGTAGAGAAAGGAGAGAAATTAAATCATTTCTCATTAAGGGAAAAAGGGTGAATTTACCTTCGAAACTGGGTGCACAATTTGGCCTCACAGTTTGTCCAAACCGTGTTCCAATTGTGCGTCTCCCACTTCCTAGGAAACCCACCTCGTACAGTTGTGTCACTTGATTTGTCTAATCGTGTGCCAACCATGTGATGAATAGTGATTAGGTACTGCCTAAGTGGCACTAACCATGCAGTCATGGTGAACAGTTTAGAAAAACCATGTGGTCTAGGTACACAGTTTTGGAAAACCATATATAGAATATGTGACACCTACTCCTCTATTTTAGTTCCTACAGTGTACTTCTGGTTAGTGTATCAGTTGGGAAAAATCTTTCATTCATTTTGGGAAGAGGTTCTCTATTTCCAAGAAACCCTGGACTCTTTCAGAGTTGGGAATCAAGGGAGGATCTCTTCCTTTTCATTATCTAGGTGTCCTGCTCTTCTGGGGGCGCCCTAGGGCCTCTTATTTCTTTGAAATTATGGACAGAGTCATTGGTCAGCTCTCAACCTGGAAAGGGAAAAGCCTTTCTATGGCTGGGATAATTTTTTTGGTAAATTCGGTCATCATTTCTAAATTGGTCTACTCCTTTATGGTCTATAAATGGTCAAGGGGCCTTCTCAAACGTTTGAACACATCAATCAGGAATTTTATCTGGAGTGGTAGCGTCCTGGAGAGGAAGTTAGTCACTATCCCTTGGAGGGTATGTTGTAAACCACTCCACTCTGGTGGCATGGGCATCAAAAATATTTCTCTCTTTAATGAATCTCTTCAATCCCATTTAGCCTGGAATATCATACATAGTAATTCTGAATCTATGGTTTTCCTCAAATCTCATTTTGCTAATAACTTGAAGCTTGGTAGAAACGCTTAAATTATTTCCTTCCTATGGCTAGCAGTTAAATCTTCCTTCCAGAATATTATGACCTGCTCTAGATGGATTGTCAACAGAAACTCCAACCTTAAGTTCTGGCTTGGTAATTGGATAGGTAACATTCTTTTTGATGAGTTTCAGCATGCTTCTCTTAGCTCAGGGGTGCAGATCTCCATCAAGGAATTTCTGGATAATCCTTCAGCAAACCTTACAGAGGACCTTCATGATTTAATTGGTAATTATAATTTTGTCTCCTGTCCTGATTTCATAGCTTGGGATCCAGCTAGAAATGGGATTCTAACCAGCAGTCTATATTACTCTCATGCAATTCGGGATATCAATACTGATTTTAAATGGTTGTCTATCTTCAATAAAGTTTGGATTAGGCCTTCTCGACTGACACTTATCTGGAGGCCGGTTTATAATAGATTACCCACTGATGAGGTGCTCCAATTTTTTGGTATGCAGTGATACTCAAGGTGTATAATGTTTCATTGCCATCGGGAGGATGCAGAGCACCTATTCTTCTCTTGTGCAACAGCTGCAGCCATCTGGAAGTAGGTTTTAGGTGCATTTGAACTAGATGGCCTCAGATTTTGGGACTGCAGGCTCTTCTATGTTGTTGTTCGGTTATTCAGGTTTCACCCCAGATTCGTTCTCTCCTCTCTGTGGCTATTTCATAAGTGTTGCACACTATTTGTTAGCTCTGAAATGCTGCAATTCACAATGGGATAGGCTGCTGCTTGAAGATCTCTTTGATGCAGATTTTTGTGATTATTAGGGATGCATCAGCTGTCTGTTTGGGGGAATGCTACAACACTATTCAGGACTTCAAAGTTCTGAAAAATCTGAGTGTTAAAGGGATTTTCAGACCTACTTTGGTCACCATGGAGGTTTTTTGGATCCCTACTTTCCCCCATTGGGTTAAATTCAATACGGATGGCGCCTCAAAAGGGAATCCTGGCCCTTCGGGTTGTGGTGCGATCTTTCGGGCTTACGATGACTCTGTCAAAGGATGCTTCTACGGTTCTTGTGGCATGACAAGCTCTCTTGAGGATGAAATAATTGGGATAATGCATGCTGTTTCTTTTTTGAAAATGAAGGGATGGCTCGATATCTAGCTTGAGAGTGACTCTTCTACCATTGTGGAGGCCATTAGGAATGGTGAAATGCTTATCTCTTGCCGGCTCGCTGCAAAGTGGATGCAATGCAAGGAGATCCTTTCGACTCTCAATTTCATCGTCACGCATGTCATTCGGGAGGCTAACCAGGTTGTGGATGGTCTTGAAAATCTCGGAGCTGGGAAACTTATTACCTGGTCAGATTCTCTTCCTGAGGCTTTACTTCCTTTATATAGGGATGATTGTGATAAGATTCTGCACTTTCGTCTCTTGTAAACATTCTATTTTTATGAATTAATTCCTCGGCCATTTGGCGGAAGAAGCCTTCTTCTCCACTTATAATTCTTCCAACTCTCATAATAACATTCCAAATCTTGATTTAAATAATAGACCATCCACTAAACTACAAAATTCAAA